>CAJQZP010001531.1:1030000-1730000 GCA_907164705.1 Parnassius apollo
TTTAAGTTAAAATAAATTAACCTTCATAAATGAATAAAACAAATTAGGTTTGTCGTGTGTTGTAAAACAGCTAGGTGTGCTAACATTTGAGAATGTGCCAAAAGATTAGGGATCTATTGGATGATATGTAGGCGTTATTGATGACCATAAACTTTGCCATGGCTTTGCTAAGGAAATTTATCCAGAAATAATACCAACATCGGGGTTGATGACTTTTATACCCACACTGTAAAAATTTTAGAACGCCGTGAAAATGTAACGAGTTATATAGGTATTTTAATACGTGAAACGGAGGAGAGTGTTGGCATAGTTAAAGTATGAAGGAGTACACAAAGCTAAAATTTTTGATTTAATGCTAGTTGGTCACCGGCGCTTTGCTGTCGCAAAAGAAATAATTGTGTATTTTTAATTTGTAAAAGTAATATTATACTATATTTCTCTATATATATATTACTTTCAAATAAATTTTGGGTACGACACGCGCGTACCTTAGTGCAAGTTAATTGCACTATGTCTAGATATAATCTTCGCGCAAGTGCAAGCAAAGTTAATAAAGTTTTACCGCAATTTGATGAACGATATGGCAGCGCATATAATATAAATTTTACATATTAGATGTGTTACAAATACATTATATTATTAAATTAAATAAAACATTTATTGTCTGTGGGGTGTATGTCAGGGCGAAAGAGCGTTTATTTTATATTTTGATATTAGATATCTGTGCTTTAAATATGAGACTTACGGTCAACCATTGGATTACCACTAGTTTTTTACGTGGTAGAAGCCACGCTGCAGCTATATTATGGTTGCAGCACGAATGGGTCGGCTTGACCGGGGAAGGACCATGATCTCACAGAGTACCAACGTAAAATAGCAGCTTAATACTGCTGTGTTTCGTATGGTGAGTGTAGAGATCCGGAGACCCTTTTTACTGGAATCGAGGCATTCCATCTTAGTCCTCAGGGGTGACAACGGATTTGCATTTGATCCTTAATTGAGGATAAATTTGGATTTCTATGGGCCACAGCTTCCACTTACCATCAGGTGGACTATGAACACGTTTGGCACCCAATGCAATATAAAAAAGTGACAATAATTCAATATGATAACGTGGCTTATAATATGAGAATCTCGTTTACGACATACATAATTCACTCTGATGGCACCACTTGACCACTTTTCTTATTTATGCCTTGGAGTCCCGATGGACAGGTATCCCTATACCAATTCTGCAGCCAAATAGCACTGCTTGTATTTCTTTGCTCTGGTCTGATGGGTATAGAGCTAGTATAATTAAGGGCTTTGAAACATTTCATCGTAATCCTCAAGGGTTATAACCTATCTGAAGCCTTTTTTGTTTGGAGTTGGCTGCAGGTGTATCTTAAACTGCACAAGCCACTTACCATCAGGTGGACTTCCTTTTCACTTTAGTCAGGTGTGTAAGTTCCCTTATCAATTTAGTATCATATAAAAAAAAGAAAAAATTTGTTATTTTGCTACATTGCATTTAAGAAAAATAAACCATTGAATCGATCTCTCGTCAATTTGTAACTTAAGTGACTTAGAAATGAGTTACGGCGCAGAGGGTCCAATCCGGCACGGAAAATGTATTTGTATGGCTGTAGGCCGT
Source organism: Parnassius apollo (assembly GCA_907164705.1). Lineage (NCBI taxonomy): Eukaryota > Metazoa > Arthropoda > Insecta > Lepidoptera > Papilionidae > Parnassius > Parnassius apollo. The sequence goes on from CAJQZP010001531.1 coordinate 1,031,634, forward strand.
AATTTATTTGCATAGCAGTTGTTCTAAGTCTGCTTTTTTGTCCTTGTGCAATTTATATATGTAAACTACCTGCAAGATACAAGAGAAAATCCGAACGATTTAAAGAATGTTTAGTTGTGACAAATTTAACTAATTATATCAATAGAATCAGGCGTTACTTTGCGGGAATACATTATATTAAAGTTGGTAAGAATTATCTCGCACACACCCGCTCAGTAAAATAAAATGATGTGTTCTTGATCTTACCTAGTTTGAAGAGCACCTCTCGCCTTCCCCTACTTGTGTGCACTAATTCTGTCACCGCTAATACCAGCACCACACTACTACACTAAGAAAGACACACCATCGATAATAATACGTCACATGTTTCGCTTTTACTCGAGGCATCCTTAGGTGACTGTAGCTTTGCGTGCACTAAACTCTGTGGCGATCGCAGAGTTTGGTGCACGCAATGGACGAAGGTCGGGAGGTGCTCTTCAAGCTAGGTAAGACACATCACTTTATTTTATTGAGCGAATGTATACGAAGTGATTCTTAACAACTTTAATTAAGTAATTTTCATGATTTAGCTTCACGAAAATTAAAAAAAAAACACGTCTGGGTTTCAGTATAACAAATGCTACAACGATAAATTAATTACGTTAGGAAGTGGTTTGGGTGTAAAGCGAATGTAAAAATATTTTTACAATCGGTGTAGCTTTTTACAAAAAATTTACACAAGCATTCCGTTATTAATATCCTGATTTCATAACGTCGTATTAACCTTGACGGGCAAGTTGCTCGATGGACATTTTGTGGTTTCAAAACATCATATTATTAATTATTTTTCATCTAATATCGCGGACTGTCACTTATTGTAACAAGTCTGAACATTCCATTTGGTCTCGCCTTGTAAAACGGTTATACTAGTAATAATAACTTCGCGTCTAATTCATTGAAGCTTTTACAAGAATAAAAGAAATTAAAGTTAAAAAAATGAGGAGTTTGAAACCTAATATAACGTAAATAACTATATTTTTATTATTCTCATGTTTTTATTTTCCTTTATTGACGATTTGTAATAAAAGTTGCTAAGAAAATGTAGTTTTCTTTTTTTGAATTAAATAATATTTAATTTATATAAGACTAGATTCGCCTCGGCTTTGCCCGGTTTGAACAATTTTCTAACAGGAGTACCATAAAATCCGTTCTTAGTAGGTCTACGTCGGGAAAGGAATACATAATAAACCAAAGGAGATGAACTTCATTTCATACAAGTTTGGGCCCGACGTGAACAAAGTTAAAATATATCTTATTTTGAAGATTTAAATATTTGATAAGTATGACAATAAACCATATTCTTGCAGAACCTGGGGTTTTATTTTAATTTATGTTTTATGATTTGTAGGTTATGTAGTGATCACTTGTTCTCGTGATAAGTTGTTTAAATAATATGAAAAGGACACAAAATAATGCAGTTTATGTAGAAATTATTAAAAATAAAGTAAAATAAAACTTAAATTATTTAAATTGTTAAATTATTTTCTGCAATTAATTATAAAATATCATCAGAAGAGCAGTCGGAGCTGTAAATAATCTATTTTATTCCTCTCATAAGCCAAGTATTTACTGTCCAGTAATCCAAGAGAAAACCCGAGAGTCAACTTAACAAAATCTACGAAAATAAAAACATGAAGTTACAAACACAACCATAATGCCAAATGCGCATGAAAAGTTGAAAATTGAAGCGACCAAGTTAAGTCTCCTTCGGAACAGGCAATGATCCATACTTACACCATAGGGCCTATTCAGTCGTCCCCCCCGAACGGGTTCCCGCCTTGTCGTGGCTGGGGGGCTTAGTAGCCGTGGCTTGGTCTCCCACGGTGAACAAAGAGGAACCCACGTGGCTGGCCCGAGGTGAGGGGCCGGCCTGAGGTGGCCACTCCGAGTGGGCTTGGGGAGCCCACTTCGGATGTGTGCTGGTGGACTGCAGCGAGTGGGGACTCGCGCACCCTCTACCGCTGCAGCCGAGGTGGAGTCGCGGAGGAAGAGGAGTGTTGGTATGGCGATGCGCCACTCGCCATATCCTTCGCGACTCAAACGGGGCCGCACCGTTGATGCGGTGGTGGTGGGGCTGCGGGGGGAGAGGATTGTCGGTATTGCGAGGCGCCGCTCTCCCTACCCTCCGCAGCCGAATCTTGGTTGGCGGCGGAGCCATAGACCAGATCCGCCGCTGGGGTCGGGAAGGCTAGTACTTCTAAGTGCTCGTTTTTCCTGGCCCCATGGCCTTTGTGCATCGGACGCGGGGGCGTCTGGTGCACAGACGTCATGGGAGGCCGTGAAGGAAGGCGCGCCATGTGTTCTGGTGCGCCTTACCTGGGAAGGAGAACGGGGAGGAATTTTCCTCTCCCGAGGAGGTGCTGCCATGGGGCGGCAGGCGCTAGTAGGGCCGCGGATGTGTGCGAAAGCGTTCCCGTAGCCCTGCCAATATGCGACAAAGGTGGAACACCATGGGGTTTTAGTCGGTGCGAGTCCGACATAACCCGTCCTTGCCCCCGCGAGGCGGGTATGCGTAGGCATTTCCCCATGAAAAAAAAGGGCCTATTCAGTCGTGTTAAATAATATTTATATGTTTTTTTTTTTACTTTACCAATTCAATTGTTTTTCTTAATATATTTCTTTTATTCAATATTATTCTTTACATATTCGCCTTATGTTTCAACATTATGATTTTTTTAGTAATGAAGGCTATTTATTTTATTATAAAAAGCGTTCGTTATCTATTGACATAAAGAAAATACAGAAAAATATTTAAAAACGTAGTGGTTTTGGTAGAAACTTGACATCGACGAATTATTGCTTGGCTTGAAATGGATTTTGATGAAACTGATGCAATTTTGTGTAGTAAGTGTCTACGCACGTGATTTGTTAGAGAAAACGACGAAACAAGTGCTTCGATGTAGATATAAACCTCAAGTTATTTTGATCGCTTAGGCGTCTTATAAACTTGAGTGGCTGTCATCATCGACTATTCGTTCGTTAAGCTGTCGTCAAAATCTTCCAAAAACTTCGCATGGTGACGCATCAGAATATTGTGAAGAAAAAATCCAAAATTCTTAATTAAAAAGGTTAAAAACGGTTCGTTGTTGCAATAGTAAAAGTATTGGTTTTCGTTTTTCAGTTTAAAAAATATTTTTATGACAGAACACGAACAGAAATAAAAACCATTTAATTATGCTTATAATATATCGTTCTATTACCTCCATATTTTTGTATAACTGTTCGGAACGATGTCAAGCAACCAATTTCGTTCATCTCCTTTCAAGTCAATCGGGCGTATAGTATTGGATTTCTCCCTGTTTCGCTTATGTATTATAAAGATAATAGAAGTTTGAAATTGCTACTTCAGTAGTTAATAATAAAGGACATCGATAGCGTATACTCATTTATACCAATCTAACCGAAAGGTATGCTTCAGTACAAGTCTCCATTTTTGTAACAAAACCACAAAACAGATAAATTTAGAGTAAGGAATCCTGTACTAATGTACGTTTACTTTATTTTGGTTACCATTTTTCAACCGACTTAAAACAGAAGGAATATTTTTTTAATGTTCATCGATAATTTACCAGGTTGTTCAGTGTTAATAATTCTAATTTGTAAGAAAGAGGTTACTTTAGGGTTGGTTCCAGAGTTGGTTCCACATAAATGATATGGCCAAAGTTTGCCCCAAGCTGTACAAATATAAAAATATTGCTATTAACTTAAAAAGATAATTAACAAAGAATTTTGAATAACAATTAACATTTCATAGCAACTGTTGAATAAAATAACCAAGTTTAACAAATATTTAAAGTGATTTCTTCTGAAAAACAATAACTCATTAAAATATTTTTTATGATACGTTATCCACAAAAAAAACCTTTTATTAATGAATTAAAAGATCAAAGTAATAAAAATACACTGACGGGTAGGATTTTTTCTATTTATTTAATAGAGTAACAGCTTAAACATGTGGAATTACATAGTAGGATATGATTATTTTATTGCAGTACTTGCAACACTGAATCCGTCCATCAAGTGTCAAAACAGTCAAAGTGTCAACTTGAGTGAATAGTTAAAAACAATATTTTCAGACTGAAAAAAACCTGCTATCCCTGTTTTTTTAACAAAACTACAATGAATCCTAATCATCTGGGAAAAATGCATACACATTAACCTAATAATAATTATAATAATTAATCATTGGAGCGACTAGAGGTATATGAAACAGGCCCAGGACCGGATCAGGCTGACACTGTCGCATTTTGGCGTGGCCTGTGGTCAGAGCCCGTAAACCACAATGAGGGCCCTTGGATGGAAATTGTGGCGAGCCAGAGTGCGAGTGTTACGCCTATGGACCCCGTCAACATAACGCTGAAGACATGGCTGAGGCGGTCCGTAGGGCCCCGAACTGGAAAAGTCCGGGGCTCGACGGGCTGCATCATTACTGGATGAAGGGGTTCGTAGTGTATCACGCTGTGCTCGCCCGACAGTTTCAAGAGGTTCTCAACCAGAAGTCGCTCCCGAGCCTCTTCACTACTGGGATCACTCACTTGGTTTCTAAAGATCAGGATACCACAGACCCCAACAAATACCGCCCCATCACGTGTCTACCCACCGTATATAATACACTGACATCCATTTTGAGCATGATAATCACTCATCACCTGGAGCTCAATCAGGTGATCTCACGCGCTCAAAATGGATGTCGGGGCGGTGGTCGTGGAACCAAGGATCCACTCCTAATTGACGCGGTCATTGTCAAAGTGGTGAAATGCAACCGTCGGAACTTCTCCCCCGCCTGGATAGACTACATACAGAAAGGCATTCGACTCGGTGCCCCATACATGAAGAGGATCCTCGAGCTGTACAAGATTGACTGCACAGTTAGAGACTTTTTCGAGCAATGTATGGGGTAGTGGAGTCCTCTGTTATCTGGGCGAGCGGATGATGGCTGCGGAGAACCACGTAAGGATAAGAAGGGGTATCTTCCAGGGTGATTGTCTGAGTCCAATCTGGTTCTGCCTCTCTTTGAACCCTCTCAGTACTTTACTGGAGGGCTCCGGGAGGGGTTTTCAGCTTCGGAAAGGAGGTACAAAAGTGACCCACCTTTTTTATATGGATGACCTCAAGTTATTCGCCTCCAGTCGCTCCCATCTTGTGGAATTGCTAAACATCACTTGTGAATTTAGCAATTCTATTGGAATGGAGCTGGGGACGGATAAGTGTGCGGTCCTCCATGTTGAAAGGGGAAGGGTTGCTAACTCTGAGGGCATAGACTTATCTATGCCCATCAACTTAAGGACCCTTTCCAAGGCTGAAACATACCGATACCTGGGTATGTCACAGAACATCGGTATCGATGTGGCTGGTAAGAAACAGTCAGTTTGCGACGTGTTTTATGCACGCTTGACCAAAGTGCTTAACAGCCTTTTGTCCGGTGTGAATAAAACACGCGCATATAACGGATGAGTCACGCCTGTCCTCATGTATACCTTTGGCATACTCAGGTGGACTCAGACTGAACTTAACGCCCTGGATAGAAAAATCCGCACTACTATGACGTCCCATAGGATGCATCATCCGGGATCGTTGGTAGTGAGGCTGTACTTGCCGCGAAAGCAATGTGGGCGTGGCCTTTTGAGCGAGCTCACCATGCGTAATCGCGAAGTGTGCAGCCTCCGTAATTACTTCCTGGCGAGATCGGATGATCCATTCTATAAGGGCGTCATTTTTTGTGATAAAGGACTTACCCCTCTATCCTATTCCCAACGAGCAATGGCAAGACCCGGCAGTGCAGAGCATTTTCGACCGAGAGACCTTATGGTAGGAGAAGGAGCTCCACGGGATGTTCTACAAGGTTCTACATGAGCCTTACGTAGACACAGTAGCCTCCCTCACGAGCTACGCTTTGATGACCTCTTCGGGGAAACCGAGGGTTTTATCTGTGTAATACAGGATCAGGTTATTAAGACCAATAACCATCGGAGATACATCCTAAAGGATGGCACCGTCGACGTCTGTTGAGCTTGTCGCTATCCCAGTGAGTCACTTAGGCGTGTCATCTCCGGTTGTTCGGCGCTTTCTAACTCTGAGTACTTGCACAAGCACAACCTAGTAGCCAGAATTCTACACCAGGAGCTCGCCCTGAAGTACTTGCCGGAAGCCGTGCTCGAAAATGGCCGCGCCAGGCTCTACTGGGACCGGGCCATCATCACAGACAGGACTATTTTTGCGAATAAGGATGATATTGTGCTGATGGACCGGGCACAGTCAAGGTTATTTTTGGTCGACATTACCATTCCGTATGACAAGAACCTAGTAAAAGCCGAAAAAGATAAGCGAACAAAATATCCGGATCTGGCTCACGAGGTGACCGACATGTGGCGTTGGCTGTCGACCGAAATTATACCTGTATTCGTTTCTGCAAACGGGCTAATCCCAGTCAGCCTCTCGGGTCATCTGAGGCGACTGGGACTCCGTGACGGACTGCTCCGAGCTCAAATGCAGAAGGCGGTGCTCCTCGATACCGCCCGCATTGTCCGCCGGTTTCTTTCCCTTTCCCCCTAACCCTCGGCCGTTTGGTCTCCCCTGCCGAGGGCTTCCATCTGGTTGGGCTTTTATTTATGTATGTATTTTTATGTATTTGTTTTATTTTATTGTTATTTATGTATTTTTATCATTTTCGTCCCCAACCAGATGAAAAAACTATATAGATACCCCATTATAATAACCTTTATTGATAAACATATTACATGCACAAAATTTACAGTGATTATTAGCCTGTATTTCAGGGGCTAGTTTCCTTCCCTATTCTTAGTTCTATTACTATAATTTGTTTATCTATGTATTATATTTATAATGTTTATTTATTATATGATATTAACAATGTATAATTTAAAACGTAAAATTTATGACATTAAAAAAGGGGAATAAAAAAAAACAAAATGCACTATTGCAAAAATGGTGTTGTATGTTATGTGTTTGTGTGTGTGTGTGTGTGTTTGTGTGTGCGTGTGTATGTGTGTGCGTGTTTATGTCTGTAATAGCGTGTGTTGTTTACATGTCCAAAGAAAGAAGGCTCTCCGTACCTTCATAATCAAAAATTTTCAGCCAGTCCTAAACACAGCACTATTGGGTTTTGGCACAGGACATCTGGGGGCACGGCAATGCCCCCGCCAAGTCGAGCAAAAAAGCGGCACCGCCGTACCATTCTTTGCTCGAAGCAATTCAGGCCATTTTCGATTCCCTGTAACTTCGTAGTGTATATTCAAATTTCATTCAATTTGAACCAGTAGTTTAAGAATTATAGCTAGTCAAAGTTTCTTAATTTTGTCACTCACTGACTGTCAGATCATCAAAACTCTAAGGCACTTCTAGCAGACATAGAAGCTTAAAATTTAGAATACAATTAGAGTTTAGTGTACCTATATAAATCAAGGAAAAACTAAAATATTTTTTTAACTTCGGTCTAGTTGTATAGATTCTGTCAATCTATATATTTGAAACATAAAAGATTTTTAACATTGGTATGGTCACTATAAAATGTTGTCAGGTTAGCTAATTACATAATAACTTAAAACAGAAGGACCCTTAAGTTGGAACTGAATAAATTAACCGACTTGGTATTTCATAGATCTCACAACTTTTTACGGTAGAAGAACTGATTGTCGAGACTTGGTTTTTTACAAGTTATATTTTTGATAGGTCGTTCTTTTCTCTTATTGCTTCGTATTAGTTTAGGGACAGTGATGCGACTTTATCTTTAACCTATACAACACTTATGAAATTATAACTTTATGAATATCTACATTGTGTAATTATGATAAAAACCTAGTTCACAAACAAAATCAACTTTGTAAACCTTCGTAACTTTTGTAGACTACTGCCTAGCTACGAGTATACATGCACTTTTCTAATTCTTTATATAGAAGGTCTGTACTTTCAAACGACATAGATTTTATCTCTGTACTGTTTGGGGCACAGGCTCATAAAATTCTTAGCCATCTTCTTTAGTCAAAATCGCTGCGATCGAAGAGCATAACCATTAAGCTCTTCAATTTGAATAGGCATCTGGACGAAATACGCTTTATATAATAGTTATTAATTGCGTTTTTTGTTTTCGATGAAATTATTTTTATTAATCAAAAGTAGGTTTTAATTTTTTTAAAGTTTAATTATTTATTTTCCTTCTGTTTCTTGTCAGTTTTTATCCAGTTACTATGTATACATTTGAAATATTTGTGTACTAATAAATAGATTTCGATATATTTTTATCCTTTTTACTTAGTAGGTAGTTGATTAATATGACATTTTGTTTTTAACCTATAAGTACGGTCTCGTCGGCATACATATTTCTTAGAGTCAGCTTATCATAATAGTCAGGGATTCCCAACCTATTTTGGGCAACAGATTCCTTTTCCTAAATGAACTGATGCCTAATTACTTACTTTTAAAGCGAAATTGCCAAATTACTTAAAAAATCCTATCTCAATTTTTTTCCTATTTATACAATATACCAATTTAAAAACTTTGCGGTTGGCTAAGTGAGTTAACTTAAAATATTAGTCATTCTTATAACAAGTTGGTACACGTAACACAACTTATACTGTATCTTGAAAGTTTCAAATAAGAACTTGTGTTAATTAATAGGAGTCGATGTTTAGACCTCGTCGACCCCCAAAATCATTTATCGTTTATGTCGACCCGTGGGAAACCGATTTCGACCCATTGGGGCTCGAAAACACTTATGCTTAAAATACCACTTCTTGTTAGGAATTTATATAATAGGTCGGGGAAAAAGTGTCTTCGTATTTTGTTTGTATAAAATTCACGAAAAATCTCTTTGGTTGTACTATTTGTATCTGGCTGTTTTTAAAATCAATATATTTTAGATATTAAGAAAAAGAAAAATAAAAAGTAAAAAACACATTCCCTTACACAGATACAGATACAGCTCGCTCTGGTGGCCCTTATACGGATAAAGTAGTTACCACTTTTCAAAAAGCGGAGCAAGATCGGCATATTATTAGTTACGACATAGCCGAGGAATTGAGGATTTGCCATAAAATAGTTTTGACCCATTTGAAAAAGTCTGGCTATACAAAAAGCTCGATATTTTGGTTACACACTAGGTTTTTTTATATGTTAGAGTGATAAACGAGCACACAGTTCATCTGATGGTTAGTGGTTGCTGTGGCCCATAGACATCTCCATCTATCCTCGATTACAAATCAAAATGGAGATGCGTTGTCACCCGTGACAAATAGTGCCTCGCTTGCAGTAAATAGGTCTCCGGTTCTCTACACACACACATACGAAACACACACACACACACACACACACACACACACACACACACACACACACACACACACACACACACACACACACACACACACACACACACACACACACACACACACACACACACACACACACACACACAATCACACAGCATTAAGCTACTATTTTACGCTGGTATTCTGTGACGGAGGTCACTGAAAGAAACCTAATGAACCGTGTACTTATTTGCGATTCTCTATGCAACCGAACCTTATACTTACTTACGTCTATGGTGGGATTGGAAGGGCGTTATTTATTATGACCTTTTATCGCCGAGAAAAACCATCGACTTTGATCTACTGCCAACAACTAATGAGACTCAAACAAGAAATTGAGAAAAAGCGGCTGGAATTGATCAACAGAAAAGAATGGTCTTTCATCATGATAACACCTGTGGGCCTACACACATTTGACCACTCAGCAAAAATTGAGAGAGCTTGGTTGAGAAATGTTAACGCATCCATCATATAGTCCTGACCTTGCACCCTCAGATTTTCACCTGTTTTGGTATCTTCAGAATTCTTTGGGTAGTGTTAGGTAATATCAAGAGAAGGCTGTCAAAACTACACGTCGCATTTTTTTAAATCAAAAATACCAAAATTTCTACAATAACCGTCTTCTGTCACTATCTACAAGATGTCAACAAGTTATCGAACAAAATGGCACATATATGTTATAATTAAGTGTAATTAAACTTTGAATTTGTATATAAAATACGAAGAAACTTTTTCCCCGACATTATAGAATTGCAGTATAAGTTGGCGGGAACAATAAATTGTTTAAAGATAATTAATAGAATCAGATGTTTGCGGTTTGTACGTCGAGATCGGAGTACACTCGTATATGCAATGAGCAATTTATAACCTAGGTCCGAAGGAATCTCTTAGAGAAAAGTTTAAAGAAAAAAATATATTTACTATGGCCTCTCAATATATTTATGGAAATTTATTGTATGTTCACAAAAACAAGAATAGTTTTATTAAAATATTTATGTACATTTTGTAAATACTAGGAACAAGCACAAGTTAGCTATACCAGTTATTCGACTCCGAAAAGTCAGTAATTCTTTCATGGAGCAATGTCTACGCTTCTACAACAAAGTCCCAGGAAATGTTCAGACCTTATCTATCAAAACGTTAAAATATTTACTAAGCAAAAATTGTTTATTGAGGGTTATTATACTACTAAAGAGTACATGATTGATAATAGCCCCTGGGAATTAGGTGACCGCTATCATGCTGCCATGTTGTTTCTAAATGTAATATTGTAACTTAGGCCTTAAAAAACGTCTCGCTGGTTTTTCCCAGGACAGAGGTATTTCCGAACCAGTGGTAAAATTAAAAAATGACTTTCAATAAGAATGTAATCAATATTGAATAAAAGTGAAAGATCTCGTGACGAGTTAAAAATTAATTAGGTATCTAAGATTTACGTGGTAGAGCCATGTTGCAGTTACATTAGCAGTATAGTTGTAGCACGAATGGGTCAGCTCGACCGGGGAAGGACCACGCTCTCACACAATACCAGCGTCAAATAGTAGTTTAATGCTGCTGTGTTTTGTATGGTGAGTGTAGAGAACCGGAGACCCTTTATACTGGTAACGAGGCGTTCCACCTAAATCCTCACGGATGACAACGCATCTACATTTTGATTCGTCATCGAGAATAGATGTAGATGTTTATGGGCCACAGCATCCACTTACCATCAGGTGGGCTGTGTGCTCGTTTGTCATACTATTCTATAAAAAAAAACTTGCGATCAGCCACCGCAGTCTACTTCACCTGAGGATGCCTCAAAACACATTACACGTGTATCATTTTTGTGTAGCGGTGTTGGGATTAATGGTTACAAGGATAGTGCATGTAACTGAGAGAAAGAGAGAGAGAGAGAGAGAGAGAGAGAGAGAGTGAGAAAGCGGGAGGTGCTTTTCAAACTAAGTAAAACCAATTTTACGCTGGTATTCTGTGAGAGCGTCGTACTTCCACAGTCGAGCCAACACATTCGTGCGACAATCATAATATAGCTGCAGCGTGGCTCTACCACGTGTGGTTACGAAGTGATTTAATAATAATAATATTTCCATCCGTTCCGTTCCATCTTTTTTATTTTATTACGCGGATACTAGTTTAATAATTAAAGCTTTAAAATAAATTTTTTGTTTCAAATTTTAAATAATACTGGAAATCAAGTAAGCCTAAATGTACAGTAAATATGGTTTAATTATTGCCGTGTTTCATATAGGACAGAAAACAACGAATATATGTTACCGTCCGTTATTATACTTAAAGAGACATCTCAACACAGCTATCCTGTAATAATACCAATAAGCATAGTTTAATAGTTATTGGGTTTATGAGTTACGGAGCACTCTGGTCGTTTGCTATGACAAGCGGGATAATAGATGGCGCTGCGTCTCCACAGCGCTCTGTCTAAATTAAATTGTTTTTTATTTCAATAAAACTTACAAATGACATTTATTAATCGTCCTCATCCAAAACCGTATCATTTCTTTAGCTGATATTAAAACTGGCTACGAAATTTATGGACATAAGACATCATATTTTTCGACATAAAACTTAATGAAAAATAGGACTGAGCTAAGCGAATTTTATTTATCGAACCGTAATTTCTTTTCGTGATTTAATTTTCTTTTAAACGATCATAAAGGCTTGATCGTAAAATATTTGACAGGTTCTCTTATTTATTTTATAATGTAACTGTAGTTTTTTTTTTTTTGGTATATTTGAAGTCTAAAATCAATTTTTGATATGCTTCTTCTGATTTTATTACTCTAGAACGAAATATATAGATACCATTTATCATAATTAAATAAAAATATTTCTTTTGCAATAATATTGAAAGTGGTTGCTAGAATCTAGTAGAAAATGAACTTATCAATGGTGCAATTGTAATGTCGACTGGACACATCAACGGCCGCTTATTTCTCGTACAACGCAGTTTCCTGCGCCGCCTAGAACGTCGCACGAACGTAAATCACATTAGTAATGTGGAAATTTAGATGCTTCGGAGTAGAAATTTCATTTCGGGTTTAAATCTGAACATTTAGTGTTTGGAGTATGTCCAGATTATTAAATTTTATTTAGTAATATCCATCTGATATTATATATTTCGAAAATGATTTAACTGTCTATGACAACTTCTTAAAACGACTATATCTGGCTTTTACCACTTCTTGTAAAGTCTAATTCTGGCAAGAACCATTTCTCTATATCCATATCATCTATCTATAAAATATCAGACATATATTGTCTGTAAGTTCTAGTTTTGAATAAAGACTTTTTTATATAGGATAGGGTGACAAACTAGCACAAAGTCCAGCTGATGGTAAGTGGATGCTGTGGCCCATAGACATTTACATCTATCCTCGATTACAAACCAAAATTCAGATACGTTGTTACCCGTGAGGACTAAGATGGAATGCCTCGTTTCCAGTAAAAGGGGTCTCTGGTTATCTACACTCACCATACGAAACACATCAGCATTAAGCTAATATTTTACGCTGGTATTCTGTGAGAGCGTGGTCCTTCCCCGGTCGAGCCGACCCATTCGTGCTAAAACTATACCACTAATATAACTGCAATATGGCTCTACCGCCTATGTAAAATAATCCAATAGCGTATATTACAGATATTAAAATGTACATATTGAAACTAATATTAAAAGATTTGTTTTTAAATGTATTATTAGTCATGTACTCACTATCATACGTAGTAGTAGTATATAGTATTTACTACTTAATACAACTCCCCAGGATACTTTAACTTAACCGTTAAAGCCTATTAAAAGTCCACTGCTGAAAATAGGTCTCCCCCATAGATTCCCCTATAGGGGGGCGGGGAGGAAGGTATTTTTGACATAGTTGCCACGCTTGGCGAGCGTAAACATAACATAAACACTAATTCCTGTCACCCAGAGGGAAAAGGCAGAGACTACGGACTTCCATTTGGCACGATCCTTACAAACCTCTCTCGCTTCCTTTACATTCATATATCTACGCATACACGCTAGTCGGTTAAGCGTAGTCCTAACCTGACCCATTTTTAATATATCGCCAATTTGGTCAATAAACCTTCTGCGTCCTTTCCCGACTCTGCTGCTCACATCTGCAATATAAATTTGCTTTGTCACCCTTTCCTCGTTCATTTCTTCTACTTGACCAAACCATTAAAGCATTCATTTCTTAATCCTGATCACAAAATCATCTCGCATACCACATTATTCTCTAATCACACAATTTATCACCCTGTCATTTATATTCAACCCGAGCATACTCCTTAATGACCGCATTTCTACAGCATTTATTCTACTTTCGTGCTTCTTCTGTCACACCCAACTTTCACTACCATACATTAATGTACGGATTAACACAGCATTCTGAATTACTATACGTGCCTTTTTAACACATTCTGACTCTTCATAATAGAGTGTAAGGTCCCATTCACTCTATTTCCTGCATCCATCCGTCGTTCTATATCCTTGTCATATTATGTTCGCAGTTGTTATTTTGCTGTTATCGGGAAGATGCTGCTACCTGCTACCCGTCACTGGCAGCATCAGTTCCCCTCTGTCGCCTCACAGGATACCAACGGGACGATGATGATGGATATCCTTACTCCGTGGTGGTGTAAGGATATCTATATATACACGGTAAACTTTAATCTTAGTTTGATACAACTATTAATAGCCTCATGTATCTTTGACATGGCGAAATTCTACGAAATTTTGGTATATCTATTATAGTTAATAGTGATATCTCTTCAATGCCAAATCAATGAAAGTTTAAGTATGTTTTGCTATATTGGTGACCACTGATCTATTTCCTTTTTCAAGTGTTGTCTAGTTAATATGGTATTTATTCTGAAACGCGGTTTGTATCAAATAAACGCCTTATTGATGCATAGCTGGTCAAATTTTCGATAGCACTCAAAATTGTTACTTTTTCTTTTACAATAATATCATGTCGAAATCCTACATCGCTTAGAACGACAGGTCGGTTTTTGAGGCAAAACGGTTAGATGAGATCTATATAGCCGAATATAAACACAAACATTAACTATTTATATTTTGAAACTAGTTTATTTAAAAAAAATCAATTTAAATTAAGTGATTAAATATTATTAACTTTTGTGCATAGTGCATTAAAACATCTATCGAATTTATACTTAGTTGGATGGTCCCTTTAATGTTATAGCCAAATTAACCTCATTCGTCTTGGGGCCATCCTTTAATCACGTGACGTTTTAGGCCACTTTTATATTTATATTTTTTCAGCTGTTATCTGTATATGCTGCGGTAGGACGCTTGTTTCAGATTCCCTCTGTCGTTTCTTATGACACGCAAGCGGTGACTGAAGCGGTAAAACTACATTGATTCTATTTAAATGAAAGTGTACGAATAGAATAATATCTCAATATTTTGACCTCGGCTTATATGGTTTGGTGTTAATACATTTCTTAGCCTTTATATTTGGAGCGGTATTTCGGTTCTTGTACTGTCTTTGAAAATCCGTTAATACATTCAAATTAGGAACACGGGCAGCACATTGTGCCACGAATAGAAGTCAGGTACCGCGCATAAATCCTGATCGTGCCCCGACGTCTACCCGCATTCCGCCTCTAAATATAAACCTCCAACGCGCGGCCGAAATAAAAACTGAATAGCCGAGTTAGTGATGCCTAATTTCTTTGTTTGTGCTACAGATTAATATGCTGTATTTGGAGAGGCAATTTATGGCTTGCAATGTATTTTTCCTTCCCGCTTCCGATCTTTGAAATCTAAATATCGTTTATCTTTCGTAAATTTTAAGCGTCGTATTTTAGTTTAATAAATTGATTATTTATAGCATTATAGGATTTAATTTTGATGTGTTGGTTTTTTATGAGATCAGGGTAACAAACGAGCATACAGTTCACCTTATGGGAAGTGAATGGGAATTCCAACACACATATAAATACATATATCCTCGATTAAGAATCAAAATGCAGATACGTTGTCACTGATGACACAGATCAAAGATGATGAGTGTTTCCGTTTTCCTAAACCCACCATACGAAATACAATAGCATTAAGTTGCTATTTTACACTGGTATTCTGTGATTTTGATGTGGGTTTCACAGAGTGCCAGCACTTTTACACAAAATATATATATGAATGAAATAGTTTTATGAGTTCAAATTGTAAATACACGTTATGAACAACAAAGCAAATCGTCTGGTTTGAATACGTGGAAGCCATCTATTGGACAGAGTTTAAATAAACAGACTCACATAAATTCTAATTAAATAATACGCATCTATAAAGTGCACAATGTCGGAATCTCGCCGGTCAAAGTAATAGTACTCAAATATTAACAGTTCATACTAGTAATGTACGTTGTTAACTAGGTTTACGTCCCAGGCCAGGTGGTGCGGAGGTGCACCGTCATTTTATTTGTCGTTAATCGTAGACAGGCTAATAAACTTTGTTTCGGAATGCTTGAGTAAACTTTGATAATTTTTTAGCCGATTTCAAAAGAGAAGTTTTACTACAATTCGACTGTATGTACTGAACAACTTCACTTTATTTCATTTTATTTCAACTAGAAGTCGGTATTTAGACGTGTAGAAGAATTACAACGAATTACATGTGACATTATACTATTTCTTTTTATTTTAATGTGTTATTTGAAGTCGTCTTTTATTTTTCATTAAACATTTTTCATGGAAATCTGTACTTTAACTTAATCACACACACGCACAAAATTTCAACAAAATCGGACTACCCGTTTAAGAGGAGTTCAGTTACATGCACATGGATACAAGAATTATTAAACTGTTCACAGTGTGCATGATTTCATTGAAATCAGTTCAGTAGTATACGAGTTCATTGCAGACAGACAACGTAACATTTTTATTACGTCATTTATGATACAAAGATAAAGATTGTAAATTACTTATGGGTTATATTGGTGACCTGAATTTGATTAAAACCAATTTTGCCGGTATTCTATAGGATAAATTCCAGAGAGTTTGTGCAGGAGTTGCATGATTTAATTCCTCCCTCTCCCTCTCAATCTTGGATATGCAGACGCTCGCCAGTCAACATCCCTTTGCCGTCGACACACTACGCATTAGAACTAAATAACTTGCTTCGCAGTTCGTCGTGCGTACATCATAAAAGTGAAATAATTTGTCAGTCTTTCCATCTGAATATAATATGGGTGAATATAATCTTGAAGCTATGAGTGAATAAGCTTTTGTTAAGTCAGTGCGTTTTACCATCTGCAGCTTCATCACGGTTCACCTGATGTGGGACAGTGGCAGACAGACACAGGCTTATAATATTTTAAAAAAATGTAAGGACTTTATGTGCCTGGTTTCTTTACTTTTTAAACTAGAAGGATTTTATGAAATAGGCAAAATTTGTAACAATCAAATTTATACTTAAAGTTTAGATCAATGATTCTTCGTTTCGTTTTTTTTTTTTTTTGGAGTTAATTGGAGTTTACTTCTTAAGAAATTATTTATATTGCACGGTATGAAAAATAAATTGGTAGTAAAATAAAGCGTTAACAAAAAGTGAAGCCGTTATGGTTTGCCTCCGCACAACATACTTCTGCATCTGAAACACTCGTAATAAAATAATGAAGAATGTAATATATTAAGTCATATGCTTTATTTAAAATATGTAACATATTTTATAGAATTATTATAAATAAATAATATGTGTGTACATTTACTTCCTTTGTCTATTGCATATATTTTTAAGGAATCGTTTTTCAGGAGTAAACACCAGTCACGCGTTGCAGCTGACACGCATATTTTTATTTTACTGTTAAAGGTCCTTTTATTTCATTTCAATTGAAACATATACTACCACAAAGCTTAGATTGTTTTTAGCAAATAATGTTGTTCTGATTTTAGGTTGGTATTCAGCGAGAAATTTAACAAAAATTTCGAAATTTAAGTCTAGGTCCTAATCTAATCTCATAAATTTTGACATTGTGAAGTTTAAGTTTATTCGACTCGATTTCAACTCGTAATTGTCTCTGAATACTGATCTACGTTGAACTGATATCGTTGACTTTTACTGGCATTGTTTTTAAGATTAATAGAATCGCCGAATAATAAATAGGCATTTTAAGGAATTGTTTTTATTTTAATATGAAAGTACGGAGGTAGAGTTATGAATGGGAACATTTTGCGTAACAGGTGTCAAATTGGGAGTAAACTTTCGTTCATTATGATCATCGTCAAGCTCTCCTAGGAGGTAGATCTCTCATAAAGTGATTTGTCATAAATGTGCCACTCTCTCTGAAATAAGACCAACCGCCTTACATTTAGATAAAATGGAAGGAACATGATTTTCGTCATGAGGAGACATTTGTATTTAAGATTTAGCTGGTGGCAAAGCTCTTTAAAACACTGTCATGAATGTGTATGTTATTTTATGTTTAATTTTCACACACAAACGAGTAACCGTTATATTAGTATCTGTAGCTTCGCTTCTGAAAAAATACACATCTTGATAAATGGAACGATCTCTAGGTTAAAACTGCCTCTTCCATTAATCTGAAATTCAAGGTTTAGTTTCTCAACTGAATCAACCGGTCATGTTCTAAATAGATCTAATATTTCCGAGTTGCGTAAAGCATCAAAGACAGGAGGAAGTCAGTCAGGTGTCCGGGCACGTGGGCGAACTCGTAAACACACGTTGCATTTAGACGAGAGGTAAATTAAAACGCGCGAATCGCCACGAGAGAACGTAAACATCTGTCAGATTGGATATCCGGTCGTTCCGTAATGGATTCAATATTTAATTCAATGATTTTATTTTATTTTTGCGTTCATAAAAAAAATCCATTTTTTATTACATATTTTGTTATTATCCTTAATTCTTTCTCTTAACAAGCACATGGCAACACCAAAGTAGTGTTCTATGCTTACTTATAAGTGGACTCGTAGTAATTCTAGAATAGATAAGTAAGCTCTGTGTACATTTTTATGCCGTTACCGTTACTGTTTTAGCCGTGTAGTGGCGGTTAAGAATATCCACTACCCCATATCTTCCCGTGGGTGTCGTAAGAGGCGACAGAGGGAGACAGGCAGGAGATGGGCAGCAGCGTCTTCCTGATGACAACTGTGACGTAATAAAAAACTGCGGTTGCCAACCCGCTCGCCAAGCGTGGCAACTATGGCAAATACCCCCCCAATGAATAAATACACAAACAGACGGCCCCCAGTCCCCGGCGGCCCCGCTATTCCTGGCTACGGTGGCGACCATGGTAACGGCGGGGCAGGGGGGTGCTAAGAATCTCCGGTGGAGGTTCGGTTGCCACCTACGACGACTCGACCTGGCAACATATAACGCACGCACCCTGAGGACTGACGAGAAGATACTGGAGCTGGAAGAAGAGGTAGACAAGTTGCGCTGGCATATTATTGGATTATCCGAGGTCCGAAGAGAGGGGGAGGACACGGCAATCCTCGAGTCCGGCAACTTGTTCTATCACCGGGAGGGCGACCATCTGTCCCAAGGAGGTGTCGGATTTATCGTCCACAAATCTCTCGTCAACAACGTTGTAAAGATTGGGAGTGTGTCGACGAGGGTCGCGTACCTGATACTCAGAATCACCAAACGGTATTCGCTGAAGGTCATTCAGGTTTACGCACCAACCTCGGCACATCCCGATGAGGAGGTGGAGGAAATGTATGAGGATATTTCCAGAGCCATACATTCCTCCAAAACCTACTACACGGTGTTGATGGGAGACTTCAACGCAAAACTGGGCACAAGAGAAAGCGGTGAGCTGAAGGTAGGGAAATTTGGAGTAGGGCAACGGAACCGAAGGGGCCAGCAGCTGGCCGACTTTATGGAGAAAGAGGGACTCTTTATGATGAACTCTTTCTTCCAGAAGCGGCCCCACAGGAAGTGGACCTGGTCGAGCCCCGACGGTTCGACAAAAAATGAGATTGACTTCATTATGACGACCAGACGCCAACTGTTCAGTGATGTCTCAGTGATCGCAAGGGTGAAAACTGGCAGCGATCACCGAATGGTTAGAGGCACACTGAACCTAAACGTTAAGTTGGAGAGGTCTCGTCTAATGAAGTCAATGCTCCGTCCCCCTCGTGCTCTAATCCAGAATCCCGAAACCTTTCAGCTCGAGTTACGTAACCGCTTCCAGTGCCTAGAAGATTGCAATGCAGTGGACGATATGAACGACAAGCTCGTGGAAACTGTCCATGCGGTCGGAGCTAAGTTCTGCAAGACCCGCCGCAGAAGAACACAAAAACTCTCCGATCACACTCTTAATCTCATGGCTGTTAGACGGGAGATGAGGCTGCAATCGTCAACAGATTTGACAGCATACAGGCAACTGAACAGACAGATCTCCAAATGCATACGGCGAGACTTACGCAACTTTAATACTTCTCGTATTAAAGAAGCGATCGAGCGGAACCAGGGCTCCAAAGTCTTTGCCAGAGATCTGTCTGCCAGAAAGAGCCAACTGTCAAGGCTGAAGACTGAGTGTGGCAACATCGTTTCCGGGACACCTGAGATTTTGAGTGAGATTGAGAGGTTCTATGGGCAGCTGTACACATCATCGTTGGAGCCACACGCAAGTGTGAGTAACGATCCAAGAGCAAGTCTTATCCGACACTATTCCGATGATATCCCGGACGTCAGTCTAAGCGAGATTAGAATGGCTCTCCAGCACCTTAAAAACGGCAGGGCCCCAGGCGAGGATGGAATTACAGCGGAGCTTCTGAAAGCGGGTGGAACACCGGTACTTGAAGTCCTTCAGAAGCTCTTCAATTCCGTCCTCCATGGTGGCACTACTCCAGAGGCGTGGAGCAGAAGTGCGGTGGTCTTGTTCTTTAAGAAAGGCGACAACGCTCTCTTAAAGAACTACAGACCGATTTCCCTTCTGAGCCGCGTCTACGTGCTGTTTTCGAGAGTCATTACGAATCGTCTCGCACGCAGACTTGACGACTTCCAGCCTCCCGAACAAGCCGGTTTCCGAAAAGGCTTCAGTACCATAGACCACATACATACCCTGCGGCAGATTGTACAGAAGACTGAAGAGTACAATCTGCCACTTTGCCTGGCGTATGTGGACTATGAGAAAGCCTTTGATTCCGTCGAAATTTGGGCGGTGCTACAGTCCCTTCAGCGGTGCCAAGTTGACTGTCGGTATATCGAAGTGCTGAAGTGTTTGTACAGTAGGGCTACGATGGCTATCCGAGTACAGAACCAGAGCTCGAAACCTATCCAACTGCAGAGAGGTGTAAGACAGGGTGACGTTATATCCCCGAAACTCTTCACCGCTGCATTGGAAGACGTTCTCAAGCTACTGGACTGGAAAGGATACGGTATTGACATCAATGGCGAGTACATCACTCACCTTCGATTTGCCGACGATATAGTCCTTATGGCAGAATCGCTGGAGGACTTAAGCACTATGCTCAATGACCTCAATAGTGCCTCCCAACGGATAGGTCTTAAGATGAACATGGACAAAACAAAGATCATGTTCAATGTCCATGTCACACCTATGCCGGTAGTTGTTGGGAGCACTATGCTCGAAGTTGTTGACGAATACGTTTACCTGGGACAAATAGTCCGACTAGGTAAGTCCAACTTCGACCGAGAGGTCAATCGACGGATTCAACTCGGCTGGGCAGCGTTCGGGAAATTACGGCATATCTTTTCGTCAGGTATACCTCAATCTCTAAAAACTAGATTGTACAACCAGTGCGTGTTGCCAGTGATGACTTACGGATCTGAGACGTGGTCCTTCACTGCTGGCCGTATGAGGACGCTTAAGGTCGCTCAGCGAGCTATGGAGAGGGCTATGCTCGGAGTTTCTCTGGACCTGGAGTGGCTCAGGACCGTGCTTTGTGGCATTACTTGGGGGAGTCCTATGTTCAGCAGTGGACTTCTGAAGGGCTGTAATGATGATGATGATGAAAGATAAAAGTACTTACAGTCTACTTTTGGTAAGTGACTGCTGCAGCTAATTTACAACCGCAGACAAATTAAGAAAAAAATTTACAGAACGTATGGTGAGTGAGATCTGGAGACCTAATTTACTGATATCAAATAATTTCATCTTTGTTTTACGTGATGATAATGCATCTCATCGTCATGAATGTATCGGCACGACCCGGGTAGGACTATACTCTACAAGCGTTAAATAGCAGGTCAATGCTGCTGTGTTCCATATAACAAATTTTGAGAATCGGTGACCCTTTTTACTGGCTACGAGGCATTGCATCTTAGTTCTCAACGGTGACAACGAATCTGCATTTTGATTCTTAATCAAATATAGATGTAGTTGTCTACGGGCTACTGTTTGCTCGCTTGCCACCCTTACTCTATAAAAAATAAATTTAACTCAATTAGTAATTTGGGAGTGCATCGTTCATTTGTTTTGATCCAATAGATAATAATACAAATTTAACGAGGTGTAGGCGAATATGGTTGCGTGTTGCCTTAGTTATATTTAGTAACACGCACAATTGCCAAATAACAACGATCTAAATATCAGTAACAACATGAAAACGTTAATGTAGGGTTGTCTAAGTATAATTATAATTGCTAGTATAATTTTATTGATGACGGATTATACGTTTTTGTCACACATTTTTTTGAATATGCTATTAAATTCCCACTGGATTCCGCCCTTATTCACAAAAGTTATAGTTCTTTACAATATACTTGTCAATCTACTTACAAAATGAACAGCGGACTTTTATAACAGATATTCATAGTTCATTTCGTTCAGTCGAACCGATCCATTTATGCTGCAGTCACGGCATTACGTAAGCGTGGTTTTACCAGACAATAAGTAACAAGGAATACACGAGGGGAAAAATTAAGGTCAGTATTTCTTTATAATAGTAGGGTGAGCTAAGAATCTTCGCGGATGTGCAGTGACTACCGTAGTTCTTTATCACAACCATCTTCCCCTGGATTCGAAATCGCAGTACTAATAGCACTAAAAATACTGAATAAAACTATTATACTTTTGATGGATATAAACGAGGATGAAATTTAAAATGCGCGCCCAGACCCTCATTTATCACCTCAAAAGTTCTCTTCGCTTATTTCTAATGTGTAATGAAAATATTCAGAACTAGCCAGTTTTGCCTGGGTGGGATATATAAGCGTGGTGTTAAATAACCATTAAAGGTATTTCAACCAATTGTAATTAGATCACTCCTGGTCTAATTACAACTGGTTCAGCCAATTCCGCAGATTAGCCTAGACAGACAGATATACACTTCAATTATAATTTACATGTACAGATTTATTGATATTAAAACCTATTATTTTATTACACAGCCATTTCCGTTATTATTTATTAACCTTCTGCATTCCGTGTATTTAACTACTAGCATATCTAGTAATATTTTATATTAAATTTTATTAGCGTAGTCACATAAATTGGTTAAAGCGATTAAATCGAATGACACAACGAGACCTGACCGTCTACTCCAATATATGGTCCCAACTAATCTTCAGCACGCCGTACAGCGGTGTTGTTTTTCTTTTTCATACGTTGTTGTTATTGGCCGCTGTGTTGTTTAAATAGAAAAGACGACTCTGTTTTGCGTTTATGTGTAAATGGTAAAAATAAAAATAATAGTGCAAAATGTAATCTTAATAATATTATGTGGAAAAAAAAAGATTCACGGTTAGTGACTGTATAGTTGCAAGTAGTATAAAATTAAAAATTTCGTATAACCGACTGCAATATAAATAAAATGAGAAAACCATCTAAGCATTTGAAGTCAATTAAATACGCTTTATTAAAAGATAACTCAAAAACTACTGGTCTGATCTTGATCAAATTTATATCGAACTACATAAGAAGCACCAGCTTTCAAATAAAGGAATAGTCTTCAAAATAAGTTCACCTAGAAAAACGTTCTAAGGTAACACACAAAAAATACAGTCGAGTTGAATACCTCCTCCTTTTTGAAGTCCGTTAAAACCGTGGACAAAAGTAAAAATAATGATAAATATAGATAGTCTAGTGCCTAGAGAGATGGAATAACATACACAGTATATAATACGTGGTAGAGCCACGTAGAACGGTGTAATTACCGAGTATTGGCGGTGTAAGAATATCTACTACCCTAAAGAATACAGTTGAATTAAGTGCCTCATCCTTTTTGAAGTCGGTTAAAAATATACTTTTAAATGATTTTACATAAAGAAACTGTCATTGTTTCGGAGCAAAAAGGACTCAACCTTCATCTATTCCTTACATCCTTATTTGTACGTGGTAGAGCCACGCCGCAGCTATATTATGGTTGTAGCACGAATGGGTCGGCTTGATCAGAATAGGACCACGTTTTCAAAGAATACCAGCGTGAAATAGCAACTTCATACTGCTGTGTTTCGTATGGTAACTGTAAAGATCTGGAGACCCTTTTTACTGAAAACGGGGCATTCCATCTCAGACCTCAGGGCTGGTAACGCATCTGCATTTTGATTCATAATGAGGATAAATGTAGTGTTTGTCCCCGATTCTAGGAAAATAAATCCTTTCATTCACTCATTGTGGCCGATTAAAGTCCACTGCTGAACATAATCCAACCCCATAGATTACCGCAGGTATATTTATTACCGGAGGTATATTTGCTACAATTGCCACGCTGGAGAGGCGGGTTGGCAGTTGCAGTTTTTTTTTTAGTTTTTATTAGGAAGACTAACGTTATCTTCCACGACAACCCTGGGACGATATGGGGTCGTGAATAGTTTTATACGACCATATGATTTCAACCTAGTCCAGGTGTAATTACCATCGTTTAGATAAGTAATTTACAAACAGAAATTAAAGCTGTATTTATTGTTCACTAAGCATTAAAATTGCTTTGGCAATATACCAGATCTCTCAATTTAGAACGGGTCTGTATATAATTAATAAATATTATAATAAAACACCATTTATGAAACTAATTTTACGAATTTTATCGCGTTTAACTTTAATTTTTTTTTCGACAGGGAATTAAAAAGTTGGTAATTAAGGGCCTATGCTACCTCAAATGGCTTAGCAAGATCCTCCGTTATGAACGAAAATATTGCAGCATTAATTTTGAAATGAACATATGGTAAAGTTGAGAATTAATGTGAACTACTATGTTACACGAAAATACGATTCCGTAAATTTTTTTTGATAGAAAAAAAATCCAAAGTTACCTCCAAACCGAACAATAAACCGCTGGTATTCATAAAATACTTTAAATTATATCATGAACCTTTGCATACTAACTGAACTGACTATAAATCTGGGCTTATTTTTTTTAAATTACCTTTATTTTCACTGTAAAAAGAAATTACCTTAACTATCGGCGTTCTGAACCTTGTTGAAAGCTGTGTCGCTTACCATCAGAATACACATTGGGCACCACGACGACGTAAAATAGAAATGGGAAATAACCGTAATAAAAATAAGAAGCGACTAGGTTGACATAAAGAAACGGGCATAAATATGATAAACCTAATGAAATAAGTATCTAAAGACCTATCTACTTACAGTATTAGTGATTACAAATATGTCGGTACGCAGCATACGACGCGAGGGGAAGTGGGAGCGAAATTAGAATTTGAGCGAAGGACATAGGCCCTTAAACGCAATAAAATCTGTAAAATTAGTTTATCTTAATGTGTAGCATTCGTAAATATAAGAAAACTTCACACCACTTTTAGTTTCAATTCACTAAGAAATTTTTAATTTCCATCAGACTTCAAAAAAAAAGACTAGGTTCTCATTTCGATTGTATTTTTATTTTGTATTTATGTATTACAAATATTGATTTTAAGTTAAGTGTTATACATTTGGTGTTCATTTAATATAATTAATAAATATTATATATTATGTGTCTTACAACTTAACCACCCTTTCCGGGTATATTACAATATACTCGTATATTATATTTATAGGTCTGTGTTTGACGTATGTGATATAATGAAAAAAATATTATCAAGAATAAAGTTGTTTGTTACATCAGCTTAAAGAATTAATTAAAATTATTTAAAAAATATATTTGAAAATGGTATTAAAAATACAAAATACATAATTGGATTATTTAAATTTTGTAGATATTCTTCCAAATTTCAAAGACAACTTTATGTTAAATATTTATTATTTCTAGCTGAACGGACGCAATTTTATTTCATTTGTAATAAATACGGAGGTAATTTATTAAAAAATTTACTGTCATATAAATATGCCATACCTTTTTTTATTAAATGATATTATGACAAAAGTCCTGGATTTTATAGTTTGAATGGCTGTTTCACATTATCAATATTATGCTAAGATTTTGCTTGTAGGAAATATGTTAGTGCATTATCAACGTTTAATTATTTTAACGCGCCGTTTGAAGATAGCCGCTAAGCAATTGTGTATAAAGAACTTTAAAAGTTCACACAGTTTTGTAGATATGATATATTGCGGTTTAAGTGCTTTATTTCAGTCGATGACGTAATTGTTTTGTCTGCTTTGGCGCCGCACAGCGTTAAGGTGCGGAGAACATACATAGATAATAACAGCGGCCCCAACGCGACGACTGAGAACCCTTTCGATAGGCTTTGATCTCTAAAATTATAGTCGATCGCCGTTATAAATCTACAGTTCTGTTTACGCGAACCTGTTTTATGGTGCGTATTAATTGCAATTGATGGCTTTCATTATAATAAAAGTCTGTGTGTTGTACAAATAGTGTAATATGTTACTAGCTTCCGATGAATCGGTATACAAAAGTTATTTCATGTTTATCTTTAACAGAAATAATCTTTTTGCTCGTATTTTTCAAACTATGTACGATTATTAGGCGTAAAATATACAGACGGGTGATCTTTATAATAACATAAGGACAGGTTCATGTCCAGCTATAGAATTTTATGGGCTGAGAATGTTGGTGACCATTTTTATTATTTCTGTATGATCTATTACCCACCGGCGATTTTTCCGGACCGATACTACTTAGGGACCAAAAAAAAAAAGAAAAGAATTGACACCTTTCTAAAAAGCCGGCAACGCACTTGCAATTCCCCTAGTGTTACAGTCGTTCATAGGCAGTGGTAGTCACTTACCACCAGGTCAGCCGCTTGATCGTTTGCCCACTCCTCTATAAAAGAAATCAATATTGTATATTCATTGTCTTTATTATATTATGGGCAAATTTATGGACGGGTCGTTTAGTATCCAAGCAGTCCGTCTATGGAATACCCTACCTCAGTCAGTGAGACGCGCCCAGTCTTTACCTGTTTTTCAGAAACTTGTACACTCACCGTCGTAAGTCACTATTTTAATCGTTGAGTTCGTGCCATCTATATATGTAGTATACATTCGTATTTTCTTGTATTTATTTGTTGTTTATTTCTAATTATATTATATAAAATATGGATATATTTATAAATATTGTTTCTGCATCATCAAACCACACAATTTACTACTTTTTGCGATCCTGTCCATCCAAAGGTTGTCTGGAAGAAATCGCTTTTAGCGATAAGACCGCCCATTGTGACACTGTTTTCTTTTTTTTTTTGAATAAAACTAAATTTATGGATTCTATCGCGTTTATTTAACTAATTTTACTTATTTTTAATTCCCGAAGTTTCGGGTGCTTTACAGCAACCATGGTCACGGGGGGGACTGAGATGTTTGACGTCCCAATGTCATTGTTAGCCCGGCTACCTTCAGTTTTTGAATATTAATTTTTGGTCCGATTTACGCAAAACGAACTTACAGTATCTTGAAGTCTTGCAGTGGTATGCTTGGGTTTGGGTTTAATTTTGTTAATTGTAGGACCCAAGCAGATGGCAGCACCCAACCATCTTCTCTATTGAAATTAGGATGTTTTTTAATTTCAATAGCCTCGCGTATTATCCTTGGTAGGAATCGGTGTTCTTTTGCGACGATTTGTGGTTTATCAAATCTGATGTAATGGTGGGGACGATCTTGAACATGTTCACAGACTGCAGACTTCCCGGAGCGTCGGTGCTTCACGTCAGCTATATGTTCTTTCAAGCGGGTTTTATGGATCTTTTTGTTTGACCTATGTAAGAGAGACCACATTCACAATCTAACTTGTACACTCCTGCATCTTGTAGAGGGATATTACACTTGACGGATGGTAAAAATTGATTAATCTTCTTCGGCGGCTTGTAGTATGTTTTAATGGAAGCTCGCTTTAAGATGTAGCCAACCTTGTCTGTGACTCCTCTGACATATGGTAGTACAGCAGGCACACGCTCGACTGTGGCCGGCTTCACTCGGTCACTGTGACGTAAACGCGGGATCCGAAGCTGGTTGTCTTGCAACACTTGCTTGACATGCTGCAGCTCGGCGGCCAGATGTTTTCTGTCACAGATCCCTCGTGCTCTCTGAAACAAAGATTTACCCACGGTAGCTAACTGTGAAGGATGATGGTGAGATTCATCATTTAGATATCGGATGGTATGGGTGTTTTTTCTATACACAGTGTGACCAATAGTGTTATCAGGATTTTGAATAACTAAAACATCTAGGAAAGCTAAAGAATTATTTGCTTCTAACTCCATTGTGAATTGTATCTTAGAGTTTATAGAGTTAAGGTGGTTTAAAAATGCAGTTACTTTGTCAGATGGTAAAATTGTGAAGGTGTCATCTACGTACCGCTTGTAGAATCTTGGAATTACAGGAGCAGTAAGAAGGGTTTTCTCCTCGAAGTCCTCCATAAATATGTCGGCGACTATGGAAGATACAGGTGAGCCCATCGCCACACCATCTACTTGCTTGTAGAACTCTTCCTTCCACAATCTACATTACATACATATTTGGTGTACAATAAAGAATTATATCTATCTATATAGTGAAATGGCGGTGTAAGAATACCCAGCACCATAAATCGTCCCGTGAGGGTCGTCATAGTCGATAAAGGGAAACTTAAACAGAAGATAGCCGGCAGCACCTTCTTAATAACACCTTCGAATATTAAAATCTGTGGTTACCAACCTTGCCAAGCTTGCCAACTATGACGAAATCCTTCCTTAGGCAGTCTATTGTAGAGGCCTATTTTCAGCAGTGGACTTTGGAGGATATAATGGATGTAACGAATATATTTATTACTAGCATTATGGTAGCTTAGATAGTTAACGCTTGTTGTAAATATAACAGAACGTGAGTAACCCGGGTTCGATCCCCGCCGGCACTAATGAAATTGTTAATTGCAATTTTAAGTGCTGATTTGTGCTTGGTGGTGAAGGAAAATATCGTGAGGAAACCTGCATGTCTGAGAAATAAGAAAAAATATTTCGAAGACATGTGAAGCTTGCTCCTAAAACCCTCTTTAGAAATGAGAAGAGGCCTGTGCCCAGCAGTGGAACACATATAGACTGTGACTTTCCTTTTTTATTATGTTAATAAACTTTTTAGCCTGTTTTCAATTACCTGACTGTTGCTGAACTGCCAAAAGCCTAATGAATGCTTAAAAACTACAATGATGTGTCATAAGAAGGCTTTCATGACATTATTGGGAAGAATTATACTTTATATATTTAATTATTTATATAGAGCTATGCTAGCTATGCACGGAGTTTCCCTGTGTGATAAACGCCGGCCCGTTGCCACTTCAGCTTACTAAACCGTTGGGCTACGTCGGTTACTCTGGTTCTACCGCGGATATCCGCATTTCTAGGATATCCGCAATAGAACCAGAGTAACCGACATGGCCTTACGTATTAGTACGCGGAAGTGGCAACGGGTCGGCTATATAGCTCGAAGATCCGACAACCGATGGGGAAGAAAGGTTCTCGGGTGGCAGCCTCGTACCGGTAGGCAAAGTGTTGGGCGGCCCCACACTAGATAGACTGACGACCTGGTAAGACGTGCCGGACGTCGATGCTTGCTTGCTTGAATGGAGTTCGTGCTTCGGGCATTCCTTGGCATAACTTGTGAAGGGCTGTATCAATTATGATGATGAATTTTTTATTACTTTTAGTGTAATATTACATACTAGCGACCCATGCGGTTTTGTCTGTTTAAGATCTATTAATGTGGCGTTACTTGAGACAATCATCAAAAAGTATAAAGCGTAAAAGTGAAGCGGTTTAACCATGTAACAAAAATATTAAAATTGTTTATTCATGTCTTAATTGCATGCAAGTAACGCCCTCGGCTCAATAAAAGGCTATCTATTCAACATCACAGTCAGACAGTAAAATTTTTTTATATGCGTAATTTCATATACTATAGGATTGCTTCGTGTCTATGAGGTCTTTCTACAACTTCTTATGGTCATCACACAACCTAATGGTTTTGTGTGTTATCTATACAAATAAATAAAATTGAAGCGTCTGTGTGTAATGTCAAAATAACAGCTTTTTACTAAACTCACACACATACATAGAACAAAAGAAGGAAGCGACAGTAGCCTAATGGCAGGGCGCGGACCGCGAACTGAAAAAGGTCGTGGGTTCGAATCCGCCATTCGACTACTGGCGTGAAACACTCGTAAAACAAGCAATTTAAGCTTACCACGAGTGGTATAGGTGAATATTAGTAATGTTTGTGGCATTGTTAATATTCTTAAAAAATACATAGTTCATACACTTTTTAACAAAAAAAGATTTTTTTGTCTATCTGTCTGCTTGTTCCGGCCAATCTCCGTAGTGGCTGGAAGGATTTTAACAGGACTTCCACTGGCAGATAGTTGATATTATAAGGAGTTAATTCGGCTACTTTTATTTTAAAAAGAATTAGAGTAACACGCAAAAACCCATGAAATCCAACCGTAATAAATTAATATAGATTGCTGAAGTATTACTCCGCGGCAGCACTAATAACTGCTGACGACCTCAGTTTCTCTGAGGTTATAATGATCCGCGCCCTATAAAATAACACTTTGCTGCGGAATATTAAAATATTAAAGGTAACAAACCGCGTTCACCGCATTCAATTGTTTAAGACCTTTCATTGACAGCGGTTTGATCCGCGTAGGCCTTTCAAACACCGCACTAGACGCAGACGAAGTCGCGGGGAAACTAGTTATACAGAAATTCGAACATAATATATGACCCTTCCCGGCTTTTACTAAACCAAAATGAATGTAACTTTTGTGGTTTTTATAGTGTGGATTTTATAATTATATTTAAAATATATATGTAAAGAAAGAAGTGGAATCTTCGATGTCTATATATCAAATAATGTGCAGTTTCATGGTTACTTGAAATAGAAGACCAAATAGACCTCTAAAAAGCTCGGTATGTTAAGCAGAGTGGGACAGTATTTCATGCCAGCACACCACCCGCAACTTTACAAGACGCAAGTTCAGCCACACATAGAATACTGTTCCCATCTCTGGTCTGGGGTTCCCCAGTGCCAGTTTCTTCTAATTTACCACAATCAGCGCGAAGCGACTTAAATCATCAGCGACCAAGTCCTCTCCAATGAGCTCGATTCACCGGCGCTGCGAAGAGATGTTGCGTCTCTTTGCATTTTCTATCGCATATACCCCGAGGAGTGTTCTGAGGAATTGTTCTGATTAATTCCAGCCGCCAAATTTCACGAACGCACATTGCGACAAAACTCAGGATACCGTCCACCAACTGGATGCTGGACGATCCATCACTGTAAGTTTTACTAGAAGTATCTTCCGCGCACGACCCCTCTGTGGAATCGTTTACCACTAGCGATTTTTCCGGGTCGGTACAACTGTCTACCTTCCCCTACCTTCAAGAAGAGAGCTTACTCCTTTCTGAGGGTCCGGCGAGGCACCTTCACTTCCCTTGTGTTGCAGTTATTCATGCGGCGTCATTTACTATCAGTGGTTCTTCTCCACCCTTATCAACCCACCAACCTTGTTTGCCCCCTTTTCTATAAAAAGTAGAAAGAGATATTGATTTGGCCATTTCATTACAATTTTTTGACAGGCACTGGCAACTCAGTATAGCATTATTTGCAGCCAAATGAATAATATATTTATTTTGCTATTTCTTTAGAAATTTTTGGCAGGCACTGCCAACTTAGTATAGCATTATTTGCAGCCAATTGAATAAGCTCTAAACATAACTGCTAACGAGAAAAAATTAAAAATAATTACTTATTATATCACAAGTGTTCTGTAAAAATACGACAAGCGCTATGCCTGTTATCTACAGTGCCACCAACTTATCTGTTCGGGTGGACAAAATTAGATGATGACCACCTGATGGTTAGTGGATGCTGTGGCCCACAGACGTCTAAATTTATCCTCGATTTAGAATCAAAATTCAGATGCGTTGTCACCTCTGAAGACTAGGATCGAATGCCTCGTTTCCCGTAAAAAAGGGTCTCCGGATCTCTACACTCACCATACGAAACACAGCAGTATTAAACTGCTATTTTAGACTGGTATTCTGTGAAAGCGTGGTTCTTCCCCGGTCGAGCAATCATTCGGGCTACAACTATAATAAAGCTACAGCGTGGTTCTACCATTAAGTAGGTAGATTGAGATGAGGATCGGGATCTACTCAGCGTTGTGAATTAGGAGATGCCAATATTCAGCAGCGGACTGCAACATTTGATAACGATAAAGTTCTGAGGGGGTTTTGAGTGTGGGTAACTAAAAAATATTTTGTTTTTTAAGATCACTTATTTTATTGTACTTATAATTAATGAATTCTTAATAAAACTTCACCTAAGAAGGGGGCAAACCGGGTAATACCCTCATGGCGAGCATGGCTTAGGTAACAAATAATACTC
Organism: Parnassius apollo; assembly: GCA_907164705.1. Classification (NCBI taxonomy): domain Eukaryota; kingdom Metazoa; phylum Arthropoda; class Insecta; order Lepidoptera; family Papilionidae; genus Parnassius; species Parnassius apollo. The sequence goes on from CAJQZP010001531.1 coordinate 1,063,741, forward strand.
ATAACATGTGAGTAGCATCCCACTGCTCTTAAACCTTCTTAAACCTACAAGAAACACAAACAAGATAATGGGTAGCAATGGGTATTGGGTAGTAAATACAGCGAGATTCCTGATTATAGTATAATACTATACAAACTATCTGAAGGCCATTCAACAATTTACGCCAAATCATTTTGTAGTATTTCATCTTCTATGTTTCTATTAAAATTATTATTTCTATCATAGTCCTTAAGTCTGTAAAAATAAAATATTGCTGTAAACTCGGTAAATAAGCATAATTTCGACAAAAATGTATTTGTCAATGGTAAACAAACTAACTTCTGAATTAACTGTTCTTTCAAGCCACTTAATTTTGCACCTCTTTTTCTTGGCTAAGCTTTTAAAGCACTGATATTCATTGACCCGTAACTCATATTGGCCATAATTAATCTCAGGAATTGCAATATATTCACAATATTATTCTAAAAGAAATAAACACGCGTGGTTATTACTAACTAATCCCAAGTTCTAAAAATATAAAACTTACATGAAAATTAATGGCTTAGTTGCCTTAATACCTGGTATTAATTCTATAACAAAACAACGAAAAAAGTATGCGGTACTAAATCTGCCGTTCCCCTTTCTTAAGTGGCAGTAGTAATATCTCTACTAGCGACTCTGTCAACTGAACAGTGAAGTTGGTGGCACTATATATACCACGACCCTTGTAGTGAAAACTCTAATAATTGATACACGCAATTGTCATATTCATTATTGTTGTACTTATCAATCAAGATAAAAAGTCACCGCTTACATTCGTGTTTTGTTTCCATATAAGCGCTTTTTTCATTATCCTTGTTGTAGAGACTATAACATATTTTATAAAGATATTACGATACAAAACAGTTCTGTTTTTAATAAAGCAGTGAAAACAGAAATACCTTAGTTGTATCCGTTAATAAAATAGGTAGGAGGGCAGAGCCAAGCGGTGGCCGCTTTACGATCGTCCCGCCCTCTGCGGTCGCAAATATGAAACCTATCAAAATAGAAAATACACAGTCGTTTTATTAAATGACCGGCTCTACGTCAATAAAGGATACCACTACCTGTGTCAAATATAAATTGAAATAATAATATTTATATATGAATACCGTTTAGAGATTGTGTAAAAATACCCACTACCCCCATTCCGTGGGTGTTTTAAGAAGCGAAAGAGAAAAACAAATCAGAAAACGAGCAGTCTTTCTAACAATGACATATATTTAGCAGTCTCATCACCATAGTGATTCCTGCACACGCGCAAGACCACAACTGAACACGGCCTTAGCTCAAAGAATGACACGAGCTATGGTCACATGCATCTGTTAGAGATAGCAGCAGTCAACAATATACCTAATCTAAAATAATCAGATCACTTTAAGAGAGGAAATATGCATTAGATCTAAGCCGAAAGGAATTTACCTTAGCCAGATGAAACTAGCACCGAGTTGATAAGTTATTAAATATAAATAGTAGTAATTTATATATATAAATATATATAAATTCATTCACTATAGCCATAGATTGCCTTATAGGTTAATATTTTTTTTAAATATGGGACAAACGAGTACACGATAAGTTCTTATAAGTGTGCATAAAAAAAGTCGTGAGATGATTAAAAGTTCTAGTAAATCGCACAATGATAAACCGCCAAGCATCCAGATGGCGTGGATTGTACCGAGAGTTCACCATCACAAATCACAATATACGTGCTTTATGATGGTAAAATTTGACTGATGGATCTTTATAATGGTTGCCACACTTAGCAGGCGGGTGAACGACCGTAGTTTTTATTATTTTGAGTCGTTTTATGAAGTATGTTGACGCCAAGTTATGTTTTTAAAGCACTGGGTTACAAACGAGCACACAGTCCACCGGATGTTAAGTCGATCAAAATACAAATATTCACAATTAACGATCAAAATGCAAATGCGTTTTCACCCCTGAGGACTAAGATGGAATTTCTCGATTTCAGTAAAAAGGTTATCTGATTCTCCGCACTCACCATACGAAACACAGCAGTATTACGCTGCTATTTTACGCTGGTGTATATATTAGCTGCAACGGTGACACCAAAATCCCGCAAATTCCGTTGGTTTCCAGTGAATTAATATTACTATACCGTTAGATCGGGTTCTGATATTACTATACTGTTAGATGGGTGTATATATATATATATATATATATATATATATATATATATATATATATTATATATATATATATATATATATATATATAAGAAGTTACAAACCAAGGAGTTAGTACGATAATTATACTTAATTAGGGTGCTAAACAAGCACTACGATAGTTGACTCGTAAATTCCTACCCTGTTAAGAATCAAAATGCCATGTAACTCCTGAGAACTAAAATGAATCTCCGTTTCATTACACTCACCTTTTGAAACACAGCAGCATTAAGCTAATATTTAACGTTGGTATTCCTTGATAGCGTGGTCCATCCAGGGTCTAGCCGACCTAACCGTGCTAACTATAATGTAGCCCCAGCGAGGCTCTACCACGTATAAATCACAATGTTCACATTACATATTGTAGAGAGGCCAAAGTTAACATGCAGACTGAAGGCAGTGATAACGTTCTTACATTTTTCTTTGGTCCATTTTTGTCTAAACCTCAAAGTAACAAAAGATAAACGTCAAATGTTAGATATTTCATTGTATCTTAAGTAAATACAAAAGCCTAGGCCGCGACATGACGTCAAATAATCCGATGATTCAAAGGACAAGAAATAAGTAAATTATCTGACAAGAAGCAAATTAATTTAAATTACATTTGCGTTTACGTTGTTTTTCTGCAGGTCTTTTATAAAAATAATTAAGAATGTCTTTTGTATAATCCTTATTGAAAATCGTGTAGGATCATACTGTAAAAATACGTTCTATTTTGTAAAGAATCAGCAAGGAACCCTAAGTAAAATTGAACAAAGTATCGTCTAATATTGATTGGCAGCGAATAATCAATAATCACGGGATATTATACCTAGTAATTTTTTTTATTTCTATTATATTTTATAATTTTTTTATTCAAATGAATTATCCTTTTCATACTTACTTAATTATGAACTAGCTGTTCTCCGCGACTTCGTCCGCGTGGAATTTATAACTACTGGATTTTTTGGGTTTTAATTTGTTTGCGCGGAACCCTAATTATTTTTTATAAATAAAAGTAGTCTGAGATACTAATTATAACTATAGCTACCTGGCAGTAGCATTTTGGAGATTAGCAAGAACAAACACACAGGCAGTCAAACAAAAAAAAAACATTTTTTATAAGTACCGCATAAGTAGATATATGACATTAGAAACAGATACTTTAATTTTATTTATTTGTATAGATGTAAGGACAGCTAGAGTTAATTACAATTTTTTTAAATACTAGCAATGCTATTGAAATTGCTAATATTCCTTACTTCAACTACTCCTGGTAAACTTAACATGCTTGTGTTAGGAGTGGTTCACGACAGTATTAGATCCCATGACCTTTTGAGTTCGCGGTCCGTACTTTACCATTAGATTTGCATATTTAATAGTACTACATATTTATACATATAATATATATTAAATTAATTTCAAATGTAAATCTTATTTAAGACAGCCACAGCATGCTTCACAAGAAGAGTAAAATAACTAAAAAACATTTTTTTAATTAAAAAAAACACGTTACCTACTAGGATTTTCTTCTGTATCGTGGAGGCAGTTTACATACATAAATTGCACAAAGACTAACATCCACACCCGGAACAATTATTTGTAGGCCATACAAATACTTGTTCCGTGCGGGATTCGAACCCGCGGCCCCTAGCAAAGCAACTCTTTGCTAAGACACTGCGCCACGGAACCGTCAGTTAATATTGGAATAGATGCCAGATGTATAACAAAACTCACAAAATATTACAAAAACAAATCTGTTAAAAAATTAAAAACTAAGAATTACCTAAATATGATTGTATGATGAATGGGTCAGCTCGACCGGGGAAGGACCACGATCTCACAGAATACCAGCGTAAAATAGTAGCATAATACTGCTGTGTTTCGTATGGTGAGTTTTGAGAACCGGATACCTTTTTTACAGGAAATGAAGCATTCCATCTTAGTCCTCACAGGTGACAATGCAACTGCATTTTGATTCGTAATCGAGGTTGAATGTAAGTGTCTATGTGCCACAGCAACCACTTATAATCAGGTGGACTGTGTGCTCGTTTATCATTTATCCTTCAAAAGAAGTCCGAACAATATTATTATACTGCCAAATCTGACCACGTAATTACTAATACTGATTTAAACTTTATTATTTACCACATTGTCTAGTCATAAAATAATCTAACCTAATCTATTTTTTTACTGTTCTGTCCAATAAGTAACGAACTTTATTCATAAATCCAGGTAAACTTAAGTATTTCAGTAGTTTTTAATCATATTGCCCTTATAGTGGGCATTTTTCATTATGAATAACGTTTTCATCCTGAAAAGTTTAATCAGCACTTAAAACTGTAATTTTTTAAATAAGTGCTGTCAACACGGAGACTACTAACTCGTGTACTATCAAACTTAAGGCGAGCCGTGAGCTATCCATGCTTTTCAACACAATCGATAAACAAAACATCAGTTGACGTTAGATCACAAAAGCCATCAACAAAAACCCATAAACGGCTCGATTATTGACGAAATTTAACTCATGATAAATATTGAACAATTGATTTAATCACTCCACGGGTCCATTTGCGCTGTCCATCGATAAAGTCCACGTAGACAAAGGTATTGTCCATTAGCACCGCTCACCACGGGTGGTATCACTCGATGGGGTTCCATACTACCCCTCGGAGTCACTGTGGGGAATCCAACATTGCTATATCGCAATTTTATTTATTACCGCTGAATTGGATAAGCTAAAAATAACTGTAAGGTAATATTGTTAAATAGACTGCCGAAAACTTACAAAAATTGTGAGTAGAAATATATTCGTGTATATAAGATTGCCTTCTTAGATTTAAAAATACCCTAGATTATAGATATTATAATGACCCAAAAAAAGAAAACAAAAAATGGAGTATGAGTCCTAATAGTCTCATTCTCTTCTCTATACCCTCGCTCTCGTTTTGTTTAGTTAGTTACTCATGTGTTCATAATCCAAAGGGATTGAACTCCGTCCCTACCGGTGTGAGATCAGTGGTTTCTTTTTTAAATTATCATATTGACGAACGGTCAAATAGTCCACCCGATGGTAAGTAGCTACATACCATGAACACACGTCACCTAATTCAAATAAGAAAACACTTTTACGTCACAGAGCCTTGCTGCAACTAAATTATGGTTGTAGCACGAATTGGTCGGCTCTATAGGGGAAGGACACCCTTTCACAGGATCCCAGCGTTTTACAGTAGCTTAATGATGCTGTGTTTCGCATGGTGAGTGTAGAGAGCCGGAGAACAATTTTTACTGGAAATAAAGCATTCTGTCTTAGTCCTCAAAGGTGAGTACGCATCTGCAATTTGATTACTAATCGAGGATAAATGTATAAATCAGTGGACCATAGCACCCCCTTACCATTAACTGGACCGCGTTCTCGTTTGTCACCCTTATTCTATAAAAAGCCACATTATCCTTAAGAGGTGAAATGCATCATCATCATCATCATCATCACTACTGTCTTTCACAAGTCCATGGCCTTCCACAGAAACAGAAACAGAAACTTTTTTATTCAATATTTTTATAGGATAGGGTGACAAACGAGCACACAGTCCACCTGATGGTAAGTGGTTGCTGTGGTCCACAGACATCTATATTTTTCCTCAATTACAAATCATAATGCAGATGCCTTGTCACCCCTGAGGACTAAGATGGAATGCCTTATAGATTATAAACAATACTTATTGAAAGTCACTTTTTCATCTACCACTGGTTCCCAAAAAACCTCTGTCCTGGGAAGATCCAGCAAGAAACCCAGCGGGACTATTTTTTTTTCAAATAATAACTAACAATCAAAAACGATCATGTATGTTACAATTAACAACACAGAAAGGCTAAATGCAAAACCAACTAAACATTTATCGGATCTATCAACATTAAGCCTTTAACCTTTAAACTGAAGCGTAGTATGCACTACTTGGAAACGCATGTTTTTTTTTTTAAGTTTATTTTTATTGCCAGTATCATGAATATTCCACTCAAATATATAAAGCGTAAACACACAAAAGTTTTTATAGTACAAACACAGAATGCGCGCCAATTCTCCATTACGAAAGAGCTTAAAGCTCGAAAACGAAAGCAATTTGTAAAGATTACCGTCAAACCGTGCCGTGTAGATTGTTCATTATAAAGAGGTCGGACTCACAAGTTTAAATTTAATCTCTAACATATTTGATCTTTGCTGTTTTACCAACCGTAATGGGAGTTTTAAAGATATATGAAGGTTAAACGAATATGCGGTGAAATCTTTTAGTAAATAGTTTTTCTTTACCTTGATCTGTAAGTACGAGTATGTATGTACGCATTCATATTTGTATATATTAATGTATTTTTTAAATAATAAGGGTGAGCAAGCACTCAGCCCTCCTGATGGTAAGTTATTGCTGTGGCCTGTAGACATTACAACTATCTTTAATTAAAAATCAAAATATAGATGCGTTTTCACTCCTGAGGACTAAGGCAGTATGCCTCGTTTCCAGTAAAAAGTGTCCCCGGTTCTCTACACTCATCATACGAAATCCAACAGCATTGAGCTGGTTTTTTACGCCAGTATTCTGTGAGAGCGTAGTCCTACCCCGGTCAAGCTGACCTATTCGTCATATTATAGCTGCACTATGATTCTCCACACTGTGCAGCGTGACTCTACCACGGTGTGCAGTATGGCTATATATATATATATATATATATCATATATATATATATATACACATTTATATGTATGAATGTAATGGATCAGCCCACGATCAATGTGCTGCTTTAGTTTTGTAAACTGTATTTTTTATTATTTTTACATTCTCTTTTCTTTTTTTATTTAAAACATTCTATTCATCTATTTATCCATTACAGCCAACAAAAGTATACTGCTGAACATATGTCTCCTTCAAAAGTTGGCATCACGCATGGCAAGCGGGTTGGAAACCGTAGTTTTGTATAATTTCAAGTTGTTATCAGGAAAATGTCGCTGCCTATCCACTGGTACGTTTCCTTCTGTCGCGTCTAGCGATATGGGGTAGTGGATTAAATTTCATCACACCCGGAAAATTTAGATATAAGGAAAGAGAATTTTAATAAATATTATTAAAACAATACCTCTTCTCTAAGTTATTTTACGCCATTCGTGATATGATTAAAGTACATTTAACTCTTTGTATACATTCAATCATTCCAGCCTTAGATATGTGTAACTTCAAATCGTGTAACTCTTCTGCCCGACATGATTCTATCGTACATTGTGGACTGCGGCAGTAGAGGTGTCTTCTCACCATCGTACCGACAACCCAAGATAATAAAAAGACAGTGGCCCGCCTGCCAAACGTGGCAACTTTATCAAGTATTGCTATGAGGCAATCTGTGGCAGAGCCTTTGTGAGCTTTTGATGGGCTGTAATAGAAATCATAGAATACATACATACATGTAATACATACACATTCTACATAATAATACAAACATATTCTATGAAAATACATACATAGTATTCTATGTTGGAAATTTATGAGTTCCAATTAATTAATTTATAACTAGACTTCAACCACCAATGTTAAAGTTACGAACCGTCTTATTATGAATTAGAAAGTAAAATAGTTATACTAAGCAAATAGTAGATTAATTTAGGTATATGAAAATAATGTAAGGAAATAAATTCTTAATTTAATGAAACTCAAACACCAATCTCACTTTAAACAGTTATAACTTATTCTCTTTAAGAAAGCCAGACGTTTGCCTTCCAGCATTTATAAGGTAAGACCACACTTAGCATTTTAATTGAATGTTTGAACAAAGATACTCGGCCCGAATCTAGGAGAGCCAGTATCATCTGGATATTGAACCAATATGATATGAATAAAATTTAAATGGACGTGGGTGAGGTTCGGTCTTATATCACTATTAAAAGCAATTCTGTAACTAATTCCAAGATTTTTCTTTAGAAAAACGGAATTATTATACGAAAAAAAAATCGATATTAACCTACTTATTTAGTACGCAATTAGTTGTCGACAAAAGTTGGGTTGGAGATGATATCTTCATTTTTTTTCGCGATATACACACAGATCAAGATTCTCTTAAAACTAGTAGAAACAGAATCAATGCTCCCAAACCATAACACCCAAATGGAAAATGAATAAAATTCCTGTTCCTTTGCTTTTAATAATTAAAAAAATATATATTTTCGATTTAACAATTAATTTGATTACTTTGAATACCGCATTAGTTCTGTGGACTATAATCCTGTCTCACTCAGATGGCTGGTCTCCGAGAGACAGGCCGCAGTGACCAAAATTCAGTTTTAGAATTTTTGTTACGTAACTTTTTTTATTAATAATTAAAAACTGCGATTGTCAATACGCTCGCCAAACATGGCTGCTATTGCTAATCTTTCCCAAATTACGGGGAAAGTCTATTTTTAGCAGTAGACTTTAAATAGAGTGTTATGTTTGAATGTAGATGAATGTTAAATTTAATAACATCTTGCAAAATAAAATTGAATTATTTTATATACTAAACGTAGTGTAACTGGACAAGAGACCTGAAACCTTAGAGAGAAATTAAAGCGATCAACCACCAGAGGCCAGGAAAATAACAAGATAAAATAACATCGTTTACACTGCTGCGATTTTCGTTTAATAATTCGCTCGTAGTAACAGTCATTCTTATGAAAACTGCAGCGAACTTTATTTCATTATTTGTACACAGCACTTTCGCCTTCAAATCACATCTGAGTATAAACTATATAAGTGAGGTGACACGTAGAAGCCTTGATAGCATAAAGCATAAACGCTACACAGTAACTGAGCAACCCAAATTCAATTCCCGCCAGCACAAATAAACCGTGAGTAGCGTGAGAAGAAATCTCATAAGGAATATAAATAAAATATTTCGGGTACACAAAAAGACTGTTATAAAATCAACTTAGTAACTAAAGTTACTAACTAACTACAACTAAAGTTCATCTATTTATTCAATAGTTGGACTTAGGTAGAGTGTTATTTTATTAATTAGTTTATTAAAAAAAACTTAATGATTTCTTATATTTACGCGAACACTACACATTGAAATAATACTAGTTTTTACGGAATTTATCGCGTATATTTAACTTTTTAAATACCCGACGTTTCGAACGCTTTACAGCACTCATGGTCACGGGCAGGACTGAGATGTTCAACGTCCATATGTCATAGTTAACCGCGGTTACCATAGATTAAAATTTAACTTTTGTTCCGATCTATGCAGTATGAACTTATGGTATCTTGAAGTCTTGCAGTTGTATGCTTGGGTTGGGATTTAATTTTATTTATTATAGGATCCCAAGCAGATGGTAGCACCCAGCCATCTTCTCTATTGAAATTAGGATGTTTTTTTTTGATTTCAATAGCCTCGCGAATCATCCTTGGAAGGAATCGGTGTTCTTTAGCGAAGATCTGCGGTCTATCAAATCTGATGTAGTGACGGGGGCGATCCTGTACGTGTTCACAGACTGCAGACTTCCCGGAGCGTCGATTCTTCACATCAGCTATATGTTCTTTAACGCGGGTTTTTATTGATCTTTTAGTTTGTCCTATGTAGGAGAGACCACATTCACAATCAAGCTTGTACACTCCTGCATCTTGCAGAGGGACTTTACACTTGACCGATGGTAAAAACTGACCAATCTTCTTCAGCGGCTTGAAGTATGTTTTGATGGAAGCGCGCTTCAAGATGTAGCCAATCTTGTCAGTGACTCCTCTAACATATGGCAGTACAGCAGGTACACGCTCGAAAAAAAAACTTCATAGACGATTACACCATTTATAGGTGATATAGCCGCACTGCGATATATTATGGTAGTAGCACGAATGGGTCGGCTAGACCGGGGAAAAGACCACGCTCTTACAGAATCCTAACGTAAACTAGCTGCTTAATGCTGCTGTAATTCGAATGATTATTGTAACGAACCGGAGACCCTTTTCGTTGGAAACGAGGTATTTCCATCTTAGTTCGCATTCAGCATTTTGATTCTTAATCAAGAACTGATGTAGATGTCTATGGGCCTCGGCAACTACTTACCGTCAGATGGACTGTGTGCTCATTTGTCATCCTTATTATTTAGTTATAAAAACCATAAATGATGTCTACTTACCCGAAAAAGGCATCAAGGACCTAAAAATTAGAAAAAATAGCTAATTGCAAATGAATGTTGTGGGTGAGTTACATTTAAAAGCAAACGTAAACGACTTCATAAAAAAGAGACATAAACAATTTCTTTACGTAGATACTATTTATACGCGTCACCTACACGAAATCTACATAATCAAATAACAGACGTTTCGTATTAAAAATGTAAGAAATCGTAAAGTATCACGCACTCAGGTGAATACGTTTTGACATTTAAATTTATTCCCTCAATTTGATTGTGGTGTCAACTATAGCATGCCCATTTAAAATTTAACAGTTCCTTATTCCCATTGTAATAGCATTGACTTTTGTTTGTTCTACAGCTTTGACGTCAAACCTTTCAAGTTTGTTATCAATTCCTCTCGCTCGTGATTAAATACTGAAAGAGAAATGTTTATAGTTTTGTTAATGATCAATTTCTGTGAGAGCAACGGAGGAAATTAAATCGTGAGACTTTTTCTGAAAGAAATTTCTTATTCTTTTCACTCGTCAAATAGCTAATTGGTAGGGATGGATATATTGAGAGCAACTGGGATTACAATAATTCATACCTCGGTACATCATCATCATCATTACAGCCCTTCACAAGTCCACTACTGCACCTCAAGAAACGCCACAAAGAACGACCCTGAGCCACCTGCATCAATCGACTTCCACCATGTCTTACCAGGTCATCTCTCCATCTAGTGGGGAGTCACTCTGCACTTCGCCTACCGGTACGAGCAACTAGCAAGCAAACTAAAGCAGTTTCAAAAATCAAGTACAAACTATTAGACATTATAAGTACATACTATTACAGCTGTAATTGCCTCTAAGTAAAAGATAAATCATGAACGGCACTGATTTATAAAGAAACAAAACTCAGATTCTGCAAGGCTTACATTGGCTGGTCACTTGGAAAGAATTGACATCATAAGAGCTGCTAAAGATATCGCCACGTGGATCCCACAACAGAAAATACCCAGAAAAAGCAGGGATTGTGTTGAGGAAGATCTGAGGAGTATGGGCAAGAAAACACCTTGTAGAAGAAAGGTTAAAAACAGAGCACATGAAGAGAGACAATCGAGATTTTGAGAGAGAGATTGAGGCATAAAATGGAATAGGGTAGTTGAGGAGGCCAAGACCCACAAACGCAGGATTATGATGATGTATATTCTCTCGGTGCACAGCACTAACCGCCGAATTTTATATAATATAGTATCTGATGAAGCAGTATTTCATAGTATTAATAGGATCTAATCAGGTATAGTACTGAAAAATATTAATTAAAAAAAATACTATTTTCCATAATTATTAATCTTTTCTTTAATTTGACCTAAAATCACAAACGAATAAACAGAAAACAAAATTAAGATAAAAAAAATACTATTTTCCATAATTATTAATCTTTTCTTTAATTTGACCTAAAATCACAAACGAATAAACAGAAAACAAAATTAAGATATCACTAATCAATCACTGAATTGCCACCTTCAATAAATCACGGAAAATCCCGCGGGATCCTCCAAAAATCCCTACACGAAGCGTTTATTAAGATCCCGAGTTGGACTAAAATATTCATTAATTGATACCCACCCTTCCTGATTCTCCTCATTACTTGAGGGTTGATTAAGTGAGCCAACCTGGTTATTCGCGGAACATTGGAGGGTTAGGACAATCATTTCTAATTTAAAGAGAATTCGTCGAGAATTATTTGGAGTTGGAATAGTTTTGGTTCACTAGATAATCATTACTGATAGAAACTAATCAGTACCGAGTAATAACTTTATATCTTTGAAGGATTGTGTAAGTAATATTTAATTTATATTTCAATAAACTGTAGAGTTAATGAAAACAACGCCTTGATCTACAATAGTATACAGTAATAGGTATTTGAACTAGGATAAAACTGTATTTCAGATGTTTGTGCTAATAGATACCTTGACAAATATTTTCTGTTTCTTATACCAACTAATTAGTGTTAATTTTGTTAAAATATATCATAATAAATTAAAATAAAACAAGCAGCAACTTTTCCGTGTCATCGTTTGATAAATTTTGTAACCATGTTCGAATAATATTTCTACAATCGGCCACTTTTAATGGATAAAAATTATAATAATAATATTTATTGAATCCAAACATACTTTACATAGAAACAAAAATTTATAAAATTACATTTACATGACGTAATCTAACTCAATACTATATTAAGGTATCTTTAGCAACCGTGCTAGATCACAGACCTGTGTTACAGGTGCTAAGCCCTCCTCATTAAATACATACCAAATAGAAAAAAAAAACATGAAAGCATTTTTACCGCAATCAGGAAATGAATTAAAGTGGGAAGAAGTAAAATAATTAGCTATGTGCTATGTTCTAATCCGACAAATGGCTCAATACTATTATAGCTATTGTTTTTTTTTTGTGTTTTTTTTCGTATGTTTTGTTGTATTTTTTATATTGTTTACATAAAAAATTGCAAAAAAATAGTGAATATATTATTTCACTTTCTTATAAATTAGATATAATTGGTTAATTAACTTCTTTTGATTGAACAGCGCGGCTGAAAACATGTTTCATAACTCTTTGAGAAACCAAAGGAACCTGTGCTATCTACCAGACGTATTAAAGACTATGGTTCTGATGTGGTAGGCCAGGCTGAAGCTATATTACGTTTGCAGAAAGAAAGGGTCGGCTTGATGTGGAAAGTAGGTACCAAGCTCTCACAGAACCGTCACAACAGACTATGAGAATGCAAGTGTCGAGTTCTGCGTAGATGGCTAGTCTCATTTGAGACTGGGTGCCGTGACCGAAACTCGGTCTGGAGTTCATTATTATTTATCATCTGAACAAACAAATGGGAAAAAGAGTTACATAGTTGAATCCGTTATTCAACTACTGTCGAGAACTTCTCATAGCACAAGTATTTTTAGAGCTTAACTGGGGTGGTCACAAAAAATCTATTAAGACGAAATTTATAGCACACACACACACACAAACCTTTATTTATTTATTTTATGGGTGACAAACGAGCATACAAATATATGGTGGTAAGTGAATGCTATGACCCACAGGCACCTACATCTATCCTTGATTAAGAATTAAAACGCAGATGCGTTGTCAACCCTAAACGCTTAAATAAAATGCCTTGTTTTCAGTAAAAAGGATGTCCGGTTCTCTACATAAGAGCGTAAGAGCTGCGTTAAGCTGCTATTTTACCCTGGTATTCTGTGAGGCTGTGGTCTTTCCCCGGTCGAGCCAACCCATTCTTGCTACAAACATAATATCGTAGCAGCGTGGCTCTACTACTTACAAAAACGTTAACCTTAAAAAGGTAAACCTTAAAGTCAGATCAATTTCTTAATTATATATCGCGGCGTCTAACTAATGTACAAGTATGTAGGTAAAACAATGTGACTTTCAAAGGCGATGCTTCTGAAAGGATGTAATAGATTTATCTTAATCATAACCGGCGAGGTGTATCTCGCGACTAATTACCTCGACTGACTGAATTAATTGATTATTTGTGTCAACCGGCGAAGGAAGCTTGTTCGCAAGAAAGTACACTGCTAAACGTAAGTTACCTATTACTAACAATAACGTGCGAGCAATTTTCGTACTAACGCAACTAGTAATTACAAACATAATCGCACGCAATTTTTCGTTGCTTATAATTATTTTTGTTAGAGTGTGTTCTTTATTAAAATTTTACGTCAGTAACAAATAACATGTAATATGGATTAATGCAAAAAGTTTTTATGTGCTCTAAATCATGATTAATTAATTCTTTAAGGTGTATAAATGAACTAAAGAATAATGGAGTTTTCCAAATACATATAAGAGGGTGCTGTGGTGATAGACATTTATATATCTTAGACTAAGTTAAAATGTTTCGTTACCAGTAAAAAAGAGTTTCCGGTTCTTTACACTCACGTTACGAAACACAGTGACATTAAGCTGTTACCTATTTCACGCTAGAATTCTATGAAAGCGTGGTCCTTTCCGTCTAGTCGCCTCATTTGTGCTCAAACCATTATAAAGCTGCAGGGTATCTCTACCACGAAATAACCTACATTTTTATCCCTTAAGTATATCACATTTTACATGAGAAGAACGACAACTTTTTATTTATTTTCTTAGTTTAAAAAAGCTGTCCTCACACTCGGGTTTCCCGTATCGTGATTCGTGGTGTAGTACCTAGTAGTTTTATTTGCATAAATAAAACCTGTTACCGTTATAGCCAATTTAAGTCCACTGCTGAACATAGTCCTCCCATATAGGCTTCAAGGTCATAGGTCGCAGTTTTTATTTTTAGTTGTTATAAGGTAGTGAACCGACGAAATGATGTATATAGGGTAGTGGATATTTTTACACCGCCACTCCTTCTCACTTCTTACCCGTTCACTCGGCTACGGGTCTGATCAGTACAATACCTACCTTACGTCGGCTGTAGTACGGGTCGGATTAGATCAGAAGTACTACCCTATGAACTATATTTTTTTAAACTATTTTTTCGTTTTAAACAAAACCAAAGACAATATGCAATAGATAATAGTATCAAAGACAAAGATATGCTCTTTTATTTTAAACCATAACCTGGCAATGTTTCTTAGAAAAAAAAAAAGAAATCACTCTGAACTTTCGGCGTTCCACGTGTCGCTTTGATGAAGGTGCTCCGTCTTTTTTATAGAATTTTGTATTTGTGTCTAGACTAAAAACGAAAGTATTATACTTTTTTATATTCCTTGTAATATAGTACCTAAGCGAGTAGGTATATAATTTGTGGTATAAAAAGTGAAAAGTAAATTGCCAAAAGTACTTCAAAATCCGGAAGGCCAATTTTGGCGGTTGGGTCATAAATGTGTTATTTTTCAAATTCTCATTTATTTTTAGTGTAAAATGTAAGTAAAAATAGTTTTCTTACATATTTCAAATAACTTGACGTTGTATTTATTTCAAATTCACACAAAACTATTTTTGAAATATTGTTCGAAATGTCATACAGATAAAATATTATTATTTTTTTTTATTTTTTTATATTTTAATATTTTGGTATGAGTAACGAATAGAAACACAAAAAACATAATAATATACATATTTCCAAACATTTTCATATAAATTTCTCCAAAAACAAAAGTGTAGAATTCAAAATAGTAGTAATTTTGTAACTAAAATTGAAGTATATACTATTGCTATGCTATACAGGGTAATTTATGTATTTTATTACAATTTCTAGCAACCAAAAATAATTTTATTCGATGGTTTATACATTCAACAAGAATTCCTGTAAGTTTTATCCATAAATATTGTCTCAAAGTGAAAATATAGCAAAATTTGCAATATAGCAAAAAATTTTCTAACTTACAAATTTTCCCGCCATTAAGGTCCCGAGCGAACGGGAGTATAACATGTCGCGCGCTGTCAGAGCTTACCCTATACAGTAACATAATATATTAAAACGCCCCCATATCCAGAACAATTATTTATAAACCGTACAAAATATTTCACAAGAGCCGTGGTAGCTCAGATGGTTAACGCTCGCTGTAAATATAACAGAACGCGAGTAACCCAAGTTCGATCCCCGCCGGCACCAATGAAATTGTTAATTGCAATTTTAAGTGCTGATTTGCGGTATGTGCCTTTCCTTCACCGCCTAGCCATTAGCATGTGCTAGGCGGTGAAGGAAAACATCGTAAGGAAACCTGCATGTCTGAGGAATAAGAAAATTTTTTTCGAAGACATGTGAAGTTCGCAACACGCATTGGGGCAGCATGGTGGACACTTCCTTGCCCTAAAACCCTCTCAGAAATGAGAAACATAGTACTTTACTTTACAAAATATTTTCTTTGCCGGAATCGAACTCGCAACCCGGAGAACTACTAACAAACGCCATTGTATTGAATAAAAATGTAAAATTATGTGCAACTAACAAAACGATTTCGGAGCGTAATAAAATATTCATCACGCAAACTTTTCGTGTCATCTATTCCTGAATCCAGTTTAATGGTGACGAGACATACTTTCGTTAACACTGTTGATGAATAAAGCGGTTAAATTATAATTATTCTCCAGCGACATCGCAATAAAACGCGCCGCGATAAATTTTAACCATAAAACAGTTCTGAGAAGCGGCGCGGGCAGCGCGGTGTGGATAGAAGGCATACCTTGTGGCGCGCGCCAATGGGAGTGTTGCATTGCATTCATTGAGGAGTGCGGAGCGTAGGCGTGCGACCGCAGCGCTACGGGCGGCGAGTAGCTGCAACTTTGAGGTTTGAGTCTAGATCAGCTCGATTGTTTATTTTGATTGTATGGATATTTATTCAACAATATTTGTTAATTTATTTTGTCAATAAGTAATTAAAAATCCTTTTCAATATAATTAAGTACATATTTCGTTTTCGTTTTGTATTTTATTGAATGTGAAAGACGTCTTTTGTCATGGAAAGAACCAACAAGAATCCCGGCGGAACTATTTCTTTTTAATAATATTTTCACAGAATAGAAACATTCTTTATTCAATTTATATTATAAATAATTCCTACTGAAAGTAATTTATCATTTAAGCATAATGATTCGTTTAATGTATGATTCGGTTAATGGTATCTGTTTTTTTTTGTGGCAGCGTAACATTATACTTTATCAAATAGATTTTACAATGATTTATAACTTTTTAAAAGAAACAGCTCGATAGCGATTACTTCGTTCCTAGGGGTTATTACCTATCATGTAATCATTTGTATTATAATTACCCTTTTGATAAAGTCTTTGCTTAGTAAACATTTAAACTTTGTAATACAGAAACTTTGTACCATGAATGAATTAATGACTTTGTGAGGTCAAATTATTGGAATCATTAACTTGTTTTTTTTTTAATAATTTATTAGGGTAAACAAACAGTGATAAATTTAAATTATGTAGCAAGATAAAAAAATAATATTTACATATATTTTACATCCACGCCGTTCATCACTTGGTGTCTTTTTGCAATAACCGGTCAAAATAAGTAATATAGGCAAAGGAAGGTTCAGAATAAGTAATAAATTGTGCCCTCCCAAAGTCTCCACATCCCCCTCAAAAATAAGTAATGAAGACAAACGGTAAGGAAACTATATTAAAATAAAATCTCAAACATTTTGTGCTTTTTAACTTTTAAATTCAAAATGCATTATTTTAACTGGTTTTACTGTGCACGCACACATTCGTAGGGGTTGATCGGTAGGCCACGTTGTTGCCCATAAATAGCATTCAATTTGGAACAATTTCAAACAAAGGCTATTTTCAAAAACTGCAATAACGGTACCTATATCATTATTTTCATATTAGAACTTAAGTTTAAGATTTGGCTACTCTTTGAAAAATTACCCTGTACCTATATAATTTTAAACATCGTAGAGAGGTAACGTTATTGTAACCTAATCTAATGTAGTTGAAAGTAATCAAACTTCTTTAATATTTTTAAAATACTTGCCGAAATAACAATGTGTTGAAGTGCGTATTGTATGATATATTATGAAGAACAGATAACGATATCTAATAAAAGATAATGATATATGCGTCATATAGTATCACTGTTTCTAGTTGTGTACGTCTTTAAGAAAGTTTTAGGATGATATATTTTTTAAGATTACATCATGATACGTTGAATAAGTTTTAAAATTTTTGTAATGAATATTCCGTAGGAATTTCTTTTGGACAGTTTCAATTGTTTCAATATATTTGAAATACAATGGATTCCAAATGTTCCCGGTATTAACAGAGTGTATACCTACCACTATTTTTCACAATATTTTACATTGACTAGAAGCTGCGTAAGAGAATTCACTACCACACGTCGTCCCGTGAGTATCGTAATATAACATAACATTTTTGTGACAATATTTCAAAATATTTTCCCTCATTCTAGTGTACCTACGTGGTAGAGCCGCACTTCAGCTATATTATGATTGTGGTTGTAGCACGAATGGGTCAGCTCGACCGGGGAAGGACTACGCTCTCACAGAATACCAGCGTAAAATATCAGTTTAATACTGCTGTTTTTCGTATAGTGAGGGTAAAGATCCGGAGCCCCCTTTTACTGGAAACGAGGCATTCTATCTTAGTCTTCAGGGGTGATAACGCATCTGCGTTTTGATTCCATTCCATCAGGTGGACTGTGTGCTCGTTTGCCACCGTTATTGTATAAAACAACTTCTCATTTACATATAAATATGAGTAAGTATTATTATAATATAAGTATTATGAGTAATTATGACTAGCAGATCTGACGATCAATAAAGTTTAAAAGGGCGGACTTTCCCTTTAGGCATTCTTTCATAACCGCATCAGGAGATAGTGTAAAAGGTGAATTAAAATTTAAATAAAGCTAGGTGGAAATAGTAATAACTAAGTAGGTATATATTTAATACATGTATAGAAGTATAACAGAGTATTTAATGAGTATTTAATCCTATTCAAATAAGCAATAACTGGTAGGTACATAAAATAACGTGATGTGCGAGGATTATGGCATTTGTATTTATATTCATAAGTGGTAGAGCTATGCTGCAGCTATATTATGGTTCCAGCACGTATGGGTCGGCTTGACCAGGGAAGGACCACGCTCTTACAGAATACCGGCGTCAAATAGTAGCTTAATGCTGTTGTGTTTCGTGTGGTGAGTGTAGAGAACCGGAGACCCTTTTAACAGAAAACTTAGTCCTCAGGGGTGACAACGCGACTTTTTTTTTAATACAGAATAAGGGTGACAAACGGACACACAGTCACGATGGGCACATTTATACTGGATTAAGAATCAAAACACAGATGCGTTATCACCCCTGAGGACTAAGATGGAATGCCTCGTTTCCAGTAAAAAGGATCTCCAGATCTTCTTAATCGAGAATTGATGTAGATGTTTATGGGCCACTGCATCCACTTACCATCAGGTGGACTGTGGGTTCGTTTGACACCCTTAGTCTATAAAAACTTCAGGGTCATCAGTCCGTTAAGCCCACAGCTGGACGTGGGCCTGTGATGTGACAAGCAGTACCAACCGTCTCGCAACTTCAACGCTGCTCCCCATCACAGGTCCGGGTAATTTATGATATCTATCGGACGCTATAAAATCTTTCTGGCATATCCTATAGTTGCCTCTTACGACGTTCACGGGAATTAAAGGGGGGTTGGATGGGTTATCTTAGGATTATCATTCATCTTCATCACACAGTTATAAAATTTACAGGTTATATATATTCTACCGCTGCTACACGCTTCCTCTCTTTTTAAAAAGGTTAGGAGCTAAGGCGTTGTTACTCCACCAATTGCTCCAGTGCATGTTGGCAGAATTCACATGTGTTCGATAATATTTTATTTCCTCAAATTTCCTCAAGAGTGCTTCCTTCACCATCGGTGCAAAGCGTCATAAACAATTATTTGCAATTTAATTATAGCGAATCTTCCACAACAACATATATCCAGTTTTTTTCCGAACACCCCACTCACCTTTATTACTCAATAACCCATGCGCTGCACGAATAAATAAAAAATCTCATAATGCCCGAACTGCCGTTACGTCCGCAGGGCGTATTAATTCAAAAGCATTTATTTGCGGACTCGGAATAAAATAAATAAGCCAAGGTGGAGGTGGACTAGTAAATTAAAAACTTGAAGTGGAACAATAGTTTGGAGCCCTGTATGCCCAGATAGCCGCAGGACGTGAAGGGTGCGCACGTGGGGGCGATTGAGTGCCATTGAATTTCAAAACCGGTAATTATGAGAAATTCGATGATAGATGAGATGAAAGTTTAACGTTTTGCACATATGTACTTTTTTAAATAAATTAATAATACTAACTATATAGTACGGGATGGTAATATGGTCATCCGGTTAACGTGGTCACTTTCTTATAACTCAAAAACTACAACCTTATTTGCACAGAAGGCTATATGGTACGATAGCTCTTCTTCAGTCAATGAAATAATAAAGTCAAACGCACGTAGCTTTATCGACGCTATTTTAACAGTTGATATTATTATAGTAAATATTTTAGTCGATTTTAGTATGGCGTAATGTTGTAAGTTTTTATTAAGTACATTTTCGAAGTGTTCCTAATTATTACCAAAGCCTATTTGCTATTTTTTACTAACTGATTGGTTATTATTATACGATCTAATAAGAGTTCGTGTTTTTTTATCTGTCCTCCTCCTAGTTTTGGTTTTATATGGCGGCAAAGCTTAAGGTGCTATATTACCCTCACGTACCTTACTACTAATGTTAATCACTCCAAGTACATACCTAATAATATTTTTAAAAGACAATGCTTTACAGTCCACCTTATGGTTAGCGTCTGCTTCAGTCTATAAACAGCTGGAACCAACTTAAAACGAAGATGTCCACAGACGAGTTATCACCTCTACTGACTAAGATCGAATGCTTCTCTGCGTGCAATTATACCGACTATATATACCTAACCTACTTCAGACCAGGACACAGCAATGCAAGCAATGCTGATAAATGGCAGAAACAGGAACTTAGTATGGGAGGTAGTGGAAAAAAAACGAAAAACAAAAAAAAATGAAGTATTTCACCTCTTGCGTAATTAGAAGACATAATATGTTTTTCTGGCTTTTCCGATAGTCACTTCCAGGAGAAATAGATCCATCCATCCATGGAGAAATAGGATCAAAGATTCACTGCCACACCATCACTATATTATATTACCTTATTTTTAATGCATACCTTTCTTTACTGCTAATTTTCGTTCCTAGGTTAATTAAAGTCATTCAACTAGAAAACATGCTTAGTTTTTGGCACAATCCCAAGAAGGATAGTGTTGTATCATGAGTTTTATTTTTAAGATTTTACTATGGGCAAATTTATTAATAAAAATTTTATCACGAAAAGAGAAGATATATATATATAAAAAAAAAAAATATTTATATAAAAAGAAAATGCCACAAATAATTAAATTTTAATTTAAAATATGTAATTTTAGATAAGTCAACTATCTCATATTTGACATTCACAAAGATCTATTTATGGAGTTTTCAAGAAGTTTTCATATTAACACATGCAATGATCAGGAATTTATCTTTTAAGGATTTTAGTAAACTATAATTAAGAATGGAACTCAATGCACGCAGTAATTTATAATTTTTACGCGAACACCTCTTGAACATGTCTCGCCAGGTCGTCACTCCTTCTAGTTGGGGGTCACCCTACACTACACTTACTACGTATATCTTCATTTCCAAGTTTATCACGCAGAGAACCCCAAGCATAACCCTCTCCATAATTCGCGGAGCGACCTTGAGCGTCCTCATACGGCCATCAGTGAAGGACCACTTCTTAGATCCATAAGTCATCACTGGCAACACACTCTGGTTAGATTGTATAAGTATAGTTTTCAGGTTTTGAGGTAAACCTGACGAGAAGATGTATCGTTATTTCCTGAACGCTCCCCAGCTGAGTACAATCCGTCGATCGACCTCTCGATCGAAGTTGTAATTACCTAGTCGGACTATTTGTCCCAGGTAAACGAATTCGTCAACAACTTCAAGCTTAGTTACACATTGAATAAAACTAAGTTTTTACGGATTTTATCGCGTATTCACCTCAGGCCCCATGACTCTGGATGCTATAAAGTACTCGAAACGTCGAGGATATAAAATAATTTATAAAACGCGAGAAAATTCGTGAAAACTATTCTCATATAAGTGCACGCACTGCCGCTTGACGGCAGGACTGCTAGGCAAGAGAATGGTGCGGGTGTTACCTACACAAACAGACTCCTAGGTATAAATTCCCAGAAGTCTTACCAAGTTGTCATACTGGTAAGAGTACTGGGGAACCTTCATAGCGTGTGCCTTCTTTCAATAATCTTACCAAATAGTCTTACTAGTAAGATTAGTGGCAATTTTTTCTTAGCAAGTTGAAATAACTGGTAAGATCACTTGCAATAATTTTAAATAGACTTACTCTATAAAATAGATGACACTTTACCAGTAAGACCACCGGGGGAAATTCTAATTTGTTCTGCTCTACAAAATATATGACATTTTACTGGTTAGACCACCGGGAAGAAAGTTTTTAGTTGTCTTACTGCTAAGACTACTTGCTAAGACTACTGAGAATACCCCAAAAATGTTCTCTAACATGGTAAAGTTTTAAAAATGAATAATTCATTATCGTCAACTCTTAACTGACATTAAGGTGAGGAAAGCGTTAAAACTGGTCTGCCGCGGATCGCTGAGAGTGAACTAACGAACTTTGCACCGACACTAATAGACTACGAGTACGTCCGGGCGTTCAAACAACATATTTTTTTAATTTGCATATATTGCACCCTTTAGTTCCCAAAGTTTATTAAAAAGTTTATAAATCTGCAGTCATTTATTTAGTTCTACAACATATAGAACAACACAATCATAAACGCCTTTGAATGTTATTATTACTGAAACATGAATTGCCGTCAAAGCAGAAGAATCTATTAAGCCGATAAAACTATCGATCCGAGCCACCCCACGTATCGCTGTAATCTCATTGCCCTACAGCCTGCATAACTGCACGCCCGTAATCCGGTATTGAATACCTGGGCCCTAACGGGATTTGGCGTCACGCGCTCTTGGCAGCAGACCAGGCGCCAGCGGGCAGCGTGGGTAGGCCTATTGATTTTTGAGACGCGTCTTTATCTGTGAATGTATAACGTATTTTTAATAAGGTAAATTTTTTTAAAACCTGCTGCCTTTTAAAGAAAGTCCACTGCTGACATAGCCTCCCCCCTACATATTGGCTCATAGGGGAGATATTTTCCATAGTTGCTGTGCTTAACAAGCGGATTGGCTACCGCAGTGTTTTGGCTGATGCCCATCTCCTGATGTGTTTCCATCTGTCACGAATTACGAGACCCATGGAATGATATGGGGTAGTGGGTATTCTTACACCAGCACTACACGGTATTCAAAAACAGTTACTCCCAAACTAGGATTTTGTTCTGTATTGTGGAGGCAGTTTACAAACATGTTTACAAGGACAAATCATTTGTAGGCTATACGAATTCTTGTTTCCTGCGAGTTTCAAACCCACAGCCCTCAGCACCGCAAGTCATTGTTTAGCCACTGCGCCACGATACCGTCATAAGACCTATTACGAGTCAGTACTTTAATTATTTTTTCAGCTAAACTTATTACCAACATTACAAACTGTTATAACCTAGTAAACTAGTGTAAGCACGTTTTTTTAATTGTCTACTTTACCATTTTAATTATTGTAACATATCATAAATAACCCTGCTTTTGTGTATTCACTATGAGGATATATGCAAATGTCTACTTCCTCATGTAATAGGTGAGGTAACTCGTGATGTAGCCGAAGATGGTAAAAAGCACGCATCTTTGACCCAGCTGTATACTCATAAGTTAGTTATTACAATCTTACTTGTTCACTTTACCTTGAAGATACTAACGATGTAATCAGATGTAATAGGACATGGTAAATTATTCCAATCTTTTGCTATAGAAATAAAGAAGGGTGTAGTGCACTGTGAAAACGTTGTCCAAGAGGCTAGATAATCGATTAGTTTCTAGTTGTCCAATGGTGGGATAAAAGTGAGGAATTAAGTCATGTAATTCCAACGGTATTTTTTTTACATGGAAACATCCATGCGTTATGCAGCTGCTTCTATGCTAGCAGCAGCTGCAGCACGCTCGGATCGGCTCGAACGGGTAGGACCATGATCTCACAGAATACCGCTTGGAACAGAATGACAACGCTGCTGTGTCTCGTATGGTACGTGTAGAGAACCGGAGACCCTTTTACTGGAAACGCATCCATCTTAGTCCTCATGAGTGACAACGTATTCTGCTTTTTGACTCTTAATCGAGGATACATGTCTATTGGCCATAGCATCTACTTAACATCAGGTCGATTTTGTCCTTATTTTTCACTCATATTCTACAAAAAAATTTACAATCCAAAATTTATCCTGTCTTGAATGTATTTATTTTAATTTCGTTCAATATATCTTAACCATTCACAAGATTTTTAATCATCGCCATATTAAAATTTATTTTACCTTATAACCGAACCACACTGACAAGTAAACACATTTATAGCAGTTATGACCGTCCAGAGGTACATTAGCCGCTGTCCCGAACTCCAGGCACTGTGTGCCGCCACCCGACATTTGTCAGCGGGCTCTACCGCAAGGGGAATCTCTTCGAAAAACAAAATTTTCCGCAACACATATCATAGTGGACCGGGATGAAACTACGCACTTTACGGATAAGCGCGGCGTTTAAACGCCCCTGAAACTAATGCATTTAAAATAAATAAAAAAAACATGTGAATGAAGTGAAAACTTTAGATAACTGAACTTCTAGAGAATGAGGTGAATGCAAACTATCAGAAGTAAGATAATTATAAGGTTGATCTAATAAAAAATATAAATAAATTTATAATAACTACTGTATACTATGTTCTATCTCATTCTCTCGCAGGCTAAATCCTATAGAAGTATGTGTTTGTCTCTTTTTACTGTAGCATTTTCGTATTATCGAGTTTTAAATCAAAACAATTGTTTAATCGCACTCACACGCATTGGATGTGAAACCTTCAGAAAAGTATACCGCGATAATAGGAAACACAGTATACTGTGTTCTATCGCATTCTCTCTCAGGCTAAATCCTATAAACGTAAATGTTTGTCCCTTTTTAGTGTCGCTTTTTTGTTTCATCGAATTTAAAATCAGAACCATTCTAAAGAAGGTTTTATATAAAAAATCCTTAAATAATTTTTCAAATTTAAAACGTTCATACACTCAGATAAGTACATCCACTATCCATATCATTCTGTAGGTGTCGTAAGAGGCGACAGAGGGAAACTGAAAAAAAAAAGACTGGTTGCCAAACTACACCTCCTATGAGGTATTCTATGGTAGGAGCTTTGTTCAGCAGTGTTAGAATTGCACTTAGCGGACAGACATCGCAGTCTTTTTACTCTGCTATGCGTGATGCCTCGTTTGAAAGCAAACCACGTATGGTATTATCGATGGTGGTGTGTACTTCATAGTATGAGTGCGTGATGGTGGGATTAGTGTTGACGCTGAAAGTGCACGTTATTGGGGCAGGGTGGGAGGTGCTCCTGTAACTAGATAACACACATCATTTTATTGTTTACGTGGATCTTAGATAATTAATTTTAACACATATTATACACTTTACTTTTTTAAATCATTTTTGTCTTAATATTTGAACACTAATTAAATTAATCAAAATTTATTATAAGTTATTATAAGTTCGAATTCAATTAATTTAAATGTAATAAAACTTTCATTAATTTTCGATATTACTTCGATTTCGAATTTACTAAATATTGTTAAAAAAATAAACATAATATTCCATATTTTATAAAATATAGTGCGTCGTAAAGTTTATAAGGTGGCGTACACACGAGGGTCGTTGCGAGGACACGGTCAGTGCGCGCGTTCTAAAGAAGTGAATAAATCTGCCCGCCAAACGACAAGGTGAATATAAATATAAAGAATCCGCGGACAAACTTCCGTCCCCGTAGGGCTGCCTTTAGAGGGACATTTTATTTGATAATATTATTTTTATTTATTTTTAAATAATATTATGTTACCTAATTTAACCCCTACCATCGCTTTATATCTGAAGTATGCATGTTTGTACAGAAGCACAAAAGGTGGTTTATAACGATAGATGATATAAATCCCCGTAGTCACCGAGATCTATATAAATATAGCTATGTAGCATACCTCTCATATACCTTTAACATTTTCTTAGACCTGCCACCGTTGGGCTGAGCAGCATATAGGCTTGTGCTAAACAATAATCTCAGAATAAGAAAATATAATTAAAAAAATTATTTAAATGTACCTACTTTATATAATAAAATACCTAACATCTTCAAAATATTAAATACCAGATAGGTGGTTTAATGATAGTAACTTTTATAGCATTATGTATTAAAATTTGTATGAGTGTAAGTTGCTGAATAAATGCATATCCGTGTCTATTTTTTTATAAAATAGGGGTGACAAGCGAACACACAGTCCACCTAATCGTAAGTGGTTGCTGTGACCTAACGATATCTACATCTATCCTCGTTTGCGTATAAAAATTCAAATGCGATGTCGGCCGTGAGGACTAAGATGGAATGCTTCTTTTCCAGTAAAAAGGGTCTCCGGTTCCCTACGCTCACCATACAAAACGCAGTAGCGTTAAGCTGTTTATTTACGCTGGTATTCTGTGAGAGCGTGGTCCTTCCTCGGCCGAGCCGACCCATTCGTGCTACAACTATGCAGCATCACTCTATCACGTTAAAATCTCTACATCTATGTCTACTAAGGATTTTTGTGGGCATATATATTAAGGTATAAAAAATAGAATGTGTATGTCAACTTTATGCTACGTTACAGGAGAAAGTCCTAGGATAGAATTGTGCATGGGGAAATCTCATCCGCTGTAGAACTAGGGTAACAGACACAACCTAATGGATCTTTATGGGTTTAAAAATCCAAAAAGTATAATCCCTTGTTTTATCAAAAGACAAACATTTAAAATATACATACACATTTATACACAAAACATAACATAAACATTTAAGTATCTTAACATATTCCCCCTTTATAAAAAAGAATGTAAGAAAACTATTTTGGAATGGCTAAAATCAAAAAGTTAGGTACATTGAGGCAAAACTGATGCTTAAAAACTAACATATCATTATTATGTATAGGTATCCATAGGTCTTACATACACACTTTTTCATAATTATATTTGTGTACAATATTTGTGATAGACTAAGTTACTGAAACAAAATATTTGTATTTGTATTAAAAGTGCCAACCCTATCATTTGTGACGATGTAGTGCAGTCGCCGTGAAAGGCTAGGTGATCATAAAGGTTCGGTCATGTTCTTACATAATAATGTTCTTGATATATTCCCCTAGGGGGCGCAGGGCACCGCTGGACGGAAACGGACGGCATCGGAACGTCTCCCGGAATAATATTTGTCTACATTCACAGGAATAAGTTACATATTTAAATAAAACACGCTTTATAAGGAAAGTGGTTTTAATGTATTTTACTGTTATTTATCATTATATTATATTATACTTCTATTATATTACTCTAATTTTAATCGTTTAACACGTTCCCAGCGGCACTGATTTATCTGTACTTTCCATTACTGCGTTACGAGACGTTTGAAACCTCGTTCTGAACCAGAGGTTGTAGCGACACGAGGCGCAAGAGAGACATGAGATAAAAATCCTTTTTTTGGCGCCAAATAAGGCGAATTATATGGTTTTTGTCGCGATTATTATTATCAATGAGTTGATTAACCTAAATCCGCCGCCGCCTGTGGGCAGATTATTTATTTAAGATTCTATAGTTAAAATAAAATGTGGGGTCTTATGTACCCCATACCGCACTGAAAAAGGGCAGTTTTTCATATTGTTCATATTGTTGTGGAAAGAAATATCGATTTTATTTAATCGTGCTTATGGATGCTTTTTATTAAAACAGGTCAAACAATTATATTTTTGCAATCGACACTTTCTGTGAGAATTTTCTTTGCTATTTTGTCAGTCTCAGGACTTGATAAGAAGGTGCGAAGTTTTTCGTAGCATCCTACACATCTCCTCTTCTTTGATCCTTTTTCGAGATGATGTGGATTGTTTGGAGCTGGTTCTGAACCGCGCGTCTGAAACTAAAAAACTGATAGTGTATTTTTGAAGCCGGTTGATTAGGTGTAGCGATTTATTGGAGCATTTCTATACATAAGTATAGGATCGTTACGGCCTGTGTGTGTTTTGCTTTTGTCAGTTGAATTTATTTGTTATATTCCTACATAATTATTTCACTTAGACGGAGTATAATTTGTAAATATTGATTGGAAACTTACCTGTTCTTCAAATATCGGTAATTTAGAATTAGATTTACCACCCAATTCCTCTTCATCATCAATAATATTATTAATTGACTTTCTTCGGAAACGTTTCGACATCTTATTATAATATCGTCGCGGGTGCAGCGTTCAACGTTTTGCACAACACTAACCGTGTAAAGCTAGCGTATGGTGCCGTACGAGGTGTTCGGAACCTCGTAACGTATAATGGTGGTTAATATAACGCATAGCGCCATATTATAGCACGCTATCTCTTCATAACACATAGCGCGTGTTATGTAAGTAGTCGTCATGTCGCTATTGCGCTATGGCGCTTTGGCGCTATCAAGTATTAATATCTAGCAGCAATTAGTTCTAGCAGCAGCGCTGTTGGGAGAGGACGTGTGACGCAAATTTGATCTCGTAGCGCGCTATTCATCGCGCGCGACCTAATTTAATGTTAGACGTTGTTTAGTTACTGTATACTGTATATTTATAAATGATCAAAGGAAGGAGTTGTGATAAAAGAAACCTAACTAATGTTTTAAACGTAAATAAAATTTAGATACAAAAGTGTACATAATAGTATATGTAAATAATTGATTTTTATAAATACAATAAATAAACTCTTAAATACACCTTTATTTGATTTATAATTTATATTAAGATTAAAATAACGTTTACATCAATTATAATAAAAAATAATTAATTTTATTTCGATTCTAAAAATAAAATTAATTCTATTTTAAATAGTACATAACTTAAAAATATTTTTAGGATTATAGAAAGTAGTAAGCCTGTAAAGTATGAAAACACGTGCATTGGTTTTTCTATACCGCTTTATTTTATTTTAGTCCAAAATGCGACTTATTACGAAATAATGTTCTTATATAGCACGCGATCTATCCAATGAACGACATATAATGTAACGTGCTAAGATATATAACGTGCTGTAAAACTTAACGCGCTTACCGGTCTCCTACACGCTTTCTTATAAATAGCGCGCTATAACATAGCGTATTTAATAGCGCGCTAGAAATTTATAGTTTATAGTCTGTAGCGTGCTATTGATTTATGATTTAGTTGTAGTCGTTTTGAACAACTTTAGTAACGCACTGTATTAAACTTTAATTTATTCAGTGCGGAACGAGGCCTAAAAAATCCGGTATTAGGGTAGGAATACCAAAAACCTCGACATCAATAGCAGATATATAGTTATCTCTTTCCTAGACTGAAGCAAACGGAAGTTACGCCTCTCGCACGACAAAGAAGTTTAAGTTTTTCCTTACCGCTATAAAAACGAGACACGGACGAGGTGTTTCAAGCCTCGTTTCGCAGTCATCGTGTTAATCAGTCAGTACCTTGTCGACCGAGCTGTAATCAACATTAGAAACAAAAATTATTCTCAAAGAGGACACTTAACTCGATAAACATAGCAACAGCTAACATAAAGTGTAGGATACCTTTGTATGAATTTTTTCTTTGTTTTCCTGCCGGTATGACTTAAGCTTTGCGCGGCGGAAAACATTTTTTATAGGATTGAGTGACAAACGAGTACACAGTCCACCAGATGGTAAGTGGTTAAGAATCAAAATGTAAATGCGTTGTCACCCATGAGGACTAAGATGGAATGCCTCGATTCCAGTAAAAAGGGTCTCCGGTTCTCTACATCTTATGTTCTCTCTATATTTTACGCGGGTATTCTGTGAGGGCGAGGTCCTGGTGTGGTTGAGCCGATCCATTCGTGGTACAACTATAATATAGCTGCAGCGTGCTACCACGTACAAAACACATAGTGAGGAAAGATCTAAATCTAAGTAATTTAATATATAAATAATTCCTCCATTTTGGAGGCCAGTGCCCAGCAGAGAAAAATATACCTAGATGTTGTTGCTTTACTTCCTCTAGTTAGTATCTCCATATCGTAGTATTTGGATCAATTTCCAAAGTTGAAATCATTTTTCAAAATCGTTTCAATTAGAGTCGTGGTAGCTCAGATGGTTAGCGCTAGCTGTAAATTTCACAGCACGCGAGCGAATCATGTTCAATCCCCGCCGGCACCAATTAAATTGTTAATTGCAATTTTAAGTGCTGATTTACCACGTACTCGGCTGTGAAGGAAAACATCGTGAGGAAACCTGCATATTTGAGAAATAATTAAAATATTTGGAACACATGTGAAGATAGCAAACACGCATTATGTCAGCGCGGCAGACACTTTCTTGCCCTAAAACCGTCTCAAAATTGAGAGAAGGCCTGTGTCCAGCAGTGGGAAGCATATAAGCTGTAACTACACTTTACTTTTAATTTAATCAGCAATTATAAATCCGTAACTTGGATTGGTAGCTAGAATATAATAAGAATATAGAGGGTTAGAATACCGTATTAGTAATTTTATGCCTTACAAATAAGTAATTGTTCCGGGATCTTTGTCTATCTCGTAGTATTCGGATAACTACGTTAATAATTTATTGTTAATATATGAGCTGTGTATGGCAGGAAAAAATGAACAAATATTATTTGTTTCCCTTTAAAATTACAAAATTAAAATTGTATATAACATAAAACTCTCCCAGATGGAGTCACGACCTGGCTATACATGCAGAAAGTCGACAAATGCAGTTGTCTCAGGACCGTGCTTTGTAGCATTCTTTGCGGGAGGCCTACGTTCAGCTTGTGAAGGACTGTAGCGAATGAATGAATAATATAAAACCAGCTGACAATAACCATCTATCCATCCATCCATCAGAGCCTATAGTCCACTGCTGAACATAAGGATCCCAATAGATTGCCTCATACGCTTGACCGCAGTTTTTTTTAATTATTTAAAGTTATTATGAGAAAGATGCTGCCCATCGCCTGTTTCAATTTCCCTTTTTCGCCTCTTGCGACGCCCACGGGATGATATGCTGTAGTGGATATTCCTACACCGCCACTACACGGTCCACTGGTAACCATTTATTTATTAATATATTCTTTATTGTCATCATATTGGGTACTTATTATGGCGGTTGGGTATTTGGGCGGTTTTAGTACTTTGTGGTGTTCTCTGCCACTTAAGGGGGAAGTACCACGCTCCCACAGAATACCAGCGTAAAAAAGCAGCTGTAGTGCAGCCCCACCACAATATATATTAATGTTAATTGTAGCTGTTAAGAGAGCAGTATATTTATAGTCATAGCAAGAGTAACACCTCTTCTTTTCATTGACACCTTTCCAACATTAAAAAGCTTAATGCTGCTCTGTTTCTTATAATAAGTGAAGAGAACCGGAGCCCTTTTTACTGGAAACTAAACATTCCTTTTAGTCTACAAGTGGAATAAAAATATAATATAAATATTTTCATTTATAAATACGTATAAACATATACATATACAATAATAACTACATTCATCCATACATATACATATATAGATTTAGGTGCAAACTAAAAACCAAAACAAAATTATACTATGACTTTGAAAATTCAAAGGAAATCTTTGTAAGGACGCTCCAAAGATTTTCTGTTCTGGTTGCAAGAGGGTGGCCCAGGAAATGGTCACCGAAAGACAAACTGCTCGTCCCGGGACACGCGTCATAACGCAGACGCTTTGTTATACCGAATATGAGATAGCACACGTCAAGAAATTTCTATCCGTGTTGTATTTTGACTTAAAATTGGACTTTTAAAAGTAAAAGCCGACTTCAAGGAACTTAAAAGAACAAAATAATTTTCACACAATAGCTTCTGAAGTTAGTACTAAATCCTAGCGTATAGAAATGTTAAAGGATAATCACAAGCTCGAATGTCGTTTAAATGGTTACATTAAAGACTTCGTCTCCTGTTTTTCCACACTTAGAGTGACATTTTTTCAAATTTATATAGATCAATTCCGTGAATTATTAATATATTTAATAAATAAGAACAATTAACTAATTGCACTTTGACATATCCCGTCAGTTGTACCCAAAAAATAGACTACAAACGGACATTAAACAGCTGAACCAAAAAGCACCACATGCAATAAATTACAATGCGGGACAAAGAAATTGGTACACACGGATATAAATAACATCTATACCGCACAATAAGGCGCATCACGCATATCGCGATGTCGCCGAGGCGCGTCTTGCCAATCGTGCGTCGGATATCGCCTCGGAGTGGTCTGTCAACACCGACTGCAACTGGACCGTGTAGCTCTTTGATTGGTCGAATTTTATAGCCCACCAGGAATCGGACCACACATTACGCCTGTTTTTCTGTTTTAAATTTACAAAGTTGCAGGGTGCGGAAACTGTCACCATGTTGTATTAGTATTATTATTATATCCTGGATGCCTGAAATCAAATCCTCAATAACCTTGATGCTTAAAGGGCATTACTTGTCTAAATCGTTCGAACACCGTAAGGATAAATTATGTGATTATGTATTAATCTGCTTTATATTATTGTTGGAGGAATATTTATATATTCATATGCATACATATGTGTACATCATATGTTTGACTTTTCTTTTATAATTTAAAATTTATATCATTTCATGTATTAGTTATTTATATGTTATTTTATTGCATGTATTGTCTATATATCGCATGTATTGATATTATATTATGTATACTTTTATTGCATCACCTACCTAGTATTCATTGTTTTATTATTTTATACCTTTGGTTGCCTGGAAGTGATCGCTATGTTGCGATAAGGCCGCCAAATTGTACTTATATCTGCCTTTTATTATGTTTTTTGTATATGTATTTATTTGTGGTGTACAATAATGTATATTCATTCATTCATTCATTAATATATATTTATTGTTGATGACAGGATTATATTTGTCCTAGGGGTTTAATTACTTAAATAGTATATACATACATATAATATATAATAATATTATATAACATATACTCACGTTTCGTGGGCATACAACTCAGCAGTGGAGTGACCGGGCCCAAAAACCTTTGAACTTTATAGTGCAGCCATTGCGCTGCACCATATATTCCAAAGGTTTGAATTTAATTTATAATACTCACTAATATTTTTACACTTTTGACGTGATAGAGCCACGATGCAGCTGGGTTGGTTCGACAGGGGATGGACCACGCTCTCACAGAATACCAGGGTAAAATAGCAGCTTAATGTTCTGTCTCGTTTGATAAATATAGAGAACCGGAGAACTTTTTTACTGGAAACGAGGTACCCTAGACCTCAGGAGTGACAGCACATCTGCATTTTGATTTTCATTCGTGGATAATGTATATGTCTTTTTTAAACAGTATTCACTTACCATCAAGTGGTCTGTGTGCTTTTGTTACCCTTATTTTATAAAAATAAATGGATATAAGACATAGATACAACGTGTATTAGAATAGAATAGACTTATTTTTATTCAATATAGATCACATAATGTATGTAATTCTTATTCAAGGTCACCATTGGTTCGGAAAAAAACTCAGTCCTAGTAAGAACCAGCAAGGAACCCATGGGACGTATTCTAAAGTAAATTTTACAATATAAAAGATTGTACAAAGCATTTACCAAATTGATTTTAGAAACAACTTGGAAATGACCACCCCGGGTTATTATCAACCATGTATTCATTTATATATTTTTTGCTTAGTAAAATATTTAAACTTGGTAATATGGAGACCTTGTAATTAAGTGATTTGTGAATAAACGCCGAATAAATAATTAGGTAATTTGTGAATAAACTCGCTTTGGGTTCAGACATCGACAATGTTTAATTAAAGACTGCTGTTCGTCTACGTGTTGAGGTTAGCCACGACATATCAAGCAGTCAGCATTTCTCACTGTGACTAAGACATCTTTAGTATAAAAACGTCTCGTGAGTTGAACTTGGGAGTGAGAAAATCCGACCTCCGTTTCCTTTCCATTTTCTATCTGCTATCTTAGGTCTCATGGTAAAGATTTCCTGAACATATTTAAACAACTTTTCCTACCAATTCTTTATCATAAAATCACCACTGACAATCAATCACACATAACGAGTTACAGGTTTTTTCCTTAATTGTTTTTGTATTTTATGTAAATAATGATTATTTAAATAATGTATGGCTAAGCTTTTAATTTTTTTTTTGTATATTTTTCAGAAACATTTATTTTATAACTGATGTCCAACTAAAGTTGACTTCCTGCGGAGAGCTAGATATTCATTAAGGGAGCCGTGTTAGTTCGGGGGCTAAGTGTTCGCTGTACATTTCACAGTTCGCGAACAACCTGGGTTCAACTCCTGGCCGCACCTTTCAAATCGTCCATTGCAATTTTTAGAGCTGATTTACCACGTGCTCGACAATACAAAATGGTAAACATCGTTAGGAAACCTGCAAGTCTGAATTTTTTTATATAAAAAGAGTTATATTATGTTATGTGAGTTATATTATGCGTGGTAGAGCCACGCTGGTTGTAGCACGAATGGGTCGGCTCGACCGGGGAAGGACCACGCTCTCACAGAATACCTGCGTAAAATAGCAGCTTAATACTGCTGTGTTTCGTATGGAGACCCTTTTTTATTGGAAACGAGGCATTCCATTTTATTCCTCTGGGGTGACAACGCATCTGCGTTTTGATTCTGAATCGAGGGTAAATGTAGATGTCTATGTGCTATAGCATCCACTTACTATCAGGTGAACTGTGTTGCTCGTTTGTCATCCTTATTCTATAAAAAAATTGATTTCCTGAAATAATACCTGTAGTTTGTTTATTAGGTAATTTTTTTAATCTATTATCAGATACATGAAATACACTCGACCAGTACAGACGTTAATCAACTCAGAATTTGACTGTTACAAATACCTGTGACAAAATTAGTCTGTCAGTCTTTGAAATGAAAAGGCAGCGGCATTCGTCCACGGTGTTTTATTACGTCTGTTCGCCCCCAAGCCGCAATCACACACTTATTCAAACATTTCTGTTTCCAACGCTTTTTTTATAAACAAGGGTATGTCTGTCGCATAATAACGTGCTTTGACTCAAAGGAGTAATGTAGGTATATGTTTATCGCCACGCATGTGTAAATAGCAATTCTAGAGAGGTATTAAGATCAACAAAAATATCGATTACACGTTATTTTTTTATAGAATAAGGGTGGAAAATGACCACAGAATCCACAGTGGATGCTAAGGCCCATAGATATCTACATTTATCCTCGATTCAAATGCAAATGCGTTGGCACCCGTGAGGACTAAGATGGAACGTCTCGTTTCCAGTAAAAAGGGTCTCCGGTTCTCTACGAAACGCATCAGCATTAAGCTGCTATTCTTTGAGAGCGTTGTCGTACCCCGGTCGAACCAACATATTCTTGCTACAACCATAATAACATGGCTGCAGCATGGCTCTACTAAGACCATTGAAAACTTTGACTGTAATATTTGTGCTATTCTGTCTTTATTTTTCTTTTAACTTGAAACAGGCCTATTCGCTAACTTCATAGTCATCAAAATAACAATCATTATAAAAAAGTAACCCCTGTAATGTAACATTAGGATTTATTCCTCCTGAAGGTAGTTTACGTACATAAATTGCACAAGGACAGACATCCAGACAGGGCACAATTAGGTACTTGTACACTTGTTCTGTGCGGACTACCCCACAACGCCGTAATACACGCATTTTAGTGTACATTGCGTCGTATGTTTTATGAAGCATTGTAATTTTTATAAAAAAAACTTTAAAGAATACGCAATGTCCTAAAAAGTTATTATCATTTTGTCAACGTAGTGAAATTAGCTTTAGTGTTATATCTCATACGTTGTAAGTTATATCGATCCACGGTAGAAAGACCACAAACAATACAGATCTTTATTTGCAATATTTGTGCTTCTTAGCCTCTATTTTTATATGACTATCAATATATGTACCTAAAATACATAAACTATATATTTTTATATTTCATTACGCTTCCGTCACCGTTACAGCCTATGTAAAAGTCCACTGTTGAACATAGGCCTACCCCAAGATTCATAATAGAGACAATTGCGATATTTGCCATGCTTGGCAGACGGCTTGGCAACCGCAGTGTTTTTTAAGTTACTACTAGGTGAATCCTGTCATCTCGTGTTGTAGTGAATATTATTGCAACGCTACACGGTCTCAATATTAGAAATTATACGATATATGATTCATGAAAAACAATTTTATGGAGCCAGCAGCGACATTCTTATCTTTCTTCAAAAGGCTATAAGAAGCTTTCACAAAGAAAAGCACTTTTACGCACTGTTAACTCCCCTCCATTAGCATACCTACCCTCAAACTTCTTAATTACCTGTTCTATAATTATTTCACCAAACAGCGACTTATACAGAAAACTCATTAGAACGAGCGACAATCTTCATTATTTACCTTGAGCTCTAATTAATTCCTTGTCATGGTTTTTGCTTCGGCATTTGAGTTATCTGTTCATGAACGTCGTAAAAAAACAGGCGAGACAGACTATACGTGCACTTAGAAGTTGGAATGAGACAGGTAGATATCTCGGCTACCTGATTACCATCTTTTAGCAATTAGTAAAACACACAAAACTCCTCCCCTGGCATGTTCTGCTCCCCTGGTAGGTGATGTTTAATATTCACTCGTAAATTACTTGAGAACTTAGTGCCAAGGTGGCTCTAGATTTAAATTTAAATGCAGTTGGACGTTGTTGCGGAGCCGAGATAAGGTACTCTCAATGTTTCGGAATTAATGGTGCATTTGCGAATATGAATCTTCAACTTAGCGGCGCAAACGAAGTTGTATCTGATAAGAACTTTAATAAGAATTTAACTCATTTCCTTTTAAAATTTTTTATAATATTTTAGTATTATTTCTATTCCAGAGAACTTACAGTATGATTTTACAGTGTGTTGACCATGTAGTGACCGTGACATATCCAGTAACCATATCATCCCGTGTGTGTCGTAAGATGCGACAGAGGGAAACAAAACAAGAGGTCGGCCGCAGCATCTTCCTAATAACATCTAAAAACAAAACTGCGGTCGCCAACACGCCTGCGAAACGTGACAACTATGGTAAATATTTTAGTAATCTATAAGAGAGACACATGTTTGCCAGTTCACTTTAAATATTATGCTATAACGGTACAGTGTGGACAGACCAAAAAAATCTTAATGTAAATTATACACATAATATTACAGGAAATTGAAAAATGTTAGTGTTAGTAACTTACTGTCGATCTTAAATAAATTTAAAAAGTTTTACTTACAAACTTGTCTGACTTAAAAGGTAATTAAACTGCTGACTGAAATAAAAAATAAACTAGTAAAAAACTAATAAAATCAACATAACGTCCAGATACGTAAAAATAACGGGATATCAGTCTTAGTGCTTTGGTTTTTTAATCTTTTGCCTTTTACAATTATTGTTTTGCTGATAATTGTTTGTGAAAGAACGAACTGGTAGAACTAAATTTTATATACTTGTGTGGAACACGTCAAATTGTGCATATTTTTAAATAGATAATGTAAATTTTTAGTAATAAAATATAAATACAATACATACATATAAAAATTATCACACAATACCGCTCACACGTGCCGCTTTTGTTTATTTATTTATTTCATTATTTTTTTGCTTTGTCTTATTTGTAATTTTCTATATACTCAAACCCGAGAATATTAGATAAATACCCCAAGTGATAAACCACAGTAAACGAAAAGTTACGCTATGTAGTGATAAGGCCGCCAAATTGTATCTACATATAATCTGCTTTTTGTTATCTTATTTGTATATTAATTTGTGGTGTACAATAAAGTATATTGATTCATTCATATATTTTATTGTTGATGACAAAATCCAATCGATTCGTGGTTATTATGCCAAAATCACCACGCATTGATAGTGGGCACCTGTGGGAAGCCCCCAATAGTTAGATATGCTTATATATGCAGAGGCTTATATAGAAAATTATTGACGTGTGAATAACACTAGGCAAAATAAGTAAGATAAATCATAAATGTTTTTATAATGTTACCAGAAATAAAATATTTAATTAAAAGTAGCATAATGACAACCCCAGCACATCGGGTATGTTCGATTTAATACGGTTTCATTGCGATCTTTTTATAATCAATTGCAAATTTTCCACGCGGTCGGCTGCGAGAAAGTTGGACAATCGGATAAAGGTCATCGGTGATTGTCGTAATTTTAAAATTCCTGTGTAATTCAGCTACATTTTGTCTTCACTGAATACGAAATTATTTTTTTTAGCTTTAACAAGTCTTTTCTACCACCTTTGTGATAATTTAATTAAAAAAATTATTGATTTTTATCCTTTTATATTATTTATTAATATATTAATTTCTTATATTTACGCGAACACTACCCATTGAATAAAATTATTTATACGGATTTTATCGCGTTTATTTGACTTATTTTTAATCTCGACGTTTCGGGTGCTTTACAGCACCCATGATCACGAGGGGACTGAGATGTTAGATGTCCCAAAGTCATAGTTAGCCCGGCTACCTTCAGCTTTTGAATATTAGTTTTTGGTTCGATCTACGCAGAACGAGCTTACAGTATCTTGAAGTCCTGCAGTGGTATGCTTGGGTTTAGATTTAATTTTGTTAATTATAGGATCCCAAGCGGATGGCAGCACCCATCCATCTTCTCTATTGAAATTAGGATTTTTTTTTTAAATTTCAATAGCCTCGCGTGTCATCCTTGGTAGGAATCGATGTTCTTTTGCGAGCATTCATGGTCTATCAAATCAGATGTAATGGTGGGGACGATCGTGAATATGTTCACAGACTGCAGACCGGAGCGTCGGCGCTTCACATCACCTGCCAACATATACCGTATTGGTATATTAATTTCAATAGAGAAGAAGAATGGGTGCTGCCACCTGATTGGGATCCTATAATTAACTCTAAATAGTGTAAGATAGTTCTGTTAATTAAACACAATAAAATTAGTTGTTAGTATTAAATTAAATAAACGGGAATACCATACCGATTTGAATACCAGCGTAAAATAGTAGCTTAATGCTGCTGTGTTTCGTATGGTGAGTGTAGAGAACCGGAGACCCTTTTAACTGGAAACGAGGCATTCCATCTTAGACCTCAGGGGTGACAACGCAAGTGAATTTAGGTTCCCAATCGAGGATAGATGTAGGTGATGGTGATGAGATGGGTCTCAGCGTCCCCTTAAGATCAGGTGGACTAATTCTATAAAAATGCTACCACGACAGTACAGTACAATAAAAATAACGCGTTTTCATTACAATAGGTGCGTGATTTAAAAAATACCTTTATCAAAGTTCCATTATGATAACCGGAATCGATCTTCAAAGTACAGCACACCTCGCCACTTGAATTGTGCCTCTTATACTATAAAATTGGGGGAAGTGCAGCCAACATTGCCGATATCAAGCACGACACAACTTACTGGATGTGGTATAAATATAAAAAAGAAAAACATTTCTGCATCTATTGTGTGTACGTGTTTTTCAAGTTTAAAAATCAAAATTACTGTATCCACAAAGTTTTTTATTATATACGTGTACTGGCGGAGAAACGGCCTCCACTACCCCATATCATCCCGTGGTTGTCGTGAGAGATGGCAGAGAGAAACTGAAAGAACAGAAGAAAGGAAGCATCATCTTTCTGTTAAGAACTCAAAATAACTAAAAACCGCGGTTGCCAATTTGTCTGCCAAGCATGATAACTTTCGTAATTTTTTTTATTAATTAATCGATTTAAGGGTATGAAGATAGAGAACCAGCATAGGTAATAACAGGCTGCATTGGATTATGTCGAAGTACTCAGTGGTGATAAAGAACCTGTAGCCTTTATTGTAGTTGTCTGCAGGTTTCCAAGGACTTACCATCAGGTGGACTGTAAGATCATTTGTCACTTTTGATTTATAAAAAATATAACTTCCGAAAGAAGTAAGGCACTACTATCCTGTACATATCGTCATCATCATCATTACAGCCCTTCACAAGACCACTGCTGAACATGGGCCTCCCCCAAGGTATGCCACAAAGCACGGTCCTGAGCCACCTGCATCCATCGACTTCCTGCATGTCTTGCCAGGTCGTCAATCCATCTAGTGAAATAAAAGTAGTAAAATGTCAAAATTTACGTGTGACGTGTAGATCCTGTACACGTCACACGTAAATTTTGACATTTCAAAGGTGCGAAACGTCTTCATCTGCGATCAACTAACCACTTGTTAAAATATTTTATAACATTCCAGTGGCTTCAGATGGCAGGAACCCATGATAAGCACCTGTGATATTCACAAGAGAAATAACGACGAGATTAAAAAAAACTGTCTACTACTTGATATATAGCTACTGATATAGCAACTCATTTATAGGTGTCTAAAATAGATGAAGATATCTATGTTCCAGCACTTACCTAATATCAGGTGAACTTCATGCTAGCTCGTTACTCATATTCTATTAAAAAAATTGAGAAGCATTACATAAATTCAAAGCCACATCCATTCAATATAATTCTTTATCCTATATTTCATCGCTTTTTACCTTTTTATCTCCAACAATGGCACTCGATATGATTGCCCCGAGCGGAGGGTAAATCGGTGCGGGGAAAAGCTACCGGGGCGTTTAGTGACCGACAGATGTACTCCTGGAGAGCCTGTATGCGTCTGTATAACCGAAGTTTGATTATATCGGCTTTTTAATCGCATACAAAAAGGGCACTCAAAAATTTCGGAAGGTTTCAAATGGGTAATGAGTTTTGTTTGCGCGGTAGAGGTTTTTGCAACAACAAATAATTTTTTTAAGTTTATCAACGTAGCAAACACGAGCCCCCACGACATTGATGCCGCTCAAATTTATTGTAATTACAGTCCCTGTGTTTAGTATGCGCGTTAGCGATGTTGATATACCTCTAAATTTTTTATACAGATAGAAAGTCTTCGTTCAGACTGACCGCTATGGCCGGAATTCGATCTTATTATTATTATTTTATGCACTATGACACACACATTAAGTTAATCGTAGTAACAGTTTAATGTAATAACAGAATAAAAAATAAATCCGATGGAGGTAGACTAGACTAATGCGCGAATACTTTATTCAAAAAACTTTTCGTTCTCCGTAACGATCCGTTTTATTACATACGACGTGCATGTGTTACATTACAAACAATTCATTCAGCTACTTAAAATGACAGAAAATGAAAAAAAAAAACTTTAAACAGAAACAGATTTTTTTTTGTCAATATAGATTATAAATAACACTTAGAACTTGAACATATTCAAGATCACCCCCACCATTACATCAGATTTGATAAACAACAAATGCTCGCATAAGAACACCGATTCCTACCAAGGATGATACGCGAGGTTATTGAAATTAAAGAAAAAACATCCTAATTTCAATAGAGAAGATGGATAGTTGTTGCCATCCGCTTGGGATCCTATAATTAACATAATTAAACCCAAACCCAAGCATACCACTGCAAGACTTCAAGATACTGTATGATACTGTAAGCTTATTCTGCGTAGTTCGGACCAGAAATTAATATTCAAAAACTGAAGGTACCTGGGCTAACTATGACATTGGGACGTCAAACATCTCAGACCCCCCCCCCGTGACCGTGGATGCTGTAAAGCACCCGAAACGTCAGCAATTAATAATAAGTTAATTAAACGCGATAAAATGCGTAAAATAGTTTTACTCACTGGTATTTTATTTTAATAAAGGGGTTACCAAACACTTCATTTACTGAGGAACGGCTCGTAAAAAAAACGAAATATGTTTAAAAGACTTAATGAAAAAATACGCTGAACAGTCTCAACGCAATCAGACCAACAATTTGTGTTTTGAATTTTGGCGGGAACTTGACCGACGGATTTTTTCTCCTGTATTGTGGAAGTTAATTCGTAAGATTGGTGGGATTTGGTATATTTAATGTCTGCGCATGTAAATTATTAGTAGAAAAGACAAAACAGATGGCCTGAACGTGTCATAAATGTAACATCCGTTGCTTTACCATTATCATCGATTGTCAGCTTTGTAAAGCTGTCGTCAAAATCTCTCAAAAATAATATTTTGCATCAATTTGTTTGAAAAACTGTGAACAAAATACATGCCAGATTAGGTTGTATCAGTATTGATACCTTTGCCTTTTAATAGTTAAAACCGTGTATTAGCATAAATGTTTGCTCTATGTGTATGTAATTAATTACTCTGAGGTTTGTTCTAAAAGGAATTTGAACCCAGAAACCACGGGGTAACCATGAATCTACTTGGCATAATTCGCTAATGACACTACATACGCAGAAATAAAAAACAAAGCAATATAAAATTCTCCAATATAATGGTATTTATCATTTTTCTAGCTACACAATTCTCTCAATGAGATTGATATCTCTAACAATGAGTGGCTCGAGTGTTAGTTTTGGTAACTGTTTTTCTTTAGGCCCATAACAGGTTAATGGTACTTATGATTGTTATACTTTAATTAAAACATGAATAGTATAATTTTAGCAATATAAGCTATTTTTGGCGCTAACACGAACTTGGAAATGAAATGGAAAGAGGGAGAAGACCCTACGCCAAGAAATTATCACCCCTGCAACACCTGATGTCGAATTAGTCAACGATCAGAAAAGGTGTGGAACGACAGACAGTCGACAAACTAGATTATACCACCTCCATCAATGTCCAAGTTGATTGATGAGCTCTTTGACCAAATGAGATGTGGTCTCAGACTCGTGTGCATGGGAAATGAAACGTTATCACAACGCGGAAAGATCAATTTTGTATTTCTTGGCGTTTGGTTCTTTTTCTTAACTTGCTTATTCGCCGTTAGATGAATCGACGCTGGCAGATGTACAGATTAATCTGAAGTTTACTACAATGAATAATATATGAGTACATTGAATAATCCTATTACATTTATGTCCTAGTCTTGAAAAAATCTCTCGTTGCGTGAAAATTATTATACAGGTTTTAAATTGTTTAATTTTGTTTTGAACCATACTTATTCAATAATTTATGCCGTGTTGCTGGCTGTGCTGAACATAGCCTCTTCTAAAGAACGCCTACTTAAATCTTTGCCAAGATTGCCACGCTTGTATTGGCAACTGCAATTATTTATTATATTAATATTTTGAACTGGTACTAGAAGATTGGGTATCTTCTCCTGCTTAAAGTCCCTATGGCGCCTTTTACGACATCCATGGGGTTACATGGGGTAGTGGGATGATGTGGTCTCTCACGTCACCATGAGATGCCAAAAATATTGTAATAATTTCTACTCGCCATAATATAATCCGTTATGGTCACAAGGCAATACCGTCATACCACGGAGGTATTTAGATAGTTTCTTTAGGAATTTAATTCTTAAAAAAGTTTATGACTTAAAAAAGATGTAAAGCTGAATCAGTCTCTAAAATCAAACTCTTGCATTAAATGCATTGAAATTGTAGGTATCAATCCATTTCTCAATAATTCGAAGTCTTTACAGGCGTCAGTTTAGACGATAAGTGCAAACCCTTACCAATAAATAAAACATAAATCATCCCTAGTGCGGGCGTATTTTGATTTTATCACAAACAAAAACCTTTTTCGGTAAACCTATCGTTTTTACAACGACAATATTACACCAAAACACATTTGCTCTTCTATATACAATTTTAGTCCTAAACGCAAACACATCAAGTTGAATTGTAAGGCGATAATTGCATGCACGTTGCATTTCAGTATTTTCATAAAGTTCAAGTCAGTATGTTTTGTCTTGTAATTGTCTAATACCCCAAAGAGTCTGTGAGTAGTCGTTTCATTATCATTTTAATGTCGTTATTGGTGTAATCGCTTCGTAAAGC
The DNA here is from genome assembly GCA_907164705.1 of Parnassius apollo. Taxonomy (NCBI): domain Eukaryota; kingdom Metazoa; phylum Arthropoda; class Insecta; order Lepidoptera; family Papilionidae; genus Parnassius; species Parnassius apollo. The sequence continues at coordinate 1,107,771 of CAJQZP010001531.1, forward strand.
CCAATTTGTTTGCGTCTAGACGTTAAGCTGGCTTGCGATACCTACTTGGTAAGAGATAATGAGTCGCTCAAGGTATTTGTAACTAAAACACCTCTCAAAGAGAGTAATAACCTTTGGTTTTAATGCGGTCTACTCTTTTATGTCCTTTGGTTCAAGAACAATGTACTTTTCTTATCTGTTAGATAAATTGTTTCATTAGGGCTCTTTTCTCTATTGTTGGAAGAGAATGTGTCAAAGAAGGCACATATGTGCAAATGTTGGTACCTATATGCTAGTGAAAGTTGGGTGTGGCGAAATATCATGAGATTAAAATTAATGTTGTAGGGTGAAAAATTGTTTGATAAGAGAGAAAAAAGTGAGAAGAAAGTGTTGGTTTAAAAATATTGTGATCAGGATTAAGAAAAGATTGCTCAAGTGCTTTGTAGAAAGTATGTAGAAAGAACGAACGAAGAAAAAGTAAAAAAAAAACCAAATTTATGCTTTTATACCAAATTAAGAGACGATATTGAAAATGATTTAAATTAAGAGTACCCATGACCGACGAGCACGTATGTATCTATAGAAGTTAAGAAGCGAGAGAGATGAGTCAAAATCTTACCAAATCGCACAACACCTTGCCTACTCCCCTAGGTGACAGGCGTGATAGTTTTTTAGAACTATGTCTGACATAAAATACTTTTGAAAAACTTGTGAGTTTCCACAACATCAGAAATTAGAGCAGAGTGAAGAATGCTTCTCACTATACTATGCTCAGATGTCCGCATTTTCATTACCAAATGGCTTTTTTTACAACACGGACAACTTATTTAATACATTCCTTACATAAAGAATTCCTTACGTTTAACTGGACAAATATTTTTACGTTTTACAGTATTAGGTGATATAAACCCATTGAAATGGTGAAGTGCTGGCATATAGCAGTGCCTTTACTGCTGTTTTCCGATCTGAAGGATATAAAGATTCATCAGAGGCTGTGAGCGATGGATTCTCGCGCTAATTCCGTCTTAGTCCTCAGGGGTGACAACGTATCTGTTGTTATCTTTGTATGAAATTGGTTGCAGGTATCAATTTACTTTTAGCTACTTACCATCATGTGGACTGTTACTTTGTTTACCACTTTAGTTCCATAATTAAAAAATCTGGTAGATAATAAGATACGAAATACTAATGCATGACTTATAACAAAATAAATTGTTAAATAAAATAGCAGGAAGATTGTAGATTGTTGTATATATATATATATATATATATATATATATATAATATAATTATATACTAGTTGTAGCACGAATGGGTCGGCTCGACCGGGGTGGGACCACGCTCCCACAGAATACCAATGTATAATAGCAGTTTAATGCTGCTGTGTTTCGTATGGTCAGTGTAGAGACTTTTTACTGGAAACGAGGCATTCCGTCTTAATCCTCACGGGTGAAAACGCATCTGCATTTTGATTCTTAATCGAGGATAAAAATGGATCTCTATGGGCTACACCATCAGGTGGACTGTGTGCTCGTTTGTTACCCTATTCTAAAAAACAAACGTGAAAGAGCCAAGCTGTTACATATTTCAGTAAAAAAAATCGACTCGATCGGCTAATATCCATACTCAGGTTCCCAGGAACATAAGTGCATATTACCCAAGTGACAGGAACTGGAGACCCTTTTAACTGGTAACGAAGCATTCCATCTTAGTCTCGGGAATGCGGGGAAAGCGCATCTGCATTTTATCCAGAATGGATTAGTATCATGTCAAAAGTAAGCTTTGTAATAAGTATCGTTAATAAAGGCTGCAGCAACCACGTACACCTTTATAAAATTATATAATATTATTTTTATACAAAATATTTTAAAATGCTAGTACCTTTTTTTATAGGTTAGGTTGACAAACAAGCACACAGTCCACCTGATGGTAAATGTTACTGTGGTCCATAGACATCTATCCTGGATTACGAATCAGAATGCAGATGCGTTGTCACCTGTGAGAATTAAGGTGGAATGCCTCAATCCCAGTAAAACGGGTCTCCGGTTCTCTACACTCACCATACGAAACAAAGCAACATTGAGCTACTATTTTACGCTGGTATTCTGTGAGAGCGTGCTCCTTCCCCGGTCGAGCCGACCCATTCGTGCTACAACTATACTACTGCTATAATGCAGCATGGTTCTACCACTTCATTGGGGTGCGTCTAATTTTGAAATAAATTTTGCTTATTTTCAATAATCAAAACATCCTTAATAATTGATTTAGCATTAGCGGAGAATTCTAAATAATTTTGTTTTAAATTTTCAACCGAAGTATATAATGTAATTTAATAAGTATAAAAGAATACAAGTATATTATAATTAAAATATACTAAATTTTATCTACGATGAGACTTTTCTGTTTTATTTTACGATGAATTAAAAATAAAACATAAATGATGGCCACACACCCCACCGTAGTTCTCGGAGTGTAATCTTAAATCACGGTACAGTTTCGCGGAACGCATGCCGCACCATTGTTCTCGAGATGCGCCTATTAATCCTACTCACAACTATCCTTTACTCTAATTAGACACTGGAATCCATTTTACAAAGCCACGGGACTATTTGTCTTCGCTGCATTCCTTTGAGTCTCGTTTTATTATAACAAAATTAGCAACTTCGCTGCTTGCAAAACGAATGCACCCCTGCTGGATGAAATCAGGTGTTAATATGTTTAAGCGAATACTAGACGATGCTTAGAACTAGCTTTACGTTACTGCGTTAAATTTGAACTTATTTTTTATACCCAACATTTCGGGCACTTTACAACACCCGCGATCACGCGGAATCTAAGTCGTCCTATGTCACATGTACCTATGTTCTTACGTATATTCAAGTTTTTTTAAACGGACAGAGTTGATAATATGCTGTTTTAATTCCATTCGTTCATAATAATGTGAAGGTGGCCCTCTCTCAAGGAAAAATAATGTCTGGCATTTAAAAAAATTATTACTACTAGGTATAGATATGCTACTAGGTATAAATTTTCATTACTAATAGGTATAATTATGGTAATAATTGAGATACAAAGTGCACCTTCAGTCAAATTTACCATTTCATAGAAACAGAATCAGAAACTTTTTTATCCAATATAGTTATTTATATAATACTTTTTGAAAGTGACTCTTATGTTTACTTTATACCGAATCGAAAAAAAAAACTCTGTCATTTGAAGAACTGGCTAGAAACTTTGAAAGAGCTTTTTTTTAATTACAGTTTACAATCATATTATATTATGTACAGTTACCGAGTAATTATTAACAGTGTCGGGAGGCGACAGAGAGAAACTGAAGCAGGTGATGGGCAGCAGAATCTTCTTGATAACAACTCAAAATTATAAAAAAACTGAGTCTCCAACCCGCCTACCAAGTGTGGCAACTGTGGCAAAATCTCCCCAAAGAGGAAATCTTTGGGGGAGGCCTATGTTGATCAGTGGACGTTAATAGGCTCTAATGGGTAATGGATGTACAATTAACATCACGAAACAAATTAGAATTAGCTTGGTAGCGAGGTAATTCCTTTTTTTTTTTTGAACAATATTTTAATATTTTTTAATATTTCTATGATTGCTACATAGATACATAAATTTTTCTAATTTTTGTAAATCATTACCAATATAGGTTTATGTGGTAGGACTATCCTTACACTTCTCTATACTTCACTGTGTTCGACACTGAGAGACATAGACTATGAGGTATTAGATATTCCATATTAGCCCTCAGTGGTGACAACACATTTATATTCTCAATTATGTTTGAAATACTTTTCGCAGGTGTCGATGGATCGCAATAACCACTTACCATCAGAACGGTTGGCTTGGTTGTTACTTTGGTTTAATTCAAAAATAATTTTCTATTTCAAAATGTTTATTAATTCAAAAATAATAAAACCTAAATTGTTTTCGTCTCACACAACTTTGAATGACACCATCTAAGGGCCATTCACGGCCGTCATCCGCATCGGCAACGCATTACCTAGTGCATATATTACGGCGACACGTTCCTGGAAGCGTTAATTAGGCACGCGGACACGGGCCACACTTGCGGCTTGATTAATGAACGCACTAATTACGAAGCGAGCGCTCACTGCGGCTTTGCGATCGCGCTATGTCCACGCATAGTTTAGCGTGGTTAAGTTTAACAACACGGAGACGTTACGGTTTGTTCGGATTCTAAAGTAGATCTAACCTTGATTAAGAATCAAACTGCACGTGCGTTGATGCCCCTGAGGACTAAGATGGAATGTCTCGTTTCCAGTAAAGGGTCTCCTGTTTTCTATGCTCTTACGAAACAGAAGCATTGAGTTTCCCCGTTCTCATTTAACTTTTTAGGCTGTAACTTTTTAAACAATAAACCTAACTATGGCCCACCAGTTATAGCGCTGGCTTAAAACTTTTTTATATGTTTCAGTTACCCAATAATCTGGGATGTTTCTTTTTTTAAATCTTTAAATACTTCAACATGCAGCCAATGGATGGTACTTAGCGCAAGACTAAACTACTGTACTTTACTCCTTGAAACTACCTTGCGTGTTTGGCAGGTGACTCAAAGTAAGCTGCTACGATAATGTAGATTATAAATAAATACTCATATCTACGGTATATAATTTTGTTTTATTTGCACAATCTTTTGCTCCAGCGAGTCTCAAACCCGCAACCTACAATTTCACGCGCGGACTCTCTATTGACTCGGCAATCTGGTTGTCAAAAATATACATCGGTGATTACTTTTATAGATAATTGTGAGGTGCTACGACGAGTGAAATGGCTTTAATTCATTCCAGTAGGGTGGTCAGCCTGATACGTTGCCAATTGCTTTGGAACCGCACAAAAGACCTCAATTTCAACGCAATTACAAATCCGTTAATTGCATGGCAAGAAATCGGCGTTACGTTTTCACGGTCACGGAGGCCACATCAAAGAGTTGTGGATGCGGGAGGGAGGTTGACGCGAAGGGCAGTGCTTCCCTTCTATGGACGGTCCACCCCATATTATATTATAAGCGATACGATTGAATGATGTGCGACGACAAAAAAATTGCTTAAAATTAAATAAGTCCTTGATTATTAGCATAAATACAATAACCGAGCAGTGGCGGTGTAAGAATACCCACTACCCCAAATTGGGTGGCGTATGAGGCGACAGAGGGAAACCAGATCATGAGATGGGCAGCAGCATCTTCCTGATAACAATTCAAAATAATAAGAAATGCGCACTATGGTAATATCCTCCCGTGAGGAAATTTTTAGGGAGGCCTATGTTCAGCAGTGCACTTTTATAAGTTGTTATGATGAATGACTAGCATAAGTCCATTTATGCTAAGAAATCCGCTTGGGTATGTACTAACTCTTACCTATTTCTGTTGCCAGCATCGTTATGCTTACAGCACTGTGCTTTAGTCTGGAGAGTATAGAGAGACGTATAATTATAGAGGATTCCATCCTTATCTTTAGTGTTAAAATTATAATTGTAACATAAATGTTTAATTCATCAATAGTTTTCTTCCCATGGATGTCGCAAAGAACAATTAAGGAAAAAGTCATTTCTCATTGCTTTCGATAGATAGTGGTATACAGTGCCAACAATTTATCTGTTCTGGTGGACAAAATTGGAACTAAGACCGCCATTTTATAAATGACATTTCGATTCATTTATAAAATGGTGGTTCAAGCTATTATTTATTCTGTGCTGTGAGGAGCGTGTTTTGTTTGATTTAATTGTGAAAAGTGTGTTTTGTTTAATTTCATTGTGAAAAGTGGAAATAAATATATGTATGTAGATCAATTTCCTCCGTAAATTTCTTAAGCGGCAGTAATAAGCTCAAGTCAACTGAACAGTAAAGTTGATGGCGCTAGAGCTATCTAGTGTACATCAATCACATCACACACAGATACAAAATGTAATACACTAAATATCAGAAATATCTAGTGGCAAATATACTATTTTTTTTTAATTTTTTTTAATATTTATATTATTATATACCTACTTTTTATTTGAGCAGGGAAACTTATGTTAGTTATAGTAGTATATAACTTACTATAAGTGTATCTAATAATCTTATTGTAGTCGATATATTGATAAATTTCATATTTACTTTGTAAAGCGAAGAAGAATTCGGAGTGAAACTACGCGCCAACTACCGAATAGGGTAGGCTGCCAAGAGCGCTTGTCAAATATAAAGTAAACATAATTAAATATTAAAGTCATTTTTTTAAAAATCACTGAAAAGTAATAATAGAGAAACAACGCATTAGTATTAGGCGTATTTAGTATAGAAGGGCCAACGTGCACATACCTCTCGCAGAATCGCGATTCGACACCTGAGTACACTGCTCCCCTGCGTTTATAATGGGGAATAGGATGCTTTACAGTATGGAGATGGTTGTAAATAGCAACATCGTATTTTTAACCGACTTCGAAAAAGGAGGAAGATTTTCAAAAAGTCTGTATGTATATCTTTTTATGTATGTTGGGGTAACTTCTTTGTTTATAAAGTGATTTTAATAGTTCTTCATTTATTGAACAGCTTATAGTTAAGTTACGTGGCCCCATATACATTTTAAGAAAAGCGTCACTCCTAATGGTGGGAATATAAGGTATGAAATTTTTAATATTAGTAGTTAATTAGTAGTGGTTTTTAATAAAATGATGTTCTAGTTGATACCCCGAACTTGTTATATTTTTAGTTAACTAAAAGATAGAAAATAAACTGTAATTTTTTTTTAGCCGTCTTAAAAATGAAAAGTAATTTGCTCATAATATCTTTGGATGTTGGTATTTTGATTGTTGGATTATTAGACAAAATAATTTCTCTTCGCACACTTCAGAAACTATTATCTCAAATTATTTTATAACTCCTACTTTTTTAAAATTTATTACAGGTCTATATACAATATGTAACGTAATTAACGCACTCCCTCAGACACCCCAATTAGTATATTATGTTATAATCATAATACATACGCTGAATTTTAGTTAAACATTTTTATGCACTGATTATTTATCAAATTAGTGATACTAATTCCGGAAGAATGTTGTGGTCACAGTACAAAAAACTGCACTGTTAAAAGTCTTATTGCCTTAAGTTACGGTCCATTTCAGTTTGTTTTGACTGTATAGATTTAGTGTGACTGTAATTTACGTTGTTTCAATTATTTTTGGGATAAAAAATTATCTATATTAAAAATGATAGGAATCGATTCAGTAAACGATTCTGAACAAACTACTTTCTCAAAGTGCGTTAATTATGTTACGTGTTGTATATGTGTGTGTGTATGTGTGTGTGTGTGTGTGTGTGTGTGTGTGTGTGTGTGTGTGTGTGTGTGTGTGTGTGTGTGTGTGTGTGTGTGTGTGTGTGTGTGTGTGTGTGTGTGTGTGTGTGTGTGTGTGTGTGTGTGTGTGTGCGTGTGTGTGCGTGTGTGTGCGTGTATTTCAAACGTGGGAATGTGAAATGAATTGTAAACATTGTGGCTTTGACTAACTAAACTCCATAAACTTAAGTAAATAAGTGAGAGCATAAAAAAGATTTAATTCGACTAAGATAAGTTAAATAATTTTCTATCAGATGCCCTTTTTTACTCGCTTACCACAAAACTAGGATAATGATATTGGAGCAAAGTTACACACGCTAAGTAAATACCATTAAAGTTTTTTACTCATTAGTTATTGTTATTCTTCATCATCATCATCAGCCCGTAAAAGACATGGGTCAGTCCTATTGTAATTGTGGGTTATGATATTCTACATCTTATACCCATTAAAAACCATAAGATATTTTGGCGTATTCCATATTCGCCTATGTCACCCATGAGTTAAAATGAGGTGATGAATTCTTTTACGTCACCACACGACTAGGGTTTGGGAATTCCCGACAATTTCAAAGTCCCGGGACACGAGATAACCAACAATCAAAGTCCCGGGAATTCCCGGGACTTCGAGACTTAAGAAAAAAATTTTTTTTAATAGAGCTAAATCTTTTTTTGAAAAATTTTAATTAAGTTATTTCCTTATGAAACATATTAAAAGGCATTGTTTTTGTAAAATCAACATTTATTAAACAGAAAATTAAATCTTAATAAGTTTAAAGTTAATTTCAGTCTTAATAATTGCTTTGTTTATTTCTTTTAATCACACACAAATTCAATCTCCACATTCGTAAAGTTGTTCTTATTTACTAAGTGCTCGGCGCTAATCAAAACCATTGGGAGGAAACCTATAACTGAGTGGAGCAACGGGCAGCATAAAGAACTCTCTTTTTCCCTAAAACCGCCACTTTTAAACAGATAAATCTTATAGTTATAAAACGAACTTAATTAAAAATCATACCAATTTTAATAACGTCAAACAACAACAACTACACATTTATCTCAGTAGTTATGTAGAAGACCGAGTAATTACTCATTAAACCAACAGATGGTGCCAGGCTCCCGGATCTTGCGGAACACCAGTTTGGTTTCCGCAAGAGGCGCTCTACGGTGGACGCCATCATGCGCGTGAGAGCCCTCACGACGGGGGGATGCAGTGGCCAGAGGGGGGGTTGTCTTGGCGGTGTCTCTCGACATCGCCAACGCCTTCAACTCCATACCCTGGAGCTGCATTAGGGAGGCACTCCGGTATCACCGGGTGCCGACCTATCTCCGTCGCATAGTCGGGGACTACCTGACGGACAGGGCCGTCATCTACCCCGGTCGCAACGGTGAGTGGAACCGGCGAGAGATGTCGTGCGGTGTCCCACAGGGTTCGGTTCTGGGGCCACCTCTGTGGAACATCGGTTACGACTGGGTGCTGCGCGCCAACCTCCCTACCGGCGTCAGCGTAGTTTGCTACGCTGACGCCACGCTGGTACTGGCACAAGGGGGGTCGTACGAGGCGGCGGCGGAAAATATGACACGCGGGGTTGCGATAGTCGTTGAGAGGATTCGGCAACTGGGTCTCGAGGTGGCTCTGCACAAGTCCGAGGCCATGCACTTCCATGGTCCTCGGAACAGGCCACCACCGGGATCCTCAGTGATGGTAGGAGGGGTATCCATCGGCGTCGAGTCGACGCTGAAGTACCTAGGACTCGTTCTCGACGGCCGATGGAACTTCGTTGAGCACTTCCGACGTTTGGCTCCCAAACTGGAACGGACCGGGGCTGCCTTCAGGCGGCTCCTGCCGAACCTGGGAGGGCCAAACGCCTCCTGCCGGAGGCTCTACGCGGGGATCGTGCGGTCCATGGCCCTTTACGGGGCCCCGGTGTGGGCGCGTGGTTTGGCGCGGCTTGCCGTCCACCACCTGAACGCGCTCTAAAGGGTGATAGCCGTGAAAATGGTTCGCGGCTACCGCACGATCTCCCGCGAGGCGGCGAGCCTCCTTGCCGGATTGCCGCCATGGGATCTGGAGGCGATAGTCCTCGCGCGCCTGCACGAATGGCGTGCGGAGGCACTGTGCCGTGGGGAAACCCCGCTGCCGCGGCAAGTTGTCGCGCAGCGGACAGACTTCCAGCACGATCTCATGGCGACATGGAGACAGCGACTGTCGCAACCCCGTGCTGGGCACGCCACTATAGCGGCGGTAAGACCCCTCTTTGAGGAGTGGCTTGAGAGACGCCACGGCATCCTCACCTTCCGCCTGACGCAGGTCCTCACCGGACACGGTGTGTTCGGGAGGTTCCTGCACCGAATCGGGCGGGAGGAAACGCCCGGGTGCTCCCACTGCGAGGATGGACCGGAGGACACGGTGGAACACACCGTGGAGGTGTGCCCTGCTTGGGCGGAGCACCGCCGTGTCCTCGTAGCGGCGATAGGCGGCGGCGACCTCTCGCGTCCGGCTCTGGTCGAAGCCATGGTCCGGAGCGAGACGGAATGGGATGCCGTCACCACCTTCTGCGAAGCAGTGATGCTAGCGAAGGAGGTGGCGGAGCGGGAGAAGGAGAGAGCAGCAGTTTTCCTCCCCGGCCGCCGCGGGAGACGCCCCGGGCGTCGGGGGCTACGTCGTGGCCCCCGGCCACCGTAGGCGCGGGCCTGTGGACGGCGAGCAATGGGTAGCTCGTCATCCGTCCGTCTAATGACGACAGGCCGTGTCGACGGCGCGTTTTGTTCCACGCGCGCCTCAAAGAGCTGTCAGCAGCGTGAAGGGGCCCGCAAGGGCCGACGCCTGCCGGGGCTGCGGGCTGTTCGAAAGAGATACCGCGGCTCCGGAACGTAAGGGCACTGAAGGAACACGGATGGTTTTTAGTCAGTAAAAGTCTGACACTCCCTTACGCTCCACCCAGAGCGAAAGGGGTCATTAGATGATTTTCCATCCGCAAAAAAAAAAAAAAAGGGTTCCTTCAATTATTTGAAAATAAAAATGATTACTTAACAATTTCGACAATCTTGTCTCGTCTCAAATCTCGACCTAAAAGTCCCGAGACTCGAGACAACTAAAATTACGAAAAGTCCGGGGACTTCGAGACAAGAGACGTCCCGGGACCCAAACCCTACACACGACAGATATCAAATTATCAAGGGACAAAAGCCACATCCATGGTGCTCACCTGATGTTAAGTATGTACCATCGTCCATGAATAATTGCAACAGCAGGGGAATTGCAGGTGCGTTGTCAGCCTTTTAAAAAGTAGGCTCTATCTTGAAGATACCTAAGCCTCTTAAATTTCATTAACGTTAAGTTCCTATGTTTTCTAAGAAATTGACAAAAATTTCAAACAAGCCATCTCCGTAAAATCATAGCCGGTTTAAAACAGATTCGATCACCGTACTATAACATTAGGGGGTGGGCAGTAAAAAAAATTGTCACAAGAACAATTACACGGCATCTGTCGCTGCTGCCCGACTCCCGTGTGCGCGGGATTGAATTTATGCTGATTGGATTTACACAGCGCCGAGGAGGTGAGTTGAGAATAAATTAAAGGCTGTGTGAGTACACATGTTCAGAATTTGAAAAGAGATGAGTCATTGCAATTTGAATTACGTTTAGCGATTATTGACAGTAGGAATATTCTTGTAAAATTTTATTAAATATAAGCGGCCTGCCACAACTTCGTAGTAAAATTTCAATTTCAAAACAATCGGTGAAGAACTTTTGGAGGTTTCAGATATTAAGCAAACGAAGAGTTAATGATTTATTTAAACAGATTTTGTGAAACTAAGCTAGCACAGACGCAGATCCTTAAATTTAAACTGAATTCAGGGTTTGGTATAATTAAAATTTGAATTTTTAGTAGCAATTTTAAGTGCAGATTTCTCTCTTGCTCGTACTGAAACCTGTTAACGTCATAGCGTAGAAGACTCAGTCCTATTTACATATCACGTATATGAAATCAGAAATTATACCCCCTGGTCTAGAGCAGAATATCTAAAGGATAATGATTTTATTTATGTAGAAGCGTAGTTTGATATCGAAAAAAAGATTTTAAGATGGAATGTTTTATACCGGCAGCCTCATTTTAAAAGCCTCAAATTATTTTAATATATTCTTTAGTCTACTGAAAGAGAGAGAGAGAGAGAGAGAGCTGTGGTAGCTCATATGGTTAGCGCTTGCAGTAAATTTCACAGTACGCGAGCAAACCGAGTTTGATCCTCGCCGCCACCAATGAAATTGTTAATTGAAATTTTGCTGATTTACCACGTGTTTTACCGTGAAGCAAAACATCGTGAGGAAACCTGCATGCCAGAGAAATAAGAAAAAATAGTTCGAAGACATGTGAAGTTTAAAAAACATTGGGGCAGCGCAGCGGACAGTTCCTTGCGCTAACACCCTCTCAGAAAAGATCGGAGGCCTGTGTCCAGGAGTTGGATGTGCTTAGGCTGTATTATAAAACTTTTTTGTTTTTCGTTGTCTACTGGAAGATAATTCAATAAATCATAGAATAAATAGAACCCTTGTGCGAAGTAACTGTATGACTGTTTCTGTTTCTTGTTGTGAGTACTCAAAAAAAAAACATAGAAAAGGTGCATTGTACAACGAAACTCAATAGATGGGATGACTGCCTAATAAAGCAAGCAGGAAGTTGATGGATGCAAGTAGCTCATAACCGTGATTTAGAACAATGTGTTGGCAAGCCTAAATTTGGCAGTGGACTCATAATGGGCATGAATGTTGATGATAATGATGACCTATGTCAAACGCCTATACTTACACATAATTTGGATTGTATAAAAATGAGATGGTTAATTAGATCACCATTGATATTTCTACCCTAAAACTGTTTTATGACTCGATACTGTAAATGCCGGTAAGACTACTGCGGTGCTTAAGGAGGAACATGGAACAGAAAGTCGCGTTCTACATAAGCACCTAATTAACTTAGTTAAATTGTAATTTCCATTTACAAGTTTGAGTGCCAAAGACGTCAGGCCAAGTTGACTTATCTTAGTCGGTCAGTACACGTGCAAATGGCACTAATAATATGTTTTTCAACTTATGTTTTTTTTTAAAGAAGGGCGGGCTAAAGAACATGCCGCTCATGAACAACTGCAACACCATGGAAATTGCAGGTCCGTTGCCGGCCTTATAAAAAAGGAGTAAGCTCGTTACTTGGAGGTCCCGTCCGGAAAAATCTCCGCTGGTAAAAGATTCCACAAACGTAACAAGAGTCCATAAGAGCCCACTTATCTTGTTTTATGTCACAGGCTAAAGACTACTTTCTAATCATAAATGTATATATATATATATATATATATATATATATATATATGTATATATATATGTGTGTGTGTGTGTGTGTGCTCGGTAATTAACTTTATCATTACGTGCAATGCTGCACATGCCCAAAAAAGTCCACCGGATTTTAAGTGAATGCTGTGACCCATAGACATCTAAATATTTCTTCGATTAAGTCAAAATTTAGATCGGCAGAAAAAAAACCATTATTTTACGCTGGTATTCTGTAAGAGCGTGATCTTTCCCCGGTCGAGCCGACGCATTCTTGCTACAACCAGAATGTAGCTGCAGCCTGGTTCTACCACTTTTATTTGCGTAATGACAGCTCGAAGGTCTCGTCACTGGCATTGACAAAATAACAGTTCTCTAGCTGCATATTATATATGCTGTAGCGTAATTCTGAACCAGTTGGCTTTTGTTACTGCAATCTAATAAACTGTTTATTTTATATTATTAATTTTGTCTATGTATTGTTTTGTAGCTGCGAATAAAAAGATTCCTCCATACCCTCTTCCAAAAATGAGTGCCTTACATTGAGACGAAATCTAGGCTACAACCTTAAATAGATGGTAATGCCGTCATCCATTAGAGACGATGAGATTTCTTCTACGTTTCCCGTAGTCTCCTCTCACGATCCTTACGGTACGAAATCAGAATAAGGATTCTCTCATGACTTTACTAAACGACCTTGTTACAACAATATTTTAGTATAAGTTTTATACTGACGGACAAATTTGCATACATTTAAGCAACATCCCAACTTCTGCAACCAGAAGGTGGGAAATGTTTTTCTTGTGTATGTATATAACGTACGTATGTCTATTTCTTTCGCACGCTATGTAACCTAAATGACATGATGGATCGTAATATAATATGTGGTGTCGTTGGAATCGTCTTAGATATAGAGAATATTTAAAAATACAATAAATTAAACATTTTTCAATAAACTTGTTTAGCCGCGAAGTCAGGTTTTCTTATAACTATATAACTGCACCATGTGTTCAGGGGCGGGGGGGCTGTGATGTTTGACGTCCCAATGTCATAGTTAGCCCGGCTACCTTCAGTTTTGAATTTAAATTTTTGATCCGATCTACAACGATCCTTTGGACTTGTTTAATGTTCAAAAACCAGAAAAAGTCTATCTACATTTATCGAAACTCTAAAATAACTCTCGACATTTAACGTAATCTTGAACCGGTACTGGCACCAGTACACCTGTCGGTGTAAACGCTCGATGCACTAATAGCTGATACCTGATCTGCCAGTGTCGCGGCCACCGGAGCTTGGCGGCCGGCCAGGGGTTCAATAAAACTTCATATCGCCCCGCTGCGTACAACGCATTACTCGTTCATATTATATCGAATAACCATAATCCAGTATTTTAGAGGTTATGCTACGTTTGGGTTGACTTTTTAATATGTAAAGCTTTTGGCTTGGAATATTTTACTGAATAAAATAAATTTAGATTATACAGATACAGATTTTATCGCGTATATTAATTTATTTTATATTCCCGACGTTTCATGCACTCTACAGCATGCATGGTCACGGGCGGGACTGAGGTGTTCGACGTCCTAATTTCATAGTTAACCACGGCTTGTAAATCGCCTTTAAATAACACAGCTGATGTGAAGAATCAACGCTCCGGGAAGACTGCAGTCTGTGGACACGTACAGCATCGCCCCCGTCGCTATATCAGTTTTGATAGACCACAAATCCTCGCTAAAGAACACCGGTTCCTTACAAGGATGATTCATGAGGCTATTGAAATCAAAAGACATTCTAATTTCAATAAAGAAGATGGCTGGGTGTTACCATCTGCTTGGGATCCTATAAAATAAAATGAAATCCCAACCCAAGCATACAAATGCAAGACTTTAAAATACTCATTCTGCGTAGATCCGACCAAAAATTAATAATTTTAATCTGGTTGAACCGTTGAACCTCTCAGTCCCCTCCGAGAGCAAAATGCTGTAAAATGCTCGAAACGTCGAGTATATAAAATAAGTTAAAATTAGTCTTATTCAAACTTCCACTATTTTTATTATTTAATTTATTTTATCACTTTTTATTTCCTTCTATTGTTATTTTATTTTTAATAGGCTTCATAGAAAGACAGTGACAGAAAGATATTGTTACAGTAAACCATTGTACTATAATACTGAGTCGGACGCCTATTAGTTATAGCGTCACGCTTATGACATTCGAGGGGCTAGGCAGAGTCGAAAGAACAGTGTCTATTATCGCTTAGCCAAAAAAGGTTTTAGACATATGAAATTTTAAGGCGAACGCTAATCGCGTGATTAGCATTAAAAATATCTTTTCTAGTAATATATGAAAATAAGAGCTGGCCTAGAGACATTGTTCTGCTATATTTACTATGTATTAAATTCGAACTTTTTACGGTGTAAGTATAAAATATATGTGTATATGTAACGGGACGAGTAACATTTGAGTTTAGATTTCGTGAGTTTTTTTGGAATTAAACTAATGACGCTGCGTAGGGATGTTGGATCCCTTTGCATGTTCTATCGCATCTACCACGGGAAGTGCTCTGAGGAATTGTTCGGATTAATTCCAGCTGCCAAATTTCATGAAAGCACATTGCGTCAAAATTTATGACACCATTCTTACCATCTGCATGCTTGGCGGTCCACCACTGTGCGTTTTACTAGGACTTTTCTTCCTCGTACAACTTCTCTATGGAATAATTTACCACCGGCGATTTTTCCGGACCGATACAACTTAGAGACCATCAAGAGCTTACTCCATTCTAAAAGGCCGACAACGCACCTGAAATTCCCCTGGTTTTGCGATTGTACAAGGGCGGCGGTAGTCATTTACCATCAGGTAAGTTTGCTCCCTCTTCTATAAAACAAAACCAACTTGAATAACTCGAAATCAGCACCACCTATCGGAGCCTAGCATAGTAAACCACTGTCTAAACAAAGAATATATAAAAAATTGCTCGTTTAAAATATAGGGTATCCTATATAACTGGACTTATACTAAGAAACTATACTTTCTTCTTTCTTTGTCCAATTTTACACTTATATTATTATTCCAGTTATTATACCTACAAATCCCAGGTGTGTTCACATAACCGTGTTTATTATCGTACCGGAATCCCGGGAACGCTTAAACATAACACCCCTTTAAAACAATATTAAAGCCATGCGAGCAAAACGGGAATAAGTCATGTTATTTTAAAATAGGTACCTTCCAATTAGGGTAGGGTTTGCAGAAACACGGCTGTACAGTCAGCAATACAAATAAAGACGTTAAATTTAGAGGCGTGCGGTTTGAGCACCTGGCGCCGAGAGCCGGCACGTGGACGTTTTTGTATTTGACTGTACTTTGTACATGCTATGGAGTTGAAAGTTCTGTAACTACAGAAAAGCTGAAATTAAGGCCCAGCCATGATAACGCTTAGTTCATTCAGCAATCCTGCCTTGATGCTCGTCATCATCATCATCATTACAGCCCTTCACAAATCATTGCACATACGCCTCCTGCAAGGAATTTCACAAAGCACGATCCTGAGCCACCTGCGTCGATTGTTCAATGTCGGTGCCAATTAAATCGTTAAGTGAAATTTTAAGTGCTGATTGACCACATGCGAGGAATCCTACACGTCTGTGAATTAAAAGAACATTTTGAAGAAATCCTTCACACGTACTGGAGAAACACAGCAGACCAGTTGCTCCATAACCTTCTGTGATATCTCCTATGAGAGTAATTTTGCACCCAGCAGTGTTAATTTCCCTTTTCACCTTTTACGACACCCACGTGACGATTGGGAGAGTGGATATTCTTACGTTTCCACTACATGACCTTGCTAATTAAATATATAAATAGATAAAAAGTACTACATCTTCTGAATAATCTTAGAGGACGTCAATTGATCTAAGTACATTTAAGTGCTGCCACAATATTTTTATAAATTCGAAATGAAAAAAATACACCCATTAAATACCCATAGCGCTAAAATATCTCGATCCATATCCATCTGCCAGACGTAGACATTTTACAGGATGTAACGGTTACTCCTTTCGACAGTAACGGGTTAACGATGAAATACAGTGAATTTTAATAAATACATAAACAATAAAATTAATAAAAATATTTTATTTTAACTACGGCGTAATACAAGACCCTTAAGTTTATTTGATGGTATAAAATTAACCTAAATCAGGAACAATTTGACCATGAACCATACGGCAGTGGTTCAAAAGTACCTACGTACAATCGAACCTGTCAGCTAATGCCCTCAAGATTCTACTGGAGCTGACCCGAACTCTGCGCAACAGGATGTGCGTCGCTTTAGCATATCAGTGTTTTTTTTATAGAATAACGGTGATAAATGGGCAAACAGTCCACCTGATCGTAGGTGGATGCTATAGCCCATACATAACATTTAACTTCGATTTAGAATCAAAATGCAGATGCGTTGTCAGTAAAATGTTCTCTACACTCACTATGCGAAATACAGCAGCATTCAGCTTCTATTTTACGCTGATATTCTGTGAGAGCGTGGTTTTCTCCCGGTCTAGCCGACCCATTCGTGCTACAACCATAATATAGCAGCAGCATAGCTCTATCACGTATAACATGGCTCTACCACGTGAAGCATGGCTCTACTCGTACCACGTATAAAAAGTAAGAACGTTGGCGCGAACATCACTAATGGGCTGAAAAATCAGCCCCATTACCATCCTGAATGAATTATTGATATATGCATAGACTAAGAAAAAAATTCTCCAAGGAAAAAATTGAATGCAAAAACAACTCTGTGTGGTATACCTATCGGTGTATTGCTCCCAAATACATCCAGTATTTATTCCGGTACTTTTACCGGGAACCTGCCGGTCGCGCCGCTCGACTAACTTCTTTCAAAGTGTTTCGAGGGCGCGCCGGTGAACTTAGCTACAGCTGATATTATTTGCAGATTCAATTGCTGGCTTGTTTTTATTCGGACGACTGTTACTTTATTCTGCCTAAACGAAGAACTTGTGCAGGGAAAGAACTAATTCAACGGATTTTATAGTTTTCGTTTTCATTTAATCTATATTATGTTTATAGAAGGTATCTTTACTGGTTCACATAACAGTTTTTTATATCTACACAAATACTAGACGTTTAACAAAATTATTATTTACCGATTATTTCGCGTTTGATTAAATTTATTTATACTTTCTTTTATTCTTTTATTCCCGATGTTTCGGGCACTTTACAGCACCTATGATCACGGGAAGACTAAGGTGTTTGACGCCCTAATCATTGTTAACCTGGTCTACCGGTAAATATTCAAAAGCTGAAGATAGCCTGGGTTATCTATGACATCGGGATTTCAAACACTTCAGTTCCCTTGTGGCAATAGGTGTTGTAAAGCACCCGAAATGTCGTGAATTAAAATAAATACATAAGTTTAATTAAACGCGAAAAAGTCCTTTGTTTTATTAAATATATCTCTGTAATTCGCTATTTTCTCGTTTGTTCCAAAGTGTAAAGGAAATGAATATACAACTACATAATATTTTTGATTCATTAACATCACAGCCTTTAATAAAACTAAATATAGGTAAAGAAAAAATTCCAGCTAGGATTTAAATAAAGCTAATTTTTACGGGTTTTATCGCGTATATTAACTTTTTATATTCCCGAAGTTTCGAGCACTTTACACTTTGATTGTATACCTGTCTATATAATCAAAGACTCTACAGCGCCCATGGTCACGGAGGGACTGAGGTGGTGCGATGTAATAGTTAACCGCGGTTAGCCACAGATTTATATTATTAATTTTATTCCGATTTACACAGTATGAACTTATAGTCTGCATCTTGAAGTCTTGTAGTTGTATGTTTGGGTTGGGATTTAATTTGATTAATTATAGGATCCCAAGCAGATGGTAGCACCCAGAAATCTTCTCTATTGAAATTAGAATGTTTTTTGATTTCAATAGCCTCGCGAAACATCCTTGGAAGGAATCGGTGTTCTTTAGCGAGGATTTTTGACCTATCAAATCTAATGTAGTGACGGGGACATCTCTGTACGTGTTCACAGACTGCAGACTTCCCGGAGCGTCGGTTCTTCACAGTAGCATTTGCGTAAATATAAGAAATTATTTCCAACTATGAGTTTAGGAAAAATAATGAATTAAGTTTTAATTGTGAGATGTCCATCTCCTCACTTGTTTCCCTCTGTCGCCTTCAATACACTTTCATATATTTTCTATTAATTATGTAAAATAAGTTACTAATTGGCGTTTATTTTATTAAGGACCGATTTTGAACGTCAGATAATAGTTATTCATCAAATAAAATTATAACTTGACTAAATATTAAAGTGTTTAATATAAAATAGTTCGATTCGCGTAAGAAGAATTTTTAATTTGTTTATGTTGTATTTCATCCTGTGAATAAATATTAATCGAGGATTGAAGAATCTCTAAAACATAGTATATAAAATATAATATGATCATTAAGTAACGTAAAATATTCGGCAACTTTTCCGCAACGTTTTATGACAAATTGTGTTACCATGATCGAATTACAGTTTTACAATCTGCCAGCTTTAATGGATGCTATTCACAGAATACCAACCTAAAATAGCAGCTTAATGCTACTGTGCTTCTTATGGTGAGTATAGAGAACGGGATACCCTTTTTACTGACTAAGGGGCACTCGGCATCAGTCCTCAGGGAAGAGGATATTTTAGACCTAGCGGGTGACAACGCACCTGCATTGTGATCCCTAATCAAATATAGATTACCATCAGGTGGACTGTGTGATCGTTAGTCACTCTTATTCTATAAAAAAATACTCGTTTGATAACCCGTCCTGAGTTCTTATCTATTCCATTCACGGCTAAAACATTACCCCTACATTACTCCAAAATAAGTTTTGTCACTACTCGGAACGATACTAACTAAAATAATTTAACAGGTACTAAACAAAAATAA
The DNA here is from genome assembly GCA_907164705.1 of Parnassius apollo. NCBI lineage: Eukaryota > Metazoa > Arthropoda > Insecta > Lepidoptera > Papilionidae > Parnassius > Parnassius apollo. The sequence goes on from CAJQZP010001531.1 coordinate 1,127,395, forward strand.
GTTAAACTATATTCCAACAAACGCATGCCATAACTGACATATAATTAACTACGCTAGTAATAATTAATTGCCGGTTATAAATTTTGCACGTAAATCAATTATGTTTTATGACATATGTCAGAGAAGGTGCTTGGACGTTTAGGTTTAGCGAGACCATAAACCAAGGCGTGTTATAGACTTCGAATAATCTACATAATATTTAACCTGTTGCTTAACTAGCGGTGAAATTGTTTTATTAAATTATTTTACTACTTCTTCGTCTGAGAGCTAAGATGGAATACATGTAACTATTTACCTATTTTACCCCCGAAACGCAAACACATGCTAGATTGCGCAGCTGGTTAGCGGAAGATATGGGTATGATGGTGGTATTAACCCAGAAGTACTCCTAAGCAGAATTAAAGTGCTGTCATCTAATAAGCCACTAGTTAAATGGGGATTATAGTAAATTCTCCTACTTCAGAAGGGTCAGAGGATTTCTTTAGTAAAAAGTAGACGTTTGTTTCACAATTTTTCATACGGCGTGACGTGAAGGGTTTTGTTACTCCGTTTTGGGTAAGAAGGGGCGGCTATAGGGCATGCCGGAAGGATTCCTGGATTATGACAGATCACATGGCAACAATCACATCTACGCCAGGCGTAAAATAACTTTACCGGTAACGAGAAGTATTCGCAAACGTCTGGTAGTTAGTACGGTAGTCAATTATGCCTTATCCTTTCTACAAAGGGAAGTACGATATATCGTTGAAAGAACGTCAATCATAAAAGTTGTTTCTGGTATTTTTTTATATTCCTTTGTTGGAAAGATTTGAATTTTAATTAGTGATAAAGAACTATACATACTGTAATGAAATATAGATCATTTTATAATTATTTGAATTTAGGTAAAAGGTTATTTTAAATCGTGTGAGTACGCTTGTACAAACTTATTGTTGTATGATAAATGAGAAATGTCAAAAGGTATTACGGGCTGACTGCAATTGCAGCTATATTATGGTCATATTATTTATGGAGAGTAACAGCCCACGGCTGGACATCGGACTCTTTCAATGTGTAACTTACTTTTAACGAAAATTTTTTTTTGTTGTCTGCTATATATCTCCTAATGTAAGAAAATGCCGTAAATAGTCCTAAGGATTTCTTACTTGCTTGAGATATATTATGTTTTACGTAGTAGAGCTATCTCGCTATATTTTGGTTGTAGCATGAATGTGGCGACTCGACCGGGGAAGGAGTACGCTCTCACAGAATACTAGCGTAAAATATCAGCTTAATGCTGCTGTGTTTCGTATGATTAGTGTAGAGAGCCGGAGACTGTATTTACTGGAAACGAGGAACTCCATTTTAGTACTCAAGGGTGAAAACCCATCTGCATTTTGATTGTTAATCGAAGATACATGTATATCCCGCATCTATATCCCACAGCATCCACTTACTATCAGGTGGACTGTGTGTTCATTTGTCATACTCATTCTATAAAAAGGCTTGGTTACTTTTCATCAGACCTAGAATCCCCCCTAAAGAATACCACAAACCACGGCTCTCAGCCACCTGCATTCATTGACTTCCTGCATATCTTACCTGGTTGTCACTCCATCCCGTTGTTTGTCCTATATATTCTTAGTTGTTTTTAATTAGATCATTAAAAAAATTGCATTAGCCATCATCTAATGGAATTGAGGGCGACCGCTAAAATATAACGCGAAAATATCCCCAAATTTCACCAAAACGGCAATTAAAACTGGCCGAGATAGGACATTAATATTTGATAACACAATTAATTCGAGCAAGAGGTTCTACGTCGTAAAATTTTCAATTTGGCCTCGCTGAAAGTTTCACCTGATAAACGTGAAGTTAGGTGCGTTAAAGGGAAAAGTCCTTTGGAGATAAGCGAAGAAGGAGCGGCCGCGTAATTACATCAGAGCGCTCGGAGCCGCTGCAATTATAATTTATAACTTAGTTGCCAGTTGGTGTACGCTTTTATTTCGCGCGGTTTAGTATTGCTGCAATACTAGTACTATTCATTTGATTGCCTCGTTGGTCTAGTGGTTGATCAAGAGGTCCCAGGTTCGAAACCCGGGTCGGTCCAAAAATAATTTATTGAGTTTATCCGTTTTTAAATTCTCAGTACCTACCCGAAGTCAGAAAGTTGGCGGTGTCAAACTCCCGTGCCGGTCGTATCGTACTATGAGAGTGAGTGCATTGAGGGTGCACCTATACTTGCGCATACACTTGAACTCTATATTCCTGTCCTGCGCCGAAGTCTAGTCTCTGTTGAGGCTGGTCACCGTGACTGTAACTCGGTTCGGAGGAGATTATTATCACTTTGTAATGATGATATATATATCATTCATCATCATCATTACAGCCCTTCACAAGTCCACTGCTGAACATATGCCTCCCCCAAGTAATGCCACAAAGCACGGTCCTGAGCCACCTGCATCCATCGACTTCCTGCATGTCTTACCAGGTCGACACTCCATCTAGTAGGGGGTCGCCCTACACTACGCCTACCGGTACGAGGCTGCCACTCGAGAACTTTTGTTCCCCATCGGTTATCGGTTTCTTCAAGCTATATGGCCGGCCCATTGCCACTTCAGCTTGCTAATCCGTTAGGCTATGTCGGTCACTCTGGTTTTACTGCGGATATCCTCATTTCTGAGTCTATCACGCAGAGAAACTCCGAGCATAGCCCTCTCCATAGCTCACTGAGCGACCTTGAGCGTCCTCATACGACCAGCAGTGAAGGACCACGTCTCAGATCCCCCATGAATATATATATATATAAAAAAAAAAAAAAATATATATAATTTGTATACAAATAATGTAACGGCTCATCTCCTATGACGTAACTGTAAAAATAAAAAAAAAAGTAGCTTCCGGAACAGGCATGTTGCGGAAGCGCATCGGAAGGCCAGTTAAAGTTTCACCTGAGGGGGTGTAGTGTGGTAAACTATTTCCTGTACCATTTATGAGAAAAGTGTGTGTGTGTAAAGCTAGAAAAATATGCAAATCGCGTTTGAAGTGGTGTCAAGATCACGAAAATCAAGTTAAGCAGGATATTCTAGTTTCACATCATTCCAAGAATTATTTTCGCTCTTTTTGGAAACATACTAATAGGTTACAATGTAAACCGGGCCTGCCCGTGAGCGTTGACGATGTAAGTGAAGTTTTAGTCTGAGAAAATTTCCAACTTATTCGTAGATAATTTTGCAGTTAAATCTACTCCTGGGCCTTCACACTCGGTGCTAAATATGGTGCATAACGAAGAAAAGAAAATTACTTTTATGATTAAAGAAATATACATTTAAATCTATGTCTAGAGGTAAATCCCCTGGCCATGATGGGCTCAGTATCGAAAATCTCAAGTTTGCTGGCCCGCACCTACCTAGGGTAATATTTTTATTAATTAACCTCTGCCTAGGATATGGATACATGCCCCCTTACATGATACGTACGGTTATAGTGGCTATAGTGAAGAATAAAATAAGCGATCTCGCGGATAAAAACAACTATAGACCTATATCGTTAACAATTGTACTAAGTACTAAGTTAATTGTACTCGAAGGGCGTTGTAAGCCTTTTGAATATATCTAGCGACGTGCTAAAAGCTCTAAATAGATAAATTTTAACTTTTCTTAAACAGCGTGGAAAGCTGCGAGCTATCATGTTCGCTCTTACTGAAATCCGTTCCCTCTCAACGTAATCATCATCCTTGAGATGAGGAGTCAGAATATAACTAAAATATTTAAACTTAAACGCTCTTTGTAAAATATTACTTTTAAGTGAAATAGGTGGTACTATGTCATGTCGTTTACTCCCGGTCGCAAAGACCATGACACGGTTTTCTTTTACATTATAAGCCAAATCATGTGTGAGGGCGTAAGCTTCCCAAATCTTCAACAGTCTTCGCAGACCGCAAACAGATGCACTCAACAACACCATGTCATCTGTGTAACTATTGTTGTCGACGCAGACATCGTCTACGTAACAGCCGACTCTGATGCTGTTGATCTCACCTATCAGCTCATTCACATACAGGTTAAGAGTGGGCGCGAGCTCAAACCCCCCCTGTCTCACCCCGCACTCCAAACCGTATGACTAGGGCGCCTTCCCATTTCACAATATTGACCTCGTTCCCGTACCAATACTTGAAATATTTATGAATTCCAAAGGTAATTGGATCTTATCCATTTTATACCACAGTTAGTCGTAGGACAAAAGGTCAAAAGCTTTTGAGAGGTCTAGAAAACAAGCGAAGACTGGCATTTTGCGTGCCGTACAACAAGGGTGCTGCTGGGGCTGCCTCGCTTCTGCATTGCATCAGGGATGTTCGCGGAAGCGCGAGTGGACTGATTCTACGCGACTATACGCAAGAGGTGCGCGTCTCTGGCGTGCGGGGTGCGGGGAACAATATATATAATATAATATATAATAGTATCTTGTAGTGCCATATCGAGTGGAATGGTGAGAAAATGGCACATATAAATACTATTATTATTATGTCCTTGAGACCGAATTTCGGAGACTAGCCATCGGCGCAGTACAGGATTACAGTGTCTAAGTGTATGCGCAAGCACAAGTGCACTCTCTATTGCATCACTACGGTACAACGACAGTAAACCGACACGACCGGAGAGAGATCAGGCGCAGTACCAACGGTTTTACGTGCTTTCCGAGGTACAAGGGTAAGACACCGCCAACTTCGTGAATCCGGGCAGCTACTGAGAATTTTTTGAAGGAAAAACTCAATAATTGATTTTTTGACCCGACCCAGGATTCGAACCCAGGACCTCATGATCAGCAGTCTCACTACTAAAACCACTAGACCAACGAGACAGTACAGCTATGGAGTCGCAACAAGTTATTAAAAAAATAGTGTCCTTGTAATTTGTTTGTAATGGAAACTTATTTAAAAGATGGCGTAGCGTTCCTATATTCCTAAAATGCTTTAAAAAGTCCAATTTTGAATAAAATATTTTGACTTTGACTTAGGGATATCGGCATGACTGAGAAGCCTACATCCAGCTTGCAGCCAGTACATGAATAATGGGGGATCTATTTTTATTCCATCTCGCCAATAAAATAAAATTAAAAGGAAATTTTTTACAACGCAACATATAATTATTTCTGGCAGTAATTGTATATCGGGAATATAAGCTTGCTTACCTTTATGCGAAATGTACTGATTTTTACTGGTACATTGGCTTCGATGTTATTGAACACCTTTTACTTTATTTTGGTGTATTCGAAAACAAACGTGTACCACGTGCATACAACGTAAATACTATTTTAAAATAATGTCTCGCAGCTGCTCTCAATTATTGAAATAATTCTTATTACGTCGCCGATAGGAACGGAACGTAGCGCAAAATTAGTAAATAAATATGTCATCTGAATCGCCCATATTTTAGGAAGACGCAAAGGTATAAAATTGTGTTTAAAAATTATCATAAATCTAATTCTTTTTCTCTCAGCGTTCATGTTTGAAGGAAAATAAATTTTGTAATCTAATTATTTGTCACCAAGCTGTATTCTAAAGAAGATAAATATTTTAGTGGTACTTTTCTACATAGAGGTCGTCTGCGTTGATTAAAAACAGTCTGGGTTGGTACCACTCTTCCAATAGTGTGTATTGGTTTGAAGTTTATACGGTTTATATCGGTTTATACGTGGGGAATGGTTCGGGCAGAGTAAAATAGCAGCCCAATGCTGTTATGTTTCGTATGGTGAATGTAGGGAACCGGAGATCTTTTTTACTAGATAAAAGGAATTCTATAATAACCCTAAATATGATAACGCATTTGCATTTTGATGCTTATTCGAGGATAGATGTAGATGTCTATGGGCCACAGCATCCATTTAACATCAGACGGACTGCGTGCTTACCTGTCACCCTTATTCTATAACTATAAAAGTGTAAGATATCTAGACAAAAGGCTTTTCAGCCGACAAAATTTTCCTGACAGCAAATTAAAAATAATAAATAATTGCTTGCTAATAGTAACATATGACGAAGCTCTATTTTTAGCTGTGGACTTCGATGGCCCCTCCGAAATAATTTCAAATTATTAGACATGCTGGTATCCTGAACGTTTTCCTTTACTAAAATTGTAATACACGAATTGGTAAATTGCTCTACAAGAATTTTTTAACGTGGTAAAGCCACGCTGCAGCATAAATCGTTCGAACGCATTTTCACGTTCTACTACCGTTGCGTTTCTTGTACTTGCTTTTAGTACGGTGAGTGTAGTGAATCGAAGACCATTGGAAACCAGGCATTCCATCTCAGTTCTCGGGGGTGTCAACACTCTTCATATATGGTAGAGCCACGCTGTAGCTATATTATAGCTATATTATACCGTTGCTGTTACTGTATCAGCACGAATGGATCGGCTCGACCGGGGAACGACCACGCTTTCACAGAATACTAGCTTAAAATAATAGCTTAATACTGTGAGTGTAGAGATACGGAGACCCTTTTTGCTGGAAACGAAATATTCCACCTTAGTTCTCGGGGGTGATAACGTATCTGCGTTTTGATTCTTAATCGAGCATAAATTTTGATGTATATGGGCCACGGCATCCACTTAACATCAAGGGAAGAAGTGAAGAAGCGTGGGCTTGTTTGTCACCATTATTCTGTAAAAAATCTGCATTTTGATCCCTAATCGAAGATAAATATAGATTTCTATGGAACACAGCATACATTTACCATCAGATGGACTGGGTGCTCGTTTGTCACCTTTATTCAATAAAAAGATGATGTTGAGTGTTATGTATTATTTAACGCATATTTCTTATTTAAAAATTCTTGCCGCCAGCTTAGTGTGTGGTAAGTACATATCTAGGGTTGCACTTAGTAACTCGTGACATTTCATAAATTTTCAAACTGTAATAATTGTTGCCTAGCCCCCTGATATTTCGATAAAAAAGTCCCAACCCAGTAAGATACCACAAGTACAAACGACGTTTTGAAATATTGCATCAGATACGAACGCTCCTCCTCGCAGTGACGTGGCGTGTGTGTGAGGTGTGTGTGAGTGTGTGTGTATGTGTGTGTGTGTGTGTGTGTGTGTGACGACCGCATCAGCACTAATCTACAGCAGTTGCTTAACATCAGTCAAACGTCAAAATTACTTGCTAAATTAGCACTCACCTTTACAAACAATTCGTAGACGATAAATCGTTGACACCTAACGCTGTCGTCGGAGTTCCGCACCCGCGTTTTCTGTCGCGGTATTTGCTACGCGGGCGAGATCGACGTTGTTCGCGTTCTCCAATACGTGCGTCGAGACTGCAGTACCAAGGTGTGAATGATACGTGTCCAATTAGATCTCCATCACGCTGATTCGATGGCTTTTTTTACATTGCTACTGCACAATCGTGTTGTATTGGCGCCGAGCGACGGCAGATACAAATTACGAGGGTCAGGAGGTGTTCTCAATATAGACAGTTGCCATTAGCTAAGTTTAAAATGTATTCAACGTATAGATATTTTATCGTTGCAGATCAGCAGGGATTCTTTCTAGATCAGACGGCGCTAGCCTTGAATATCATAGGCACCTAAGTAAACAGATTACACAGACAGATTAAATTATTTAATTGCATTTTAGGTTTCAATAACCATCGTCATTATTATACTTATTACAGTCCTTCACAAGTCCACTACTGAACATAGACCTCCCCCAAGGAATGCCACAAAGCACGATCCTGAGTCACCTGCATCCATCGACTTCCTGCATTCCTTACCAGATCGTCACTCCATTTAGTAGAGGGACGCTCTCACTTTGTTCCCCGATACGAGACTGCCACTCCAGAAACTTTGTTCCCCTTCGCTTGTTGGTTCTTCAAGCAATATGGCTTGCCCATTGCCACTTCAGTTTACTAATCCGTTGCGCTATGACGGTTTTTCTGGTTCTACTACGTATATCCTCATTTTTAAGCCCACCAACGAGAGAAACCACGAGCATAGCTCTCTCCATTGCTCGCTGAATCAATCAACAATCCTCAATGTTCGAAAAATAAATATATATGAGAATTTATCTTTATCTTCAAATAAACCACCTTCTCTCTCAAAATTTATTTAAGTTTAACAAAATGAAAGAAACAATTCGCTCACTCGTCTGTACGTCTTTACCTTCATTCTATCTTATGGTTCTATATCTGAAGCATAGAACACAGTAACATAACAGGAAACCTTATGTTATACCAAAAGTTAAATAAATTACTATGTTTTATTAGTCTATTAAAATCTATGCCTATTTCTAAATTATCTTTGCTTGCTACTGTATAGGTACATTCATATCAATGTAACATTCAGTTTTATTTCATCGTCTCATATGCCGTTCCTACATTTAATTCGAATATGTGTGAACCGCGTTACTAAAACACTTTCAACGCGCTGTCAACTCTTTCCTGTTGGATTTTGTTTAATCGAAAACTCCCAAGACATCGCATTTTGACGCTTTATATCTTTTAATTTTTAATAATTTTGTTAACAAACACGCTGTTGTTAAACTTGTGTTTGTTAATAAAACAAGGCTGCATATGCCCCATTAATTCCTTTGACTTAAATAATTAAAAAAAAATTTTAAATAAATGTTGGCTCGAGATGGAATTGCAACTAAGTATTGACGTGGTAGAGTCACGCTGTAGCTATTATGGTTGTAGCACGAATGGGTCGGCACGACCGGGGAAGGACCACGCTCCCACAGAATACCAGCGTCAAATGGCAGCTTCATGCTGTTGTGTTTAGTATGGTAAGCATAGAGAACCGGAGTTTAATGGAATCGAGGCCACAAGGGTGACAACGCAACTGCATTTTGATTCTTAATCGAGGTTGAATGTATGATGTCTATGGGCCACAGCATTCACTTACCATCAGGTGGACTGTATGCTTGTTTGGCAACTTTCATCCTATATAAAAAAATTATGGCGTAGCCACCATCTTTTACTTATGAATTATCACCTTGGAAAAGTTTACCGCTTGACATATACCTCTCTTTTATAGGGAAAATTTCCCTTTGTCAGTTTGGTTGGCGCATATAACCCCTATATATAATACCTCAAATAAATTGAAAAAGAGCCTAGACATTAAAGTAGTGTTCATAGACATCATTAGAAGTTTGTAAAAATAAACTGAATTATGTATATGAAATGCATAATGTCATGTTCTCACAGAATACCAGGGATAGTTCTGTTAATTAAACACAATAAAATTAGTTGTTAGTATTAAATTAAATAAACGGGAATACCATACCATTTAATGCGCGTAAAATAGGCTTAATGCTGCTGCGTTTCGTATAGTGAGTGTAGAGAACCGGAGACCCTTTTTACTGGAAAAGAGGCATTCCATCTTAGTCCTCAAGGCTGACAACGCATCTTCATTTTGATTCGCAAACGAGGATAGATGTAGATGTCTATGGGCCACAGAAACCACTTACCATCAGGTGGATTGTGTGCTCGCATGTCACCCTTTTCCTATATAAAAAAATGTCCATGTCACCATATTGTTAAGTTGACTGCCTCATTCACGATTGCTGATCATGAGGTCTTCGGTTCAAATGTCTGTCAAGAAATTATCAGTAGTAGCCCGAGGTGAGGAAGTTGCCTTCACTGCAGTTCACCCTGTCCCTGATCTCCCCCCGGTCTTGTAAGGATACCGTTCCATCGTACTATGAGAGTGAAGGAATAGAGAGAGCACCTATGCTTGTGCATACAATCCTTTTCTGCTCAAATGGCCAGTCTTCGTTGAGCCTGACCGCCGTGAACGAAATTCGGTCTTGAGGACATTATATCATTCCGTGAGTGACGTAAGAAATAACTGTAATATATCAGAGGCTACGACCGTGAAAATATACCTATTAGATGTTTTCAAGTTTCAAGATTCCCAGACTGGCAACGAAAAACAGCGTCGAAAGTACAAGATATATGAACCTGTGATCGCTATTGTGCTTACCAAGATTGGTTATTAAGACAAAGCTTCCCTGATAGTTCTACCATTTTCATCCATGGCCAACAGTGGACGATTATTGACAAAGATTTTTTTTATAGAATATTGGTGGCAAACGAGCACACAGTCCACCTGATTGTAAGAGGATGCTGTGACCCATCGGCATCTACATCTATTCTCGATTATGAATCAAAATACAGATGCGTTATCACCCCTGAGGACTAAGATAGAATGTCTTGTTTCCAGTAAAACCCCCTGTTCCCGGTTCACTATACTTGCCATACGAAACACACCAGCATTAAGCTTCTATTTTACGCTGGTATTTTGTATGGGCGTGGTCATCCCCGGTCGAGCAAACCCATTTGTGCTACAACCATAGAAGAGCTGCAGCAGACCCATGCTGCAGCAACGCAGCCACGTATAAAAACAATAGTTAGATTGTAAATATTATACAACAAAATATATTCGTTATCACTCATCAAAACCATTAATGGTCTACTAGAATAAAATAAACTTACAGGTTTTTATAAACGAAATTAAACGAAACAAAACTAAACGATCAAAATGAGATCTTTCACGTTTAAAAAAAATTGTAAACAATGTGAGAAATAGTCTAAATAATGTTTCACCAACACCTCAATAGCGCAGGTGTGAATTCCTTGTACAAACAGAAAAAAATAATAAAATCTAATCAGCACGCCCATCGAGAGCGGAAAGCAAAATAAATAGATTTAGAACGAAAATAAACATGGAGCTATCGCGTCCGGGGCCCGCTTCAGCTGTAAATTACCTGTTGGTCTTACTGAAATGTTTGATGCGTTTGCGCTTGATCGACATTTATACAGCGACGCTTCATTTTGATACCATTACCGTTAATCCTATTTAAGCCCACTGCTGAACATAGGTTTTTCCCATAGATTGCATCTTAAGAGGGATATTTACCATATACCATATTGCCATATTATACCATAGTTGCCACGCTTGGCTCGCCAACCGCAGTTTTTTGTTTAGTCTTTATTAGAAGACCGCTACTGCCCATTTCCCGATTTGTTTCCCCCTAACGCCTCTTAGGCACCCACCCACAGAACGATATGAAGATAAGGCGTTATAGCATTTATATAGGACATTTAGACCCTCACGACACAGGCATGTCAAGTGTGAGGATAATAGAATCACACACCCTAATTTATACACTCCAGCATTATGATATTTACTAGACAAAAAAGACTATTACTTCAATTTTATTATAGTTTAATTATTAACCTTTAGCTCTGTATTTTTTTTAATTTGATTTTCTTTTTTGATTATTAGTCATGATCAGTTTACTCATACAAATTTACGGTTGGAGGCTGATCTTCTAGGAGCTATCACAATGTCATTATCGGTAAATATTTCTTATCGTATTTTGTCAGTTATTTGTGTCAGTCAGTTTTTGTTCATCAAGGTGAGAAGCGAGTACACAGCCCACGTGATAATAAGTGGATCCTGTGGCATTAAAGATCTACATCTCTTCTCAATCAAGAATGAAACTCGATAAAACTTCGTATATATAAGCGATTTTATTACCATCATCTTGATTAAGAATATCTTTCTGTGATTCGTAGGAGTATGTCTCTCTTACCTATTTCTGTCTTCCGTTCTGAAGGATCTCTATCTTTGTCATCAAAGGTGATAACGAATTTTTCACTTACCATATGTCTTTTGCTGCTTTCACTTACCATCAAGTGCTCTGTAATATCATTTATCACTTTAATTTAATAAAGAGCATCACATGACAATAAATTCACACCTGCCCTATTGAGTTGAAATCTCACAATAATTTGAAAATTAATATCAAAATCATTTGGTCGCAGTACACACGTAAACAGTCTGGCCATGTGTTTCTCGTTGGTGCGCGCGCGCCGCAATTCGGTCGCAATCACCGTTACCTGCCTGCGCACGTATTTTTATATACACTATTTCTAAAACATTTAACGTTAGTACCAACCGGTCTGATTTCTATGGTTAACGTTTAAATTTTATTAGCTCCAATAAAAATTGTTTCTCATGAAAATCTATTTTATTAGTTTAATAGTTCAATTACTGGTAACATTCTTATCCCCTATCCGTTAAACTATTTAAATACGTATTTTATTTTATGAATCATGCTGATCACCAAAGCTTTATTCTGTAATCGGTGATGGTAGACAATAAATAACTGATATAGATGACGGTAGAAAAGTACGAAACAAAAAGAAGTGATGGTAGATCTCAAAATCCCCACTCATTCATGTAGTTTTAATTACGGTGAAGGAAACTAGGCTAGGCAGTACTCTAATTCTTAGTAGCTTTTGTAGTAAGTAATAGTTATTATTGTTACGTAAGTACGTACGTACGTAAGTGAATATTAACTGTTGTGTACATCCAATAAATAAATAAATAAATATTCCAGACTGTGTTGTGGGGCTTCGGCTGATGGACTTATTTAGTTAAAAGGACGGAAGAGCTTTAATTAAAGATTTTTAAAAACCAGTAACAAGAAATATTACAGAAGATAAGAAAAATATGTTATTTATCTAACACATAATTTTTTTATAGCGCTCGTTATTACAGAAAAATAAGGCAATTCATTCATTATTACGTTCATACATACCATACAAAAGAGGGGCTCATAGAAAGCATTAGCCATTTATGCCACGTTTGGCAGACGGGCTGGCAACTGCAGTTTTTTCTCTATTATTTTGAGCTGTTTTCAAGACTACTTTGTACACAATATTATTAACAATATGGACACCAGAACACCAGTTCGTGCCATATTTGTGATATGAGGGTATTTAATTATGTCCACTGCCTTAACCCCTTATGTATCTACCACATACCATCGTAAGTCACTCGTGTTCCAATCCACTTAATAATGCAGACACCTGCACTCAACTACGTCAAGCTGACAGAGTAAAATATCTAGGAGTTATTATCGATAGCACTCTACGTTTTCATGAACACATTAATACACTTAATAGCAGGTTGCGTAAATTAATATATGTATTTGAAACTCTGAGAGACGATAAATTAAAAAAATCCGTATATTTTGCCTTGGACCAATATCTGTTAACATATGGTATTACCTTCTGAGGCAGTGCTCCAAAATCAAAAATGCTTCAATTGGAGAGAACGCAGAGAGCCATCTTAAAGGTCTCTTTTTCGCTGCCGTATCACTATCCTACATAAAGAGTTGAAAATATTAAATGTGCGGCGACAGTTAATACAAAGAACCTTACTAAAACAACATGCTCTATTAAAATACTATTCCTCACTCTCTCGAGGTAAAAGGCGTTTTAACCCGTGGACCGCATTCATATAACTCTATCTATCAAACTATCTAGGCGTTTCTTTTGTCACCTTAGAGGTTTTCTATACAATAAAATCAATAAGGTTATCCCTATATTTAACGTCAACAAGACTACATGCAGAAAGAAAATAAATATCTGGCTTCAAGAATTAAATTATGATGACACTGAAAAGCTGCTCACTAATCCTAACTAATTACTATCCGTATTAAAGTTAAATACTAACCCAATCCTTAATTAAATTTTTCTAACCCAGTTATAAACTAACAAACAAAAGCACACACACACACACACACACACACACACACACACACACACACACACACACACACACACACACACACACACACACACACACACACACACACACACACACACACACACACACACACACACGACTGGCTTCCAAATAGGTCACCAGCATTGGGTTCAGAGCCCTCACGACAGCCCGATTCCGCTTACTTAGGGCTATGCGGAGAAGTCGCGGTCCATTTTCGTGATTCGTACTGCGCGTTTCCACAATCGCCTCTTCCAATGTACTCCTCATTTGCTCTGTTTCTAGTTTCTCGGCGAGTGTTCCATCATCATTTGAATCAGCCACCACTGAAGTATTCAGGGCGGTATCCACGTGTGCGGGTTGTTCCGCATCTTGTGGCACCGCATCCTCAGCCGTAGCATTTTCATTTGATGAGGGAACAGCCTAACGTCGTAGCCGTTCGAGTTTGGCGCCATCAAATATATTTGAGCGCAAGATATACCGAACTCGGTCTGCAAGGTTTTGCTCGGTGACGGTTACAGATGGCTCCAGCTCAGCAAAAAGTCGATTCATCCTTGCCCGGTACGCAAAACCTCCAATATCTCCCCCTTTCGCCCTATAATACGCCCGCAATGCGTTGCTGTTCATCGAGATTGTCCAACGCATGCGGCGTATTCCACCAGTGGCGGGTGCAGATTGCTGGACCCGCGAAAACCCTGCCGTCACCATGCCCGCTGGTGGGGATGATGGATGATATGATGATATGATTATATTATTATTATATAAACTGCATGCCTATGGCATCAGGGGTAATTTACTTAACTTTATAGAATCTTACCTTACCAAAGGAATACAAATAACTGTAATTAAGAATTTTAATAAGGTTAATAAATACAAGTAATATTTCGATCATCGAAACGTAAAGTCAGTTTCAAAAGTCCCACAAGGGAGTGTACTGAGACCGTTACTATTTATATTATATATTATGCTGTTGCCCATTTCTGTTCCTTAGTTTCCCTCAATCGCTTCTCACGATACCCACAGGATAAACAGTATAGCGGATTCTCTACTGCTGGCACTACACAGCACAAAAAGACAATAGAAGTCAAATAAATTAGGCAATGTAATTTGTTTGGAAGTTACTACGAGTTGGTAGATTATCTTTTAACATTACATGCTGTCAAATCAAGCGGTTGCAATTCATACTTTAGATTAATTATATCATCTGTCATTTTGCAACATTGTATGGGCGTCCAATTAACCAGTGAAGATTGGAAATTTAATGTCAAAACTTCCTATTTCTGATATTCGTGCATTCATCTTTAATACAAACTTATTTACTTATTTTAAAATTAACACGGCGTCAATTAGTTTTACATGTTTTAATTATAAGAGACAAAAAAAAATATAAAGCTAGGATCCTCGCAGCTCCCCACTAGATGGAGTGACAATCTGATAAACGATGCAGGAAGTCAATGTATGCATGTGGCTTAGGAACGTGCTTTCCGGTCTTGTGTGATCGTTTAGAGAAGCCTATGTTCATTGGCTTTGTGATATATACTATTGTTGGCTGGAATGATTATTATGATTAAGGGAAAGATTCACGTTTAAAAATATTAGCGGGTAGCAATAATTACATCAGAATTTTTCTACTGATAATACCGTGTTTTATATATACACCACCTAAAATTTTCAACCATAAAATACACCTAACGTAAATTACCGTAATGATTGCTTATATTTACGCGAACACTATAAAAACAATCTAACTAACCATAAAATAAAAAAAAAAAAAAAATTAATCATAACTATATATATATATATATATATTTGTATATTTCACAAGGATAAACATCCGTTCATAAGGACAATATCTTGCAATACAGATTATAAACGTACACACCTGTGTACGTAAGTACAAGTGCATTCTCCACTCCTTCACTCTCTTGTGTTTTATTCGTGTTAGAGCCACACTGCAGCTATATTATGGTCGTAGCAAGAATCGGTCGACTCTACCGTGGAGGGACCACGCTTTCACAGAATACCAGCGTAAAATAGCAGCTTTTATGTTGCTGTTTCGTATGGTAATTGTAAAGAACCGGAGGATGAGATAATCCTGGAGATGGGCTCGAACTGAAAATTGTTTGTCCGATAAACATAACAACTGTATTTCATCTGATCCGGAATTCGAATCCGGATCTGGATACGACCACTGGACGAACTAGGCAGTCAACATATAACTTAAAACGTAACGATCCCCATTAAAATTGTTTCGAACGAAATTATACTACGATCCACCTCTACACTTGTAATAATACGCTGTTAATTTTCTATAATTAACTACCATTTATAAATCTCATGAGATAACCAACTCTAAGTCAAGGTTCATAAAGTTTAAAATAAGAGGGCAGCAACTAAGTCACCGTTTCAAAGGTAAGACAACCTGTTTCACGCGTAAGATAATCCCTTTTATCTGTAGGTGACAAGACGTGGTTTATTATTTCTGCTGAGACGTAACGGTTGGTCTATTATATATACAGATTTACTTGTATGATACAAAATTAATAATTTAAATGTATTAACTAAAGAACTAAGCCACTATCATACGGAGCCCGTATACTAAAACTAATATTTAATTGTTTCTAAATGTATTAAAACTGTTCCTGTGCCTGATCCTTTCGTAGGAACAATACGTACGTAATATGGTTACGATGAAGGTAAAATTAACACGTACTTATGTAAGTAAATTTTTTTTAATAAAATTTTGTAATAATAATGTCCTACGGATCGACTTTCTGTCACGGCGGCTAGTCTCAACGTAGACTAGCTATTGGCGCAAGAAGTACTTCAGTGCCCAAGTGCATGCGCAAGCACCGGTGCACTCTCTATTCCCTAACTCTCATAGTCCGATGGGGCGGTAATTCGACACTAATAGAGAGAAATCAGACGCCATATTTTCAAGCTTAAATATAGTTATAACTTCTAGACCGAAAGCCAGTCTCATCGGAGACTAGCCATCTGCGCAGGATAGTATCACAGTGCACGAGTGAACAAGCACGGGTGCAGTCCTTATTTCGTCACTTCAATAGCCGGATGGGACGTCAATCCGACACGATCGGGGAGAGATTAGGTACAATCTATGACTTCACGTGCTTTCCGAGGCACGGGGTCGAAACATGCAATTATCTGTTCTGTCCTGTTTCTACTGAGAATTTCTTAGCTTAAAAACTTATACTAGCCATGCGGTTAAAGAATGGGATTGAGAATGGCAGCGCTTCTATTGTACAACCTCTCGCTTGTACACTGTCACTATTTATACTTACAAATGCCGGTACTGCATAAAAATTACCTACGTTCCATAACTTCAATCCAAGTTGTTATTGGAGTTAATAATAACAAAACGCCATAAATCACAAAAATCAGTTCCATTTTGCTAATTTGTGAACTACGACGCGTTATTAGTTTTCTTTATAACTTAATAATATTTAAATTTATTTTTGCCATTGAGACATAAGTAACCATTTTTAAAATTTTCGTTTGCCTGTTTGTCTGATCTAAACTTCGGAATGGCTGAACCGATTGCAACAAAATTTCACGAACAAATAGAGTGTCATACCAGGTGTGATCTAGATAAAATTTTATCCGGAAAATTTGTCGATTTGATTAAAATAGAAATATTTATAAGATAAAATAAATGGACGTTAATGTTTATCTTAAGTCTAAATAACGCCACATTATTAGAAACCATCCGTGCAAAGCTACAGCGGGTCGCTAATTATAAATTAAATTTTAAATTAATATACCTAATTGCGTGTTCAGCTTCTTTTCAAATATTTTCTCATTAATAGAAAGTTTCCAATTTACTGAATAATATAACGTTATAAAGATATATCGTTATTAGCGGATTTTAGCTATTGGTACTGTACATGTTGACGGTACGGGCTCTCTGAGCCGCCATATCTAATCCCATTCCTTATCCGTAATATTTTCGCTCGACCCTGGAGTCGCACTAGGAGCATCATGATCAGTATTCATGCTGAGAACCAGTACCAACGAGGCAATAAATATGGTAGTTAAATTAGAAACTAATAATACAATTATCCTTCTGCGGTTTTTATCAGAACGACTCTGCAACGTATTATGTCTGGAGTACAAATTAATCTGTTCGACCGGGAAAGGATGGCTGCAGTACAAATGAGTCTGTTCCACCTTGTATTTGCTCCGTGGTTCCACCCGCCCACTCTCATATAATACGAGCATATAATACTCGCATAACGCTGCTGTCTTTCGTATGGCAGATAACAAAGTATTCCATTTTAGCTCTCAAAGGTGACGGCGGCATTTTCTAGGAGAGATTAAAGTGTCTACGGGCCACAGTTTTCACTCACTATCAAGTAAACCAAATTCCAGTCTGCATCATTGAAACTGTTAATTGTTGTTTCTAGTATTGATTTTAATGCTTTGTGGTTAAGAGAAATAACTAGAAAAAATTATTCGAGACATGATGTGAAGTCCGAACATTTACTGAAACAGCGCGACTTAAACGTCTTGTACGTTCAACAGTGGCCGCACAGCTTCCGCATCGCTTCCGTACCACTTCAGCACCGCCTATGCACTGTATTTGCAGCGAAAATCGCGTACCTGTGGACAGGACCGCGACATGAAGGTTCCATGTACAGTAAGCCTTAGGCACTACTACAATAATCATTCTCTCACTCGCTCAGAAAATAGAAGTATTGTTATTAGACTTTACTTTTACACGGTATATATTTTAATAAACTCGATAAAAAGATTTTACGTACAATAATGTCTTTTAGTATTTACTATTTACATCTTTTAACTGATACTAATAATATTTGTATATAAACATTTAGAAAAAATTACATTTACTTTGGATTATTGTTTAGTTATTTCCTCCCCCTTATTATCTCATTTTTAATTCATTTTGAAACCATAGAAAACATTACTTCATTATATTTTTAATTAACACACGTGCTGAAACGAAAAGAGCAGGAGCTATTTAAAAATAAACCTGCTTGTGAAATGATGCATTGTCTTCGAATCCATAATTCACGGAGTTGACAATCGTGAAGCGTGTAAAATGAAAAAGATTCAACCAGCCGGATGATTAACATCAGAGGCGTCCCCGCGTCAACAATACATCATAGCACAAAGGTTTAATGGGAAGACCTATTTGCGGGTTCGATCTATATTAAGGAACAAAGTTGGCGACCGTACAAC
Organism: Parnassius apollo; assembly: GCA_907164705.1. Taxonomy (NCBI): domain Eukaryota; kingdom Metazoa; phylum Arthropoda; class Insecta; order Lepidoptera; family Papilionidae; genus Parnassius; species Parnassius apollo. Next base: position 1,146,173 of record CAJQZP010001531.1, read on the forward strand.
AGCGATATATGTACCTGCCCTTTTGATTTTAAACGCATTGAAATTAAATTAAAGCCGATAGTTTTAACACTTCTGGTATGGTGGTATGGAATGGTGAAAGCCATCCTGCACTACTGCAGAAAAAAAACCCTTATCTATTTAGCCGATATCCTGTCAATGGACATGAGCTGTTTTAATATTAGAAAAAAGCGGCATTTCTTTCACATCATCTTGATAAATGTCCTCCAGACTAAGTTTTGGTCACAGCTACCAGCCTCAACGGAGACTAACCATCGGCACTGGATAGGATTATAGTGCCCAAGTGTATGCGCAAGAACAGGTGCACTATCTATTCCCTCACTCTCATAATCCAATGAGACGGCAAACCGACACGACCGGAGAGAGATCGGGTGCAGAACCACGGCTATACGTGTTTTTCGAGGCATGGGGGTAAGACACCGCAAACTTACTGACTCCAGGCAGCTACTGAGAATTTCTTGCTTGAAAATCTCCAATAACTGATTATTTTGTCCCGACCCAGGATTCGAACCCGGGACCCCACAATCAGCAATAGCACTACTATAATCACAAGGTCAACAACGCAGTCGAATCATCTCGATACTTAGCAGTACCACGACTTTTTGCCACACAAAACCACATTCTGAAATTTAGTGTCGCCCATAGCTTTAATTACGGGACCTTTAAGCAAAGAGGCTACTCTTTTCTAAATAGCCGGTTACACATCTGCGGCTGTAATTCATCCTGTGTTCTAGATGTTCATGGGAGACCAGTAAATTGTGTTTGCAGCACAAATGGGTCGACACAACGTAGGCAGCGTTCGTGCTACCACATTTTGCTGCAACGCATCTACAATATAGTGTTAAAAGAAGATATCTTCTTTTTATAGCTGAATTGATAACCTTGTCCTCTTTTGAAGTCGGTAAAAATATAGTACACTCACCATCATCTTATTTATATAATACGAGTGACCAACGAGCACACAGTTCACCTGATGGTAAGTGGACGTTGTAGCCATACTCCATAAATCCAATCATCCCTGAGGGTAAAAATGTAATGTCTTATTTCCAGTAAAATGGGTCTCCTGTTCTCTACACTCACAATACAAAACACACCATCATTAAGCTATTTTACGTTGGTATCCTGTGAGATCATGGTTCTTCCCCGGTCGAGCCATTCACGCTAGTCGTAAAACCATAACATAGGCGCAGCGTGGCTCCACCACGCATAAAACTTAACATAAAATTTCTGAAAGCAGAGACAAAAATATGCAAGAGCTTAGAATGTGTACACGTTCAAACATCTTCGTTCAAAATACAATAAATTAAGTTTATAATACATTATTATATCCCATGTTTTGCTATAGCAGTGAACGTTCATAATACAACGTTCTGCGAAACGAGATAATACGCGAACCTAAGTAATTCCAATAACGAGCGATCGCCAGTGCGCTAATAAATCACCAGATGAAACTTCAAAAGGCCGAAGATTGAGAGCTGACTAAAAACAACCGCGGAGTATCCAGACGCGGACGGAGCACGCCAACACCTAAGCTAACTGTGACAAATCTCTCCCATCTCCGGCTACACTAGCACCTGCTTAGCAAATCCTCGGTACGGACACTGAATAGCGTACCCAATTTGTACACTCTGACAGGCGCTAAGCCGTAGTCGATGTACAGTCACAACACTATTAGTAACTATTACTACGAAGGCAGCTTAAGCTCGCTTAACGAAGACTAATCGACAATTAATGCAACAGGTTAACGTTTTCATTAGATATCGATAATTTCGTTTGATGGGATTCCACTGTGATGCGAATATATTATTATGTTACTGTTCTAAATTGCCTTTGACGTACTGAATTCGATTTAGAGTAATTATCGAATTTTGTGTCTAATGCTTAACAAGACAAGCTGTGAAAAACATTGTTTATAGTTTTTAAAAATACTGAAGAAGAATTGCTTTAATTGTGGTTAATTAGACCCTTTTCACTGAAAACGAGGCATTTCATGTAAGTTGACAATGCATCTGCATTTTGTGGCTGTATGCTCGTTTGTCACCCTTATCCTATAAAAATTTTCTTTCTATAATAATATAGTATTATACAAGATTGTGCCTTGTTGCAGCTCTATTGTCGTAGGAAGAATGGGTCGGCTCGACCGGGGAAGGGTCACGCTGCCATAGAATACCAACGTAAAATAGCAGATTAATGCGAATGCTGTGTTCCGTATGGTGTAGACCGAGCCTATTTGACGGTTAACTAGCAGCATCTAACTAAGTATTCAGGGGTGACAATGCATCGGCTTTTTGATTATTTATGGATCATGGATGTAGATGTCTATGGGTCGCAGCATTCACTTCACACATCAGGTGTACACTAACCTAGTTTATTACCTTATTCTATAAAAAAGACATTTAATAATGTTTTCATTTTATTGTTACTGAAAAACAAAGTGTAACTTAAAAAAGTGGTAACATTAAAAAATTTGTGCAACTGACTTCAATATAATTAAAATAAGAACAATAGTCAGTTAAATACGCATTATTAAGGATAACTCACGAACTACTGGTCAGATCATGATTAAATTAATATGGGACGAGAAGTACCAGCTTTCAGATTTAAAAAAAATCGTCAAAATCGGTTCACTCAGAGAAAAGTTCTGAGATAACACACCTAAAAAATTAAATAACAATAAATCGACTAATAATATCGACTTCAAAAACGAAGAGGTATTAAATACAAATAATTGAATACCTCTTCTTTACTGAAGTCGGTAAAAACGGTTTCACTGCCAGTTAAAGTTTAGTAGTGTGTTAGGAGCTATAAGTAAAATAGCAATGAAACATATTAATGTAAAATATATTTATATATTTGTTTATTACATACTTATGTATTTTAATTTATCTATATTATATACATATAAATAAAACTGAAGCCTCTGTCTGAAATATTGAAATAACTGACTTCTATGAAGCTCCAGGGATTATTAGCATAATCAACATTTAAATTTGTGTGTCTGTCTATCTAGCTGTCTGTTCGTCTGTCCGTGCTAATATTCAGAATCCTGAAGCGATTGTAATGAAATTCACAAGCTGGTAGAGAGCAATGCTAGGAGTAATCTAGGCTACATTTTATCTGAAAACCTTGGAAAATTATTTAAAAAAAATGTATGAAATAAATGGCCTTTGATCATCTTAAATCTAACCATATTTATATATCTTACCCAGATGTAGCCAGGGCATGTCGCTAGTACAATAATAAAACACGTATTATATCTACCTATTACATTCGCTCATGTATCTCTACGCCACAAGTGGAGATTTCAGTAAATATTTTACTTTTAAGACTCTATTCCAGTAGTGATATTCCAGTAGTGATATGTGCCGAAATCGATCATAGGTCACTGTCATATAAGGAGTACACAAATTTACAGTCACCAGCAGTACCGATACATCTTAAGTGCCGCCAAGGAAAAAGCTTACTTATTCTTTTAAAAAAAGGCTGGCAACGCACCAGCAATTCCTTTGGTACTGCAAATGTTCTAAGGCGGCGGTAGTCACCATCTCCATCGACCGACACGAGCTGAGCAGTTAGAGACGGCGGTCCGCACTCCCCCCTCCCTCGGACAGAGTTTAGATAGCTCAACAACGCCTAAAAAGCTAACAAACATGATGATTGGTAACAATACCAAATCGTAAACCATTCATCATCATCCTCACGTCATTGCCTTTCCTTTTTTTAATTAGCTCGTGGCCTGCAAGGCCGCGAGCCCCGAGTCACATGAAGCTGTAAGAGTCACATAGACTAACAGCATTAACATCCAGAAACTAGTCACCATCAAGTGAGCCCCATGCCACCTCTCATATGAAAAATAAACACCAAACTCTTTACATATAAAGTCTTAAAAAGTCCTATTTATTTTGGATCTTTGAAAATTTCTGGCGATACTAACTGCGATAACTCATATAGAAGATTCAAGATGTTAAAAATGAATAAGCTATAATCCGCGTACTAAAGTAAAATGATTTTTATTACTAACCTAGTCTGTAGAGCACCTCCCGCCTTTCCTTAATTGCGTACGCTATCCCCGTCACCACTAATCCCAGCACCAAGACGATTGCGTGTCTTTCCTAGTGTATTTTTAAAATAATGGGTTTCCGCAAAGTAACGCCTGATTCTATTAATAATCTCTTATAGAATATCTAATACCGCTAAAACAAGAAGTGCCTGAAATGTGTTATGAAGTATGCCTAAAAATAGTGAACAATGCCCGGGAAACAATGGCCCTTGTCGGAACCCTCGCGGGTTGCATTTTATGTGAGACTCGTTTATTAATAACGTAGTAATGGCTTGCGAAGGTGGGAGAAATGAGCATTAATGTGCCTTATATTCCTTTTTCTAAAAGAATGTCTTATAAAAATGTTCTAGTAATTTTCTTTTTTTCCATAGAATTGGGGTGACAAACGAGCTCTCAGTCCACCTGATGGTAAATGGATGCTGTGGTCCATAGATTTACATTTTCCTAATTTATAGAGAAGCGTTAAACACAGAAGCATTAAGCTGTGTCTTTACACTGGTATTCTGTGAAAGCGTGATCCTTTCCCGATCAAGCCGACCCATTCGTTCTACAACCACGCTCTCTACCACGTAAAAAATATATTGATTACTTTCGCTTGTACTATGTGGCATTGTCGCCGACGATATTACTGCTTCTTCTTTATGTGTGGTAGTGCCCTGCTGCAGCTGTATTATAGTCGTATCACAAATGGGTCAGCTCGACCGGGTGAACGCGCTTTCACAGAATACCAGCGTAAAATAGCAGCTCAATGCTGCTGTGTTTCGTTTGGTGAGTGTAGGAAACCGGAGATCCTTTTTGCTAAATACGAGGCGTTCCAGTTCTCACGCCTCTTTGGTAACAACACATTTGTATTTTCAATCTTATTCAGGAATAAATGTAGGTGCCAATAGGTCACAGTATCAACCATGTATCAACTTATCATCAGGTGAATTGTGCGCTCGATTGTCATCCTTATTCTACAACAAAATTCAATATCAGCTCATGAATAATTTTAATGTATCATCATATATATCCACTGCTAAAATATAGGACTCTCCCGTTGTAATGATTTTCCTCACAGTCGTACTTGGCAGGCGGTTTAACTGTTGCAATACCAGACGTCTTGTACCTTCGTTGATGCTTTTCGTTGCCGATCAAGTATAATAAAATTTACTATTACCGCCTATTAAAATCCCCTGCTGAATAAAGGCCTTCCCCAGGGATTGCCTAATAGGGGAATATTTTCGTCTTAAAAAGCGACATTTTTCATCGGTCACCTCTCCACGGCACTCTGGCACGGAGGATGAATGATATGGGATTGTGATGTTCTTACAACAGCCACGCAACACGGTTAACTGTTGTCACATATCAAAAATATCCAGAGGAACGACACTTCTTAAATCTACTTTTCTTCAAAAATAGTCTTGTAATCCCTTACTATGATACATGAAGCCAAAACATAATATCATTTCAGTTCACCTAGACAGGTCCGCAGCACATGACAGACAGATGGCGGGAGCTCTCGCACAATACAGCTTCCTTGTTGTGCTTGGCATACTTGCGACTCGCAACCCGACTCCCGGACTTGCATAACTAAATATCGTGGAATGGTTGTATGGAGGCGGCTTTTTTAAAGATCAAATCTTGTGGTGAAACGCATAATAAATTTGACTCGAATGATCTGAAGTTAATTTACGTTCGACACGCAATTCGAGTTCAATAAGTAGAGTTAATTGGTTTTAATAATCATAGGTATACTACCTTATTATATTACAATACAATATAATACCTTTTATTTAATTATTTTTTATTTGATGACCATGAATTGATGCAAAATAGCCATCGACAAATATTCTCATAGATATCCTATTTACAACGGAAGTTATAATTTTAAGTTCAGTCTTACACTTTGGTCTTGGTCTTGCATTCTCGGTCGTAGTTTATGGTCTATGTACCTATTAGATTTTATTCTGTTTGTCTCGAACTTTTAAGGACGAAAATTTCAATCCAAATATATATATATATATATATATATATATAAATATATATATATACGTCTTGGTTTTAAAAAAATTATAACAGTAAAATTACAGTCTATAAATGCTGCACTATTGGGATCAAAAGGCAGGCACATGCGCAATATCAGGCCTTAATTGTGTAATTCTTGGTGGTAGACTTTTTGAACTTACCCTGTGATGGTAGCAAAGACTCCATCGCCCATGTCGTTCCTGCAGGTGTATTACAAATATACTCTTTTTTTTAATAGGATAAGGGGTGACAAACGAGCACACAGTTCACCTAATGGTGAGTGGTTGCTGTGGCGCATAGACATCTACATCTATCCTCGATTACGAATCAAAATGCAGATGCGTTGTCCCGCGTGTGGACTAAGATGGTATGCCTCGTTTCCAGTAAACAGGGTCTCTAGTTCTCTACACTCACCATACAAAACACAGCAGCGTTAAGCTGCTGTTTTACGCTGTAATTTGTGAGAGCGTGGTCCTTCTCCGGTCGACCGTGTCATTAGTGCTACAACTATAATACTAATATAGCTGCAGCATACGTACGGCTCTACTACGTACAAAAAATGTTATATGACATTTTTGTCATAATTACTATAATATATATCAGAGAAATCTTATAGTTTGCAATATATTGAATTATACATCGTTTACGCCAGACGATGTATATATTTTACAGTACGTTACTTCCTTGCGAATAAGATCTGAGCTACCCTCAAGTCGCACTTAAAGAAGCTTAACTTCAAAAATAGATATTTAAAAAGCGGTCTCCATAATTTCTATGCTACGCGAAAGACACACGCCCGCAGCATATTATATTTAGCGTTTGCACCTAGGAAGTTCATTAAGGGACTATTTTGCTAATGTGCACCGGCTTTAATTGAGCAGTTGCAACACGAATTTGTTGCGATTTGTGACTCCACCCGCGCCCGTGTGTTCACGATATTATGGTTATGGGCAATATAGGAGACACGTTGGCTTGCCAAGGTGTGTTATCTTAGGTGAGCGATAAAAACGACAAAATAATGCGATGCGAAGCGACAGAGTGCGGAATATCTATTATATTTAATGTTTTTACTACGTCGTTGTTATGTTTTTTAGAATGAGGGTAAAAGGCGAGCACACAGTCTATCTCTATCTATCTATGTGTTGGCGACGCGCCTATAAAAATGTTTCAGTTTATTAAATCAACCGATGACGTTGCTATGAAAAAAGGGGCAGTCACGAGCAACGACGCTCTGATAAGAGAATGCTTAGTTAAATCTTTAAGAAATGTCGAATTAATGATATGAAGGTCTTGGGTTCGACTCCCAGGCCGGACTAGTTTGTTTGTTTTTCTAAGTAATATCGCTTAATAAATTCGTAAGGAATTTAAGATATAAATTATGTTACCGGATTTGTTCCCCGGTTGAAATCATCTTTCAAATGATGTAAATTCATAAGAATATTAAAGTGAAGTTAAAGATCGGATTTGTTCCCCGGTCGAGATAATCACTCTGTGCATAGGCGGAATTAATGGATATTAATCGCATAAACGTTGTTTTGTATAAGTTTGATACGTTTTGTACGAAAACAAATGCCTATTTGTTATGATTGATTAATGAGAACATTCATTTATATTGTTATCTGATTAAAGATAGTTTCATACAGTTCGAAAATTGTATAAAAGCATTTAATTTGCCTAATGTGGTCAAAATTGGTGTATTTCATAATTTAATTTTTTCTGATAGCCGAGAGCCGTGCAAAGTTAGTTGTTCACATAGCGCGAGTACACAGAAGCACGCTGGCCACGCCCTTAGGAGGCCGAATATGTAAAAATTTAAAATGTTTGTAATTCAGTGATTTATGTAAAAATTACTTGTAAAATATTTCAGGTTAATTGTACGTGCTAAAAAAGGTAAATTCTGTGTTATTTTCATGTGAAAATTCCTGTGTATAAGTGAAATAATGATAGTTTTGTATAAGAAATTTAAAAGTGTTTTAAATAGTGAAATAAATAGAAAAAATGTAAATTAAACTATTGTATTGGTTAGCTTATGTATAAATTCAAGTGAGAAACATTGTTTTAACTTTCTGTGTTAAATATTTAAGAAATTTCGATTTCGAACTTGTGAGTAAAATAGGCAGTTTTCGTTTAATAAATAAAAGGTTTTTTATGATATGAAGATATGATGTATATCATGGTGTAGATATTGTTTTGTACTACCTATATTGATAAATTGTATTTGTATATGATTTGAATAAATAAAGATATTGAGTGAAACGTGAGAGAGTAATAGTACAAATTCATGTAATTAAGTTGCGCAAGCGCGCAGATGGCGCGGCTCACTTTCGCGTATAGCTCTGGGGTAGCTTAGTGAACGGGTTTTATTGCAATTCGTTCGGGGAAGTTCGGAATATTCAAGGAAATAGTTCGGAAATAAATAAGAAAATCCGGGAAAAAGTTCAAGAAAAGTGAAAACCAGCAGTATAGGGAAAAGTGATTACTCTCTCACGGAACGGTTTGAAGATAATTGCTGTTTCATTCCCAAGATCCTTTAAGTTATACAGTCCACATCGAAGAATTAAGGCGTCGGGACCGGGACGACTTCGGAAGACCCGTAATCCCCGTCTGAACCTACTTGCTGAAAAGGAAGAGGTTATCGCCCTAGTGTGTTACTCCGTTGCGGAGATCACATACGTTGTTCCCGAACCCAACGTAGGCGTGATAGGAGGCCGGATCGAGAGAAGCCTCGATTCCTGTTTCTTAGTACCCGATCCGCTAGGTCCTTTTCAATTGGTCCTTCGCGGCCGATTGAGAGGACGTCCGACCTGAGTTCCTTTTCAATTGGACCTTCGGAGCCGGATTGAAGACCACCCGAACCCCGCCAGCTGGATCAAGGAACCAGCTGTGGACTGCTGGTTGTGGAAGAAGAAGACCTTCGGAAGCCGAGTGAAGATCAGCAACCGAAGGAAGCCAGAGGTTTGAGCTGAAGCAATAGGACCAAAGGCCTGAAGACCAGGACGGCAGCACTGAAGGGCTGGACCTGGAACTACCGGAAGAAAGAAAACCGGGATTGCAGCTTGGGGCGTGTGCTCGCATGGGGCACATATCGCAGCCGGGCGCAGGTGTCTTGTGAAGGCACTCATCGTGGCCAAGCAGGGCTTGGCATTTTTCCTGTCGGGCAAGCGTGCTCGGCATTTCCTGTCAGACGATCGTGTCTGGCATTTCCTGTCGGACGACCGTGTCCGGCATTTCCCGTCGGGTCATCAGGGTGCAAAAAGCATCCACCGCTGCTGCTGCCGGGCGAGGGTGCGCGTGGGCACCTGACTGCATCGCGGCCGGAGGAGGGCGCTTGGACGAGGCGTCACCGGCAACTGGGCGGCGAGCACAGCATACATCCCGACCACCTAACGGTGCCAAACGGTTGGGCTCTGGCATAACACCTTCGGGTGGAGCAGTTCTCTCGAGCGAGACTGCGCTTGCACTACCGCTCGACTGTTTCGTCATATTCCTTGGCGGGACAGTTCCTAAACCTTTCCTCCATTCCATTCCTGCACGACTCCATCCCTGGACGGCTCACCTCGGTAGGCCCCGTTCAGGATTGATAGGGCTGATAGGGCTGTTAGGGTGGTAGTAGGGTTGTAGGGTTGGGAGATAAAGGGAGGGAGGGGTAGTGGTGTTAGGTTGGGGTGTAGAAGGGTTGTAGGTAAGGGGTTGTAGGGACCGTAGGGACTGTAGGGACAGTTAGGGACCGTAGGCCAACAATCACCTTCCTGCAAGATGATGAAGGCACAAGACCAGACAGGGAGAAGCGAAGGGAGCAGGACAAGGACAGGGCTCTCAAGAAAAGCTAAAGAAGCGGAATCATCTGGAGCGACCACAGCTACTGCGTCAAATGGAGCAACTCCTTCAAGTGGAGCCACCACAGACACGTCCACATGCACGTGGGACTCAGGGACGTCCATAGCAACGACAAGCAACCGGACGGACACCAGTGGTACACAGGCCAGCACCGCACAACAATCCGTTATATCCAGGAGTGAAACGGTGGTCGAAAAAGTAGGTCATAGGACCGAAGAAGCGGCATCGTCAAGGACAGTAATCGGGCACACTAGTGATAAAGGGTCACAGAGAGGTAGTAGGTCATCGCGATCGGCGAGGCTGAAAGCCGAATTAGAGGCGCGGATTAAATTCGAACGCTCAGAGCTCGAACGAGCACAGGCAGCTGCTGCCTTAGCCAAGTCTCAATTGGAGTTGGCACGACTCAACCGAGAAGAGGAAATCGACTCGAGTGAGGATGATGAAGAGCGGAATACTCAGGTGGAACCTTTCGTAAGGAGTTGGGTTCAGCAAACAATAATGAGCGCGCCGGTTAGTGTAGCATAACCCGATATTACTGATAAGGAAGCGTGTAAAGGATCACGCCGCAAAGGGGCGGAGGTCGAGCGCAACCTAGGAAATGCACAGAAAACACACGCGAGTGAGGTGTCAGAATTGACCGAAACGATTGTGAGTGCAATAAAAATAGCTGGTAAAGATAAATCTTCCCAGCTTCATTTCCTCCAGGAATTACCGGTGTTCGATGGAGACCCGGGTGAATGGATAATTTTCAAAACGGTGTTTGAAGACACAAAAGGCCAATTTTCAGGGGTGCAAAATGTCGCACGCCTTAGGAGGGCATTAAAGGGCACCGCTAAAGAGGCGGTTAAGTCGCTGTTATTTACTTTATGTGAACCTGAAGAAATAATGAACGCTCTCGAAAGAAGATTCGGTAGGGTTGAGATGCTCATTCTAGCCGAAATCGAGAATGTAAAGCGTATGCCAAGATTGGCAGAAGATTGCCGAAATATAGGATCTTTTGCAAGTCGTATTACGAACGTGGTTGCCACAATACAAGCGTTGAATCAACCACAGTATTTATACTCACCGGAGTTAGTGAGCCGCATAGTGGAGAAACTTGGAACTATGATTAAATTTAAATGGTTTGAATATCGAGCTCAATATCCTTTGGAGCCAGAGTTACAGAAGATGGCCAAGTTTTTAAATTTATTGAGTGAACAATTTGGAACGTCCTTAAGCAATGAAAATGCGCCTGAAAAAAGGAAGCGTCCTGAATTCAGGAAGCAAACTGTACACACTGCAAAGGGAGGTGTACGCAGCTGTGCCGAGAGCGAGCGCTATATGCGCCGAAGTAATATGAGCGAGCGTTTAGAACGCCGAAATAATAAAAGGCACAACCGACAAGTGGTTATGATAAACCAGGACAAGCCTGTAAGTCGGGTAACACGTAAGTGTGTTATATGCAACAAGGAGCACTCTATAGTGAGTTGTTACAAGTTTAAGGACATGAATATTCGCGAGAAATGGGAAGCCGTCAAAAAGGCCAAAGTATGTTTCCAATGTTTGTCACCTAACCATAGGAGGTTAGAGTGCAAAGCGAAAAAATGTGGTGTAGAAGGATGTAGAATGTCACATCATCGAATGCTACACCGATACCCCAATGAAAATACCTCGCCACAAGGGGACGAGAGGGGTAAAGATGCTCAGATTACAACTGTTAGTACAGTAAATGCACTGGCATGTGCATATTTAAAGATCATACCGGTCGAGTTGCATGGGCCTAGAGGAAAGGTCAAGACAACAGCTCTTCTGGATGAGGGATCGACCATGACACTCATAGAGGAGTGGATGGCTCAGAAGTTAGCGCCTCGCGGACGTAAAGAGGGATTACGTATCGAAGCCGTGGGAGGTAAGCGAATTAACGACGATAGTTCGTATCGCTTAAACGTTAAAATAAAAGGCATTTATTCGAGCGACTTAGAAGAGATAAGTGTACAAACAATTAAGTCACTTAACCTCGCTCCTCAGTCGGTAAGCCGAGAATTATTGCAACGGTGTTCTCATTTGACACCGATCAAGGATGAGTTGATGTATGAGAGGTCCAAGCCTACCATATTGATTGATCAGGACAATTGGCATCTCATAGTTACTCGTGAATTGGTTTCGGGAGGTAAGAACCTACCTGTAGCATCGCTCACCAAACTGGGGTGGGTTTTGCATGGTCACATATCGGGTGGCATTAAACCAATCAAGATTGTTAACCACATTTCCACCAAGAAGGAGGAAGATATGGATAAATTAATCAAGGATTATTTTAGTTTGGAATCTCTGGGAGTATCGGCTAGAAAGCCCGTGAACGACCCAGAAGAACGAGCTTTAAATATTTTGAACAAAACGGTACGTCGTATACCTAATAATAGGTACGAGACTGCTTTGTTATGGCGCACAGACAATGAGTGCTTGCCATCGAACCATATTTCCATTTCCCCACGTACGTGGTACCTTCCTCACTTCGCAGTGACTCACCCACAAAAGAAGAAAATAAGGATAGTTTTCGACGCCGCCGCAAGGACGGGCGGACGTTGTCTTAACGATGCATTGTTGACCGGACCGGACTTATTGAAGTCGTTGTTCGGAGTTCTGCTACGATTCAGAGAAGGAAGCGTGGCAGTAATGGCAGACATTAAGGAAATGTTCCTGCAAGTGAAAATCCGGGAAGAAGACAGGGATAGCCTTCGATTCTTATGGCGGCACAATCGTGACGCGCCACCGGAAGAGTATAGAATGACGTCACTCATATTTGGAGCGGCATCATCACCATGCATCGCTATATATGTAAAGAATAGAAATGCGCAGGACAACGCACATATCTATCCAGAAGCAGCTTCCGCTACGGAAAGCAATTTTTATATGGATGATTACCTACAGGCATTTCCCGACGTGACGACGGCCGAAAGGATAGTAAACGATATGTATGAATTACATAAGCATGCTTCTTTCCAACTGAGGGGATGGGCTAGCAACCGACCCGAAGTTTTAAGTAATATGGAAAATAAATATAAGAGCGACAGTGCTTCGCTTGGAGATAAAGAGCGCACGTTAGGTTTGATTTGGAATATCAAACGGGATATAATAAGTTTTTCCACAAGTCTTCGTAGCACACCGGAAGAGGTGATGGAGGGTTTACGACCGCCTACGAAGAGGGAGATAACTAGCGCTGTGATGTCAGTCTTCGATCCTTTGGGACTCGCATCACCCATAACGATTCAAGGGAAGTCGCTGATCCAGCAAGTATGGAGGACAGGCATCTCTTGGGATGAAGAAGTTTCACACGAGTTACACGTGTTATTTTGTAAATGGATATCGGAAGTGAAGAAATTAGGTCACTTAGAAGTACCTAGACCCGTTGCTGAAGGCATCGGCAAAGGAGAGTTACATACTTTCACGGATGCTAGTGAAAAAGCATACGCTGCCGCGGTGTATTACGTCACCACGGACGAGCAAGGAATAAGGCGGATTACGCTGATCGCCGCAAAGGCAAGAGTAGCGCCATTGAAACCAATTTCGATTCCAAGGCTTGAATTGCAAGCAGCTCTTATGGGCAGCAGACTGGCTGCTTCGGTTAGTGAAGAGAGCAAGTACGAGATGTCCGAGAGAGTGTTTTGGACAGACTCACGTACAGTGTTAGCGTGGATTAAGTCGGATCCTCGCGCTTTTAAACCATTCGTTGCTCATCGATTGGCTGAGATCGAAGATCACAGTAAGCCATGTGAATGGCGATGGGTTCCAACGTCACAAAACGTGGCAGACGACGCCACTAGAAATTTTCCTTCCACCTTCGATGTAAGTCATCGCTGGTTTCAAGGACCTGAATTCCTCAGGAAAAGTCCTGATTTATGGCCCAAACAAGTGGACACCATAAATAGCTTAGAAACAGGTGAAGAAAAATCGCCAAAGGGCGTAAATACGTTAAGAAAGCAAGAACCGTTAAGTCTACCCGACTACGGACGATTTAGCAGCTTTAAGAAATTCCTTGGAGCAACTACACGCACCTTACAAGCGGTAGAAAAATTCAAGAGTTTAAGAAAGTCGGTTAAAGGACCCGACGACGCAACCGAAAAGTCGGTTATGTGTTTCAACAAAGTTTTAGCAAAGTCGGTTAAAGGACCCGATAGCGCGTTGGACACAGCGCTCTTGAAAAAAGGCGGAAATATTAATTTGGAAATTCATTCAAGACGAGTGTTTTCATTCGGAAATAAAATGTTTGAAAGCTGCACAGAGGTTAGCCGACCATTTTTGGACAAGATGGCTGAAAGAATACATGCCTACGTTAATACCTCGAACAGGTGATAACGGCAAGTTCATGGAACCTAAAGAAGGCGATATTGTTTTGATAATAGATCATTCGTTGCCACGAAATACGTGGCCAAAAGGTAAAATTAGTAGAACGTTACCGGGACCAGACGGTCACACCAGAGTGGTTGACGTCATTACTAGCACAGGTATCTTGAGGAGACCTACATCCAGAATAATAGTCCTGGTACCCGCGACGCCTCCCAAATGATGGTGCTAACGCACGGGGGGAGATTGTTGGCGACGCGCCTATAAAAATGTTTCAGTTTATTAAATCAACCGATGACGTTGCTATGAAAAAAGGGGCAGTCACGAGCAACGACGCTCTGATAAGAGAATGCTTAGTTAAATCTTTAAGAAATGTCGAATTAATGATATGAAGGTCTTGGGTTCGACTCCCAGGCCGGACTAGTTTGTTTGTTTTTCTAAGTAATATCGCTTAATAAATTCGTAAGGAATTTAAGATATAAATTATGTTACCGGATTTGTTCCCCGGTTGAAATCATCTTTCAAATGATGTAAATTCATAAGAATATTAAAGTGAAGTTAAAGATCGGATTTGTTCCCCGGTCGAGATAATCACTCTGTGCATAGGCGGAATTAATGGATATTAATCGCATAAATGTTGTTTTGTATAAGTTTGATACGTTTTGTACGAAAACAAATGCCTATTTGTTATGATTGATTAATGAGAACATTCATTTATATTGTTATCTGAATAAAGATAGTTTCATACAGTTCGAAAATTGTATAAAAGCATTTAATTTGCCTAATGTGGTCAAAATTGGTGTATTTCATAATTTAATTTTTTCTGATAGCCGAGAGCCGTGCAAAGTTAGTTGTTCACATAGCGCGAGTACACAGAAGCACGCTGGCCACGCCCTTAGGAGGCCGAATATGTAAAAATTTAAAATGTTTGTAATTCAGTGATTTATGTAAAAATTACTTGTAAAATATTTCAGGTTAATTGTACGTGCTAAAAAGGTAAATTCTGTGTTATTTTCATGTGAAAATTCCTGTGTATAAGTGAAATAATGATAGTTTTGTATAAGAAATTTAAAAGTGTTTTAAATAGTGAAATAAATAGAAAAAATGTAAATTAAACTATTGTATTGGTTAGCTTATGTATAAATTCAAGTGAGAAACATTGTTTTAACTTTCTGTGTTAAATATTTAAGAAATTTCGATTTCGAACTTGTGAGTAAAATAGGCAGTTTTCGTTTAATAAATAAAAGGTTTTTTATGATATGAAGATATGATGTATATCATGGTGTAGATATTGTTTTGTACTACCTATATTGATAAATTGTATTTGTATATGATTTGAATAAATAAAGATATTGAGTGAAACGTGAGAGAGTAATAGTACAAATTCATGTAATTAAGTTGCGCAAGCGCGCAGATGGCGCGGCTCACTTTCGCGTATAGCTCTGGGGTAGCTTAGTGAACGGGTTTTATTGCAATTCGTTCGGGGAAGTTCGGAATATTCAAGGAAATAGTTCGGAAATAAATAAGAAAATCCGGGAAAAAGTTCAAGAAAAGTGAAAACCAGCAGTATAGGGAAAAGTGATTACTCTCTCACGGAACGGTTTGAAGATAATTGCTGTTTCATTCCCAAGATCCTTTAAGTTATACAGTCCACATCGAAGAATTAAGGCGTCGGGACCGGGACGACTTCGGAAGACCCGTAATCCCCGTCTGAACCTACTTGCTGAAAAGGAAGAGGTTATCGCCCTAGTGTGTTACTCCGTTGCGGAGATCACATACGTTGTTCCCGAACCCAACGTAGGCGTGATAGGAGGCCGGATCGAGAGAAGCCTCGATTCCTGTTTCTTAGTACCCGATCCGCTAGGTCCTTTTCAATTGGTCCTTCGCGGCCGGATTGAGAGGACGTCCGACCTGAGTTCCTTTTCACTATGTCTGTCGTCGGTAAAGACTCAAAATGCACATGCGTTGTGCTTCCTGAGGATTAAGAAGGAATGCCTCGTATCCAGTAAAGAAGGTGTCACATTCTCTATACCCCTCATACGAAATACAGCGGCATTGAGCTGCTATTTTACTCTGGTATTCTGTGAGAGCGACGAATGGTTCTCGCCTGGTCAAACCGACCCATTCGTACTACACCCATAACATAGCTGCAACATGGCTATATCAAGTAAAAAAAAACACGTGATGTATTGAATGTTTTGTATTAATACAATATGTGATCGCATCGCAAGTTTTCGCTTTACGTTGCTAGAAAAATAAAAGGGGCTGATTTTTTAATCGCTATATAACAGTTTTCAACGAAATAAAATATAACCTCACTTAATATAAAAGTGAAACTAATGAAGTATTTTATTTATACAAGTGTATATACGGGCAACGTGGTTAAACTGTAGGTACTAATTTCCTCATCCTTCTCTTAGTTGTAAACCAGCAACATTTTAACATTTTACATGACCAAGTATTGCACCATTATACCTTTATATAAGTTGTGTCGGTCATGTATATATATATATATATATATATATATATATATATATATATATATATATAATATATATATATATATACACTGACCGACACAACTTACTTTGAATTTGAAGGAAACTTTTATTGGTATCATGTCTTATTGATAAGTGTTATTAAAATTATTCTTTGCCAAAGAATATCCGACAAACAAAATTCGTAAGCAAAATCGGGACTCATCCGTGATCAGTACTTTTCTCCATTGCTCAATTCACATGTTCATGTGGGAATGCAAGTCAGCTGACTCGATGCTAGCTGGTAAACTCTAGGCCATGTGCAAGTCTTCTGGCCATGATGTCAGTTTCATTGAGACGTCTCCTGATAGTTCTCTCACTTACGTGCTCATCTAGAACTTCAGCTAGGCGACTTCTGACTTCAACAGCAGTCATGGCCCTATTACGTAGTATTGCTAGGTTAGGGAATAGGTTCCTGGTTGAAAATAACTGTATAATTTAAAATTATTTAATTAAAGAAATCATAGTAAGTCGTTTTTAGTGCCAGTCAGTATATTATATTTTAGAATTTCATATAAACGTGGTAGAGTCAGAAGTAGTGGTGACAACACATCAGTATTTTGATTCTTAGTTAAGTACAAATGTAGATATCATTGCGCCACAGTATCCACTTAGCGTAAGATGGACTGCATGCTCGTATGTCACCCTTAGACTATGTAAAAAAGAAAAATTAATTTTGAGCTGGGCGGCATTTGGGAAGCTTATCGGAGGGATATCTTAGGGATATCGTGCCCGCATGTGGACACGAATGGTGTCATTACTTTAAAATCGCTCCGGGAGCGATGAAAAATCTAGAGGAGTGAATAAAAATATAAAACTCTCCGGGTTTGCAAACTAGTGGCAATAGACTGGTCTCATATATTGCAAAGTGACAGCCGTTGAGGGTAAACTTGTCATAAAATGGACAATATACATCATTACAGCTCAGAATCATCATCATTACAGCCATTCACAAGTCCACTGCTGAAAATAGGCCTTCCCCAAGGAATGCTACAAAGCACGGTCCTTAACCACCTGCATCCATCGACCTCCTTCATGTCTTATCAGGTCGTCACATCCATCTAGTGGGAAGGACGCCCTACACTTTGCCTGGTACGAGAATGTGCTTATGTAAACGCAATACAGGGCTCTATTCAGTTAGATGAAGCGACGTAAGACAGTTAACAGCAACTGGATGCCTGAAGCCAACAATTGGGCTAAATCACCTTCGGAGAGCTCTATATCCAGTGGTCTGCTGCAAGCTGATGATTATGTAATATAAATATAAATTGAAACACCAACGCTCCAGGAAGTTTGCAGTTTGTGATCATATGCAAGACGACCCCCGTCATTACATCAGATTTGATAGACCACAAATCCTCAAGAAAGAACTTCTATTCCTACCAAGGATGATACGTGAGGCTCTTGAAATTAAAAACATCCTAATTTAAATAGAGGAGGAGGTTGGGTACTACGACATGCTTGGGATTCTGTAATAAAGGTAGACCCATTTGACATCCCCCCCCCACCCACTTTTTTTAATTAATAAACACATTCTGTAATTAATAAAATTAAAACGAAACTTATATGTAACCCTTGTGCGTAGATCGGACTAAAAATAATAATTAAAAATCTAAAGGTTTTCGAGGTTAACTTTGACATCGGCACGGCAATTGGGTGCTGTAAAACACTCAAAACGTCGGGAATTAAAAAAAGATAAATTAAACAGTCTAAATTAGGAGTACCCTTAACCGTCGAGCACGTATGCGTGTCAGGATCGTGTCAAATGGAAGTCTGTAGTCTATGCTTACCCCTGGATGACAGGCGTGAGTATAAATTATGTTATGTTATATGCAAATTAAGTGCGGTGAAATCCGTAAGATTAGTTTTATTCAATAAGTTCATTTTTTCTCTTATCATGTGGTTTAAAAATATTCTAGCCTGATGTTCTCCTATAATTTAGGTTCTAGTTAGAATCAGCTATCATAAACAATCTCGAGCAGCGGCAGTAAATCGTGGGGCGCCATAAAATATGCATATAAATTATCAAACTGCGTATAAAATACACTGCAACCCTAACGTTGATGTATAGACACGGTTTGAACCGCGCTCGTTTACCACCTTAATTTATGGAACAAAATATTATAGTCTTAAGACACAGTATTCTTATACCCTTTTAAAGTTCTCTATTTTCCATAAGCACTTTTTTGCTTTCGTTCAGTAGATTTTGTTTTGTTTTTATTACGTCTGGTGAATTTGTTAGGCTTAACGTCTGCTGGCGTAACTGCTGGAATTTATTCATAGTTGTTAAAACTCTTTTTAACCGACTTCAAGAACAAGTTAACAATTTTTTTAACTTCCGTTAAGAAAATTGAAAATTTTAAAAAATCGGGAAGTTATTGTTTTACCCCGTTTTTCGAAAATTGAGTTCTCATCAAATCTTGACGATTTGAGGTCACAGGAAGCCACCCTGACAATCTTTCGATGGTATCTGTATGTCTGTATGTGTGTGCATGTGTGGATGTATTCCATAGTGTTTCGTCAAACTTAGATTTCCTATGAATTTTAAGTAATTCGGACAGGTAGATTTTGAGACAACTCTAAAATAAAAAATTTGAAAAACTATTTATTTGTAATAACTTTTAATCGGCTTTACCGATCGATTACAAAAACAAATCAGCTTTTTACCTTGAAAAACCACGTCGATTGCCGCCGGCCTGGTCAAAATCGGTTGATTCGTTCGTTGATTTTCTTTTACTCCGATATTTCTCAGTCTACGTCATAATTTAGTGAAATTTGGAGCGCTTTGCATTTGAAATAAACGGGAAGTTCCAGAGATGGACTGCAGGTCATCTAATTTTTTTCCTTCTTTTTTGTATATACGTTACGCGATTTTTTGTCAATAGTGAATTTTACTGTGCTTTACTGTGTGAGAAAAATTTCGATGTTGTTTATCGTCTTGTGAATGTAAAGAACCGGACACCTTTTTTACTGTAAACAAGGTATTTCATCTACGTCCTCATGGGTGATTACGGATCTGATTCATCGAGGGAAGATGTACACACGGCAACCATTTACGGACTGTGAGTTCGTTTGTCACACAATATTCTATAACCGCCACTCCTGTTCCATAAGCTATTAATTATATAATCCTCCGCGTATCTATACTATTATCAATAGATGTCTATTTAAAATGTTTTTTATATTATTTTCTCTTATACTCGACTGTGACAGTACCCACTTACGCCGCAACCCTGCAGGAAACTACACGATGTACGAGTAAATAGGCAAGTTTTCGAATAAAAAAACATTAAGTGTTTTGAATAAAATATAGTAAAGATAATTCCTGGCAGTATTTTTATCTGTTTTTCAAATGTCATTACCATCGGCTCAGCTATTTCCGAAGACTATCCCGAATAGAAAGACAGACAAACATTTTAAAATCCTTATTCATGTCCTAATGGCGTACAAATAACCTCAGCTCAATAAAACACAGTTGTATCGATATTCCAGACACGCACTTTAAATTGTATAAAACTAAAAAAATATTTTGGAATTTTAAATCTGATACGAAAATATTAAAAAAATGAGGGCAGAGAAAATTGTAAGATAAAGTAAACGTGATTTAATTTGACTTCTCTTCAGTCGTTTCTTTTATCGTAGGCGCAATACGTCATGCGAATTTTTCGTTCCTTGAAACAATTTCATCTGAGACAACATAATTAGAATTAGATTTCATAATATTGAGACAGCTTTGTTAAAACACGAGATTATACTACTGTTCGCGACGACGATAACAATGCTAAGAAACGAAGTGATAAGGAATATTGTTTTTTGTAATAATAGTGAAATTACCGACAAAACTGGGTGAAAACGTGTATTGATATAGTTCTGTAGCGTGTTTGTAACTCTTAGTATATTTGTATAGAATGTCGTTTTGATAACAAGTGATGTAAATAACTTTTATTGTATTTAAGAAAAATTATCTTATCGTAGAACTCTCTTGAAGTTTTTAATTAACTGCGTAATAGTTCACTCTAAAAATAATGAAAATAATTTTATGTTCTAAAAGAGTTGCAAATATGACATTGAATTAGTATATAGCTTATAGATTAAGGAAGTGTAGGAATATTTTGTATAATTAAACGCATTTGGTAGTTATATAAAAATCAAAGAATTAATGTACCCATATATTATGAAAATTTGGGACATTTCGTTTAATAACTTTTTACAGTGTTAATGTTTTGAGTAACCTTTATGATATACTAATAAAGTACCTGACTACCGATTTGATGATGTATAGCATGTTAGTGTAGCAATTAGTTTTGTATAGAAAATATTGTAATTTATGCCATTTGCCTGGTGAAAAGTTTATGCAATAAAGAGGCAAAACGGAAAATGGCAAGGGCTCACTTAGATAGCCAAAAACCTTTTACAGTACCCCTTTACTTTGTGCCACCACCGCACTTCCCCCACCCTTTTATTATAAAAGGGGTAGCAGCCCAACACCCCACCGTCCCATGCCTGATTTAAGGCCTCTTACCACTACTATTAGGTAGGGACCCAAACAGAATATGGGGAGCCCCCCCCCCTAAGTCAAGAAAACCACCAGACCGCCCTGGCGTATTGGAAAGGCCAATCGCCTATAGGGGTATCTTTAATCCAAAGAGGATGAGAGTAGTATCATCCTACTCCCAAATCCCGACCCGGAAGCCTTCGTCGCCGGGTAAGGAACCCGCATCGAGGGCCACGCTCTCGCCCATCGTACCTGAGTGTACGACTGGGCGTGAACCGTCGTCCCCCACAACAACAGCGGGATATGAAAACGCCACGAAGGCACACACCACCAGAAACCGAAGCCTCCCTCCATGAGAAGAGGCAGCGCATTGGTTCTCAAGTATCATAAGAATCACCATCACCAGCATCATCGGATGATGAGGAGCCCCAATCTGCAGCTAGGAAGAAGGTCCATACCTCACCTCCTAAATTGCCATCACCGCCACAACAACCACCATCCATCTCACCGGACCGGCGCAGTCATGACTCGGCCCAATACGAGCAAGGTGGTGAGGAATCCTACAGCTGGGGCTCTACAACGTACGCAACCCTAGCTGCATCCGCCGGAAGATCATCCCCGGTGCAGACTACCAACCCGTCCGGGTTAGGTCAAGATGATGGACAGCGGCCGTCAACGAGCTGTGCCCACATAGCTGCGGCCCCCGCAATACTACGACCGCAATCGGCGAAGGAGCCTCAGAAAACTGAAAAAGAGAAGGAGAAAGCAAGATACCCGCCGATTGTCGCTGAATGCTTCCCGGACTGGACTAGGCATTTCGAGGAACTCAATAGAAAATTGGGCCACCCTCCTAATGCCCGTCCGTTCGGGAAGGGTGTAAGATTCGCACCCCAGAGTCCGGAGGAGTTCCGAGTAATACAAAAATACATGATCGAACTCTCAGAGAAATTACCAACCATTTCGTGGTTTTGTTATACCCCGGCAGAAGAGAAGCCCACCAAAGTGGGCATCCGGGGCCTACCAGTGGGCACGGATCCCAAAATGATTGAGGAGGCTATCCGAGCAAAAGGCTTCCCCATCACCTACGTGAAGGCCATACCACCTTACATAGAGGCAGACCGGGCTACCTCTACCATGCACAGCTGGAGCATCTGAGCCTGGAGCGGCTACAAAACTTCTACCGGATCGACGAGCTCCTCTACATGAGAGGAGTCATCATCGAAGCCTGGCAGATAAAAACGGGACCGGCACAATGCCACCGTTGCTAGGCTTTCGGCCACGCCTCCGCAAACTGCTTCAGGCCAGTGAAATGCGTTCGCTGTGCCGGGGAGCATATTGCTAGCCTTTGCCCAAGGGGTAGAGAGGAAGAGCCAAAGTGCGCTAATTGTGCAAAAAACCACACGGATAACGATCGCCGCTGCCCAGTCCTGAGAAGGATTGCCAGGAAGCAGGGGATCGTACTACGTGGGCTACTCCCGGAGAACCCTAAGAGGATCCCCCAGAGTCACCCAAAGTCTGTTACCATCCAGGAGGATGGGTGGGCCACAATCACCAGAGGGATGGGTAGGCAACCATCCCCCCACCCCCTCCTACATTATCAATGGAAACGGTGGAACCCCCAGAGCAAAGGGCAACCACCGGGGCGACTCTCCAACCTCCTGCCAATAACACCATGGAGAGGCAACCTTCCCAAAGGAAGAGGCGGAGGAACAGGAGCAGGAAGACTGAACAGCCTCCTCCTCAGGCTGTGAGTACCTCTACCCCTACAACAACAGGACCGATAGCCTCACAGGCGCAGGTTACTGCGAGACCACCATCAACAATCACGACGGGTAGAGCACCAGAAAGGGCTCTACCAGAAACTAGAGCCCGCTCTATACATAGAGCTCGCTCTACACAGAGAGAGAAGACCACCACTAATGCCCCGAGAACAGTGCCTTCACAACGTAAACCATCAATGTCCGGCTTCGAGACAGCTGATGCCATTCATAGATTGGTAGGCATAGCTATCGAAGTCGGCACACAAGTCCTGGCCGACATAAGGGCCGGGACAGACCCTGTAACCGCCGTTATGAAGGCGCTGGCATCGCTACTGGCTAGGCACTACGGAGGATAGTAACCTGCGCCTGCTTTACTGAACCCGGACGGGATTCAACATAGGATCCATGAACTCCGCACGGTCGCCCAGCAGCAGGACATCCAGGTGATCTTGCTGGGTGAAACCAAAATACGACCATCAACGCATCTTAAGCTGCCAAATTATACGATCTACAGGAGGGACGAGGTCAATCCTCAATGGATCGCTTACAGAGGGACAGCGATTCTGGTGAGGAGAGACATCGTCCACCAGGAACTGGACTTACCAGACTTCCACACGATGCGTTCAATCTGCATAAAAATGGAGGCGGCGGGCGAGGAACTAAGGATCTTTGCAGTATACCGCCCGCCAAGGACTCCATTCTACTCCTCAGACATCCGTACGGTTATGGAAGGTACGACACCCACCATCATCGCCGGGGACCTGAACGCCAAACACCCGGCGTGGGGGTCAAGATTGATCAACCCGCCGGGTCGTGAACTATATGACGATGCAGAGAACCAGAACTATGACGTTCTAGGTCCCGAGGAACCGACGCACATCCCTACCGACCCTAGGAAGCGTCCGGATGTATTGGACATCGTGCTCACTAGGAACGTCCAATACCCAGTAGTGGTAGAAGTGCTGTACGACTTAAATACACAGTACCTCCCGATTCTGATTA
This sequence comes from Parnassius apollo, assembly GCA_907164705.1. Classification (NCBI taxonomy): domain Eukaryota; kingdom Metazoa; phylum Arthropoda; class Insecta; order Lepidoptera; family Papilionidae; genus Parnassius; species Parnassius apollo. The sequence goes on from CAJQZP010001531.1 coordinate 1,170,209, forward strand.
CCCTTGGTACTAAGGCAGTGACTTCGCCGCCCAGAGCCGTTAAGACCAAGATCGACTGGAGGCTCTACCACCAACACCTGCAGGAGAGACCTCCAGTCCACGCACCGATCCACTCAGCGGACGACGTAGAGGCCGCTGCTACCAGAATAACCACGAGCATCCAGGAGGCCATGAACGCGGCCTCTACGATCGTCCCTCTCTCGGAAAGAATGGAAGAACTGCCGCTAAACATAAGCGTGCAGCTGAGATACAAAAGAGCGGTGAGAAAGCTCTGGGGGCACACTTGCTGCGCCTCAGAATAAAAACTAGATTGAACACCTTAACGGACGAACTGTCGGTTGCAATACAGGCCCACAGAGGAGAGGCCTGGGAGCGGCGCATTTGGAAGGCAGATGAATATCAAGCGTCGCTCTACATATTGAACCGGCAGTTAACGAAAACCCGACCACCTGTTTGCCCGCTGACCAGCAACGCGGGCGAACAACGTTATGATGCCAAGGGCAGAGCGGATATCCTAGCTGAGCACTTCGAGGAGCAGTTTATGCCGAACCCAGCAAGTGCGGAGTTCATGGAAATCCACACCCGGAAGGAGAGCCGCGTGCAGGAGTTCCTGTCGTCGCCCGCGCCACCGCTTGCAGGAGAGTGGTTTATCTCCCCCGCTGAATTGCGGAGGTCAACAACCCGCCTGCAACCGAGGAAGGCGCCGGGGCACGATGGGATTACCAACGCTGCACTACGACAGCTGCCCAATAGAGTCCTTGTAGAGATAGGTCGACTCTAAAATGGCATATTGCGGACATCCCACTTCCCGGAGGACTGGAAGAAAGGCAAAATCATCGTCTGCTGGACCTGCTGCCACCATGGTTGGATGAGTGGAGAATGGCCATTAATGTTAGCAAGATGACAGCTCTGTTCACTCGCCGCTATAGAAATCTACCACCACCGCTTACCCTCAGAGGCCAGGAGATCGCATATGAGAGGGCCGTGACCTACATTGGATGCCGGATCGACAGGATGTTGCGCATGACTGCACACGTCGACTTTGTTATTCACAAAGCTCAATGTGCGCGGGCGATGCTCCGTCCTGTCCTGACATCCAAGTCACCGACAAAGTCGAAGTTGACCATCTACAAAATGTACATAAGACCCCTGCTAACATACGCTGCTCCGGCCTGGTATGCACTCCTGAGCGATCACCAGAAGCGGCGACTTTAGGCCCAGCAGAATTTGTCATTACGAACCATAGTCGGTGTGGGTCGCTACGTCCGGAATGACGTCATAGCGGCCAACCTGAAGATTGAGAGCCTGCATGAATTCGTGGTCCGGCTGGCGCGTGGTATGTTTGACCGAGCCGACAACGGGCCACATAAACATCTCAACGGCTTCGTGCCGTTGCAATCACGGCCCCCGGACGGGCGACCCTATCCAAGAGAACTCCTCCCTATATAGATTAGGGAGTCGAGTAAATCCCACAACACCGCAGAAAGGCCAACTTCGACAAAATAATTGTGCTTAAACACAATTATTAAGATAACCTCTCTTTTTCATAAGAATACCCGTCAGTGACAAAAGTCGCTAATATGAGCACAACGCCTTTACCATCAAAGGCGCCCAGGACCGGCACACTGTGGTGTGCCGTGAGGAATGTCCGGGTAAAGGGACCCCGAGGCCCGATACCTGCTGGGCATTCAGCCCACGCAGAAGACAACAGCGTAAGCGTAGTAGTAGTAGTGTGAAGAACTACCAGTGACAAGCAGTAGTATCCGGTAGTAGCTGAAGTGACTAGTAGCAGTATATAGTGAATAGTGAAAGTGTAGTAGCCAAAAAAGTCAAATGATATTCGCAGTTACATTTAGTGAAAGTGTTAGCTAGCCGAAAAAGGTCGTAACTGATATTCGCAGTTACATATAGTGAAAGTGTTAGCTAGCCGAAAAAGGTCGTAACTGATATTCGCAGTTACATATAGTGAAAGTGTTAGCTAGCCGAAAAAGGTCGTAACTGATATTCGCAGTTACATATAGTGAAAGTGGTAACTGATATCCGCAGTTACACAAGTGATAAAATCAGCTAGTTTAGTTGATAATAGCTGTTAGTCAGTAGTGTTAGAAAACCAGCTACTACCAATAGATATTTGATACTACTGTACAATTTAGAGAAATCTTTTAAAATATACAGTGACCAACCGTAGTTGAACAACCGTGGTCAATAAAAAATAGTTATAAAATTTCGCGACTAATCAATCAGTCGAACCGCTGGCCACTACCTTGCTATTTGTATTTATAAATCGTGCATTTTGATTTGAACCTCAGTCCACAATATCTCAGCGGCACCCACAAAGACGGCAGTGAAAGTACCCACCGGAACCTATAGGTGTAGGACGTGAGCGACTCGCGAAGTATCTTCGACAACATTTACTCCGAAAGGTTTCGCCTGTCCGGCACAACTTTTTTTGTACGATTTTTAGCCAAATAAAAAAAGAGAAGATCTTCAATTCTACATTTTTTTCTATGAATATTATGTATTACATGAATTACCGTCTCATCGGACTACGAGAGCGAGGGAATGAAGAGTACCCCTGTGCTTATGCACGCACGGCACAATAATCATGTGCTACGCAGATCGCTAGTCTGATCCGCGATCGATATTGTGATCGAAATTCGGTCTGGATGATATTAAATTTACGAAAATTCAACACTTATGACCAACTTATGTCCACAACACTTAAACAATATTATTACAAGTAGTAATGTTCATTCTGTTAATACTAGAAACAAACACATGAAAAAAAATACGTGTGGCACTCGGTGACTGCCGCGGTAAAGCTATTGCATAGCATTTTTTATCAACTTCTGCAATTATAATTATTTATTTATTTTATTATTAAGTCTTTGATATTAAATCAAGTTACACTTTTGAGCGTGGTGACTCATAAGAAAACAATTTTTTTTTCTCTTATTGAATAAATGAGAAGTTAATATTGTTTAAAATATTTTTAATATCTTACAATACAAATTCAAATTCAAATTCAAATTTATTTGGGTATACAGGTAATGAGACAGAATAGATCTTATATGTATATGTTATATAAATATGTTTGCTGCATTCGACCCTTAGGTATACAAATATTACGTACAGTTACAATTAAATTATTATATATTATTTCATTTTATTATTTATATTATAATTATATGAGACAATTCAAGAACGAATGTAATAATTAATTAAAATGGGATATTTACAATAATATATTGTCCAATCAAAAGTCAAATGAATTATATTTTGTGAATGTCATTATAATATGCCTACTGATGCGTCACTTAAATATTCATCTATTGAGTAATAGCATTTCTCAATTAGAAATGTTCTAAATTCTTTTTTTAAATTTATGAATATTTTTCATGTCATGAAACATAGATGGAACCTTATTATATATTTTAGACAATATACCAAAAACGCTTTTTCTAAGTAAAGCTGTCTTTGATGAAATTGTATGAATTTTATTTTTACGTCGGTTGTTCGTTATTAGATAATCATTAAATGTTTCAGGATTAGTTTTTACAAATGTTACAACTTCATAAATATACATTGCGGGAAATGTCAATAACTTAAATTTTTTAAATTGTGGTTTACAGCTTTCTGTACTCGATATGCTTGCAATAGCACGCACACACTTTTTTTGTGCTTTAAATATATCTTCGCGCCTTGTGGCATTGCCCCAAAAAATTATACCGTAGCGCACAGTAGAAGATACGAAGCCGTGATATACCGTCCGTAAAGCATCTTCATTAACTACTTTGGATAATACATGTAAAGCGTATGAAAATTGGTTTAACTTTTTGAAAATATATTCTGTATGAGTCTCCCACTTTAAGTTGTTGTCAATATAAAGACCTAAGAATTTTGCTGCTTTGGTTTCACTAACCGTCTCACCATCGTAATTAATGTTAAGTAAATCAAGGGGCCATTTTCGTTGATAAAAATTCATTATTTGAGTCTTTTTTAGGTTTATTATTAAATTATTTGACTTATACATGTAGGTTATTCAGGAATTTTTATCATTGAGTTAGCAGCTAGTGTACACGCATACGTCTAGTCGCTCGCACACAAACACCGTGCCGAACTCTGCCGAGTGCCGAAGTCTGCCGAACTGAAACGACGTTAGGCGATGCACGGCTTTCAACGCCACACCTCCGTGCCCGTCGGAGTGGGGAGCGTGAGGTTTTATTTCGTTACGGAATTTCTGGATTCGGTCCCCGCGCTCAAGGCCCGCGATAGAAGCTATGCAATAGCTTAAAAAACTTTTGTTTTTAAAAAGAAAGAAATTATTTTTTACATGGTAGAAACACACTACAGCTATATTATAGTTGTAACACGAATGGGGCCAAACCGGGCAGGACCACACTCTCACAGAATACCGGCGTAAAATAGCAGCGTAATGCTGCTTTGTTTCGTATGGTAGTGTAAGGAACCGGTGACACTTTTTACTGGAATCGATGCATTTCATCTTAGCCCGCATGGCTGACACATTTGCATTTTGATCCTTACTTGAAGATAAATGTGGATGTCTATGGGCCACAGCATTCACTTACCATCAGGTGGATTTTGTGCTCGTTTGTCACCCAATGCTTTAATAAATAATAAAAAAAAACTTTTTTTACGTGGTTGAGCTACACTGTAGATATATTATAGTTGTAGCACTAATGGGTCGGCTCGACCGGGGAAGGACCACACACTATAATGGGTATGGCTTTAGCAGCTTAATGCTGCTGTGTTTCGTATGACGAGTTTAGAGATGCGTAGACCCTTTTTACGGGCAACAACGAATCTGAATATTGATTCTTAATCGAAGATAGATGTAGCTCTATGGACCACAGCATCCGCTTACTATCAGGTGGACTGTGTGCTCGTTTGTCATTCTTTAAAAAAAAACCTTTTCTTTAATGTGAGTACATTACGTAAGCATCGGTCCGTTAACAATTTATCTTACCTCGAACATTTAAACGCTCGTACTGTTTTATAGAACGCTTTCTAAGTGCATTGTGATCCACGGGGTAGCTAATGGCGACAGCTGAGTGGTTTCGCATGTAGCCCACCTTAGCCCGAGCGGGGGGCCCGTTAATACTTGGCTACTTTTAGTTTTTTACGTTAACATCTGGGTTAGAGTACACAGTATTGCTTTCGGATTGCCGAGTGAGTTTTTGAGGTTACCCACTTTTTAAGTCGAACGTATTGTAACTGCATTGCGTATATATATAATATAGTGATACGCCTCGACTACCAAAAGTCAATAATTCCTTCATGGGGTAATGTATAAATACGCTTTTGTAACAAATTCCCAGAAAAAGTGCAAGGCATATCTATCAAAGTGGTAAAAAAATTTATTAAGCGTAAATCGTTTAATAAGGGTTATTAAACTATTAAAGAGTACATGATTGGCAATACGCCGTCTTAAGGCATAGGCAGCTTGCGGCCCTGATAACATACCTTCGTTTTTAATAAAGGACTGTATGGCAGTTTTAGAGGAACCGTTACTGTATGTCTACAATCTTTCACTTCAACAATGTCTCTATCCCAATGCATGGAAAGTGTCCAGGGTAACTCCTGTACCTAAAAGTAGTTCATCCACTGATGTAACTAACTTCAGGCCTATTGCAGTGGTATCAGTATTTGCCAAGGTGTTTGAATCCATTATAAACAATTCCATTTATAAACAAATGGTTGGGCTTCTAGATAACTGTCAACATGGATTCCGGCCGGAACGTTCTACTTTGATGAATCATATACAGTTTGTGGACTACGTGACCACTACTATCCCAAATATTTTTATGTTATAGAATAGGATGACAAACGAGCACACAGTCCACCTGATGGTAAGTGGTTGCTGTGGCCCATATACATCTACATCTATCCTCGATTACGAATCAAAATGCAGATGCGTAGTCATCCGTGAGGAGTAAAAAGGGTCTCCGGTTCTATACCTTCACCATACGAAACACAGTAGCATTAAGCTACTATTTGACGCTGGTATTCTGTGAGAGCGTGGTCCTTTCCCGGTCGAGCCGACCCATTCATGCTACAACTATACCACTAATATAACTGCAGTATGGCTCTACCACATAAAATGGCTACGTAAAATTCTATGCTATAATGGACAAAGGCAGATTAAATATCGACAACGCTGTAGGCTAGGCACGTGTTTTGTTTGCCTTAAGGATAATCCGCCATTGATTATGGTTGTAGTAACCGTGAAAGCTCAGAGGTGTGAGTATCTCACAGAATGTGAGTGGTTCCGAGTGCTCGGCGTACTCCCCTTTGGTGCCAATAAAATAGACTGTTCTGTGGCGCAGTGGCCTAGCAATGAGTTGTAGCGCTAAGGGCCACGGGTTTGGAACCTGTACGGAATAAGTATTTGTATACCCTACGAATAGTTGTTCCGGATCTGGATGTTTATACTTGTGAAATTTATGTACGTAAACGGTAACGGTGGTAAAAAAGTGGTATAAGAATACTGCTTCTTAGACTATATTTTATATATAAATAAAAGTGGTAAACGACTGATTTATTTGCCACTTCCTCGGCGGTGCAGGAAGATATGTATGTTTTGTCAGAGGAATTGAATATGTCCAAGATATGTGAAATCTACTAACGAGTACAGTTGCTGTGCAATTAATCGCTGCATAACCCTCTTATAATTTAAGGGAGGTCTTCGCCCAGCAGAGGGACATATTTAAATAAGCTTCAATTTTATTTTTACTATAAGATGGGGAAGTAGTGGTGACATCTACGAGTATGTTTTATCACTGAGCGCTATATTTTTAAATTGCAGCTGTTAATGTATACTTGTGAGGTGGTGTAAGGAAATTCATTAACAAATTTAGTGTAAGGTAGGTACGTGAGTGTAATATGGTCAACTTAAGCTTAGCCGTACTATAAAAACAAAACTAGGAGGAGCACATAAGTAAAAACACAAAGGCGTATACTATTACTAATATATTAAAAAAAAATTAGCAAACAAGCTTTGACAATGTCACTGTAAAAATAAGCAGCGCCCTTTTGACCCTTTATTATTTGATTGACTGATGAAGAGCTATCGTATCACAGAACCATCCATGCAAAGAAGGCTGTAGTTTTTTAGTTATAAGAAAATGACCGTATTTACCGGATGACCATATTACCCTCACGCACTATAGTGTATTTCGTAAAAAATAGCAATGGAAAATGCCAAAAGTTTTCACGGCCACTACGAGATGGCAGTATAAATATCATGTTAAAATGAACAATGTTTTACTTGATGGTACTCTTTTTTGGTCTAGGATATCTCTCTGCGTAAGTTTCACCTTCCAAAAGTACCACCCTCTGATCTATTTCTGTCGCCAAATAGCAGCGCTTGCAGCGCTGTATTGCAAAGGGTACAGAGAGCCACTATAGTTGCAGGCTGTGATGCATTCCAGCTTATTCCTCAGAGGAGGACCCTTTAGTTTGAAGTTGACTGCTGTAACCATGCGCTGCAGTAGTCATTAACAATAAGACAATACAGACAGAGCAACAATTTTTTATATACTTTTCAGCTTAATATAATCCTACTATTTTAATATTGCACACAGACACTTTAATTTAGTTATACTTTTAGATTTACACACGTGGTAGAGCCGTTGTAGTAAGAATGTGTCGGCTCGACCGGGAATGGACCACGCTCCTACAGAATATCAGCGTAAAAAAAGAGCATAATACTGCTGTTTTGTATTGTGAGTGTAGAGATGTGGAGACCCTTTTTTACTGGAAATTAGGCCTTCCATCTTAAACCTCAGGGGTGACAATGCATCTGCGTTTTGATTCTTAATCGAGGATAAATGTAGATGTCTGTGGGTAGCAACATCCACTTACCTGTGGTGGACTGTGTGCTCGCTAGTCAGCCTTATTCTATAACATAAAAAAATTTGGGATAGGTAGTAATGAAATTCTAACTTCTTTTGTCAAAGAGGAACTTCTTGATTCCAATGTATCAAACAAAGCAAAGCAGGGACGAATCGCTAGTGTTAAACAAACGAGAACAGCCCCTATAAACATATACAAAACCAAGGAAATAATATATAATTCAACATATAGTACTGCGGCCCAATTTATTTACCCACCAGTATCCGAACGCAATAAAATTGACCAACGTTTATATATTTCTGTATCGGTGATTTAAGGATTGTAAAAATACGTAATAAAATAACCTATAAAAATGTTTGCGGTCAGTGTGATAAATGTTTCAGTTCATATTAGATTCGATACAGTTTTGGCGGATTAAAATAATTAATGCTTATATGCATAGTAATTGAAACAGAAACAGAAACTTTTTTATTCAATATAGTTTATATATTGTACGATATTGTACAAAGAAATTATAGTCGTTAGAGTTATCCCAAAGCCTTTCCGCCCTATAAAACTAAAAATAGGAGAAGGATAGAGACAAAAACGTCGTATATATATATATATATATATATATATATATATGTTATAACTAACAAATTAAGAACAAAATAGCCAACAAGCTTTGGCGATAGTTAGAAACACTTCGAAAATTCTACTTAAAAAACTAATTACACTACACAGTACTTTAGTACATCGACTAAAATATTTACTATAATGTTAACGGTCAAAATAGGGGTCGATAAAGCATCGCCCTTTTGACCCTTTATTATTTGATTGACCAATGAAGAGCTATCGTAATACAAAGCTATCTATTCAAACAAGGCTGTAGTTTTTGGGTTATAAGAAAGTGATCATATTAGCCGAATGACCATATTACCCTCACGTACTATATATTTTTGAGGACGTGTTCGCAACAACAGTTCGATGGTCGAAATGTAAAAGTACAAATTGTATGTGCGTTGGCAGCTGGCTATGCATATTGGCCGAGTGAAGGCGAGTATAATACTGACTTAGGCATTATGTATCACCCTATTTGTATAGCCTTGCCAATGTACTAATCGCTCGCATAGCTGGCCGAGTACAGACTAGCGCATATTAAACGTGAGTCGTTTAAGCGTACTTTTAATTTGGAACTTTTTCAATATATCACCAATTTGGTCGGTAAACATCTTTCTAGGGCGGTCCTTGCTAACTCCACCAATCATTTCTGCATCATTTCTAAACAGGTTTTTACAGTTTGCTCATTCATATTTCTACGTGTCCAAACCAACGAAGCATTCCTTTTTTAGTCCATAAACTTAATCCTTAAATAATAAGGAACAATATCGTCATGCAGGCCACACTTTTCTCTTATGACAACTTTTTACATAACATAATATATCACTTTTCATAACTTTTCTCACCTCATCATTCGGAGTCACCCGTAATATCCTTTTAATGTTGCCGCGTTTGTATTGTAATTCACGACTGCTGCTCATGTGGTCTCGGTTTGGAATCCTGGGTCGGGCTAAAATTATAATGACGATTTTCCATCAAGAAATTATCAGTTGCAGCACGGAGTCATGAAGTCGACAGTATTTGAAACATATGCCGTTGAAAAGACGTGAAGCCGTTGGTCCTGCACCTGATCTCTCTCTTCCGGTCTTGTCGGATTACCGGCCCATCAAACTATAGGAGTAGGTGGATAGAGAGTGCACCTGTGTTTGCCTCCGTTGAGATCAGACGCCGTTACCGTTATTCGGTCTGAAGGACATTATTTTCACTGCGATCGTCAATTCGCTGGCCCACCGTGACGATTGAGACCCATTCTCCATCCTCATATAACAGAAGAGTCCCATGTCAAACATTGGACATTTAAAGGGTTTTGTAAAAGGAGAAGACAACCTCAATCGTCACGACTGCCTTAAACGACGAGTATATATGGATGAAGTGGGGGAAGTGTGTCAGGATTGGGTCAAATGATGGTCTTAAAACTAAGTCTTACGTCGTAAAACTAAGTTGCAGCTTTATTATTGTTGTAGCATTAATGGGATGCCTCGACCGTGGAGGGCCACGCTCTTACAGAATACCAGCGTAAAATAGCAACCCAACGCTACTGTGTTTCGCATGATGCGTATACAGAACCGGAGACCCCTTTTACTGGAAACGAGGCATTTTATCGTAATTCTTTAGGAGTGGCCACAGCATCCACTTAGCATCAGGTGAACTATGAGCTCGTCAGTCACCCTTATTCTATAAAACAAAACCTCTCAGTAACAAGCAAGAGAGATTATGTTTTTTAAGTAATTAATCTAAATTCTAATTGACATAATGGGTGTTACTCGTAAACTACATATAATATGTGGAAGTAAAGCAATATAATCAACGTTCGGTTTGATAATTCTATGCCAAACGATTATAGGACATTCGTATTTTGAATACAAATCGGTGTGGAATTAATGGAAATGACGTTGAAACTATCTCATAGACGTGCGAAGTGCGGATGTTGCGTGTACCGTCAATTTGTTTGCAGGCGGATTAAACATTCATATAAAATGTTGTCACAGTGTAGCTTCAATCGGTATGACTGTGTTTATTTTACAACTATTTTGTTTTATCTGTGATGGTAGCTTAAGAGAACGCACTTACCCATATATTATCACGCATTTGTAACAGTAGTTGTGCAGTAGCATCTTACAATTTTATTTTTAAGTACAAAAACACATCTGCATTTTCATTGTTTATCAAGTTATTAAAAGGTCACAGTATCTACTTAGCCTCAAGTGGAGCGTGTGATTTACTGTGATATTTACTTCTATTACGAAATACACATTATGAGTACACAGACCTAAGTGTATCGAATATTACGTTTCATTTATTATTACCTTCCTGAGAATGTGCTTACTGTAGATATATACTCATGTAGGCTAATAGCTGGACCATTGAACAAGATTAGTGAAGAGAAGGTCGTAAGAGCCCTGGAAGAGATGAGAAAACATAAAGGAGTTGGACCGGAAGGTATACCCGCTGATCTACGGAAGCTACTGGAACTAATGAAGCTCATTAATAAAATCTTAACTTCCATGAAGAACCCAAAGTCTAGGCGTCATAGTTATCTAGTACCTCGGTAGGCGGCATATTTATCTAGTGTAAGTGATGGTCTGAAACACAGGTACTCAACCTAGTTCAGGCAGGTGGCTAATATTATAAACTTGAGTTTTCAATTTTTCTTTTTTAGATTCTACATTATTAAGCTACACGTAGTTTTAATTTTTATTATTGCATGTTATTTTTATTAGACTTATTGTTACTTTATTTAACTGTAATCACATTTGTTCCTGTTTGTAAACATGTGTAATTGAAAATTAAAGAAAAATTAATTATTTATTATTTATTTATTTATTCTGCAAAACAGGAGACGTTAGTGACTGCGGCAATTAAAGAGACTCACCACCTTTACTCTGAGACTCTGAGAGTGTATACACAATAGAACTTGAATAGTCTATAAAGAACGGTCGTGATAGGGCTATGATATTATAGTTGTAGCACAAATGGGTCGACTCAAGCGAGGTAAACTGGCATAAAATAGTAGCACAATGTTATGATGAGTGTAGAGAACCGGAGACCTTTTTAGGGTTCCGTAGTCAACTAGGAACCCTTATAGTTTCGCCATGTCTGTCTGTCCGTCTGTCCGTCCTCGCTTAATCTCTGTGACCGTTAGCACTAGAACCGAAATTTGGTACCAATATGTGTATCAATCATGCCGACAAAGTGGTAAAATAAAAATTGGAAAAAATGTTTTATTAGGGTAGGCCCCCCTATATAAAAAAAATAAATTGGGTTTAAAAATGAATAGGGGTTTACTAAAATAATTTTGGATAATATCAATAATTTCGGAAATAATCGCTCCAAAAGTAAAAAACAATGTGTCCCCCCCCCCTTTAACCATAAGTTTAGAAAATATGAAAAAAATCTGAAAAGTAGAACTTTATAAGGACTTTCCAGGAAAATCATTTTGAACTTGGATGGAAACAACAGTACCCACTACCGGGAGCAGTTGCAGGAGCGCGGAGCGCTGCTGGAGCGCGAACATAATGGATACCCACCTTTAAACTCATAAGTGGGAACACTTATTGTGACGGACGGGAAACTACGGAACCCTACACTGAGCGTGGCCCGACACGCTCTTGGCCGGTTTTTTACTGAAAACAATGCATTCCATCTTAGTCCTCTGATGTGACAACGCATCTGCGTTTTTGATTTGTTTTTGATTTTTTCAATAACACATTTTTAATTGAGGGTAAATGTAGATGTATATCTATGGGCTACAGCATCCACTTACCATCAAAACGGCCTGTGTGTTTGTTTGTCATCCTTATTCTATAAAAAACTGTATTGTTATCGTTGAAATAATTCTCAACTTTGATGAATAAAGTTGTCATGCCGATCCCGCATTCCCTACGAAATCGACTTACTCAATCGACTATTGGACTGATCGCTCGCAGTACCGGATTCATTCCCGGCTAATTACACAAACTCATTGCGTACAAACAAACTTCGTTTTGTCAATATCGAAGCGAATTTGTATTGAAGCGTAAAGCGCTTAATTTATCGATACCTACAGTGTAATGTAATGTGCATATGGTAATGTTCATTCGTTACGTCTTCTAATCGACTCACGACTAATTCCGTCGCAATTTGATTTGCAATCCCGAATCAAAGTCCTTAGTTTAAATTCTTGAACGTATAATTATAAACACGACAACTTTAGGAATTTAATAAACTTTAGGATAATGAATAACACTGAAGACGGCTCTGTGATGCAGTGGCTCAGCAATGAGTTACAGCGTGGAGGACTGCAAGTTCGAATCCCGGTCGGACAAAGTATTTATAAAGCCTACAAATAATCTTTCCACTTCCACGTCTGGATGCTTGTCCTTGTGAAATTTATGTAGGTATGTAAACTGCCTCCACTATACAGCTTAAACGTCTAGTGATTTTCTCCTGTATCGTGGATTAAAAATTAAAAAGTGTTAACGTAAAAATATGCAATTTTATGTTCTAAAAATGTGAGACAAGGGTATAGGACATAGATAGAGGTCACAAACAGGCTGTGATTTACTCCAATCATCCTCCGGGGTGACATCACGTCTGTAGCCTTCTTTGAGCGAAGTTAGTCATGGGCTGCCATCAAACGAACTCTAAGTACGTCCGTCTTCCCAGAATTACTTGTGATCTATACTGAATATTTGTTTAATATTCTATTCTATTCTGTCACTTTAATTTTATAAAATAAAACCTTTTACGACAAAATTTTTAAATTGCAGGTTAAATTTCAATTTTGAATTTGACGCTATTAATAAAACAAACATGTTCCGCCGAAGCAAAATACATTTCCATGAAACTCAAAAAAAAGTTTTAATTCGAAATTTAATTTAAATTTTCAACTCTGACCACAAATAGTCGCGTTATATCCGCCATATCCGCCACAGTCGAGTGGTCGCGCACAAATAAACGCTTGATTTGATCCGCACCGCTTTGCGGATCGGCTACACGGGTGGTGGGGCGGGAGTGAGGGGAGTCGGAAAAAGTCAAATGAATGGATTCAACGGATTGCGGCTGATTTAACACCGATAGAGGTTAATGAAGCGAAAGTTGGTCGGTAATCAGAATTAAAAACTTGCGTTCGAGAGCGTAACGTATTCGTGTCATTTATCACTGATGTCAATGATTCATTTGTAATGGATATAAACGCATCCAGTACAACATTTAGAATACGTTTTAGTAATAATAAATTTTGCTTTCCACCGATATTTACAATTGTTCCCTTCTAAAGATAGTTTATTTAGAATTTACTATGTCGGTAACCTTTAGCAAAAAACTTACCGTGTAATTTCATCTATTATATTATTAGATTTGAGTCATCCACTGTTACAGATACGTCTCTACTTATAGTAGAGAGAATTTGCTGAAATCGCGACGTTATAGAGAGTATCCTTTAGACTGCCATCGGATTATAAGAGTGAGGGGACAGGAAGTGTATACACTCTGAATCATAAGTCTATCCCGCGCTGACGGTTAGTCGCAGACTGACGGCCAGTACCGAAAATTCGGTCTAGAGATCATTATCCTGCATTGCGGGGGCCAAAATCCCTTTTATCGAACCTGTGTGAATTAGTCTAACTAATAAATACATTTTCTCAGACATTTTAAACAAATCATTTTACAAAGCATAGATAAAGATTTTTAAATTGTTGTTTCTAAGATCGATTTCCATCGCAAGGCAATGTCTGTATATCATATTGAATGTCAACTTTGCATTTGGTTTCATTAAATTTTTGATGCTGTAAGTATATTTTAATATGATGTTTAGTTAAGAAGAGCTTGGTCCGTGAGATCCACGTGCGGTGATGTTTAAAGAAATTGTAGCCGCTGGCTCGTGATAACAGGGCTGGATATTTTATCGCTCAAACGCAGGCAGAGTGCTGGACATTATACCGGAAGGAATCGGACAGTATGATGATTGAATTTTTTTATATTAGTTTTTTTAGTTATGCGGTAAATTTTAATGTTAATAAATAATAAAGGTTCTTGTTTATACTTATAATTAGATTATTTTTATGTAATTAAAAAATATGTACCGAAACATTTTCGTAATATTTCTTATATTACAGGATGCACTTCTGGCAACAGAGGTGTTGCACTCACTTATTCAAATTTGAATAAAACGTATACCTATTTTATGCAAGAATAGCCGACTGGAGACTTCAATGGATTCTTTGTCATCTTTATGCAGGGTTATTTTGCAATATATGCCCTAATTTTTAGAGAAGGTTCAGAATAAGTAATATAGGCGAATAGGTAAAAAAACAATGAAAATATTAAACGTTATATCATTTTTATTGGTTAAATTTAAAATGCGTGATAATGCGTTATTTTAAATGATTGTGATTCATAAATATCTCATAGGTATTATCACTTTTATAAGGGTCACTTTAGACATTGACATGAGTCAAATACAAATAATCTTGCATGAACAAGTAGGTGTAGAACAGTTGTTTTCCCGATGGATACCGGATTCGCTCTGTGAAGAGCAAAAAGCGGCTCGCGTTACTAGGTGCGTCAGAACTCTCGAAAGATTCCACGCAGGATCCTCAAATGCTGTATACAACATCGTATCAGGTGACGAATCCTGGATATACGCCTACGAACCAGAAACAAAAAACCAGTCACGAGTTTGGGTGTTCAAAAATGAGTTAAAGCCAACAAAAATCGTTCGTTCACGGAGTGTTGCAAAAAAAATGGTGGCCACGTTTGTCTCCAAAACCGGCCATGTTACGACTATTCCTCTTGAGGGACAAAGAATGGTTAACACAGAATGGTATGCTAGTATTTACTTGCCACAGGTCGTTTCTGAACTCCGTAAAGAGAACTGCAACCGCCGCATCATCCTCCATCACGACAATGCCAGTTCTCACACCACACACAGAACAAAAGAGATTTTAGAGCAGGAAAACATAGAATTATTAGACCATCCGCCGCACAGCCCCGACCTAAGCCCTAATGATTTCTATACTTTACTTAAAATAAAGTATAAATTGCGTGGACAGAGATTTTCATCACCTGAAGAAGCTGTGGACGCCTACAAAACGGCCATTTTGGAGACTCCAACTTCCGAATGGAATGGTTCCTTCAATGATTGATTCCATCGTATGGAAAAATGTGTCAAATTTCGCGGGGAATAACTTCGAAAAGCAATAAATACATTTTTATTGCTTTTCGATATTTATAAGTAATGTTGTGTCACTTCCTTGATTCTCGAAATTTTCAGTGCCGCCCTCGTAAATATAAATTTTAAAATTAAACATAAATTTTAAAGTAGGTATGATATCAATTGCCTCTTTGGATAAAACACTCAGAACATTTCCAGTTTTGGAAAATAGTTAAATCAATTGCTCATGCTGTCATCGTGATCTCAGTTACCGCACAAACAACTGTGGAAATGGCAGATTACTGGTTTAGCGGTTTTGCAAATGTCTACAATCGTCATCACTCATGCATTCGACTGAAAATTAAAAAACCTGTTAATATATTAATTATTTTACCCCCTTATTCATAAAAATTTAAACGCTTGATTAGTTTAATTAAAGTAAAGTAAAGTAGTGTTCTGTCTCATTTTGATATTTGCGACACACTTGTTGCTAGAAAGTGACGCATAAAATTTTAACTGAATAATGTGTAAAATGTATATAAATAAGGGGGTTATTGTTATTGGAGGTGAGCTACCACCCTCTAACCTATCTCTAGTGCCTGATATCAGTGCTTGCACTGCTGTGCTCTGTTCTGAAGGGTACAGAAAGCCAGTTGTAGGTGGCAATACATTGGTAGCCTTTTTGTTTAAAGGTAGACACAGGTGTCCATTGACTGCACAAGTGACAAACGAGCACACAGTCAATTTTATGGTAAGTGGATGCTGTAGCACATATACATCTACATGTATCCTCGATTAAGAATCAAATTCAGATACGTTGGCACCCCTGAGGACTAAGATGGAATGCCTCATTTTTAGCACAAAATGTCTATGGATCTCTACACTTACCATATTAAACACATATTTTACGCTGGCTGTGAAAGCGTAGTCCTATCCCAGTTAATCCATTCATGCTACAACCATGACAAAGATGCAGCGTGGCTCTACAATGTAAAAGTAAGAGACGACAGGGCGAAATTGAAACAGGAGTTTGGCAACAGTATCTCCCAGTTCTGATCACAACTCAAAATAACAAACCGTGGCAGCTATGGAGTTTATTCTCAATCAATAATCAAAATGGAATGCTCGTTACAAGTTTCAAACTTTGAGTTAATACTAAAAGTCAACTTCAAAGAACTAAAAAGAATAAAGCTAATTTACACATAGCTTCAGAATCTGGTGCTAAGACAAAGTGTGAAGAAGAATTGAAGCTTTGACTTCAGAAGCTGACATGTGAATATAAATTTATTATTTTTAGTTTCTTGAACCTTTTCAAAGAACGAAAAAATATCCCAAGCTTGAGTTTATTATACTCGTAAGTATATTATATTACATTAAAATTTTTATTACCTATTACCTCACTCTTAAAATTGGAATTTTTTCTCCAAATTATTATGGAATTACCCCTTGACTGTAAGCTATTTATTACAAAAATAGTAATGAAAATCGGTTTAGAACTGACAAAAATATTGCCGAACATGCACAGAAGAATGAAAATACATTCGAATTAAAAACATCTTCCTATTTTATAGTCAGCTAGTGAAATAGGAACTAAATCTAATAATAAAAACGAAACAATTTACCATGTTTACCGGTAAGTATATTCACAAAAACACCTAAGCCTTCATCACCAAGAAGCGGTTATTTTTTATTAGTTGACGAGAGGACTGGTATAATAAATAAGATGATAAGAGGTCCCCAAAAGTTAGGAATCCAAGGAAACATTTTTCAAGCAGTCGTTAAAAAAGCAATATAATATATAAAACATTTATTTAACAAACTATAGAGATTGTAACATGCTTGTAAAATAATTGCTTTAAAAATACATAGTAATTTTAAATTATAAAAGCGGATGCCTCTTTAGATAAAATATACAGAAACAATCACATTCATTTAAAAGATATTTCGCTGGCTAAGGTTTTCAGATATCAAAGCTACCGCACCAACATTGTCTGGAATAGCAGAGTGCTGCTTTAGCGCGTGGGGAAAGTAATCTGCAAGTGTCTGCACAATCGTCACTAGTAATGCATTCGACTGAAAATTAAAAAAAAAACTAAATATATTAATTCTTTGTATGTTGATGAACTTCTTTTTTCCTAGGTGTCCGTCTGGGTATACTAACGGTCGTATTGTTTCGGATTTGTTTACAAACACAAGCTGCTCGCCCTCGTATGATATCCAGATCGGTCGAGCGACTGATCCGAGTCTGTATCCGAGTTGTCACTGTCACCGCGCTATACTATGTATCTTACATCTTATCTTTATCCAGCGCCTAATATCAGTGTTTGCATAGCTGTTTTCTTGTCTGAAGGGTACAGAATGCCAGTTGTAGGTGGCAACGCATTGATAGAATTCTTTGTTTGAAGTTAAGCGCAGGGGTCGTTGGACTGCAGTATCCATTTACCATCGGGTGGACTGTGAATTCGCTTGTCACTTACACAAAAAAATATTAATACTTATGGAGTATTATCGACGTACGAGAACCCACTACCCATCTTATCCTGAGGGTGACGTAAGATGTGGAAGGGAGAAACAGAAAAAGAAGATCGGCAACGCCATCCTTCGTCATGATCACATGATCACAACACCCCAGAGGCCAAGATGGAATGTCTCATTACAAATAAAACTTAATAAGTTTATATAAATAGTAAAAGCCAACTTCATATGACTAATAATAATAAAATAATTTACACTTAAAAGCTTCAGAAGCAGGTGCTAAGACATAGTGTAGAGAAGAATTAAAACCTCGACTTCAGAAGCTGATACGTGAATATTATTTTATTAGTTTTAATTTCTTGAACCTTTTGAGTGTACGAAGGAATATCACAAGCTTCGTTAGTTACCTATTAGTAAGTTGTCTAAACAGTTACTTTAAAAAATTAATTTCCCATTACCCCACACTTAGGGATAATTTTAAAACATTTCGGGAAATTTTCACCAAATTTTTATGGGAATACCCCTTGCGTATAAGTTATTTGTTAGAAAAATAATCATTTAATTCGGTTTAGATGGGACATAAATATTTCCTTATACACATCCTAAACAGAACATACAGTCATTAAAAACATCCCCTTTTTTTAAAGACGGCTAATAAATTCAGATAAATAATAAAATCAGGTGTTAATTTGCGGAAATCCATTATAAAAACGATATTAATAGTTGCTTTGCAGCCATACGCTCCATAAAATAAAATGATGTGTCTTACCTAATTTGAAGAGCAACTTCCGCCCTCCCTCAATTACGTGCACTAATCCCGTTACCACTAATCCCAGCACCACTACTCCCAAATTGAGAGATGAAATAAATTAATAATTAAATCTAATAATAAAAATGAAACAATTTACCTTGGTTACTCATCTGTCTATTTATAATAACATTTGGACCGATATCTTCGTCACCAAGAACTGTCTTATGAGATAAAGAATATGCGTTTGCTGCCACAAACACAACGAGCAATACGAAGATTATTTTCATGGTAACTTGCTCTGGTCAGTAGAGACATACAAATGTAAAGTGAACCACATGTATTTATAAGACTACGTCTGTTTTATAACGACTTAGCATTGCAAATTAATTAGGGAAGCTGTAAGATTAACACGTTTTGCGAAATGGTGTGAACGTTAGGTACATGAGTATGTAGGCTGAAAATTTTAAGACTTAGGCCTCGATTACAAAAAAATTAAACCATTCATATGTTTTTAACTTTCACAGAAATGTTGATACTTGAAGACATAAATAATATTTCAAGATTAATTTAGATTAACCTGGAAATTTAAGGAAAAGTTTAAGTATTGTAAATTTAACAAATATAATAGCCTCACTGCCTGGGTTCACGTTCTTCTTTTTGTATATAGAATAGGATCGACAAACGAGCACACAGTCCACCTAATGGTAAGTGGATGCTGAGGTCCATATATATATTTTCACTTATCCTCGATTAGGAATCAAAATGCACATGCTTTGTCATCCCTGAGGACTAAGATGAAATGCGTCGTTTTCAATAAAAAGGGTCTTCTGTTCTCTATACGATACATAGCAGCACTAAGTTGCTATTTACGCTGGTATTCCATAAAAGCGGGGTCCCACGTCACAACCTGCAGCGTGGCTCTATCACTTAAAACTTTTGCTGGCTAATGCTCGTAAATAAGATGAGAATACGAAATTGATGAAAACAAAATAGTTGGCTCTTAGTAAGTGTAGTTTGGGAAATCGGCTTTAGAGTATTGATTAATGCGATGATACACATGCTGTGGGTTTAATGAGCTACGCTTTTTACTGCACATGCTAGATGAAATGTTTTCTAATTAACTAACTCTACGGTGACTTTCAGCGTAATTATGCTTAGATTCTTAAGTCCTAGATGTGGATATCAGCCGCGGATTTATTGCTTTACAAAATCATTAGTAATTTTTTATGTGAAAACTTAACCGTGTAGTATCAGTATGAGAATATCCACTATAACACATCGTCCAGTGGGTGTCGTACGAGGTGGCTGAGGGAAACCGGAACAGCAAATCAGTGGCAGCAGTTCATCACAAATATGCAAATCGTGCTTTCAGCCTATTTCAGCAGTGGACTTAAGGGCTGTAATGATGATGAATGATGAGTATCCATCGGTCAAACATTGCAACTATATATACCAAAATCCATCTATGTAGCAATATATGGAGGAGTTCCACGTTCACTTTTAGTTAAAGATTCTAATAGATGGATGTATGATATCATCATTTAGTGAATGTGCGTTTGATAATATTTTCCTTTTTTTGGATTAAAATATTAAGTTCTTCGGTAAAACCCTTTCGGGCACTGCGGCGGATATTACCTTACCCTAAAACCCTCTCAGAAATGTGAGAAGGCCTGTGCATAGCAGTGAGACGTACATATAATTTGTAACATTAAGTTTTAAATTTATACAATATCATTTACTTATTTTTTATTTTGTTTATATATTTAGAAAATGAGGCATAATTTTTTTTAGAAGAGGGTCGTAAGTGCAATCTATGATTTAAAACCTAAAGAGTCACTCATACAAAAGTTTCAAAAAATTAATATATTATTTACTTTGGCCTCTCAATACATTTACGAAAATGTGTATAAATATACGCGAAAATAAAAGTAATTTTAACAAAATAAGTATATATACTAGGAACATACACATACTAGTAGTGCCAGTTACTTGAATCCACTCTGTCAGTGATTCTTTCTTGAGGCGATGTATACACCTTTATAACACAATCTCAAAGAATATACAAAATTTGCCTCCTCAAGGTTTAAAAACTTAAAAAAGTTTGTATATAAAGGATTATTAAAATACTAAGAAATTTATGCATGATAATAACCCCTGGGAAATAAGTGATCGCTACAAAGCTATTTCTAATTTGTTGTGTGATGTTGTGTAACATATATCTATATATATTCTTCTTATTGTATATCTATATTGCTTGTTCTTCCTAGGTACGAAGTCTTTTTTTGAACCAGTGTTAAATTAAAGAAAAGAATGACCTACAATAAGTATGGTTTATAATCTTTATTGAATAAAATAGTTTCTGTTTCGGATTGTTTCCCATTCCCCCAACCCTCGGTCGTTTGGTTTCCCCTCTAAAGAACTTCCGCCTAGTCGGGTTTTAACGTTTTATTTTATTACATTTATTCTATTAAGTATGTAATTAATTTCATTGCCTTATTAAAAGGCCGCCAATGTACCTGCGATTCCTGTGGTGTTGCAGTTGTTCATGGGCGGCAGTCGATACTTACCATCAGGTGAGCTGCATGCTCGTTGGTCCCCACTTCTATAAAACATATATTTTATAAGTATGCATAATCCCAACTAGATGAGAAAACAGTAGAATTATCCCCATACTAACAATGAGAGACTATTATCAATAATTATTTTTGACTATGGTTAGTGGTCTCAAGGTTAGCTATGAGGTTCCGGATTCGAATTCCGGGCTTGGCCAAATTCAGTTATTAATTCTCATAAGCAGCTCGAAGTCGATTTCATCCCGCCTGCGCGTGATCTCTCTCCGGTCGTGTCGGTTTACCGTCCCATCGGACTATGAGAGTGAGGGAATACAGAGTGCACCTGTGCTTGCACACACTGGTGCGTTATAATCCTGTCCTGCACAAATGGCTCGTCTCCGTTGAGAAAGGCCTCCGTGACAGATTCTTTTAATTATTATTATTTAGCAGGTCAGAGTTGTAATGTCTGATATAAGCCTTTACCTGGTTTCAAATCTGTAGTCGTTTGTCCAATCATTTAATGTTTCTGCTGTTTGTTCTGTGCTTCAACTACTATTTGGCAAAAAGAGTGTTTTTCTCCGTACTCTAAGAAGGAAGTAGAATAATTATTTGTCGAAATTTCCTTGATCATGGTGTCCATGTCTTATTTTATATGTTTGTACTATCGACGGTTGTGTGTCTTTCCTAGTGTAGTTGTGTTGGGAGTTGTGTCGGGGATTGGGCACGCATTTGAGGTAGGGCGGAAGGTGTGTTTCTATGTAAGACACACATTTAATTTCATTACGCACATATAAGCAATTCAATTTTTAACATTTTTCATATTTTGTATGTTTCAATCAAAATTTCTCGCTTTGTTGTAGTTTAAGTACTTTCAGCATTCCCTCTTAAGATTTTGCTTTCCAATGCTCTAAAAACTTTCGGATGAATTTGCGTTGAGCTTTTCCTAGTAACTCAACACCTTTTTTGAAATAGACACTCTAAATTTGGCATGTATATTCCAAAATAGGTCAAAAATAAGTTTTATACATTTTAAGCCTAATTATATTTTTTTTATTTAAATTTGATATTAAGAATATTGTTATTATTATAAATGAAATTTTAATTTGACACACACATCATGTAATGCTAATGCGTGGTATCATATTAGATAATTATAAATTAGGCCCATATGCACCTTGTTGATAATTAAGATACCCGCAGTTGGACCCTTTTGAATCGCCGCCCAATTAAGCAGACCACCTAAACATTTACCGATGGGTTACGTAACGGCTTGGGACACCTTTTGTCGAACAAATTAAATGATATTTTAGCACTTAATTATTAATTTGAACGTATCAGATGATTTAATAATCCAACAACGATGGCTCTGGGAACGGCATCAATATTGTGAAATGTTGGGTACTGCTGAATAGTACTATTATAATATATTCTGTGATAATGTAATTATCAAACTGCCTAACAAACGTTGTTGACAGCTGATAGTTACAGCCTATATACGTTCCATTGCTAGGCATTCTGAGAGAGCTTTCATCATCACAATTACAGCCCTTCACAAGTCCACTGCTGAACATAGGCCTCATTTAGAGAAAGAAAATGTTGGAGAGAGCTTTAGAGAAAAGAAATGTTCGCCGCGCTGCCTCAGTGTGTATGCGAACTTTACACGTCTTCGAAATATTTTTGTTTCTTATTTATTAAACATGCAGTTTTCCTCACGATGTTTTCCTTCACCGCCGAGCACGTGGTAAATCAGTACTTAAAATTGCAATTAAGAATTTCATTGGCGCCAGCGGGGATCGAACATAGGTTGCTCGCGTGCTGTGAAATATACAGCGAGTGCTCAGCCCCTGAGCTGCCATGGCTCCCTGCTCGAAGAATTGTATTTTCCATAGTATTCGATTACGTGATCGTGTCGACCCGGCACAACCCATGGTACTTACCACGGTACTTAGCCCGTGGTTGTCTTAAAAGGCAATGGAAGCAAACCAGGATATGGTACACGGTAATAGTGGGGGTGTAAGAATATTCTTTAGTAATATCCCTTAGTACACGCAAAATAGTCAAATTTACTTTTAAAAAGAAGTCGATGTGTGGAAATCATTTTTGTTAGTTCTTTGTAGTCGGCTTTTATATTTTATTAAAAAAATGTTTTTAATAGCTTTTAATTTTTCAACATTGTGCATTGCTGCGATATTTTAGAAAAACCTTGAATTTTTTGGGAAGCGAATTGTTTCTTTTTTTCCACCTGATGTTAGTTGCTGCAGCAGTCCCATAAACACCTGCAGCAACTTACAACAAAGTAGGGTACAAAAGAGTTGTCACCTCTCACGGCCAATTTACCTGCCTGTAATTATACTGAATCTCTATATCCTTCATGACCGGGTTATAGAAGTGGAAGCACTGGTACTTGGCGGCAGAAATAGCTAAGAGGGTAGTTCTTATCTACCCAGACGGAATCACATGAAGAAAGTGTCCCTTACACCCTTACACGTGGTGGAGCCACGCTGCAGCTATATTATGGTTGTAGCACGAATGGGTTGGCTCGACCGGGGAAGGACCACGCCCTGACAGAAAACAAGCGTTAAGTAGCAGCTTAATACTATAATAAGCTTAATACTGCTGTGTTTTGGATGGTAAGTGTAGAGATCCGGACATCCTTTTTTACTGGAAACGAGGCATTCCATCTTTGTCCTTACGTGTGACAACGCATCTGCGTTTTGATTCTTAATAGAGGATAAATAATGTAGATGTCTATGGGCCACTGCATCCACTTACCATCAGATGGATTATGTGCTCGTTTGTCACCTTTATTCTATTTTTAAAAAAAACTACTACTACCTAACTTTTTGAGAAGTTTAAAATAAAGTGATAAATACAACTTTTTTAGCAGTTATTAATATAAGTATATTTTAGTATAAGTATAAGTATGAATCTTAAGTTTTACAGTAATTGAGGGCTATTTGACTATGTAATTGACTATGTCATAATATGACTTTGTAATTTTTCCTGCGCAATTGAATGTTTCCGATTTTCGAAATGTTTTAGCCACGATCAGAAGACATCATCACAGTATACTAATTTTTACAGGGCGAAAAATTGCTGTTGAAAGATCGTCAGGCGTTTTTGTTAAACTCTTTCATTATTAACTTTATCTCTTCATGCACGTATAAATGTAATACATAATATAGTTTTTAAATTTTGTTTTCATCCATTTCATGTGTAGATGACAAAACCCAGTTTAGTTTCCTCTAGAAGTGTAGACAAATCAATGATAGTTTTCCTTGACCTGTCTTATTCATATTAATTTTCTATAAAAATCGTTGAATATATTTACTGACTTACATCATGTCAATAATGTTTTGCAGATAATTAATTTTTTAATACCTATATATGAAATTAATAAGCTTTGTTAAATTATGAATGAAAATACAGTTTAAGTTTATTAATTAATTTTGTTGGTGTTAAACATTATTATTAAAATTTGTAGATTAATAATTATTATAAATTTAAATTTATAATTATTTATTGAATAATTTTGAATTATGTTATTTGATTGACGATATTAATTTATATTTTCCTAAGGGTATCTAATTGTAAAAATGCACAAATAATACTAATAACATAAATATCAGAAGTGGGAATACAATGTCACATTAATGTATATAAATTAAGCGTATAATCAATATTAATTTCCGTTTATAAAAAAGTCGCTTTAAAAATAAAAAGGCTTAATTTCATTTAATTTTTATTTAATATTTTTATAATAATCTATTTAAATAATAATTCATATCGATTATCATGGTGGAAATACTTATACATTTATGTTTTTTTCATGAATTTTGTTTTTAATTTTGGCATTTATCATTTAATATTTCAATTGCATTTTATTTTTTTTTTTTTGTTGATCAGTACAATATACTTGTATATCGAAAAACGTAGTAATTTGAAAAGTATTCAGGGAACAGCTTGATAAAAACCGTGTCTTAAACTCGTATTTTAACTAAACACACATGCGAGAGTTATTAATAGAGATGGGCCGAATATGGATTTCACCGAATACGAATATTCGGCCGAAATTTCGGTTAACCTTTTACCGAACCGAATATTCGGCCGAACATTATTCGGCAGGATCACCTCGGTACCTAACAAATTTATGTCAAGCACCCTGCCCTTCGCTCCCCCGCCACACCTGACATTTCATTGCGACATCTAGTACGGAGCAAATTACCGGTGTATGCTTATGTTTTGACTATTATTGTGAGAAAAAAAGTATTTCTTTGTTATTATTAGTGAAAGTTGATAGTCATATGATAAAATTGAGTGGCAGGAGATATACTATTTGGACTTATTTTGGAGAAACTGACGACCAAAGTAAAATGAAAAGTTAAAAGGTTTTGTAATGTATCTTTGTTTTATTCCAAAACACTTTATCAAGCTTTCTTTTAGCTATAATTGGAAATAAATTTACAGTGCCTCAAAAACATAATGCTATAACAAGTAGATTTAACCCATTAATAAAATATACTTTCGAAGGTAAAATCATGAGAGACATGGCATTACTCAATTCGTACATTTCAATACAGTGGACACTTTAAGTACATACTACTTTAACGAATGTTCAGTGATTTAGCCGCATATTAAATTAAATGTCAAACGTAACACAGTAGCATTGAGCTGCTATTTTACGTTGTTATTCTGTGAGAGCTTGGTCCTGCCCTGGTCGAGCTGACCCATTCGTGCTATAACCGTAATATGATGGTGTTCCACCACGTATAAAACTATATGCAGTTCGTATTCATCCCACAGATGGGCATTGGCTTTCTTTTATATCTGAGAATGTTCTGTAGCAATTAGTCTGTCGCTTTGCTTCAGTGTGTGTTAGCGAATATCACACGTAGGTCATCCCCATTGATTGCTTCATATGGGGATTTGCCATAGTTGCCACGTAAGCGGCTTGGCAACCGGAGTTTTTTTATTTTTAGTTGTTATTAGGAAGATGCTGCTGCCCATCTCCTGATTTGTTATTCTCTGACAATTCTCACGACACTCACGGGATGATGTGAGGTCTAGTGGATATTTTACGCCGCCACTACTTGGTTCACTCGAACTCGAAATATGTTATTCCTCAGATATGCAGGTTTCCTCGCGCTATTTTTCTTCACCAATGAGCCTACGGTAAGCTTACACTAAAATTGCAAAGGATTATTTCATTGGTGTTGTTGAGGTGTGAACCAGGTTGCTCACGTACTGTAAAATTTATGGCAACCGCTGTGCTACCACGGGTGTTTTCTTAATATGCTTAAATAAATACTGGATAAAGCACAGTTGTGTTAACTGTCGAACGATTTAAAGTGTTCTCTATCATCGTCTCATTAAATCTTAAGAAATTCAACAATCGGCGGTTGACTTCCTGTCACTATGAAGCACGTTTGATGTCACAAGTGACAGGAAAAGGAAGGAAGAGAGGAGAAGGGGGTAGCACTTCTAACGGATCACCGCGAACAAAGATTTAACTACGAGACAAAACATGCTTACTTAAGGTTGTTACCTATTTGAAGGTACAGGATGTCTTATATCTAATAAACGTGTATCTTTGAATATATATTTAAAAAATACCTGACCGATAAAACTCAACTTAAGTTAATAAATATGATATTTCTGGTTATTTACGTCGTTTGTTGTTTGTAGTGTAAGAATGTAGTCAAGCATCCTACGTTTTTATTCCAATGGATTTTTGAGACTTTGAGTGGAACTAAGAAAACTTAAAAACTATTTAGGAGACATGACAACCAAAATTTCCTGAATTAAATAATTTAAGTGTTCCTGTATTAAGTTTCTTATAAGGGTAATATTAAAAAAATAAAACCGAAAAATATATGCAACTACCACATACTCACGATTTTGTTCATGAAACTTGACTTTTTTTCATGTTATTATCGCCTTATAAGCTCACAACGGTGCAGAGGCAGTTTAAGAATATCCACTACCGCATATAGTCCCATAAGTATCATAAGAGGTAGCGGAGGGAAACTGAAACAGGATATTGGTAGCAGCATCATCTTGATGACAACTCTAAGTAATAAAAACTGCGGTTGCCAACCCAACCAACCTGCCAAGCCTGACAACTAATAAAATCCCTCTTATAGGGAAATCAAAGTGAGTGGCCTATGTTTAGTTTAGTGAAGTTGTAACAATAACGGTAACTTAATTAAATATGAAATATATATTTTATGTATTTTACGATAGCTCAAGCGTGTGGCAAAGTCCCTATGCAATCTATAGAGGAGGGCAGCCATGAAGTTTTATTAACTGTAACGAAAGGTAAAAAGGATACGGTCGATGGTGCCATATTTATAAATTGGCCTCAAAATCTTAATCCACGCCTCTTAAATATATTTACTGAAACTTTGTCATGGGAGTAACGCACATGTGATCCCTGTGGCGTTACAGATTTTTAAAGGTGATGCAATCGTTTATTATCAGATGAGCCGTATGCTCGTTTACCTCTACTTTTATGAAGAATATGAAATACAATGGGACGAATGAGAGGGTGAAAGTTAATCTCCTAGCTTTGTTAATAAATTAAATTTACAATAATATTAAAACCGAAAAAGTTATTTTTTAGCATCCCGTATAGCTCACTTACCTCGCTATTGTTTCTTAGTCAGAGACAAGCGTCGGCTTAACCTCGTAACTTTTAAACGAGCTTCCCTAATATCATTTATGCATTATGTATTTCAGTATATTATGTTATCTGAGCCTTTATCAAGCTATACTAAATAAATTTTATTGAGCTCAGGTGGTTAATTGCTGCCATTTAGTTATGGATCACCATTTGTAAAACTTTTGGCTCTCTGTCCAAGATAATCTGGGAACGGCTAAACCAACTGTGATGAAACTTTTTGTAGAGAGAGATCAGGAGTGATCTAGGTTTTTTTTTTATAGAATAAGGGTGACAAATGAAAACACAGTCCATCTGATGGTAAGTGGATGCTGTGGCCCATAGACATCTACATTTAACCGATTAAGAATCAAAATGCAGATACGTTATCACCAGTGAGACTAAGATGTAATGTCCACCACACTACCCCAATGCGTGTTACTCACGTGGTTTTCTTACAATTTTTCTTTCCCCACCGATTGGGAATTTAAAATTTCAATTAATAAAATTAATTAGTGCTAGCGGAAATTAATCTTGGGTAGCTCGCGTACTGTGAAATGTATAGCAGGCGCTTAGCTCTAAAGCTACCTCGTTGGTGTGATGTTAATGGTGTCACATAAGAGAATTATCATCTGTAGGTGTCGTAACTTAAGAACCGACACTAGGAAAAGCTTAATATAGATAGCGACAAAACTATCACATATCTACCAGATATAAAATACTTCCATCCCGATGACGAGAACTGTTTCTGCTAAAAACTTGCGAGACGTATGATAATTCACTCTCTGATCCAAGTGGACAACGATAAATTTTACTATATATCATATAAGTTACGAAAAATCCCCTATTTTACGTAAGAAGACCATGTGTATTAAGTATCTCATTGTACATTAAGTCATGTTCAACAAAGTTATTTTTGGAAAAAATGATTTAATTTGTTACTAGCAATTCATCCCGATTTTGACTGGGTGGAATCCATTAATGCGGCATCATTTGGAATTCTTAAAGGAATTATCAATGACCATGAATATTTTCGGATAATATATAAATTTTATACGTAGAGCCCCGCTGCAGCCGTATTATGATTGTAGCACGAATGGGTCGGCTCGACCGGGGAAGGACCACACTCACAGAATACCAGCGTGAAGTAGCAGCTTAATGCTGCTGTGTTTCGTATGGTGAGTGTAGAGAACTGGAGACCTTTTTACTGGAATCGAGGCATTCCATCTTAGTTCTCAGGGGTGACAACGCATCTGCATTTTATTTCTTAATCGAGGCTACAGCATCCACTTACATCAGGCTGACTGTGTGCTCGTTTATCAACCTAATTCTATAAAAAACAAGGGTACAGTGATATACTGTACAATAGTACTTGTCAGGAAGGCGCTACCAGTCTTCTGCGATTTCATACCAGTGCACCGTTATAACACCCAAGGGACGATTTGGGGTAGTGAATACTCCTATCTGACCACTGCCCGATTTTTATCTGATGTTATATAATATATTATTACTATAAATAAAAGACATAACAAGTCAGACACGTTTAAAGAAGCTGAAAAGGCAGGAAATACCTTTCCACTTTTCTCTCTAAAATCCCAAAGATTGCAATTTAACCGAGTGGCGGTCCGCAACAATAATAAATCACCCCATAAATCTAACACTCACACTCTTATAACCGATCCCGCATCTACTTCATTCGTCATTTCTTTATCAGCAAAAAAGGGCAAGCAATATCCACCTTTGGAAAAATGAATGGAAGCCGCCCTGCGGCATCTAAGACAACTATTTATCGCGGTAAAAAAACACCCCATAAATCATTGCTTTATTCTATCTGGCAATCTCCAAGGTGAGCCGGAGTAAATAATATGATAGCGGGGTCTTTTCTTTGAATTTCGTTGTAATTTCAACTATAGTGATTTTTTAGAGGTGTTTTCGCAAATAATTATGATCGAGTCAATACTATACATTCGTGTTTTTGTACAAGTGAGTTAAAGACGTAAATTTACCTATATCAAAATTCCAGTTTCGTCAGTCGTGTCATATTCCTATACTATTCGATGAAAGGAGGTGCATTTTCTCGCGGCGTTGCCTCAAAACACCCCAGCGAAACTGTTTTATTGAGATATTTACAATCAGTTATTAGTTAATGATTTCTTATATTTACGCGAACACTACACATTGAATAAAACTACTTTTACGGATTTTATCGCGTTTAGGCCGCCGAGTTTCAGCACGTCAAGCAAGTTCTGCACGACAACAAGCTTCGGGTCCCGCGCCTACGTCACAGTGACCGAGTGAAACCGGCCACAGTCGAGCGTGTGCCTGCTGTACTACCATATGCCAGAGGTGTCACAGACAAGATTGGCTACATCTTGAAGCGAGCTTCTATTAGAACATTCTACAAGCCGCCGAAGAAGATTAGTCAGTTCCTACCATCAGTCAAGTGTCATATTCCTCTACAAGATGCAGGAGTGTACAAGCTTGATTGTGAATGTGGTCTCTCTTATATAAGACAAACGAAAAGATCAATTAGAACCCGCGTAAAAGAACATATAGTTGATGTGAAGCATCAACGTTCCGGGAAGTCTGCAGTTTGCGATCATATCCTAGACGGCCCCAACCATTACATCAGATTTGATAGACCACGAATCCTCGCGAAAGAACACCGATTCCTACCAAGGATGATACGTGAGGCTATTGAAATTAAAAAACATCCTAATTTCAATAGAGAAGGAGGCTGGGTACTACCACCTGCTTGGGATCCTATAATCAATAAAATTAAAACTAAGCCCAAGCATACCACTGCAAGACCTCAGGACATAGTTAGTTCATTTTGCATAAATCGGACCATAAAAAATAATTTAAAAAGCTGAAGATAATCCGGGTATAACAATGATATCGGGACGTCAGTTATCTCAGTCCCCCGTGACCATGGGTGCTGGAAAGCGCCCGAAACGTCGGGAATTAAAAAAAATAGTAAAATAAACGCGATAAAATAAGTAAAAGTAGTTTTAATCAGTTATTAGTTATTAAGTACGAACACAATATTTCAATCTAAATATATTTTTATATAGAAATTTGTAAATCAACTAGTATATTACTTTAAATGAAACAAATTTTATTGATTTTATCGCGTTTTATTTAAATATTTTATTAACCGACCTTTCGGACGTATGCTCACGGGAGTTTAAATTAAATACGATAAAAACCGTAAAATTAGTTATATATATATATATATATATATATATATATATATATATATATATATATATATATATATATAAGTAATATTCAAAGGTACATGAGGTTAATATGGTCATCTAAAGCTTTGCCGCCCTATAAAACCAAAACTGGGACAAAAACACAAAGTCGTGTACTATAACTATTATATTAAGAAAAAAATAGCAAACAAGCTTTGGCAATAATTAAACACTTCGAAAAATCTACTTAAAAAAAACTCACTACACTACACCATACTAAAATCGACCCTTTATTATTTGATTGACTGATAAAGAGCTACCGTATCACAATGCCATCTATCCAAACAAGGCTGTAGTTTTTGAGTTAAAAGAAAGTTACTATATTAAGCGGATGAATATATCATCCTCTCGTACTATAGTTAATTTACAAATTCTATATAACAAATCTATTTAGATTAAAATTTTGTGTACGTTTAGAATATGCGTAAATATAAGAAATCATTAGACTGTCAATAAATACGAGTATCTTACCTGTGTTAATAAGTGCTCAAACGAAGCCCATCATATACTTTACACTATGCGCCATCTTTGTGTTTGCTTCATCAGTCCATAAGAATTCTCTGCTGGACATGACTGGAGGACTTGCCTTCGACACGCATGGCAGGAATACTAGCGATCTGTAATACGGAGACGGGCTGATAAGTTTTTGAAAAATAATTATTTAAACACTGAAATTTAATTTCAATATAAAATAATTATATATTAGAAATTGATTTGTGTTTAATTTAGGTCCGTAGACAACCGAGCAGGTTTGAAGATGGAAACAGACTGAAGTGGCCGAACTGCAATACTCACTGAACCTTAAGGCTAACTCAACATTATAATAGGCAGTGCAGCACTAAGGCTAACAAATAATAGATCTGCGATCTGCATTAGACATTTTTTAGGTTACACTTGCCTTAAATGAAATGATTATACCGCCATTTATCGGACGGGACAATGGAAAAACAATGGATCCTCTTAATCTTACGCCGCTGCCACACGGCGCCCTTTCTTTATAGTACTAAAGTGATCAACGAGCTAGCTGTTAACTTACGTTAGAGGCTTACTGCCGTCATCATCGTAACAGCCTATCGTATTTCACTGGTGAACACAGGCCCCCCATAAATTGCCTTATAGCTTCACCCTATAAGGCAATCCGAGAGGCAAATTATATTTACTGTACATGCCACGCTTGGCAGGCAGGATCGCAGTATTTTTTTATAGCATTGAGTGACAAACGAGCACACAGTGGCCGATAGACGTCCACATTTATCCTCAATAAAAAATCTAAATGCAAATGCGTTATCATCCCTGCAGACTACGATGGAATGCCTCGATTCCAGTGAAAAAGGGTATCTGAATCATTCCACTCACCACATGAAACACTGAAGTATCAGGTTGCTATTTTACGCTGATATTCTGTGAGAGCGTAGTCCTTCTCCGGTCGAGCTGACACATGCGTACTACAACCATAATTTAGCTGCAGCGTGACTCTATCACGTTTGAATATCATCATAAAATATCAACATAACTGGTGAACACAGGCCCCCCATAAATTGCCTTATAGCTTCACCCTATAAGGCAATCCGAGAGGCAAATTATATTTACTGTACATGCCACGCTTGGCAGGCGGGATCGCATTTTTTAATTATTGTACAATGTATATGGATTTTGATTCCCGCTCGATGATAGATCGTCTATGAGACACATCATCCATTTACCACCAAGTGCACTTTGTGCTCGTGTGCTATCGTTATTTACACAAAAAAATTGATGGAGCAAAGTGGCGATCAAAACGTTGACTATGTTAACGGGTAGAATTGAGTGAACAGTAATATGTAAATCAAAGTTTTTTTTTGTAATTTGGTACCATCCTCTTGGCTATTTATTCCACCAAGCTGCAGCAACTGTGTAACCGTTAGAAAGGCAAGAGAGCCAGTGTTATTACAAGTTGAGACTTTCATTTTTGTAATCAACAGTGACGTCGGATCTGGGGATTGATTTCTTGGTTTAAGATGGTGCAAATCCGAAACCTTCCATTTAGTATTGCGTAATCGCAGCTTAAGAAAAGTCCTCTACACCATATAATCACGTGGGTGTCGTAAGAGGCAACAGAGGGAAATAAAGCCGATAGCAACTAAAAATAATACATTAGGTAAAAAAGTACAACCGACTTCCATATAAACAAAATGAGAATACCATATAAGTATTCAAAGTCAGTTAAATACGCAGTATTAAGGATAACTCAAAAACTAATGGGTAGATCTTTATCAAATTTATATATTTACATTACAAGCATCTGCTTTCAAATAAAGAAAAATCATCAAAATGGGTTTACCCAGAAAAAAGTTCTGAGGTAACACACATAAAAAACACAGTCGAATTGAGAATCTCCTCCAATTTTTGAAAAATTGGAGGAGGTTCTCAATTCGACTGCATTTTTCGTCAGTTAAAAATCTGCTTTTACCAATTTGATTGGTAAGCGTGGCTATGGTAAATATCCCACATGAGACAATCTATCAAGAATAGGCCTGCCGATACATTGTAAAATATATAAATAATAAAATATTAAGCAATTTTATATAAAGGAAAATAAACTTGAAAACATAAAATGGAAAACGATAATCGACAAGCCGCACGTAATTACCACGCGCGGTGCGTTAGAGATAAAACAAAGAGAACCCCAGACCCGCGACTTATTCATAATACAAAGCCACTTGATGCCCGCAATTAAAATCTTAACATATAGGATTAATAAACACCACCTTTATGAAGGATGTGACATTAACTGTTGAATATGCTCGATATCGATAAATATGATTTGTTTTCTTATCCACTCGTGAGGGCAAATGATGAACATGATGTGGTCTCCTAACAGTTTTATATGTAATACTAACATCCAGACCCGGCTTCACCTTATCTAGATTTAAGATAGTCCAAGACCATTTATTTTATCAATATTTTGTTTTAAATTTTTAGGATAAAATATAGCCCAGATCGCTCCAGGCATTGCTCTTCAGCTACTCCGAAGATTAGATAAAAATTTTAAAATAATTATTTATGTCTTGATAACAAGCAAATGACTGATCTTCATAGAAGTCAGTATGAGTGAAGTCATGATGAAGTATGTTTTCTATGCCCTTCATTCAATAACAATGAAACTGTAGTGCGGCCGCAAAGGTTTCTGACAAAAATGTATCAAATTTATTCGTTTGGTTTTTTTTGTCTTAGCTTTCTTAAACTTTTCATTCATTTACGGTGTAACTCGCAAATTTCGAAATAAAATGTTTGTTCAAATGCATCGTAACGCATGTTGGCACAAATAATATTAGTATAGTTTATACAAGAAAAGACATGTGTTTGATAAAGCTTAAGGAATTTAAATTTTTTAAATTTTTCAAATGAAAAAACAGTTAAATTTTCATGAAGTGAAGATAGAAAAAGTATAAAGAATACATGTATGTGATGATGAAGATAATTCATCATCACATACCATCGCTCTGCCCAGCGCCCTGTTTTAATAACCCAGGAAATAAGGAAATTCGTTGCTGAAGAACAGTGATACTTAATATGGTATAATAGGTTTAATTTGCTTTCGAGATTTTTAAATAAAGTGTAAAGTAAAAAAAAATATAATCTTTTTTTTAATATCGATATAACTAACACACAACCCTACTAAACCTAACAAACATCGTTAAGAGAGAGGTAGGACGTCTTTAAATTAAATTACACCTCGCTAACTCCAAACAATAATCTTTAACATTCGTTGCCACCCTTACCCTACGCCACCCTCAGTCAAATCCCTCGAACTAAGCCTTCTATGACGATGTGTAGAAACGTCTTGCTGCCTAAAGATAGCTCGATAACAACGCGTTTTATGTTTAAGGTGTTTGACGCACTATTAGTGTTAAGATAACAGAATGTACAGACGCACAAATGACTTGGTTTAACTCAAGTATGGAGACGTGACATCATAGGGAGGCGCTAAACTCTGCTTCTGTATAATTTTACTTAAAATTTATGTTTTAGTGATGCAACGAATACGAATATTCGTATTCGCCGAATAGTAGACATTTACCGAATATTCGTATTCGGCGAATACTAATCACGAATATTTAAAAACGAATATTTTTGTACGCAACTCTATTTACTGGCAGACTTTAATAAAAACCGGCCAAGAGCGTGTCGGGCCACGCTCAGTGTAGGGTTCCGTAGTTTCCCGTCCGTCACAATAAGTGTTCCCACTTATGAGTTTAAAGGTGGGTATCCATTATGTTCGCGCTCCAGCAGCGCTCCGCGCTCCTGTAACTGCTCCCGGTAGTGGGTACTGTTGTTTCCATCCAAGTTCAAAATAATTTTCCTAGAAAGTCCTTATAAAGTTCTACTTTTCAGATTTTTTTCATATTTTCTAAACTTATGGTTCAAAAGTTAGAGGGTGGGGGGACACATTGTTTTTTTACTTTTGGAGCGATTATTTACGAAATTATTGACATTATCAAAAATGATTTTAGTAAACCCCTATTCATTTTTAAATACCTTTCCAACAATATATCACACGTTAGGGTTGAAATTAAAAAAAATCACTTCCCACTTTACATATAGGGGGCTACCCTAATAAAACATTTTTTTCCAACTTTTATTTTACCACTTTGTCGCAATTGATACACATATTGGTACCAAATTTCGGATTCTAGTGCTAACGGTCACCGAGATTAAACGAGGACGGACAGACGGACAGACAGACATGGCGAAACTATAAGGGTTCCTAGTTGACTACAGAACCCTAAAAACGAGCATCTTCGGCGCGTAAAAAATACGATGTGTACATAGGCTCTTAGCCGCAACGACGGCTACACTAGGGCAGTAGGAGTTATTACCCATTTAAACACTCAAACAACTGAAAGATTTTCAATAAGTTAACAATATACAGAAACATGGTTTGTTTCAAAATGTTGAAACTAGATGGGACTCAACATATCAGATGTTAAAGAGATTACATGAACATCGCATAGCGATTCAATATGTTTTACCATCTCTACCAAAATGTCGTCATGAAATCATAGCAAGGCGATGGGTTCCTATGAGCCCAATTATCGATATTCTGGCCAATTTAGATGAAGCTACTGTAGAGCTAAGCAAAAAATCAAACTCAAAAATTCAAATTCAAATTCATTTATTTGCCAGAATGTATGTGTACAATAAAGTATGATCTTAAATTATGTATAATGGCCCCTTCGATCAATTATATATTATTGATCGAAGAATGGCCCATTTATATTCTACCACTTTATATGGTGTGCAAACATTTTATACGTACACATGCAAAAAAAAATTAAAAAACAAGTGGGAATTCAATTTCGTACATTTACGATTAATTGATGTCAATATCATGTCATTTCAGTAATAGGTTTTAAAATGTCACATTGTGTAATGATTGTTCTTAATTGTTAATGTCCATACTTTCAGTTTGTTTGTAATTAATTAATTATTTAATATATATATATATATATATATATATATATATATCAATATTACTGACTTCAGATTTATTTTCCACAAAAAGACATAAATTCATTTAGGTCGTAAAAACATTTTTCTTTTAACCATTGTATCAATTTCTATTCATTTTTTAAATATGGTTAAAGGTAACTTTTTGAAATCGTTGGGTATTTTGTTATACACCTTTATAGCATTTACGTAAGAGTTCCTTTCATACAATTTGAGCCTGCATTGAGGTAATTATAGTTTATTTTTATTTCTAGTGTCAGTACATCCTTAAGCAGGCAAAACCTCACACACACAAAAAAAAAAACTCTTCTATTCCCCTCCCCCTTTTTTTTTTTTTTTGGGAAGAAGATGTCCA
Source organism: Parnassius apollo (assembly GCA_907164705.1). Classification (NCBI taxonomy): domain Eukaryota; kingdom Metazoa; phylum Arthropoda; class Insecta; order Lepidoptera; family Papilionidae; genus Parnassius; species Parnassius apollo. Next base: position 1,207,357 of record CAJQZP010001531.1, read on the forward strand.
TTTTTTAAGGCTGTGAAAAGTCGCCCAAAATATTTTTCACTAAAACCATGTACAGTCGCCTCGGAGACTTTTTGAAACGGCTGGGAACATCCAGACTGAAAAAAGAAATCGCTTAAAATAAGAAAATCTACAAATGTTATGTTTTTAAATAAAAAGTTGCCTGTTGTAAATTTTAATTATAAGATCAATAGAACATCATCAAATAAATTAGTTTTTCAGTACCATGGCGAGATATTCGTATTCGTATTCGCCAAATAGTACGTTTGATATTCGTAAAAGTATTATTCGTTGCATCACTAGTATGTTTATCTTTTTAGCTTTAAATAGCTATAAATAAGAAAGATTGTTGAACAAGAATATGTAATGAAAGATATATTTTTATGAAATTAAAGTGACAGTAACTTTCAGCCAACCATTATTGTTACAGTCTATTTAATTAACTGCTGAACATAACCTCCCCTACATATTGCCTCTGCCTATTTTTCATTATGGCCACGCTTGGCGGGCGGGTCCGCAACCGTAGTTTTGAAATAATACTAGTTTTTACGGAATTTATCGCGTATATTTTAACTTTTTAAATACCCGACGTTTCGAACGCTTTACAGCACTCATGGTCACGGGCAGGACTGAGATGTTCAACGTCCATCTGTCATAGTTAACCGCGGTTACCATAGATTAAAATTTAACTTTGGTTCCGATCTACACAGTATGAACTTATGGTATCTTGAAGTCTTGCAGTTGTATGCTTGGGTTGGGATTTAATTTTATTTATTATAGGATCCCAAGCAGATGGTAGCAGCCAGCCATCTTCTCTATTGAAATTAGGATGTTTTTTGATTTCAATAGCCTCGCGAATCATCCTTGGAAGGAATCGGTGTTCTTTAGCGAGGATCTGCGGTCTATCAAATCTGATATAGTGACGGGGGCGATCCTGTACGTGTTCACAGACTGCAGACGTCCCGGAGCGTCGATTCTTCACATCAGCTATATTTTATTACGGGTATTTAAAAAGTTAAAATATACGCGATAAATTCCGTAAAAACTAGTATTATTTCAATGTGTAGTGTTCGCGTAAATATAAGAAATCATTATGTAAACCGCAGTTTTATTTTTTATTTTTAGTCATTATTAGTAAGAGTTGCTGCCCGTCTCCTGATTTGTTTTCCTTTGTCATATCTTACCCCACGGGTGATATGGGGCAGTGGACACTGTTCCAACGCCACTACACACTAAATCAAGTTCAAATTAAAAAAAGGCTCGACAAGTCGGTGTGCCTCACAGCCTGTAACTGGCTCTCTATACTCTTGGCGGCAGCAACAGTTTAAAATGGTATGGTGGATGGTACTTAACCAGATGGACTATTGAGAGGATTCTAGATAGGAATAGAGTCCTACCATATGGCTACCGTCAAAAATTTTTGAAATATTTTAATGGGATAAGGTTTCTGAAAACCCTACACCCCATTTCATCCCTTGACTCTCTGAAGATGCTACTATCTCGTACATTATATCAAATGTACAATACCCTATCGAATGAAGAGAACCGGCCTCAAAGTTGCGGGTTTTTTTTTAAATGATAGAGTGACAAATGAGCACACAGTCCACCTGATGGTAAGTGGTTGCTGTGGCCCATAGATACATATATCCTCGATTACGAATAAAAACGCAGATGCATTGTCACCCATGAGGACTAAGATGGAATGCCTCGTTTCCAGTAAAAAGGGTCTCCGGATCTCTACACTCACCATACGAAAACACAGCGGTATTAAGCTACTATTTTACGCTGGTATTCTGTGAGAGCGTGGTTCTTGCTTGGTCGAGTCGACTCATCTATGCTAAAACTATACTATTAATATAATTGCAGCATGACTCTACCATATACAAAAACGTCATAAAGTAATGTAATTAACAATAAAACACAAACGCCTGAGAAGATGGAATGCCTCGTTTCTAGTAAAAATATCTCCAGTCTCATAGTCTCCGGTTCTCTACACTCACCATACGAAACACATCACTATTTAGCTGCTATTATATGCTGGTATTCTGAGAGCGTGATCCTTCCCAGTCGAGCCGACCTATTCGTGCTTCAATCATAATATAGCAGCTATCTCTGTATTTTTCTTTTCGTAGAGTTGTTTACAGATATCCATGGGCTGCACAAGCTTTACACCGGTTGAACTATTATCTCATTTGACACTATAATATTAAAATAAAATTACTTGACTTTTACAAAATTTATATCATCATAATCACAAGTATGCAGATTATAGTTCTCTCTCAAACTTATGTCACAAAGCATTGTCCTGAGCCACCGGCATCCATCAACTTCCTGCATATCATACCAAGACCTCACTCCACCTAGTAGGAGGCCCTCTTACACTTGTCTCGCAGGAAAGAGGCTCCCACTTTAGAACCTTGCATCCCCGTCGGTAGTCGGCTCACCGAGCTATATATCCAGCCCTTTGCTATATCAGCTTACAGATCCATTGCTATAGTTATTATGATAATACAAAGAGACTTACTACTATGGTGTGTTTCGCTTCACTTTGTGGTTCACCACGCCAAATGCTGAGTGCTACACATTTTCGTCAAGCTCGGCACCGTTTAGTACTATTCAATAACGTTTGGAATGGGAAATTTTATGTACACACGTTTTGATTATGTGGCGGGATAAAAAATTTCTTTATTTATTTATTTCCTTCTATGATATCCTCAATACGCATTAAACTATATTGATCTTAATTAGGATCATATAAATTAAAGGTATAATATAATATTACTCACAGGTACTTCAACCAGTTACTTAACCCGACCTCAATAGTAGGTGAATTGCTTAATTGGGCAAACGATTCAAAAGGGCCCAACTATCTTAATTATTAGCAAGGTGCTTAAGGGTTGAATTTACGATGTGTTAATACGACCCGATATACGTCGCCACCAATTGCTCTAACCCTAAATTAAATTTACCTGAGGGTAAGTGCGATCCCCTATTGTTAGTAGCTTAGTATACTGAGTTTTGTAACATAGTATTACAAACATAATTTTCAAACATGTGATACCAACACAAATTATCTATATCTGCGTGTCATAAGAACAGATTAAATGTTCACATGACTAATTAATCGATACATAAACCCCATCAAGATATTACTTTTATATAAAGTATCAACATCATTTTGTGTAAGTGTTTTCAAATATTGTTTTTGTTTATTTTTTTCTTCTTTAAATTGCTACACCTACGCAACATTCTCACCACTCCATTGGTTGAATCGTAGAGAATGTCTCATGACACTGAATTCGCATTTTGTATTATTTTGTAATAGGCAACACAGTAAAGAATAAATAAATGATTTAATCTATAACAAATTGCACATCATATACACAGTCTAGTTACTGTGAGAGTCTATAGTTGTGATGCTATGGATCATAGACACCAACATAAATCATCTATTAAGAATCAAAGCGCCTCCTTACCAAAAAGGGTCTCCAGTTCTTTACACCCACCATTTAAAACACACTAATTTACGCTGGTATTCTGTGAGAGCGTGGTCCTTCCTCGGACTCAACCCATCCGCCTCGCAGCCATAATATAGGTGCAGCGTGGCTGTACCACGTAAAATCTCTCAAATAGAACTTTAAATGTTGATTTATCGCTTTGCAGTGAAGAACAACATGGCGATGGAAACTACACATCTGATAGACATAACACAATAAATTAAGATGATATGAACTTCATCAACAACAACAGATTAGAGCAGCGCTGAGAATTTTTCAATTCCAATTTTATTTTATAAAATTGTGCAAAATTATGTAAATAATCACAAGTTCACTGCTCAACATAACCCCCCCCCCAAAGAAATGCCACAAAGCACGTTCGTTCCTCAGCCACCTGCATTCCTTGACTTCCTGCATGTCTTACCAGGTCGTTGCTCCTCTAGTGGGGGGTCGCTCTACACTTCGCCTAATGGTACGAGGCTGCCACTCGAGAACCTTTTTTCCTCTTCGGTTATCGGTTCTTCGAGCTATATTGCCGGCCCATACGGATACGGATTAGTAAGCTATATTGGCAATTAGATAATTATGATGACACGAAACTCAAAAAAAATGAACTGTTTTAAAGCGTATACAATTTCTACAAGGTTTATAAAATGAAAGAAATAAATCATAGATTTTATTTTAGTATATAATAAAATTCAAACAAGTTTCGAATAGATTTAAAACCATCAAAGCAATGTATAATTCTACAAGGTTTGAAGGAACGAAATAATAAAATTATAATTCATTTATTATGTTGATTTGAAAACAAAATCCATTAAAAGTGTTTAGATGTGGTACACACATTACACGCTAGGTGGCAGCAACGGAAGGGAATCCATCGCCACTTATAGTTCCGAGTATAGCTTTGGGTAAAACCAGTAATACCTCGTTGTATCGGATAGATGGCAGATTACTATTTTGTATATGTCAGATGTAAATTAACTAGATCGTCAAAAAGAAACCGTATTAAAGATGTCAGTTTGTTAATTTAATCGCCAAACTGATTAACAAACGTGACGATGTCAAACGATTCCACTAATGAGAGGATCATACGTCTTACAGTAGACGTTTACGTGATAAATGGTGACTTTTTTTATAAATGATATTAAAGAATGTTTTCTGTTTTCAAAATATTTTTTATATGCGGATGACTTAATATTTATGAGAATAATTAAGAGTGATGGTGATACTAAATTATTACAAAGAGACATTGATAGACTAATTCAATGGTGCTACACCAACAGAATGGACTTAAATACAAGTAAATGTTATCATGTTAAATGCTCCAGAAAACAGAATTTAATACATGTCAATTACTTTATTTATAATACTAAAATTAAGGAAGTAGAGACCATTCGGGATCTTGGCGTAATATATGATAAAAAATTAACTTTTGTACCCCATTTGGATAACATAATTATGAGAGCATCTAAAATGTTGGGTTTTGTTATAAGGAACTCGAAAACTATGCATTACAAAACCAAAATATGTCTTTACAACAGTCTAGTTCGTAATATTTTAGAATATTGTAGTGTGGTCTGGAGACCACACTATGCTACACATTCATTACGTATCGAACGTGTTCAAAAGCGGTTCCTCTGGCATATAGCATTCTCTGATGGTAAAGCAAAAAAGCTACGGTCCTATAATAGTAAATTGACATTTTAATTTAGAAACCTTAGAAAGTTGCAGAAAGTATAATGATGCAGTTTTTGTACACAAAATGTTTAATTCTACATTTAATTGCCCCAGTTTAATTAAACTTTTTAAGTTTTGTGTACCTTCGAGATTACCTCGCAGCTCTATTGCACCACTTAGTCCACCATTAAGAAGAACTGTCTTGGGAAAGAATTCTCCTTATGCCAGGTTCTGCAAAGTTATTAATGGATATAGCGATCAAATCGACATTCACTTTGACTCACCCAAAACATTCTCTAAGTGTCTCCGTTAATTTATAAGTTAGGGTAAATTAAAATAGATTTCTTCGTTTTTTTTTTTAGTTTTCTTTATGTGCACTATTCACTAATAATGTGTATTTAATTTTAGTTGATGAATAACTTATTGTTTTTCAGTTTTTTTTATAAAGTTATATGCATGCGGAGTTTACCTTTAAGTAATTGTAGCACTTGTGTTAATACTTTTGAGTAATTGTATTAATTTGATGTGTTAGTGTTGTCAATTGTTGGTAAACCTAATAAAGTGAAAAAAAAATAAAGAAGAAAAACACATTATGTGGTGAAGTAACACGGATCCTGACGGCAGCACGGTGCCCGAGCGATGCTTTTTGCGGCATCATCATTATTTTTTTATAGATTACGGGTAAAAACGAGCATACTTGACCGAGATAGAATGCCTAGCTAACAATAAAAATAAACACCGGTACCCGTTATTCACTGTACGAAATACAGCGCTGTGCTACTGTTTCTCGCTTGTATTATGCTACAGATATAATAAGCTGCAGCTTGGCTCCACCACGCTCTACAATTTTAATCATCACAAATACTTTATTATCAGTTTCTAAAGTTCACTGTTTGACTGACGATCGCTGTACTAGACGGCTCGCATCTTATACTCGTAGCTGACATTACTGTCTTTTAACAGGTCCGAAGCGCAGTGGCTTAGAATTGAGTTGCTGCGCCGAGAGCCGCGGGTACGAATCTAACACGTATCAAATATTTGTAGTGCCTTCAAATACTTGTCCCGGGTCTAGATGTTTGTCAGCGTGCAATCATGTATGCAGTTTGTATGCAATTTATGTATGTGAACAGCCCTCACGATATAGGATAAAGGTGATGTTGTTTAATGACAAAAATAAAATTAAAGAACTAAAATATACACTGTTGAGTTGAGTTTATACTGCCATTTGCTGGAGCCATGAGATGATTCCGGCATTACTCATAGTCTTACAAAACCCACGGAACTAAACGTGGTGATAAATTCACCATGTAACTTTAAATCTTTTTAATTCTATTTTCATTCATTTAATCTTAACAACAAAGGTACCATAAAATAAACACTAACTGCGGTGGATATTAACGTCAAAGCATTATTCTGTCTAACATCCTACAAATATGAAGCCAAGTTAACGTCCGCGGAGGTACCAATAGAAGCGCAAAGTGCAAAAGTAAGCTATCTCCATAAAACTGAGGACACTGCATCCTAGGAACAAGCCGGCCATGCCGCCAACCGCCACTGGAAAAAAATGAAACAAATAAAACAAATATAGTTTGAAAAATATCATTCTTTTAAATCTTCTAATAGCCGTTTCTATATTTTTTTATCCGCACCGATCTGTTTTAATACATGCGGGTTGTAAAAACAGTTTATATTACAAAATACGAGTAACTCATTCAGCAACTTAGGATAACCTAAATGAAAAAGTTTTAAACGGTTCATAAATAGTTGAACTTGTATTTTGTTTTTAGAAACTGTTTTAGTACACTTTGTTTTCTGCATAACGGCTCTTAAAACAAAACTAAGCGTTTAAAAATATAGGAACCCGCCATTAATCTACCACCATTTTGAAATGCGGTTACTCTGACCGGAGTAAAAAAGAAAGCTCCACAGGTATCCCCTTTTTCATTTTTAAAAGGTTAATAATATGACATGGTGTAATATATATAGAGTGAAAAATAATAACAGATAATTAACAGAATCAGGCGTTACTTTACGGAAATCCATTATATATTAAAGATGATCATCAGTGCACGCAACTGAGAGAGGACGGGAGATGATGAAACTAAGTAAGACAAATCGTTTTATTTTACTACGCGGATCTTAGCTAAATTTTTAGCATCTTTTAACGAAAACAGATCCATCGGTAACTGAAGTATATTCTAAGATCTATTTAAAAAAAGGACTATTAAATATTTGGAGCTTATTAGCGTATAGCGAGCCTGAGCAGACAAGTAATAATAAATATAAAATATTACTCACGTTACGAGATAGTAACCTAATATAAAAAAACTTATAAAAAATTATAAAAAACTGCAGTTGCTAACCCACCTGCCAATCATGGCAACTATGGCAAAATTATAACTACGAGGCTATCTCCATAGATTGCCTCATAATTAGGAGGCCTATGTTCAGCAATGGACTTTTTCAGGCTGTAACGCTATATCCCGGCTACATCTGAACATAGGCCTCCCCGCCAAAACCTACAGTCTTAAGCCACCTAGATTTATCGACTTCCTTCATATCTCCTTACTTATAACATACTAGCTGTTACCCACGGCTTCGCCCGCATGGTCACTGGGAAATGAATTATCCATTGCTTTTTGAATTAAAAGAAAACTGAGTTTTATAGATTTGTCAGAGATGCAGCCATTAAAAGGAAACTGAGCAAAATTGATGCGTCAGCCTATTTAAATATTTTGAAAGGCAGCGTATACGCATGGAAAGATGAAAATAGCCTGTTTATTCCAAATGGAAATGGGATATTTTTTTAATTAAAGGAAACTGAGCATAATTATCCGTCAGGGATGCAGACTTTTGAAAAGAAACTGAGCTAAATTGATTCGTCAGAGATGCAGCCTTTTGAGTTGAAAGGAAACTGAGCTTAATAGGTCCGTCAGAGGTGCAGCATTTGGAATTGAAAAGAAACTGAGCTAAATAGGAAATTTTGAATTGAAAGGGAAGATCTGTGGGAATTCTGATTGTTTGATTGTGGGAATTTTGGGAAAAAAAACTAACTGAACACTATTTTAAAACGCTACCGTACACAATGTTATATGTTTTTCCATTCGGGGAAAGAATGTGGAGATTCTGGGCATTTGACACACGCGAACACATACAGATACAGCCGACCATGAAAGAAGCACCCCCGCTACCTATAACGTTTGCCCTGCGCTTTATTAATTGTCATTGGAAAACTGAGCTTAATAGGGAACCGCAACCTCTTGAATTGAAAAGGAAGATCTGTGGGAATTATAGGGATCCGTGGTATAATAACATTTTCACCTTTTCCTACGCCTGTCAAAATTGTAGCACCGATTATGTTCCGTCCAAGATATGCCACACGCAGTCTTGCCCCGTTACATAAGCGAGGAGCATCTAAATTTCGCATTAGCATGACTGGGACGCCTAATTTTAATAGAAGCTTATGTGAGGGCACACCTGACAACTCTAGAGAATTTAGAAACTCTAAGGGATATGAAGTGCTCTGTTCTGTATCCATAACTGTGTCTACTGACAAATACTCTGTTATTTCTCCTGCTACTTCGCTTAATATATCTGAATTTATTTTGTTAACGCTCTCATTTTTTGGTGCAAGAATCACCCTTTCACATAACCATTTGTCTTCATGCATGTTGTTCGTTAAATCTGAATAAACGCTGGCAATTAATTCGGAATGACTCTGTACTAAATTACAAAAATCCTCCTCAATTTAACGAGCCCACAGCATCCGTTTCCAACCGCCCATCGCTAACATTTTAATAGTGTGTCAGCATAGTTTCCAGCATTGATATCATTATACAAATGCACTCTCATATTCGTAGTTAAACTGAATTTTGTTAACTTGTTCCATAAAATAGACGACTAGATGCGTTAATATTCATCTGCAGGTGTGCCCTTTTGAATGACAGGTAAAGTTTGGCGAAAGTCACCGGCCAGTAAAACCACCATTTCTCCAATTACATCGCTATTGCTGCGCAAAACCTGGAGCGTTCGATTTAGTGCTTCTACAGCTTTTTTATGCGACATTGTACTTTCGTCCCACACTAAAAGTTTTCATTGTCGTAGCATTATACCTCGTGCACTATTTTTGCTAAAGTTGCAGATCGGCGATTCTTCCTGGGCTAGAATTTAGAGGGAGTTTTAAAACAGAATGTGCAGTGCGGCCCCCGCTTAGCAGCGTGGCGGCTATACCGGAGGAAGCTACGGCCACAGCAATGTTTTTATCTTTCCGTACCTGCGCTAATAATAAATTTAACAAAAATGTCTTCCAAGTTCCTCCAGGGGCATCCAAAAAGAAAAGTGCACCATTTTCAGATTCAATTTGTCCTAATACTTTTTCCAAAACTCGTTTTTGTTCGGGAAGCAAGCGGGGTACAATTTCGGCTACTTGCTGCTGCAAAGCTGGTATAGTAGTTTGTTTCACGTATAATTTCATCACTTAGTTAATTTTCTTGCCTAATTTTTTGCCTACCATTGCCATTACTTTATCTTCAATTTTTCCAAGTGCTTCATTATAAATGTGTTCATTGGATGTCATGTTCGCATGTGTCTGCTGTAACCTTCGCAAAATATCTTCTGCTATATACTCTTTATATTTGTCCCACAATTCATGTGGATTAGATAGCCCGCAAGATGATATGAGAGTTGCATAAAGATCCCTAATTTTGGCTGGTGACTGGCACTGCACAGCTTCCTCCATGGTTTCATCCCAGTGATTATCGTTTTCTAAAAGATGCAGAGCTTCACATGCTTCTCTATAAGTTGCGCATTACTGATTGTATAATATAAAGATCTAAAACTGTTCGTTGACAGTTTTAAGGTCTTTATATCCTGTAGGACCCCGAACATGGTGCAGCAGCAATCGTAAACAGAAACATTCTAAATTAGTTACATGGACGGTATACACACGACCAAGGGTATCTGATGATTTTACACCTGGCTAATTTGCAACAGGCGCACCTTGAATACGGCGATTCCACTCCTTCCTAGATGTGTTCCAAGTATAATAGCGGGGGACTTCAGAATATAACAACGTTTTTGCAAAGGGATCGGTTTGACAAAGTTGAAAGAAGGCTGTTAGTGTAGTTTTTGGCGGTGATGCAATTCTTTCTTGGAAATTTCTTTCGGTGCACATGGGTTTTCTAAGTGCACAGCAAGGTGAGTAACTGTTGGGTGTCTTTGATGTAAAGGGAAGCCAAGGAGATGCCACGCTGCCTCGTTACTGCTGACATAACGCCCTGCTTGAAAGGTCTGTACTTCATTAACGGGATTTGCCTCACCTTCACTCCTGAGATTAAATATTGCTTGGTCGCTTCCTTTATTTATGTACTTACAGATATACTTGATTGCGCGGACAGAGCTACATGCTTCTACATTAATGTGGGCATTAAACATTTTACATAGAATGGGCGAATACGGGACAATCCAGCTGTTATCTAAGGTTTCGAACGCTCCGGAGCGAGATTTGATTGTAACTTTCCTGTCACCATCTTCGGGAGCTCTGCGTCTGTATAAAGGGTAGCCATTGTCATTGTGCACTGTTTCTTTTAATAGTTTCTCTTTAGGGAATTTCTTTGTACATTTTCTTACTTTCATACACGGCGATATTGAATTTCGTGCTCCACATGGACCGTGAATCATATTTCGGACGATGGTATATCATACAATTCTTTATCTTGCTCAGGATCCGGAATCTCGGCGCTTATTATGTCGTCTATTTGGCTGGGCCGCAACTTTTCTTTAAGCCATATTAGAATGTGGGCATGCGGTAATCCTCTTTTTTTGCCATTAAATTGAATACATGAAGCACTGCACCTCTCCGAAAATTTTCCCTTTGTTAATTACATACATTAATTTTTGTACTTTTAATCTAAATACTCTAGCAACTAAATCGTGTCTGTCAGTACTTTTTTGGCCCGGCATTAGCTCCTCGGTTATTTCTTTCCATGTGGGATTGCAAGTAAAAGTAACAAAAAATGATCAGGTCTTCCATAAGTTCGTACATAGGCGAATGCGTCTTGTGTGTACTCATGTAGGTAGCGGGGACTGTAAACGAATGATGAGGATAGAATTACTATTTTGCCTAAATCTCTGGAGTTAATATTGGTGTCGCTATAAATGCATCTTGTAAATGTATATAATTCTCAACGCGCAGCTTTTTTTCATTTAAAGATATATAACGGAGACGTTCACTTTCTACCTTCATATACATGTCTACCAAAAATTGATGAAATAATTGTCTACACCGGGCTAAGAGGTTAAAATCATTTTTTCGCAACATCATATTATGATACGCATTAAAATCCATGCATGATACTTTTTTGTTCGGAGTAGGCTCCTTTGTGACCGGGTTAATGAGTGGAATTTGAAAATGATAACCCTCTTGTCCTTTGCAATAAATCAATGGGTATTGCAGAGCGTCATAAAACTTATATGTATCGTCTACCCGTTGCAACGTATCATCACGTGCTCGTAAGACAATGTCTCGTGAAGAAAATTGATCACCACTAATTATGGATGCTATTTCGTTTTAGTTCGAGCGCCTTTTATGCTCTCCTCGAGGGGTATGATCTACTTGAATGACGACTTTATAATCCTCTTCAGGTAGGTTTTCTAAAGCAGTTTTAAATGTTTTGACTAAAATGTTACGTTCATGCAAGAATCTTTGAATTTTGAACACTGTGTCTCTCTCAACTCCCTGGATATATTGGCAGCGACGGTCTACCTCGATTTCTTCGTCACCCATAAAATATACTTGTAAAAATTTATGCTGTTCGTTTTCAGCTGGAAAAAGTGAACCTATTCTATTATAAAATTGCCCTTGCACCGTAAATGTAGGCGAAAATCCCGGCATTATTATTTCCACGTCAACTCCGAAGGACGTCATTTGAAAGCATGAGTTATATTTCCAGACCCTGTTTAAAAAGTGCCGTGACTCATTAGCATCATATAAAAAGAAAGTTTTCAAAGGTTCTTCTGGTTCCCCAAGTAACGGAAGAGACACTTTGCCATTGGAACAGCACATGCCTGTGGTCTCATCTTTCCGTTTTAAAGCGCTGCAAAATCAACACGCCTTGTCCATCAGTTCGATAACAACTAACCTGTGATTTTTATAATCAATCAACTGATCATAATTGAATGCTGCGTCATTAAAAACCGACCAATTGTTTCTTTGAAAATTTTGTCGACGTTCAGCTTGGAGCTGTGCATTTGCATCTCTTCGCGCCTGTGTCTGTTCTGGTGTTTCAGATGCACTTATAGTAGATTGAAGTTCAGCTTGCTCAATGAGTCTGTGTTGAGTTTCATCAGGTGTTTCCGCGGCTCTTAAGTCGGTCTGACGTTCCGCTTTTTCGAATAGCCTTTGCTGACTTTGAGCAGGTTTTTCAGTAGCTCTTAAAGTCGATTGACGCTCTGCCTGTTCAAGACGCCTTTGCTGACTTTGATCAGGTGTTTCAGTAGCTCTTAAATTAGCTTGACGCTCTGCCTGTTCAAGACGCCTTTGCTGACTTTGATCAGGTGTTTCAGTAGCTCTTAAAGTAGCTTGACGCTCTGCCTGTTCAAGACGCCTTTGCTGACTTTGAGCAGGTGTTTCAGTAGCTCTTAAAGTAGCTTGATGCTCTGCCTGTTCAAGACACCTTTGCTGACTTTGAGAAGGTGTTTCGGAAGCTCTTAAAGCAGCCTGACGCTCTGTATGTTCAAGATGCCTTTGCTGACGTTGAGAAGGTGTCTCAGAGGCTCTAAAAGCAGCCTGACGCTCTGCTTGTTCTTGCCTTCTCAGTTCATCATCTTCTAAATATTCTAACGATCGAGCTAATCTTTTCGCTTGTCTTTGAGAAGATACTCTTGAAAGGCTGGACTTACGTTTGCGAGGCATTATGAAGTAACAAAAAAACCTATTTATAAAAAAAACGTTAAAATATCTGAAAGGAATTAAATTTCCTTTTAAATATTTTTTTTAAAAAGTAAATCCAAAATATTTAAAAGGAATAAATATTCCTTTTAAACATTTTTTAAAATCAAAACAACAAAACCTATTCAAGACACAACACGAATCCGAAAACGATAGCCAGTAACTTAACTTAAACCAAATCACAAAACAAATCGCAGAAAACCGATGCCACCGAAACCATGCCTACGCTCTGTTGCGACGTGAAAGAAGGACAAACTTTTGCAACATATTCTATTTTCCCACGGGAATGAGATGTTTTTCCGCAGAAAAAGTAGCCTATGTCACTCTACAGCCACCGAACTATCCCCATACAAAAAATCATGCCATGGCGACGCTCTGTTGCGACGTCAAAGAAGGACAAACAAACAAACAAACTTTCGCATTTATAATATTAAGTATGGATAATATAAAAAAAATGTATACTAGCTTACCAAGTACGTCTGTGAATCCGAAAATGATATCTCGCCTGTATCTCATTCGCGGATATGTGGCGATGCCCCATTGCAGGTTCGTGCCCAAATACCACTCTTGAATTGTCTGCAAAAACCCACTTTGTAATAAGTAATTCACGGAATACCAGATCAAAATACCACCATAATTCTGCTTTTGTACAATAAAGAACGAAAATCGCGGAGAACTTTTATACTCGTTTCTTTTTTTTAAACGAGACACTCCATGTTCTTTTAATAGAATAAGGCTGACAAACGAGTACACGGTCCACTTGATGGTAAGTAGAGCTGTGGCTCAAAGACTAATACTCTATTCTCGAATATGAACCAGAACGCATTCTGGTCGACCGTGAGGATTAATATGGAATGCCTTGTTTCCAGTAAAAAGCTTCTCCGGTTCTCTACATTTACTATGAGGTGCAGTCGAAATAGGCTGCTATTTTACGCTGGTATTCTGTCCCACCGCGCTGACATCAATGAAATTGTTAATTACAATTTTAACTACGTTCTCGACGGTATAGGAAAATATCGTGAGGAAACCTGCAGGTCTAAGAAATTAGAAAAAATATTTCGAACACATGTAAGTTCACCAACATGCATTGAAGCAACGCGGCGGACAATTCCTTGCCCCAAAATCCTCTCAGAAATGAGAGGAGGCCTGTGCCCAACAGTGATACATATATAGGCTAAAACTTTAACTTCTTACGCTAGTATTCTATGAAAGCGTAGTTCTCTCCAGTCAAGCCATCCCATTCGTGCTGATACCATAATATAACTGCAGCGCGGCTCTACTACGTGACTATACTTCACGTATATTTTGACTGTTATTCGAGGATAGATAGAAGTGGACAGTGCACCCGTTTGTTATTCTTACTGAAAAAAAAATCTATTTTAAATTGCAGCATACACGCGAAAGCTGTGGAGCACAGACTACTTTCAAAGAATATTCATCATGATATTAAAAAAATCATCCAGATCTTTACATCGATTCGATTGTAGCAAGTGATGATATACCTATTATTTCATTTATCTTCATACATATTTCCTACGCCATTATACTTTAAAAATATACTTTAGGTAAAATTAGAGGAAAAACTTTTTATCTTGTTATTTTAACTTAATTCGGATAAAAATGGGCAAATAATTAAAATAATAATAATAATAAATTGTCTTGGAATCTAGATACGAGTTTGAATTCAGCTAGGTACAAAATTTTTGTAGACAACTAGATTACTTAATTAATTGAAGTTTTATATATTATGCGATACTTAATCTTACCCTACATATGAAACGTAAGCGAAGTATGCATGTGATAGGATAAAGTTAGTTAGACCCAGAGAGAGAGAGAGAGAGAGAAAGGGAGAGGGAGAGAGAGAGGGAAGGAGAGAAAAAGATAGAGAAACAGTGATAGCTTTTGTGTTCTGCTAAATAGCAGAAAGATTGAAAGGGTAAAGAACGACAACAGACTGTTCCACCATTTTCGTCAAAGGTGACGTCGCAACTGCAGACGAAAAATTGATTTTATTTTATAGGATAGGTTGACAAACGAGTTCACCTGATGGTAAGTGGTTGCTGTGGCCCGTAGACATCTAAGTTTATCCTCGATTACGAATTAAAATGCAGATGCGTTGTCACCTGTGAGGCCTAAGATGGAATGCCTCGTTTCCAGTAAAAAGGGGTCTCCGATTCTCTACACTCACCGCATGAAGCACAGTAGCAATAAGCTACCATTTTCCGCCGGTATTCTGTGAGAGCGTGGTCCTTCCCCCGGTTGAGTCGACCCATTCATGCTATAAATATACTACTAACATAATTGCAGCATGGCTGTACCACGTATGAAGTAATTGCAGATAACAGCAGAATACAGTACCTTCCTTCCATCAGTTATACTTATGATTATGACTTTAAGTACGATAAGGAGTAGAAAAACAAGGTTCAACTCACGCTTGTCAGTATCACGTAATTGATATCGTCACAAATGGGATAACATGCGCAATCCATTTTCTTCCCAGAATCATCACGCAGTTTGTAAAGCACATCTGAAAATAATTACATAAAAACAAAAAGCATCACTTTTAGCACATCTTCCTGACAGTAAATCAAAAAAAAAATATTGCGGCGGCCAACCACATTCAATCTAAAGGGGAAGCAAGGTAGTAGTGAAAGGTAGTAATAGTAGCTTAGAATATATAGTACAGGTCGTAGTAGTATTTTGCCGTGTCTCGCAAATGGAAATCCATCACCTCATTTTGTTTTGTAGGTGCCGTAAGAGGCGACTATGAGAAAAACCAGATCTTTCCTTGCTTCTGGCGACGTAACCGTCTTGTTTACGTTAGACGGAAAATAACTAGACCAGCGATGGTCAGCAGCGTAAAATATGCAAAACGAATGGCACTGTGATCGTCAATCCGCTTACCAAAAGTGATGATCACGGCAAAACCTTTTTGATCCGTGGTGGAGCCACGCTATTATGGTTGTAGCAAGAATGTGTCAGGTCATACGGGAAACGGCCATGCTCTTACAGAATACCAGCGTGCAATAGCAGCTTAATACTGCTGTTTTTTGAAGGGTGAGTATAGAGAACCGGTGATCTTTTTTTACTGGAAACGAGGCATTCTATGTAAGTCCTCAGGACTGACAATGTATCTACATTTTGATTCCTAATTAAAGACAAATGTATATGTCTATGAGCCCTAGCAAACATTTGTTTTCAGGTCGCATAGCTCCAGTTGCCATTAAACACTTTATTATTTTTATATTAAACATTAAATTAAACTAAATAAATAAATATCATATTAAATACGTTAATTTTTTTACCTTTATACTTCGCCAAACAATGTAAACCTTTTACATCGCAAACTCTTTCGTAACCTACGGAAAATAAATAGCAAAACTTACTCGATTGATAAATAGATAAAACATTTGTTAAAAAAGACATTCCCTTATTTTTTTAAATAAAAAAGCACAAATAAATAAAATTGTACATACTTATTTCTTTTATGAAATAAAAGCATTAGCAAAACTCTCAGTATGGCGTAGTATGTCGAGTGATGAAAACTGGAGTAGCTTTCTGCTGATAACGTGGCATTTCATCTTCGTCCTCAGGATTCAACACTATTTTTAATGTAGCTGTCTATATGGATGCTCGTTGGTCATTTGTAGTAATAATTATGTGAATTTATAAATTTTAAACGTGTGACATTATAGAGCATGCATCATTTACCACGTGCTCGGCGGTGAAGAAAAACATCGTGACCTGCATGTCTGAGAAATAAAATAAAATATTTCGAAGACATGTGAAGTTCGCTACCACTCATTGGGGCAGCGCGGCAGACACGTTCTTACCCCAAAACCCTCTCAGAAATGAGAGGAGGTCTGTGCCGAGCAGTGGGACGTATATCGACTTTAACTTTTAACTTTTTAAAGAGCATGGTGAACTACAGAAGCTATTAGTTTGCTATGTGACTGAAGATAATTATTTACCACAAATGAATATGAAATACACTAAGATTTACTCCAATATTATATATTGAATAAGGGCCAAATTAATGGTACCCTTAATAAAAAAAAAACATGGGTGCTTAGGTGCATTAATGTAAAAAAAGGCGAGAGCTATGGGTCAGGATCGAGCCAAATAGAAGTCCGTAGTCTCTGCCTACCCCTCTGTTACGACATGCGTTTATATTTATGTATAAGATTGACTACCTAATTCTAACGTACCCATGCCCGATGTATAAAACACACAACGTTAGTACCATGATCATAAACAGCACAAGTGCGACACGGAAACAAAAACCTTGTGTTGTAAAAGTCTTGTGTCAGATTCAATAACCTTCTATTCAATTAAATATTTATTTAAAAATTTTGTAAAAATAATTCTTTGCTCGCATACTGGGCTATAGGACTATAGACTATAGGCTATAGGTCTGAGGTAACAACCCCGCACGGATTTCTGCCGCCAACGGCTATTTGGTTCCGTTTGGTTGGTGTTCCGGTGTGAAGGGTGAGAGATAGCAGAACTTCAAACTGTGAGGCATTCCGTCTAAGTTTTTACGGCGGCTCTTCAAGTTGGCGAACATAGTGATGAATGTTTTGGCAAAGATAATAGCCAAGAGTTTGTGATGGCATCCACACATTGGAAGTTCGTTCAGTTTGCTTCGGTTCAGACCAATGTGCAGACGAATTTATTAATATGAATATGACGACTGACGGCTTCTGCGGTTATTTTATACACAGCATACCGCTACTATGTCAATGTGTATATGAAATTATTATTTTATTTATTTTTATTAGAATTTTTATTTTTGTGATATTTATTTCTTGGGTTCCACAAACATTTTTCGGCTTGGTAGAGCTCTATAAAACGAAAAGTTTTTTCTTTTGTCATTGTAAATGCCATTATGTAAACACTGGTTACGACGCGTGAACATAAAATTTAAATCGGGTGCGTGCAATCGCTCTGGGGTATATAATGTATTATCTATGGCTCTGGGAGCTCGTAGGAAACTAAACGCGCGCCCAACGTGTGGACGCGGCGGCCAAACTCTGTCACAATCCTTTGATCTTTTGTGAAAAACCGACACCATACGGATCTCGCACTAACTTGCAGACCATCATTGCAAAACATACCAAGGTAAGCACAAACACCCGCTTTACATGATGGCTATTGTTATTGGCCACAACAATCTTCACTATGTTAGCCAAAGTGAAGAGCCAGCGAGAGGAGTTGACGACACATCTGTAGCTGTTTTTGTTTAAAGTTGGCTGCAGTAGCCCTTTACCATCAGGTGGACTAAGAATAAGTTCATTTGCCAATTCATTTTTACAAAAAAAAAATCACCATCATTAAATCTTAGGGTAATCTACTTACCGATCTTTCTATAAAAATGTGGAATACAACCGCAATATTGAAGGCAGAGTTTAATTCGACACTCCATTCTACACAACGTGTATGAGTAAACCGCATTGTGTTTAAGAATATTCTCATGGGTAAACCTGCATCTTCGTTGATTTACGCTCAGCCTGCAAGACAAAGCTTTTTAATGAGGAAGAGTCAGGTTGCTGCATATAATGGGGACATACTTCTTGCAAAGCGTTGCATACCGCAATGCTTTACAAGAAGCACGTTGCCCCGGTTGCGTCCCGAAAGAAGATCCCGGTACCCCTCTTCTACATTGATTGTGACCACCGAGGATTTGTTCCGGTAGAAGTCCGGTATATTCTTCTCGTTACTCCCGCAGCCAAAGATATCCATACAATTTTCCCTACACTAAAAAATATTATGCCTGTATCACAAATGATGCGGCTCGATCAGTAAGGACCACTGTCACAAAAAATAACTACTTAAGCAGCAAACTGTTGCTGTGTTTATAGTATAAGTGAAAAGAATGAGAGACCTTATGACTGGTAACTAGAACTTCCTACTTGGTCCTCAGATATTACAATATATCTGCATTTTGGTCCTTAGTCAAGAAAGGAAGCAGGTGGCTATAGACCTTATTGATTATGTCCAGTCAGCTCAGATCATATATTCCATTGTAACATTCTTCTTTTACTTCTTTTTTAAACGATGTCCCGGATACTACTTACCTACTTCACTTTTCTACACATACTTTTCCACTTTATGGGGTCTGTAGCTTCTACAGTGAGTTTATTGCCACTTATTTCTTTACTTTGATATACTTGACCACACGATGTCGATCCAGCGCTTGTTTGGGTCTGCCGCGTGGTATAGCTACTGTCACAAATGTATTAAGTATTTCCTTCAAAAGTACTTTATTGACTTACGTAGGACGTGTCCGATATGTGCCAGTTTGATTTATTAACCTAAAGCTTATCCGCCACGTACATCAAGGGATGTTCTAAAGAAGAATGTGCAAGCTATTGCTGTTTTCTTAATGTCTCGAAACCTTTGACAGGATCTGGGATGTTAGCCTTTTAGGCAAGTTCTCAGCGTATCAGACTTATCCCTTGGCTAAGTGAAGGACTTTTTGAGTAAACGGTCTCTCCGAGTTGTTGACGCAGGTTGCTTTTCAGAACCTATGACAACTAATGTCGGAATTCTTCAAGAGTGAACGACTCTTCGCAATTCTCTTCCTACTGCATATCAATAAACTGCTTATGACTAATATCTATGGATATATATATATATATATATATATATATATATATATATATATATATAGCACAGTTTTGCAGAGATTTTATCTAGTGTTTGGAGTATTAGGGATCAAATCCAGTCTAAAAGGGCTAACAAATGGTTGAGCGTGTGAATCTCTCTCCCTCCAGACAGTCTCTGAATGGTGTGATGTTACCTAGGCTGCACTAAAAGTATCGGGAATGGAATATTTCCACTGTTCCTGTCATATTAAAATCTTTTTAATTGAAAACTCGTTGGTTTTAAAAATCGAATACCATTTATTTATTTAAGAAAAGATTCTCGGTCTTGTCATAAGTTTTTGTCAAACTTGTTTAGTCGTTGAGAAAATGCAATTGACTCGAGAAAATTCAAGAGCGATGATTTATTATGACTTTCCAAGTGGTTTAACACAAAAGCAGTGTGTTGACCGGATGATTTCTGCATTTGGTTGAAGACCCATCTAAAACCATAATTTATCGCTGGTTTGCTGAATTTCAACGTGGACGTGTCAAGCTCAGTGATGATCCCCGTAAAGGTCGTCCAAAAACTGCAGTCACCCAAGAAAACGTTGATGCTGTGTGTAAGCTCATTGAGGATGATCGACATTTGACATACCGCGAAATTCAGGCAACTTTAGACATTGGCATGAGTCAAATACAAATAATCTTGCATGAACAATTAGGTGTAAAAAAGTTGTTTTCCCGATGGATACCGCATTCGCTCTGTGAAGAGCAAAAAGCGGCTCGCGTCACTTGGTGCGTCAGAACTCTCAAAAGATTCAACGCAGGATCCTCAAATGCTGTATACAACATTGTACGAGGTGATAAATCCTGGATATATGCGTACGAACCCGAAATAAAAAATCAGTCACGAGTTTGGGTGTTCGAAAATGAGTTAAAGCCAACAAAAATTGTTCGTTCACGGAGTGTTGCAAAAAAATGGTGGCCACGTTTGTCTCCAAAAACGGCCATGTTACGACTATTCCTCTTGAGGGACAAAGAACTGTTAATGCAGAATGGTATGCTGGCATTTGTTTACCACAGGTCGTTTCTGAACTCCGTAAAGAGAACTGCAACCGCCGCATCATCCTCCATCACGACAATGCGAGTTCTCACACAGCACACATAACAAAAGAGTTTTTAGAGCAAGAAAACATAGAAAATAATTCTATATTTTCTTCTATCCGCCGTACAGCCCCGACCTAAGCCCTAATGATTTCTATACTTTCCCTAAAATAAAGAATAACCTGAAGTGAACCTGAAGAAGCTGTGGACGCCTACAAAACGGCTATTTTGGAGACCCCAACTTCCGAATGGAATGGTTGCTTCAATGATTGGTTCCATCGTATGGAAAAATGTGTCAAATTTCGCGGAAAATACTTCGAAAAGCAATAAATACATTTTTAAATAGTAATGTTGTGTCACTTTCTTGATTCCCGAAATTTTCAGTGCCGCCCTCG
The DNA here is from genome assembly GCA_907164705.1 of Parnassius apollo. Classification (NCBI taxonomy): domain Eukaryota; kingdom Metazoa; phylum Arthropoda; class Insecta; order Lepidoptera; family Papilionidae; genus Parnassius; species Parnassius apollo. The sequence goes on from CAJQZP010001531.1 coordinate 1,228,565, forward strand.
TAATCTCGTGGGATTCAACCTACATAACAAAAGTGTGTCTCTACACCACGATAAATAGCCAGCTCTTTTTGGCTCCTTCTCTAATTATAAATCACCGACTGATTTTTTTATACAATAAGGATGACAAACGAGCACACAATCCACCTAATGGTAAGGGGATGCTGTGGCTCATAGACATCCACATCAAACCTCGATTAGGAATCAAAATGCAGATGCATTATCACCCCTGAGGACTAAGACGGAATGCCTCGATTCCATTAAAATGAGTTTCCGGTTCTCTACACTCACCATACAAAACACAGCTCCATCAAGCTGCTATTTTAAGCTGGTATACTGTGAGAGCGTGGCCTTCCCCTGTCGAGCCGACCCATTCGTGCTACAGCTATAATATAGTAGCGACAGTTGCTTACACTATATAAAGCGCAATTCCGCTCGTGCATGAAGTATTGCAACCATATATGGGCTGGTGCAGCAAGCAGCTTCTTGTCTGGTTCCCACACCTTTGTCGAGATACCGCTCATTCGAATCAAACAATTTGCTTCGTTGTTCATAATGCGTACATCAAAGGAGTGGAAGGTTTGTCTTCCAAGCAAAAGTGATAAAGCTTTTGTTAAGCTAAGTCAGTGTGCTTTACCATATTCCACGGCATCACCACTTACCATCAGATGGGGTAGTAATCAAGCATTGGCTTTTAAAAGCAAAAAAGACTGTCCTCATGTACTCGTTCTTTTGTCACGCTCATTCGTAAAAAAAATGAAAACATAAGTACTTAGCAGCCGCCGATGATGTGTATACTGTCAAAGCAGTCATATAGATTTTCATATAGAAATTTTCCTGCGATCTTTCATGCTTTGTTGATATGTCCGGAACTTCCAAAGATCCATGTACATAAGCCTGAAAGTTCAAATTAAGAATTTGTAAAAGTCTATGACAAAGAAAACGCATCCGTAAAAACTAATTTTATTTAAATCTGTCCAATAACTCAGATCTAAACCTCGAACACTACCAAATTTTCAACTGCAATTTAAAGTTCTAATTTACCTCATGCTCTTAAGTTATATATGGACAAAGTTTTGTTTATAACCAATAAAGGTGATAAATGATCACAAAGTCTGCATTATTGTAACCGGACGCTGTGGCCCATAGATATCTACACTTATTCTCGCCTAAGAAAAATAAATCAAGATGCAGGTGCGTTGTCATCCTTTAGGATTAAGATGGAATGCCTCGTTTCCAGTAAAAATCTACTCTACTCTCACCATACACACACCATAAACACAGTAGTATTAATCTGCAATTTAACGTTGGTTTTCAATGAGAGCATGGTTATCGTGCTACAACTATAGTTGCAGCGTGGCTTTACACGTAAAATTGTAAGAAATTTACATAACTTGCCGTGCGGTGGCAGCGTAAGATCAGCTAATTACATCTCGTGGGTGTCGTAAGTACGAATGGCTTCCAATAGATGACATATAATCATTTCGTATACACCAGGCGTAAAATATCTAGTGCAGCGACGGGAAGCAGTGATAAAGGTACGAGACGCCTGGTACTATCATCGTCAGATAACCTCCAGACCGAACCGACCAGCCATGTGTGCAGAACAGAAAAAAGCGCCCAAGTATACGCATAAGCTCTGGTACAGCCTCTATTCCCTCACTCGCAAAGTCCGACGGGACGGCAAGCCGACACGACTGGAGAGAAATCAGGCTCAGTACCAATGGCTTAAGGTGCTCCCCGAGGCACAGGTGTGAAACACCACCAACTTCCTGAGTCTCTGCTGCTACTAAGAATTTCTTGACAGAAAAACTCAATAGCTGAATTTTGTTGGCCCAGCCTGGGATTCGAACCAAAGACAAACGAGGAAATCATCGTGCGATTGCAATCTGCCTACTAAGCTTAATGATTTAAGCACCTAGTCCAATTTACGGGAGCGGTAGAGGCGTTTTTAAAAACTAACATAAAATTAAGAGATGTCCTTACAGAAGCTCACGTAGTGTAATAATGAAAAACTTATTCAAATATATGTTTCATGCAGATCTCATTACATTTGCTTACTCATGTGTCACGCTATGGGCTACACACAGGGTGCAAAGTCAACAACAACATTTATGCACGTACTTGTATCATTCTTTTTGGGGTTGAATCGATGATTACCTCCTTAAATAAAGAGGCCCATGTGGGTACAGCAGTGGACAAGAAGTGTAATAGAGAACAAGAAATTTGATGTCGAATAGTTCATACAACAGCGATGCGATGAACTCCTTTCTGCTCTTTAACCATATAAACAATGAGAGGAAGCTTGTATATACAAATCTAGAACGTAGTGAGTATTTTTTACAGAATAGGGTGACACACTAGCACACAGTCTACCTGATGGTAAGTGGTTGCTGTGGCCCATAGGCATATACATTTAACCTCAATTAGCAATCAAAATGCAGATGCTTTGTCATCCCCGAGGACTAAGATGGAATACCTCTTTCCAGTAAAAATGGTTTTCGGTTCTCTACACTCACCATACGAAACAACAGTATCAAGCTGCTATTTTACGCTGGTATTCTGTGATAGCGTGCTCCTATCCTGGTCGGCCCGACCCATTCGTGCTATAATCATAATATTACTGCAGCGTGGATCTACCACGTATATTTAATTTTTATTAATTGGTAAGTAGTAAGCTTTCTTCGTCATTCATGGTTTGTGAACAGGTAATTTAATTTATCCTGTATTATTTTCACTTTAAGATAAGGCTTCCAATGGACGGATTGATTGAACAATTACATCATTTACTGTATTTTATCAGCAGACGATTAACTTTCTATTCTAGGTTGAGTAGTAATAACGTGGTTATTGTTCATAAAGTACCAGGTTCGGAAACCAGCCCTTGAGTTTTTCTGTCAATAAATTCTCAGTAGCTATCCGGTTTCACACCCATGCTTCAGAATGCACGTGAAACCATTGGTTCTGCATCTGATGTCACTCCAGTCGTGTCGAACCATCGTATCGGAATGCGAAAGAATCATATCACATCACATCTGCGTAATAATCCTGTCTTGATGGCTTATTTTCGTTGATCGAAATTCAGTCTGGAGGACATTACTAATAACTTCTTTAAATAATGTTTCCCATATTCTCTGTGATATAACGAAAATTTAAATTGAATATACCAATGAAATCCGCATCATTTCATTTCAATCTGCGTAGGTAAAGTAGTCCTGTGTTATGATATCATCATTCTTACAGCCCCTTGTAAGTCCGTGCTGAAGATAGGCCTCCGCAAAGATTGACCATAGAACGTTCCTGAGCCACCTGCGTCCACCGAATTACTGCATGTCTTACCAGGTCGTTACTCCATCTAATGGGGGGCTACCCCACGCTTCGTCTACCGGTATGCCACTACTGCTGCCACGCGAGAGTCTTTCTTCCCCATTGATCGTTGCTTTTTTGAGCTACATGGCCGACCCATTGCCCCTTCTTATTACTAATACTTTGGGCTATGTCGGTTACTTCGGTTTTACTGTGGAGTTTAAGTCTATCAAAGAGAAACCTCAAGCTTAATCCTCTCCATAGTTCGCTGAGCGACCTTGAGCTTTCACATAAGGCCAGCAGTGAAGGACCACGTCTCAGATCGATAAGTCTCAGATCATCACTGGCAACACCCACTAGTTGTACAAACTTTTTATTCTATATAGTTTGAATATATTTACTTACTTTATATGCGGTGGATATATCGATGAGTTGCGCAAACACTTGTCCATCAAGAGGGTGGACAGAGAAGGTCTCGTTTTGAGGTTTTACGTAATCCCATTTGTTTCTTGCTCTGTACCTGTATAAAAAAAATTAAACATGTACCGTTACGGCATATCAAAAGTCCACTGATGAATATAATAGGTCTTAAATGGCATAATTGCCACGCGTGGCAGGTAGGTTCACAATCGCAGTTTTTTATTTTCTAATATATGTAATGCCGATATGATGGACACTAAATGTATTACGAAGACGCTGCTGCCCATCTCCTGATTTGTCTCCCTCTGTCGCCTCTTACGACACCCACGGGACGATGTGAGGTAGTGGGTATATTTACAAAGCCATTAAAAATATGGCATCTCCATTGAAAAGAGTTCGAGTCAGTAACAACAGTATTCTGTAAACAATTGCTTTTAACATAAGACGATCCAACGTCAAAATTTTGTGTAAGACTGCTCAATCTAACAAGCAATTTAATTAATTTGATTAACATATATTGCAACTGCAAGTTAGTTATACCAGTTACGCGACTCCTAACAGTCTGTAATTCATTCATGGAGATAAACACAAGAGGTATACGATTTTACAACAAAGAAAATATGCAGGCCTCAAAAAGTTTAAAATATTTATTAAGCAAAACTTTTTTAATAAAGGTTATTCAACTACTTAAGAGTAAAAAAATTCATAATAACCCCTGGGAATGAGGTGATCGCTTCCATGCTGCTTCTAAAAATGTTCATACTAATTGTATAAACTAATATATTATACATTATTTTTATTTTAATGTATGCGTTTTGGTAGAAGTGAAACTTTCAAATGAATTTAAATATAAAACAAAAACATTTCACAGCAAATGATTTATTTAATGTGATCATTTTCAACCACAAATACGGTATAAAACATAAGATAAAAGTTTAATTTTATAGCTAATAAGTGTTACAATTCTTATTTTAAGACTTATGGAGAGCCCAAATTTTAATGTTTAAAATCAAAATAGTATTTTTATTCGACTAAAATTGCTTTCTAATAGCGATGTCTACTTCATTCTATAGGTAAAACTAGCGATAGTGTATTTTAAAAGGAAGTAATCATTTTAATTTACACTTTGTATACAACTACACTATCACTGGGTAAAACATAACAAAAAATGAGAAAGGTGGTCCGTTAAATACACACTAGATGGTCTAAACACGACTTATTTAATATAAATCGTTAAGGTATGAAATCGTGGATTTGTTAAGAATGGTTTGGATATGATAATTTTATTTATTTTAACAGTTAAAAATTATATTGAGTATATTTTTAAAGCACCGTAAACTGAGGAGACCGAGATAATAGAAAACAATTTATAGTGAACTAGCTGCTCCCCGCGGTGTCACTCGCGTATATAAAGCGTCAGTGTTCACTGACGGTTCCTCCATTCAGTTCGCGCGCCGAGGCGAGTGTTAAATTATTTTAATTTTATAATAATAACAAAAAATACTACCATGCAATTATGTTAAATAATATAATGATTTCTAATTTTTACCCCAATATTTGACGATGAATGAAACTAATTTGATAGCTTTTAATTTTACTTTTTTTTTAATTACGTTTCGGCTGCTTCAGCATCAATGGTCATGAGGCACTACGTCTCCGAAACGTCGTGGATTACATATAAGCAAAGTAAGTACTCGTAAAATCAAACGCGATAAAATCCGTAATAAATGTTTTATTCAAATTTAAATAATATTTTTTAGTCATACTTCCGAACGCAAAACCCAAAACACCGTCTGACATAGGATAATAATGTAATGTGATTACTATCTTAAGAACGACGTTATAACTAGGTATAATTAAGTTGAAGTTTATAAGATATTTCTTCAGAGATGACTCATCAGTGATTTTTTTTGTTTGAAGTTAACAAGATGTACATAAAGTGCATTGACCACTCACCATCAGGCGGACATTATAAAAAAAGTATATCCAGGTAATTTATGAATTGCAGAGACATTTAAAACTTAAAATTTGATTTAACTGAAGGAACCTATATCCGATCCGCAACTCTTGTTTTACGCGGAGTATTAAAAAGAATATACGAGTAAGTTATAAAGAACAAATTAAATGTCTTTCTAACATTTTGTAATAAGGTAAAAATAAACATAATATAAGTAGTAAAACTGACAACAGATGTGGAAAAAAGATTCATGAATAACAGTCTTGTGTGTACAGGTAAGCGTACTGTACTAAAAGTGTAACTCGACTAGACAAGACTAGACCAGCTCGACTAGACTAGACTAAAATGAGCACAAAGAGGTATTCAGGAAGTCGGCTAATATACTTCATGGCCTGCAGAAACGGAGTAAATTTGTGATGATGATTTACACGATGAAATGGCAAGCTGATCATATATATTCATAATAAAAATACTTACGATGGTGAATTGTATACAGCAATCATGGAGTTCATAGCGTAACATAGACCCATTTCAGTGATAGTAGGTACAATTTCGAAAGTAAGACCCGTTGCACCAATAACCACACTAGGGTTGAAATCAGGTGCGAGGTTTAAAATTAACTCCATATATTTACTGGCTGGTATTCCATTGTAATCAGGCACTGACTCGAACGTTTCAAATGTGGCATTAGCTAACGCTGTAATGAATTCTTCAAGTTTAACTTTGTCTGGTTCGTCTGAATTCCTGTCGTAATAAGAAAATATTATAGGTTAAGTACGTTTCATACGAGGTTGAGCCACGCTGCAGCTTTATTAATAGCAGCTTATTGCCGCTGTGTTTCATGTGGTGAGGGTAGAGAACCGGAGACCCGTTTTACTGGGATCGAGGCATTCCATATTAGTCCTCAGGTGTGAAAACGCATCTGTATTTTGATTCTTAAGCGCGGTTAAATGTATAAATGTTAAAGGTTAAATTATAAATGTCCATGGGTCAGAATATCCACTTACCAACAGGTGAACTGTCTGCTTGTTTGTCAGTTTTATTCTATAAGAAAAACATGGTAGAGCCACACTGCAGCTATATTATGGTTGTAGCATGAAGGTAGGACCACGCATAGCAGTTTAATGCTGCTGTGTCAAGAGAACCTTCCTTACTGGAAACGAGTCTTATTCCTTAGATCTTTGATTCTTAATTGAGGATAGATAAAGATGTCCATAGACCACAGCATCTACTTAACATAACGTGGATTATGTACTCGTTTGCCACCGATATACTATAAAAAAGGTTTGATGATATATATTAATTAAAATTTTATTTGAAATAACTACATAATCATTTTAATTTGAATGACACTAAGCAGGTGGGTTGGTGATCAGAAAGCCAATAATTAGATTTAGTGTCAATTTTTATTAAGTTCTTAGTGATTATAAGTTATAAAATAGGTACAAAATTACGTCCAGCTATTGCTCGTGTGTCGATTTATGTGACTCCGACAGAATATCAGCGCTGCGGTAACTCTGTTATGCTGAGTCGGAGGCTTTTCTGTTGCAATCCATTTTTTTAAATGTTTTGCCAATATTATTTTGTTTGTAAAATTGATGTTCTATCAGTATCAGCAATTAATTTAAAAAATATATTTTTTATAATGCCAATAATAATAATTGAAATGTAAAATTTAGATTTTACGTAGCTGAAAGTTAAGGTAGATAAGGTGTCATTTATTAAGCTCAAAATAATGACTTGGAAGAAATTTTAATTTTTGGTTTGTTGAGGACATAGTTAAATAAAGGGGCTATGTATGAAACGTAAGACACAAAGCTACGTAAGACAGAGTAACTATCAATGAATGAGGAAAGTATTACTAAGTAGTGGCGGTATAGGGATATTCGGTACCCCATATCATCCCATGGATGACGTAAGAGGCATCAGAGAGAAGCAAGCAAAGAAGGGCAGCAGCGTCTTCCTAACAACGAATAAAAATAAAAATGCGGTTACCAGGCCGCCTAGTAAGCGTGGCAACTATGGGAAATATCCCCCATCTGAAGCAATCTCCATAGATGTTCCATGGGAGCTCATGGAACATCCATAGAGAGCCCATTTTCAGCAGTGGGCTGTAATAGGCTGTAACGGTAACTTTAACTAAAAAAGTACTACCTATGTAAGTAAAACTGCACATTTATGCAAATGTGTGAGTTTTAACGGATTAACATTAATAAAAAGCATAAGCAAAACAGTTAAGTAAAGTAAAAAAAAGTATGGAATGATCCAGATTCTTGGAAATCTATAATTTCTGCCTACCGCCACAGAACATGTGTATCAATATCTTAATAATCTTCACAAAATAGTTCGATGTATTCCGAAAAAAGACCGAATCCTAATATATAACTCTCTAGTAAAATCTCACTTACTTTATCTTGTAGGTATGGGGCAATGCAACCAAAACCAATCTTAAACCTCTCCAAGTGCTACAAAACCGTATCATAAAATTTTTATATAACTATGACTTTTTTAACACCAACTAAAACAATACATAAAGAAACTAAACTGTTGAACGTTACTCAACTTTATACATATAGCACATGCATACTAATATACAAAATAAAACGTAAATTAATCCACACACAACTTTTTTTAACAAAGAGCAAACAATCAAATACATAACACGCCGAGCTAGTCACCTTGTATTGCTGCCTATAAGAACAAACTATGCTAAAAATAATATAACGTATAAAGGAGTACAGTTATACAACAAAGTACCTAAATTTGTAAAGGAGGCGAAATCTTCGAATGCTTTCAAACAGAAGTTACTTGCCTACCTATACCTATACCTATATAGCTAAATACCTAACCTAAATTTCATTATTAAATAAAAGTTAAAAAACATTATTAAACTTGGAACACATTTTAATTTGAAAAAGTAACGAAGATATTCGCTTCTTAAAAGCGACATCCAACAAAGTTTTATTTATACCCGCACTAAAAATTGTTATTACTAAATTTATATAGTTATTGTTCTCATGTAAGTGACGATTGTCTTATTGAGAAATAAAGATCTTTAAACGGAATATATATGCAGATAATAAGTGACTTACTTGATATAATCAATTAGTTTCATTGTATCCAATTTCTTGTCGGGACATAGAGTTACGCATGGAAAAGAAGTGTTCCAGGCGTACATGTCCCTTTCCATAGATACTACAGTTGGCGAAGACTGATATCGTACCCAAGTAGCTTGAGAGAGAGACAGGATACCGCACACAGAAAGTCCAACCATCGCTAGCCATAGCAATCTAACAAACAAGATGTAAAATTAAAAAAAAATTGTAAGACCAACTTTAATATAAAAAAATATAAATAAAATGACAACATCATCAGTATAAGTCAAAGTGAATTAAATACGAATTATTTAGAATAACTGAAAATTTACTGGTCTTGATCAAATTTTTAAGGGACCACGTGAGAAAAATCAGCTTACAAAAAAAATATCAAAATCATTTAAAAAATACTGTCGAATTGAGTACCTAATCCTTTTTTTAAATTCGATCAAAGTATAAATTCAGATCAGTTTTGGAATATAGCACAGACTTTTTATTAATATAATATGTTGTAATCTAAGACAAATATTAATGTAAGGACACGATTTAATCACCCAGTCATGACTGGTAACACCCGTACAAAATATTTTGAAATATAAAAATAAAAATTAATCATGAGGTCCCGGGTTCAAATCCCAGCTCGGGTGAAAAATCATTTTTTGGGTACTTCTGTTAAGAATTTCTTAGTAGTAGCCCGGAGTCAGAAAGTTGGCGGTGTTTCATAGCCGTGCATCGAAAAGCACGTAAAGCTCAAAGCGTCCCATCGGACTATGAGTGTGGGAATAGAGAGTGCACCTGTGCTTGCGCATGAACTCGTGAACTATAATCCAGACCTGCTAGTCTCCGTTGAGACTGGCCGCCGTGATTGAAATACGGCCTGGAGGACATCATTGTTGTTAATCCAATGATACAATTTAATCGACAATTTGACTGGCAAGGTGCATGAAAAATATTTTCTCAGATTTAAAATAAATATGATATTATGTTATTGTTTGTATTAGTAATTAATTAGTAATAGTAATTCTTTCCTTTCATTCAACTAAGTGAAATCAAAAATTGAAACCGACGGATAGCAGATAAACCATCTCATAAAATGTCAATAACACCAAGCGTAACGATTACAAATAATTGTCGCAATTTCACTGAAACCTAATTCCAACTGTAAACTATTTTTACGGGGTAGAGCCATGCTGCAGTTTTATTATGGTTGTAGCATGAATGACGCGATTTGACCTGGGAAAGACCACGCTGTCACAAAATAACAACGAAAAATAACAGATCAATGTTGCTGTGTTTCGTATGTTGAGTGTAGAAGAACCGGTGAACCTTTTTTCTGGAAACGAGGCGTTTCATCTTAGTCCTCAGAGGTAATAACGTATCTTCTCGACATTACGTCGTCGTGTACCGAAACAAAGTTATGTCTGAAATTGAGTCGATGTCAAACAAACTCACAGATTGGGGAGGACTAAGTCTGGTCTAGTTTAAGTTCGGAAGATACAATAGCGCGTTAAAAGAACCATTGTGTATATATATATATATATATATATATATATATATATATCTTTGAATTCAGAGCACCCCCTAGCTGTCTCATTTAACAGCAAAATCGTCAACATATCGAATGATGTGAAATTTCGTGGTCACTTGGAAAGGAAGGCTAAATTGTCAAAAGGATCAAATTTAATCCATGGGACACTCACTCCACTCCCCACCACCCCTCCACAAGACTTACTTTGCACCTCAAACTTACAAAACCTTCCACACCATTGGAATGCATGGAGGTCCACTAATGTGTGTGCGTTTTACTAAGAGTTTTCTTCCTTGCACAAACTCTTTGTGGAATCCTTTATCACCGGCGATTTTTCCGGACCGATACGACTTAGTAACATTCAATAAAAAAGCTTAATCTATCAGTTCGCCGGATGTTGTAGTTGTTCATGGATGGCTGAAGTTACTACCATCAGGTGAGCCGCATACTCATTTGTCCCCTTTTCTATGAAAAAAATCTGCATTTTGGTAATTAATCGAGGATATATGTAGATATCTGTGGGCCACAGCATCCACCTACTATAAGTGGAGTGTGTACTTATTTATAACGCTTATTTTATATAAAAAAAACTCATATACTTTAACGATACTTCACTGTACATACATTTCACAAGGGTGTCTTCTTGACGCTATAATATGATTCAGTCCATGTATAGATGAGGTTTCAAGAAACAAACGTAAATATGTTTTTAATCTGTCTTTCAGTACAGAAAACTTGGATTTCTTCTTTCTTCCAGAGTACGATTTATTATACCGTTCCTTCATCTTGTATGATTTTTGGCTGGTGAACATCCTAAAAATTAATCAAATGCGGAATAACAAGTTAATTAAATTGAAAATTATTTAAACCCCCAGAATAAAGAAAGCTGACGATCTTTAAACGGCTTAACGAAGTTTGATAAACATGTCTAAGAACCACCGCTTGAAAACCTGCTTTCAAATAAAAAAAAACCGCACACAAATCGATTCACCCGTTTAAGAGACACACACATAGCGGTGAAACTTATAACACCTCTCTTTTTCTGCGGTGGTTAGAAAACTAATTTTACCGATTTTATCGCGTTTAATATGTGTTTAACGTCCTGACGTCATAATCGGAGGCTTTAACTTTTAGTTATTAGTTGAAGATAGTAAAGTGCCCTAAACGTCGTGAATTAAAAAAATTAAATTTAAACACGATAAAGTCCGTAAAATTAGTTTTATTCCATGTGTTTTATTCGCGTAAATACAAGTTTTATTCACGTTAGTACAAATAATTAAATTAATCAAATATTTAGGTGTAGCATCAAAGGCAAACAACGGCGCCTATTCTTGTTAAGAGAAAGCTTTGTTCACACAGTCAAAAAGCTTTGGAAAACTTTCAAAGAATTAAGGTTGTTTCTTTTTAAACAAAAAGGTACATCTTAGGTAAAGGTACTTCAATAAAACACTTTAAAATATACTTAATTTAAAACGTAACATATTGATATACCTATTGAAAAAAAAATAAAGCAGTGACTGGCTGACTGAATAGTAAACGAAATCCGAAGACATAATAAAAAGGTATTTCGTGACAAAAGCAAATTACGTAACTATTATTGTATTATCGTATAAATCAGTTCATGTTTGACATCAAGCATCTAGTAAAACAAATATATCTAAGCCTAATAGTCAAACTCGTGCAATTTAGTATTCTAAATATTGGTGTTAATATCTAAAATAGCTTGTAGGGAAAATATATCGATAACCTTACCCACGTTGCTTTGTTTTGTACTTAACCATTAATATTAATGAGCTTCAACTTTTCTAATTTTGTGATATGAATCTACTTTGCGCTTTTCGTTATCGTCATGTTTCTATCAACTAGACAATACAACTAGTCAATTTGTGTTGATAACTTAAAAATGAGCCGTTACGTGACTTCGTTACTTATAACGTTAGGTATAACCCTTAAACGATCATTATATTGATTAAAACTACTTTTACGGATTTTATCGCGTTTTATTTATTTTTAATACCCGACGTTTCGGGTGCTTTCCAGCACCCATGGTCACGGGGGACTGAGTTGACTGACGTCCCGATGTCAAAGTTAACCCGGAGTACCTTTAGCTTTTTAATTATTGTCTTTGGTCCGATCTACGCAGAATGATCTAACTGTGTTTTGAAGTCTTGCAGTGGTATGCTTGGGTTTAGTTTTAATTTTATTAATTATAGGATCCCAAGCAGGTGGTAGTACCCAGCCTCCTTCGCGTGTGCGTATGCGTGTGCGTGTCGCGTTTGCGTGCGCGTGCGTGTGGGTGTGCGTGTGGGTGTGGGTGTGGGTGTGGGTGTGGGTGTGCGTGTGCGTGTGGGTGTGGTGGGTGTGGGTGTGGGTGTGAGTGTGGGTATGGGTGTGGGTGTGAGTGTGGGTGTGGGTGTGGGTGTGGGTGTGGGTGTGGGTGTGGGTGGGTGTGGGTGGGTGTGGGTGTGGGTGTGGGTGTGGGTGTGGGTGTGGGTGTGGGTCTGGGTGTGGGTTTGGGTGTGGGTCTGGAGTCTGGGTGTGGGTTTGGGTGTGGGTCTGGATCTGGGTCTGGGTCTGGGTTTGGGTTTGGGTGTGGGTCTGGGTCTGGGTCTGGGTCTGGGTGTGGGTCTGGGTGTGGGTCTGGGTCTGGGTCTGGGTGTGGGTCTGGGTCTGGGTGTGGTTGTGGGCGTGGGCGTGGGTGTGTGCGGTGTGGGTGTGCGTATGCGTGTGCGTGTGCGTGTGCGTGTGCGTGTGTGTGCGCGTGTGCGTGTGCGTGCGCGTGCGCGTGCGTGTCTGTGTGTGTGTGTGTGTGTGTGTGTGAGAGAGTGTGTGCATATATTGGGTAGCGCTGTAAAATGCATTTTAGTTGCTTTAGACTCAATTAAAAGGAGTGCTAAGAGGCTTATTGGTGTCACCGATTTACTTAGATCCGATTCTAACAGTCTAAACCACAGGCGCAAAGTAGCCAGCCTTTTGTTATTTTATAGAATACATTTTGAAGAATGTAATCTCAAACTGCATGCAATGGAATGCAATTGCATCCTTTTACAAACGGTTTCTTTCGTCATTCATAATGTTTCCAGTAAAGAAGTTGAACAATTTACCAGCATCTGTCTATCCATGCAATTACAATGTTAAAGGCAAGAGTAAATAGGCTTTTGTTAAGCTAAGTTAGTGCATTTTACCATCTTTAGCTGCATCACCACTTTTATTAGGTGGTGTAAAGATCAAGCACTGAAGAATGATAGTTTAAAAACATACCACCACATACATATTTACATTATGTACATACCACACACAATGTAAAGGAAATAATTAAAAAAAATAATAGAAAAACCATTAAATTTGATTACTTAGAAATAACAGAAACCATCAAAGCGTGTTTATATGAATCCAAGAAAAGCTCTACGAAAGCAAATACCTTTTCAATTTGCAAAATCAAATGTCCAACAATAAATTATTATTAACGCAAAAAAATCGCATTAAAGGTAAACAAGTTGAAATCTTACCTACGGAAGAAAGCCGCTGTAAAGTCTAATAATTTCCGAAGTGTCATGTCGCCGGGAAATAAATGAAGTGAAGAAAATAAATTTCATTTAAAAATCACGGCGGACCATTATTTTCTGCAGCTTCCCCTAATTAATTTCTTGTCACCGTCTAGATCGGCTGTTGTGGCCATGACAGCGACACTGACAGGGACGAACTTATGAACTTCGGGTTCGCGTGAAAGAGATATCTCTATGAAGGTACGAGTAAGTGTGCTTCATTACCATATTTCAGTAGTTAGCGGAAGCAAGATACGAAGTTTGCTCCGGTCGAGTTCTGCTTGCCTGGTACTTGTTATTAATTACCGTTAAGAATAAATAAGAATACTTATTTATTATTTTTTAAAAATTCACACTACCATTTTTTTCTAATTTTTTTAAGGGCCAAGTACGAGTATTTATGACAAAATAATGAAATTATTTTAACATTAACTAGGATATAATAACAAACACACATAGACTCTCCCTCTCTCTCTCTCTCTCTCTCTCTCTCTCTCTCTCACTCATTCACACACAAACACACACAAAAATGTATGCATTATATGTGATGTAAATTTCATTTGTGTTAATAATTATCGTATAGTCAGAATTGTTGTGTAATATTATTTTTTTTTTTGGTCTCTGCTTATTATCTGTTTCTATTTTGCTTAAACTTATTTTTGAAGTAACTTTTATATGCAATAGTATTTATATGTACGTAAAGTAAGAACCTGTAATTGGAATTATGGATTATTTGAAAACTTCTGTTAATATTCATAACGTGCTGGAGGTTCTATGATCAATAAAGAAAAAAAAAGCATTGCTCCCTATCTGTTCGTGAAGTTTCAGTATAATATATCAACAACAACAACAATATAAACGATTTAGCCACTCCGAAGATTAGCCCGCAAGGACTGTCAGACAGATACTTCAATTTTATTTACATTTATAGATACTATGATGGTTTAATTTTGCTTACGTGGTAGAGCCACACTGCAGCTATATTATGGTTGTGGCACGAATGGGTCGGCTCGACCGGGGAAGGACCACGCTCTCACAGAACACAGAATTAAAATATAAGCAGCTATTTTATAATACTGTTAAGTTTCGAATCTGGAGACCCTTTTTTACTGGAAACGAGGCAATCCATCTTTATCCTCAGGGTTGACAATGCATCTGCGTTTTGATTCTTAATCGAGGATAAATGTGACCACAGCATCTTCTTACCATCAGGTGGACTGTGTGCTCGTTTGTCACCCATATTCTATAGTAAAAATGATTTCCGTACATTTTTGCCAGTGCATACAATATACCTAGTAAAATTTAGATAAGTAGAGAATGAGGGAGAGGGAGGAATTAAATGTAAAGCAAAAAGCTTTTATATATAGCTTCGACAAGCTGCGGAAATTACCCATGGATTGTCTTCATTAGAAAAGGTTTTCTAATGGCAGCCTCGTACTGATAAGGGAAGTGTTGGGCGACCACCCACTAGATGGCCTGACGACCTAATGAGACGCAGGAGGTCGATGGATGCTGGTGACTGAGGACCGTACACTGTGACAATCTATGAAAGAGGCCAATGTTCAGCAGTGACCTTATGAAAGACTGTAGTATTAAGATTGAATACCAGCTGTGTAGCGGCGAGGCGAGCATCAAGTCGAGAGTTTTTCGTGTCGTAATTTAATTTATTTTAAGAACAATTATGTTGTGTGTTCAGCCCTGTTTTTCTTTTCTTTTGTAGCCATTATTGTTTGTTTCACTTACTAAATTTATGCATGTTGTACATTTAAATTGGACT
Source organism: Parnassius apollo (assembly GCA_907164705.1). NCBI lineage: Eukaryota > Metazoa > Arthropoda > Insecta > Lepidoptera > Papilionidae > Parnassius > Parnassius apollo. Next base: position 1,244,190 of record CAJQZP010001531.1, read on the forward strand.
CCATTTTTGTTGCTCGTATTTGTTCCTCCAATTATGTAGTGTGTTCTGTTATTGTCTTTTCGTAAATTTTACATATTATTTACTTAAGTTTTGTAAGCTGTTTGTTTCCGTAACATAAAAATAAAAATAAAAAAGTTTTTAACGAAAAATACTTACGTTTCTTAACATAAAAAGCACTTAATTTTAATAACTTAGGTTTATATACTTTTTGTATTTTATCTGCAAGACGTGTGATCATTTGAAGCTACATGGGGTGCTAATAAAAGTGCTATAAAGTATATAATTACTAAATGTATTAAGTGCTCAGTTAATATTGGGTCTTTACCTTTGAAACTGCCGTTTTTTTTAAAAAAATAAGTTAACGTAATTTTTATTTCTGTCAATCAAAGTAATCACCAATGTGAGAGCGTGGTCCTTCCCATCTCGAGCCGAACTATTCCTTCTACAACCACAATACAGCTGCAGCGAGGCTCTACCACGCTCTACCAAGCTCGTATTTATACTACATAATTTTACGACATCCACTCGTTTTAATCTAATGGTTTGCTTCGAGTGGCGGTGTAAAAATATCCTCTATCACATATCGCCCCGCGGGTGCGTAAGAGGCGACAGGCTGAAAATCATACAGATGGGCAGCAGCATCTTCCTAACAACAAATAATAAAAAACTGCGGTTGGTAAACGAGGAATGCGTAAAGTCTATCCACATGAACTTAACATTAAACAATATGTTACCAAGGGAACCACCACCATAAACCACCTTCCACGACCCCACGAATCTCCGCCTAGATAAAACATTACGTTCATCATTACAACCGACACAAGGCAAAGCGTACACGCGAGATGTATAATTAACAAGCTTAATTTTCTTGTACGAGTTATATTTCGAGATGTGCCCGAAGAGTGTTTACAGAAAGTAGCAAGTAAATATTGCGAGCGGGAACGTGGAGGTAGAAATTTTGAGGGTAAGTTAGTATTGCGTCGGTTTCAATAATTATAAAACAAAATAATTTAACAAAATAAATTGAATCTTTTTATTTTTTTAGAACACAGCCAGCCTTGATTTTAAAACAGCCAGTAACTGTTTTGTAAACGAAAATGAAAATTAATAAAACGATATGAAATTGAGGTATAATGTTTTTGTTGTAAGCAAAACAAACGATATATTATGATCGACAGATTCTATACCATCAGAACATAGTCTTCTCCATCAACCCCTTACTATCGACTTTCAATTGTAAAACCAGACGTCGTGAATCTTCGCGCACCTTTAATGCTGCTCTAGTAGTCCCTTGAGATATTTTAAATTTGAATAACACTAACTGATGATATCGTCTTCTGTAAGAAGGCCATGGGATTTTGCTAGCATGGTCGTCTTTTACGACAACCGCGGTATGAAATGGCTTGGTGGGTTATCTCATTCCGTCACCACGGGACAGTTGTGATATTATTATAAATTTTATTAGAAACATAATCATTATCATCATTGTACGTAACATCATTAGCATTGTCATCATTACAGCCTATCAAAAGTCCACTGTCGAACCTAAAATTCCTCTATTGATTGCCTGAAAGAGGAATATTTGCCATATTTACCATATTTGCCATGCTTGGCAGTTGGGTTTGTAAACGCAGCTTTTTAGTTTTTAGTTGTTATAAGGAAGACGCTGCTGCCATTCTCCCGGTTTGTTTTCCTTAGACACCTTTCACGACATTCACGGAACTATATGAGGTAATGGATATTCTTCAAATCAAATCAAATCAAATCAAATTCATTTATTTGCATAATACAGGTATAAGAGTTGTTACAAAAAAATTAGAATATGTACACTGTATTATTACCTTATGAGGTGTGCAAATACTTTACAATATAGTCTAAGCATTACTAATTCAATAATGGTGCTTTGAAATAAAATTAAGAATAAGAAAAAAAATATTGTCAATAGTCGAGTCTATAGTGCTAATTGTTGTCATACTAAATACCTTGATATTATATAAACTCGAAATTAAATATTTTTGATAATACGAATAATCAAATCCAAAAATGTTGTCATACAAAATTTAAGTTAAATTATAATTTAATATACTAATATTATTAAATTGTTACAATGTGTCACGTATATTAGGTAAATGTATAAATTACTATTATTCAGTTATAATTAAATTCAAATTATTATTATTAAGTTACAATTAAATTAAAACTATTGCTATTAAATTATAATACTTTTGTCCTCTAGCTACTCTTAGACTTTATAATAACATTTATTAATCAGAAATTTGTATAATATCGTCTTAAATCGTGAGATAGGCAGCTTTCTGACATCATCTGGCAGTTTGTTGTGAATCAGTGATGCCATACAAAGAATACTTTTATTGAGTAGTGCTGTATCTCCATACGGTATTTCTATGTCTAATCTTTTTTTGTCGCGTAACTGTCTATAGTAGCTCTTAAAAGCAGTCTTGTAAAAATTTGGATTTGATTTCACAAATAGATTTATTTCGTAGATATACATTGAAGGCAATGTCAGAATTTTTAAGTGTTTAAAATATGGTTGACAGCTTGTAGTATTATTCAGATGGCACATTGCTCTGATGCATTTCTTTTGAGCTTTGAATGCAAATTTCTTATTTACCGAGTTGCCCCAAAATATTACACCATATCTTAGGATAAGTGCAACAAGTCCGTGATAGGCTAATAAAACGGCTTTTTTATTGACAATCTTGGAGAGTTTGTAGAGAGCAAACGAGGATTGATTAACTTTTTTGCAGACATTATCTAGATGTGTTTTCCATGATAGGTCATAGTCAATATTAATTCCTAGAAATTTTATATTTGTCACTGGATGTACTGTATTGCCTTGGTAACTTACATGTATAGTTATGGGTTGTGTTCTTTGATAAAAGTGCATTATATCTTACATCTTACATCACTAGTATACGGTGTAGACAAAGTAAGTATAATTTATTATTGATTACAATTTCATTACACTATAATTACAATTACATTAGAATATTATAATTATCTAACTCGTTAGTGTTTTTGCGCGACCTTAAAATGAGGATAACCGCAATAGAACTAGAGCAACCATCTTTTTTTTTTCTTTTCTTTTTTTATCGAATAAGGGTGACAAAAGAACACACAGTTCGCCTGATGGTAAGTGAATACTGTGGTTTATAGACATTTAACCTCGATTAAGAATCAAAACGCAGATGCGTTGTCACCCCTGAGGACTAAGATGGAATGCCTCGATTCCAGTAAAATGGGTCTCCGGTTCTCTACACTCACCCTTCAAAACACAGCAGCATAAAGCTGTTATTTTACGCTGGTATTCTGTGAGAGCGTGGTCCTTCCCCGGTCAAGCCGACCCATTCGTGTCACAGCCATAATATAGCTGCAGCGTGGCTCTACCACGTATAAAATCATCATAACTAATTATAGCTCAAAAAACCGACAAACGATGAAGAAGAAAAAGTAGCAGCCTTTTACCAGTAAGCGAAGTGTAGGGCTACCTAAATTAGATGGTAAGATATGGAAGAAGTCGATAGATGCAGGTAGTTCAAGACCAGCTTTGTGCCAACCCTTTGGGAGCCCTATGTTCAACAGTGGACTTGTAAAGGGCTGTAATAAATAAGTCAATGCAAAAATCTAACTCCACTCTCACTTACCATTGACACCGCCACTTAATTTGAATATCTAGCACAACTGAGTGTTTAATAAAACATTCAGTTTGATTTACATCCTTACAAATCCGTACCTTTTGCGCTTTATTTAGTGTAAACACGCCCTTACAATGTTGCTTTGAGTTTCGTGGAGTCTTCATTTTGCGTTTTCAATTTCGTTAGCGATTACACAATTTGAATTTTCAGTTTAATTGAGTTACTCCAGTGTTTGCACGATCCGTTATTGAAATCGTCTTAAATTAATAACATTTCATGTATTTTACTCACCTACAATATCTACTTCTCTTTACTTAAATCATTTAATAAATAAAATTAATTATTTCATGTATTTAAAAAAACTTACCTATCTTATTTAGGGTTAATACGCTCCTCATTCATTTATCCTACAACCTCATATATTTTACCAAAAGTACCTTTGTTAGGAGATATTTGGCATAGTTGCACTATAGTGATGGCTTGTTGGTCCAGTGGTCGTGAAACGTGCTTACTAATCTTGAGGTACCAGATCATGAGACCATGAGAGTGTTGAAATAAACAGTGCACCTGTGCTTGCGCATACACTCGGGCACTATCCTGACCTGCGCTGATGGCTAGTCTCCGTTGAGACTAACCGTCGTGACTGAACCTCTGTATGGAGAACATTTACCGATGACTGATTTTTCAATCTTACGTATGAAATAAATTACCTACCTAAATATAAAAGTAAAAAATTGAACTATTTAATTAAGCCAACTATAATTTTTACGATATTTATGTGTATTTTATGATAAAATGGATGTATTTTTTATTACATGATAAAATACACGTAAAGAATTAAAACATCGGCCCTTATTACATTTTATTAATATGCAACATTTTTTTTAAATCGAAGATAAAGAAAAGGAATTGGGAAATCAGATCTAGATTGATCAGTTTTTCTTATTCTGTCGAATAAAAAGTGTTGATTAAAGGAAGCAGCATGCAAAGTGCAAAGATACATAAGCATCTTGCTGCCGAATTCAACAGCAAAATGCTGATTTCTTTTGAATGAGAATCCAAAAAACCCTCAGGGCTGATAGCTCATCTGCATTTTGGTTTTTATTTAAGAATTAATGATAAATTAATTAAAAATTATTATTTATTTAGAATTTCAAATACACAAAATGATGTATACAGGCGGTGCAAAAATAAGTAGGTGTAAAATGAAGCTATCATAAATAAGATAACATACATAGAATACATAAAATTAAAATAAAATATATGGATATATATATATATATATATATATATATTTATATATATATGTTACTTACATTACACCTATAATATAATTATAGTGATTATTAGAAACATTTTACACAAATATAATATCATTATTAAAAACGATAAAGGAGACGGTCTGAAATTGTGTGAAGCGTAGGCCTGGTTTTGTACAAGTAGGGTAATGAACATAGATACTGCGCGGCTGGAGATCTCCCCTCTTCTTTCTTCGGCCCAGTGGTGATCCAGACGGTGATCTTTGGCTAGAAGAACTAATTACCAATATGCATTTGCTACTTCCTGTGTAGAGCGGGGTTAGGTTAGGCTTCAGCCAAAGCCGTCTAATTAAAATAATATACTATACCACTTTTGGTCATTAAAATCCACGAATCTGCCCTTATTTCAGTGCTACTAATATTTTATTTTTGCCAAAAACTGCAACACTAATGGCAAATTGATGTCAACTGTCATGAGGTTATCCATCAATTTAATGACAGATATTTGAATTCTGAAATAAAAGTAAAGTAAATTTTTTTTTTTTTTTTTTTTTGCGCCCGAAGCAATTAAAGGGCTACCCTGTACGTAGGGAGGCGGAAAATGCATTACGCATACCACGATAGCCGGTCTATCGTGGTTATGGGGGACTCACTGTCCTACCGGGGACCCTAAGTGATACCCCCTAAAAACCGCCTTTGGGGACAGGCAGCTGGCTGATTAAGCTCTATTGTGCCTTATCATGAGCGACCCTCTTTTGGGAAAAGAGGGCGCAGGCGGCTAAGAGCCGCTGAGGGAGTGCCTACGAAGGCAAAATAATATTAGTTGATATAGTAATAATTAATTTAATTAGAACTGGCCTGAGCCGCCAGGAGGCAGTTCAGGTCGTTTGACAGTTTATTTGGCGGGTCCAAGAGAGAGTTTCTTGGCCTGCGGACACGATAGCGAGAGGGGGGTGGGGCTGCATAAGAAGCCGCCTCACGAATTAAATTGTTTGGGTGCGACTCTGAGGCTTTGAAGAAGTTCTCAGAGAGTTTTTTAAGGTACTGTTGAATTGTTGGGAGCTCTAAGTCCCGATGAAGGTCGGCATTACGGACGTACCAAGGTGCGTTCGCAGCTCGACGACAGAAGAGGTTCTGAACTATTTGGAGTTCATTTAATATGTTAGGGTTTGCGTGGGCAAAGACGGGGCCCGCGTAGGTCATGACTGGTCGTATACAGACCTTATAAAGGGTTCGCTTGTTCCGAAGGGACATTTTACTGTGTCTGCCCAACATACTGTTGAGCCTACTCAGGTAAAACCGTGCGTGACGGGTGACTCGTTTGACGTGGGGCCTAAAGGTGAGCCCTGTGTCTAGAGTGACACCTAAATATTTGGCTGTCGTATGCCAGGGGACAGGGGTCCCTAGCATACGTATTGGAGGAGTGTTTTTAAGACGGCGTCGTTTATAATCGAAGTGAACGGCGGAACTCTTCTCCGGGTTCACATCGATGCGCCATTTTTTTGAACCAATCTCCTAGGTCATCAACTGACTTTTGGATCTTGTTCCGTATGAAGGGTAGTGAGACACCTTTGCAGTAGATGGCAGTGTCGTCTGCGAAGAGGGAGAGTTGAACACCTTTCGACGGGATGGGAATGTCGTTGGTGAATATGATGTACAGCAGAGGAGCAAGTACTGAGCCCTGAGGGACACCAGCCTTGATAGTTCGCTGTGAAGAGAGCGTGCCTTCGTGTCTGAAACGAAAGGTACGATGTTTTAAATAGGAGGCCACGAGACGAACTAGACGATCGGGGAGACCTATTTTATAGAGCTTGTAGATAAGGCCTGTGTGCCAGACTCTATCGAAAGCTTTGGCTATATCGAAAAAGACCGCGATGGTCTTATGACGACGAGGATAGAAACCGCTGAGGATATATTCCACAATGCGGTGAACTTGTTGGGGACATGAGTGTTTGGCTCGGAAGCCGAATTGATGGGGAATGATAAGAGGGTCGCCGTCTGTGGGAAACAGGTAGCGCCTCATACGACTTTGGATGACTCTTTCGAAGAGCTTGCCCATTGCCTTGAGGAGGCTAATGGGGCGATGGCTGGAGGGGGAGGTTGAGAGGCTTGCCTGGCTTGGGAATTCCAATCACAGTTGCCTCTTTCCACGTAGTGGGAAAATAACTAAGGTTGAAGCAGGCGTTGAAGATAATAGATAGAAAGGTTAACACCTGCTCGGGAAAGTGTTTGAGGGCTTGGTTGGAGATGCCATCCGCGCCCGGAGCCTTTTTAGGCTTAAGTCCTTTGATGAGGGATGAAATCTCATCATTGGACACAGAGATAGGTTCGGAGGCGGTAGGGGGTGAGTTCCGGCGGCGGACCTCATCCTCTACTGCCTGGACGTGTGAGGGGTCAACAGGTTGAGAACTAGGGGAGCATTGATCGGCAATGCTATCCGCAAAGCACTCAGCCTTCTCCTCGTCCTCGAAGGCAACCGTGCCGTCGGGACGGGAGAGAGGGGGAGTGTGGGTGATAGCGTCTATGCGGAGGGCTCTAGCCATCTGATAGTACGCTGTGTGAGATGGAGTGATATTCTCCATGAGCTTACTCTTTTCGAGATCTTGAAATTCAGAGAGGCGGAAGCGGAGTTTTCGTTGAAGACGATTGGCCGCGCGCCTATATTCGGGGGTGGGATATTTTGCTGCTCTCCGGAAAGCAGCTTTTTTGGCTTTTAATAGGTTGCTAATATGTAGGGGAAGCCCACTATTGTTAGCAACCGGGACGACCCTTTCGTTCTCCTTAAGGGAGGATTTAATAAGGGTGGAGAGTGAGTCGACCGCGGTGTCGATTTTTTCGGGACTGTCTAAGTCCGACGGAATGGAGATGGTAGAATCCTGTGAGTCCAGAGCTTTAGCTAGGGACTCCTTGAATCCCTTCCAATTAGTGAAGGTTTTTGTGTGTATTGGGGGAGGTGGCTGATGGCCAAGAATGAGGGAGACCGGTCTGTGATCTGATCCTAGATCGTCTAGTGTCTCGATTGCTCTGAGGTTGAGAGAAACTCCTTGGAGTAACGCAAAATCTAACACATCGGGAGAGTGATCGGTGTTATCGGGAAAGTGAGTAACACCGAGAGGACTATGGACAGTGATATCAAGAGACTGCGTGATATCGAGCAGTATCTTGCCACTAGGGGACGTAGTGCGGCATGTCCATTCAGTATGCTTGGAGTTAAAATCTCCAAACATAATGACTGAATTGCCCAAGGATAAAATGGCTTCAAAATCTTTTTTGAGGGGATAGGTTCCTGAAGGGATGTAACAGGAGGCTATGAGGATGGACTGATGTCCAGTCATAGCTAGCTTGCATACCGTGGCTTCCATATTGGTAAGCTGCGGAGTAGAAATGGGCGAGCAATGAAGTGTCTTCTTGTAATAGATGGCCGTTCCGCCGCCTCGGCGGTCGGGTCTGTCATTACGAAGAAGAGAGAAGTTTCTAATAGAAAGGCCTCTAGTGTCCTTAGTTTTAAGATTAGTTTCCTGTAGGAGGAGGAAATCGACTTCATGATTTCGAAGAAAGAGCTTTAGCTCTGGGAGGTTATTTCGCAAGCCGCGAATATTGAATGATACAAGCGATAAACCCTTAGGTTTGATACGACCGTGGGATCTTGGTAGGTTGGTATTATTATCAGCCATTGAAGTTAAGTTAATTAAGTTAACTTAACTTACAACAGAGCAAGCAGAAGATCATTGTGTTCCGCAAGAGCGATGAGACGCTCTTGGGGGGACTTCGCCGCGCGCAGTTTGCGTGAGATTACTGTAATCTCCCTAACATCTATATTCCTAATCGCGGAATATAGTGTGTTGTAGTCATCAATTGTGGGCTCTGCCTCGTGTGCGTACGAGGTTGTCCGCGGAGGGTCTGCCTTTTTGGGCCCCCAGGGAAAGACTGGAGGCTGCATTGGCTTTGAGAAGCCCGGAGGGGGCCGAATTATGCCCTGAGGGGGCCTAGGGGGACCCTGAGGGGGCCTAGGGGGGCCCTGAGGGGGGCCTGGGGGGACCCTGAGAGGGTCGAGGGAAGCCCTGGATAGGCTGAGGAGGGGCCCTGGCGGGGCCGTTGTTGGAGGGCCGGGAATGAGCGGTCATTCACCGGCGGTGGAGCTTTCCTACTGGGGCGAGGTTGAGGTGCGCGTGGGCAACCCTTGTAGTTCGCCGGGTGACCTGTCTGGTTGCACAGGACACAGGCGGGCGGGGATTCGGCGTCTTTGGGCCGGGGACACTCTTTGGTGTTATGAGGCTCCAGGCACTTCACGCACCTGGGTGGGGCGGAGCAGTTGGCCGCCGCGTGACCATAGAGCTGGCAGCGGTGGCACTGCGCCGGGAAACCGGGTCTGTGTGGGGGCTCAACCTTCACCCTTGACAGGCCGCACACTGTGCGCACCTGCCGGAAGATGGCTTTCGCCTCCGGCACGTTGGACAGGGATTACTAGGGCAAGGTTGTACCTCTTGCCCGTACGGTTGTGCATTTTGTGCACTGCTTCAACCGGGAAGCCTTGGGACTTAAGGTCCTCAAGTATCTCCTCGTTGGAGAACTCAAATGGGACGCCTCGGATGACGGCCCTGACTTTACGCTCTTCGGGGAGAGCGTACGTGTGGTAGGATACCCTTTCGGCTGTGAATAGCCGGGTAATTGAGCGGAAGTCCTCGATGGAGCTAGGGATGATTTTAATGGCCTCCGCGAGGTTGACTGCATGGTCATATTTGATGCCTGCGTCGTAGCAGGTCTTGGATAGCTGGGTGAATTTAGCCTTGTCTCTTAGGAAGACAGGAGGCGGGACTTGGTTCTTCGCCAGCACTGGGGCACAGCGAGAGGCTGGTTTAGATGGGGTAGGGATGTCTAACGACATCAGTGGGACGGGGGGCAGCGTCAGGAGCTGCGGAGGTTGATGGAGCGGCAGGGGCCGCTGAAGTAGGGGGGTGCGTTTGATCGCAGCGCGCTTTCCGTTGCGCTTGGAGGTGACCGTGGTGAAGTTGGATTCATCGGTACCTTCGGAGTCAGAGGACTCCGATGAACCGGAGCCTCGGGTAGTGGCGGGCCTCTTCCGAGAGGTAGACGCCGAGGATTCGGAGCATGCGTACTCCATTTCTAAGGGGGCTGTCTGTAGAGGGGCAAAAGAGTTCCTCGTTTCGAGGTATGCCGCTAGTACTGGCGGTGGACGGTGTGCCTGAGGGGCAGGGAGGGGAGCCTGGGCGGCGATGGTGGCCATGGCGGCGAGGACCGTGTCATTGTCGTTTAACCCGTATTGGGTAATGAGGGCGGCTAGGGACTCACTAAGACTGGAGTTGGCCATATTGGGTTGATTGAGATAAGATAATCTAGTAAAGAGGAGGTCGGGTCCCTGCTCTCGGTAGAACAGGGACTAGAACGCGAGACGTACTACAACACACTATGCACGCAATAGTAGAAGTACAGAAAAAAAAAAAAAAAAAAAAAAAAAAAAAAAAAAAAATTGAAAAATTATAATGAAAAATTATAATAAAAATGAAAAGAAAATGAAAATAGAAAATGAAAATGAAAAATAAAAAAAAAAAAATGAAAGCGGAGGTCAGTCAGACCTCCCTGCCCGAAGACAGGGGGGTAAGAGCTGTAGCACAAAAGTGACTCACCGGCAGCCTCGACGCTGTTCCGCGTGAGCAGGACAGCGGAGGCGCGTGAGAGCGCGACAGCACTACCGTACTGTACGGGAGCGCGGACCACCAGGAGGCGACCGTCCGAGAGCGGTGCCGCCGGCGGACTGAGCACTGCGTCAGCGCTGTACAGCGCGAGCGGGACAGCGGGGGCGCGAGAGCGGGGAGCACTACCGTACAGGAACGAAAGCGCGGACTACCTGGATGCAACCGCTCGGAAGCGATGCCACAGGCGGAATGTGTGTAAAGTAAAGTAAAGTTACAGTCTATATACGTCCCACTGCTGGGCGCAGGCCTCCCCTCATTTCTGAGGGGGTTTTAGGTCAAGGAAGTGTCCCTCCTACGCGGGCCCCGTCTTTGCCCACGCAAACCCTAACATTTTAAATGAACTCCAAATAGTTCAGAACCTATTCTGTCGTCGAGCTGCGAACGCACCGTGGTACGTCCGCAATGCCGACCTTCATCGGGACTTAGAGCTCCCAACAATTCAACAATTTCTTAAAAAACTCTCTGAGAACTTCTTCAAAGCCTCAGAGTCGCACCCAAACCACTTAATTCGTGAGGCAGCTTCTTATGCAGCCCCACCCCCCTCTCGCTATCGTGTCCGCAGGCCGAGAAACTCTCTCTCGGACCCGCCTAATAAACTTTCAAACGACCTGAACTGTCTCCTGGCAGCTCAGGCCAACTCTAATTAAATAAAATTATTGTAATATCTGACATTAATTTGCCTTCGTAGGCACTCCCTCAGCGGCACTTAGCCGCCTGCGCCCTCTTTTCCCAAAAGAGGGTCGCTCATGATAAGGCACAATAGAGCTTAATCAGCCGGTTGCCTGTCCCTAAAGGCGGTTTTTAGGGGTATCACTTAGGGTCCCCGGTAGGACAGTGAGTCCCCCATAACCACGATAGACCGGCTATCGTGGTATGCGTAATGCATTTTCCGCCTCCCTACGTACAGGGTAGCCCTTTAATTGCTTCGGGCGCAAAAAAAAAAAAAAAAAAAAAAAAAAAAAAAAAAGGAAGTGTCCGCCGCGCTGCCCCAATGCGTGTTGGCGAACTTCACATGTCTTCGAAATATTTTTTTCTTATTCCTCAGACATGCAGGTTTCCTCACGATGTTTTCCTTCACCGCCGAGCACGTGGTAAATCAGCACTTAAAATTGCAATTAACAATTTCATTGGTGCCGGAGGGGTTTGAACCCGGGTTACTCGCGTTCTGTTATAAAATAATTCTGAAATGCTGTGTTATTATTATCACTGATGGCCTATCAGGTAGATTTATTATGTACAATGGCTAAAATATCTCGAAACTTCGGGATTTGCTATGGTCTTGGAATAAGTAACGATCTTGTTGATATTTACATATCAATATCAATGCAATTCCGGAGCTCGGAATAAACAAAAAATATCACACTACCTACATAACTTCATGTCTCAAGTCACTTGTTAGACACGACATTTGACATAATATAATTTTATGACTGGAAGGCAGCCATCTTGTAAAATCATCAAAAATTGGGATTATTTAGTTCGATTTAATCTCTTATTTTATTTTTAAATATATCCTTGAATTTTTTACTTTTTTACGATATAGTGTATATATACTGGGCCTAAAATTGACCGTCTCCCTTATAAAAAGGAATAAAAATAAATTATTACTGAGATGATTCTACCAATTTGTTTTTTTTTTAATGTGATAAGGTAAGGATGACAAACGAGTACACCGTCCACCTGAAGGTAAGTGGTTGCTGTGACCCATAGACACATACATCTACTCCCAGATATGAATCAAAACGCAGATGCGTGTCACCCGTAAGGACTAAGATGGAATGCTTCATTTTGGGTACAAAGGGTCTCCGGTTCTCTACACTCACTATACGAAACGCAGCAGCGTTCAGCTGCTATTTTGCACTGGTATTCTGTGAGAGCGTGGTCCTTTCCCGGTGTAGCCAACCCATTCGTGGTACAACTATACTACTAATATAGCTACAGCATGCTGCATGGCTCTACTACCAAAAAAATTTAATAACAGTTAATAACTTAAATGTTGAAATTATTTCGATTGCTAATTATCCTGATTTCTGGAGAGAGAGAGAGAGAAAAAATCCAACAACATAGCTCTAAATATTTATGCTAACGCAAAATGTTTTAAAGGTCGTTTAACGATATAAAGGAAGCAATAAGTCGCAGGCAAATCGCCTCCTGCACGGTAACACCTCCTAATAAAAATTCCTGCAAATCAATACGTTCTTTTTTACGCTTTTTGTATTGTATTTTATTTTGTTATTCGCCTCTGCCTCGTGTTAAAGGGACAATTCTGGGATCTTGTATGTGTAGCTCAACCATCTGAAGTTGATACTTACGTTACGCAGAAGCAATATAGTGGGAAAAGCGATCTGGAAGCGGACCTGGGGGAGCGGAAGTATTCCGATGAGTGGCACACTAGCGTCCTCCTCGTATTTCACGGCGTATGTAACAAAGTTATTCAAAAAAATTGAATATTTATTTTCCTGGGAGGGAGAAAGCAGCAAGAAATCCAGCGGAACTTAAAAAAAACAGTTTAAAATCATACATAATTTTACACAATTAACTAGACTCACTAAGACTGCACAATACGCGTACGAGCTGAGTTCGTTGGAATGAAATTAGACATATTATAAACTGTAAATACTGTTGCAGCTATCGTTTCAGCCCATCAAAGGTCCACTGGTTAACATAGGCCCCTCCATAGGTTCAATAGTAGTGGGGATATTTGCCATTCATGGTAATCGCAGCTTTTTATTATATAGTTGTTATAAAGAGGTCGCTGTTGCCCATCTCATGGTTTGCTTCCCACTGTCGCCTCTCACAGTACTCACTGGACAATATTGGAAAGTGGATATTTTTACTTTGTAATTACACGGCTATAAACAGGATACTTGGTATGAAACTACAGTAAAATGATTTTTTCCATGCAATTGGGATCATAAATAATTACTGGGCCTCAGCCCGGCTAGGGCGGTGAGCATGTTGCGCGGGCGCAACTCTAGTATCGATAACTCACATTATCGACGATTCTGATGAAGAATTTTAATGTAAATAGTTTTAGATTTAATTTTAGATATAAGTTATTATCTTTATATTTATATTTATTTTTAATATAACTTGTTACATTCCAAACATTTGTGCTTATAGTTTTTTTTTTTAAACATAGATACTTAATTAATAATTTATTATAAATCATTATTCTTATTATAATAAATACGTTGTTTTATCAATTTTACACTAACTAAATACACTATCGATACCGCTTATCGGGAACAGTAATGCGCATCACTTTGCTCGCCCGTGAGTGGGAGAGAGAGCGACATACTCAAATGATTTATAACCCAAACTGCACGGACAAAATAATCCTAGTATATTCACTTTTCCCTAAACCTGGCCTGTGCCCAGCGGTTGGACATGCGTTGTGCATGTGTTGGACGTATGCTATAACTAACATACTATTAATTAAACGGATTTTATAGATTTTATCGCTTTTATTTTTAACCGCAAAGTATCAAGATGCGTGACGCGCATTACAAAAGCAACAGTAAATAGAATACACGTTGGATTCCGTGTTCTATCTTTGCGATTTGCATGCCCCACATCTGTGTGCAGTGTTACACAGGGGTTCTCACGAATGTGTGCGTATCGGTTGACATAAAGGAGCTAAATGCTGGGGTCTGGATCGTTTGAAACGCTTAGCACCAGTATTTATTGGCACGTACAGGATAGGCAAAAATTCCAATAAAAGTCCTTTGGAATTTCAATGGAAAAGAATAATGTTTAATTTGCCCGATGAGAGCGGACGATGCGATTTATGTGCTCTTCCTACTTGTTTCGTTTGACGAGGAATTAAACGATCCTCTCCGATTAAGTGGAAATTTGCTGTGTTTATGTGAAATGAGCACTGCCAATATATATTTAAAAATTATATTAAATTTACGACAAGGTAATATGTTACGAAGTATTATAAAACCAGGGTTACAATTATCTAGCTTTTGTCTTCGTAATAAAACGCTCAAATAGAGAGGTAAAAAGATAAATATAAACTTTTTTATTCAATAGAGATTATATTAAAACTTAAAATACTTATTGAAAGTCATACTTTTGTTTTATTTATAACTGGTTCGGAAAATACCTTTATCATGGGAAGAAAAGAAAGAAAGAACAACTTACATTCATATATTAATTATATTGTGTTATCCGCTCCGGATTTGAGGCTATGGTAAATACACCCCCCCCCCTATGTGGTGATCTATGTGGGAGGCATATGTTCAGCTGTTAAATATTCATAGGATGTAATGGAAGAAACATAGTAAATGAATTGAAAATTGATAATGAACAAAAATAAGTGATATTCATTCTGTAAATACCAGGAACAGACACAAGCTAGTAGTAGCAGATACTCAACTTCACCGAGTCAGTAATTAATTCTTGGGGCGACGTATACGCTTTTACAAAAAAATCCCAGAAAATATACAAAATTTGACAACACAAAGTTCAAAAACTTTATTAAACTAAGTTTGTGTAAAAAGTGTTATTATAATATTAAGAAATTTATGGATGATAATAACCCCTGGGAAGGGTGATCGCTACCAAGCTATTTTTAATTTGTTTTGTGTTGTTAATTGTAGCATAAATGATTGTAAGCTGTTTTAAAAAAAATATTCCTGCTGGGTTTCTTGCTAGTTTTTCCCAGGACAGAGGTTTTTTACCGAACCAGTCGTAAATCAAAAAAAGAAGTGACTTTCTATACGTATTATTTATAATCTATATTGAATGAAATAGTTTCTGTTTCGATTTGTGCGCAACATTCAGAGGGCATCATAGACACTTACCTCCTGATAATATTGTTACGTAGTGATAACGTAAGAGAATTAAATTTTAATGATTTCGTCACGTGGGTGTCGTCAGAGGCAAATATGGCACCAGAAAAATATTATGGCTTTTGTTGGATGCTGGAGTAACTAGTTTATATCAGACGTAAAATATTTGGAATGTTAAACGTGCGATAGAATCGGAAACAGAAATAGAAACAGTAACTTTTTATTTAACATAAACTATAAATAATATTTATTGAAATTCACTTTTTTGTTTAAATTACCACTGATTCTGACAAAAGCCTCTGTCCTGGACAAAACCAGCAAGAAACCCAGCGGGTCTTTTTTTAAATAAAATAGCTTAGAATCAATTAACAACACAAAACAATTAGAAATAGCTTGTTAGCGATCACCTCATCCCTAACGGTTATCGTCATACATAATTTCCTTAATATAATAATACCCTAAACCCTAAACCTAAACCCTTTTTATACAAAATATGTCTAATAAAGTTTTTGAACTTTGTGCAGGTCAAATTTTGTATATTTTCTGGGTTTTTGTTGAAAAAGCGTATACATCGCATTAACAATGAATTACTGATTCGGTGGAGTCGTGTAACTGGTTCTATTTAACTTTTACCACTCACTTTTCCTAGTGTTTACAGAATGAATTTCAAATATTTTTGTAAAACAACTTTTTTTCCTGCGTACGTTTATTATTACATTTTCATAAATGTATTGAGAGGCCAAAATTGATATATTAATTTCTTAAAATTTTTGAGTGAGCGACTCTTCAAGTTTTAAATCATATTGTTCTAATGGAGGACCATTAGAGAGACTGTAAAACAAATATAATTTCAGTGTCAGTCGCGTGTCCCCATAGCAAAACACCATACGATATTTTGCTATGGAAATAGCTAAAGTAAATTAGACCGGCACAATCCACATTGGTAATTTAAAGGTCTGTAACTACGCTCATAAAGATCAATGTCAAGCAATGGACTATTTCGAATTGATAGAGAAGAACAAGAAGAGTGACAGCTGCTCAAATGCATAAGGAATTCGTTTCTTTTTCCTCCATTCAGCCAGTCATGACGTGTTTCGTCATGCACGCTTACAGTTTGCTTATCTAAAGATAACTTAGGTCGGGTTACAATAAAACAGACAAGGATTAAGCAAAAACTATGTTGTCACATCAAAACTAATTTTCTTCTTACTAAAATTACTAAAGGGATATTTGAATGAGAGGCCAGTCACAAGTGACACATGTCGCTTCGTATTAAACGTTGACACGGGACGCCGGGCTTATAGGTTGATTATAATACTTCATAATATTGACATGAAGATTTTGTAGTAGGTTGTAAGACTTAATTTTATTTTGTTATTTAATCGAGGTTCCAACTTTCATTTACCCCTTTTTTACTAGGAGCGGTGGCAAACGAGCATGTGGCTTACCTGATGGTAAGTGCCGACCGCCGCCTATGATCAACTGCAACACCAAGAGATTTGCAGATTTGTTACTGACCTATTAAAGCTTCAATCCCCATAAAATTCCCATGCAGTCGCATGCGTCCGTCAAATCCCGAGCGGTCGCATGCGACCGCACCCACCCGCAGCACCATTTAAACCATTAAAACTTATATTTAGAGACTACTTTTCTATCAAGAAGTTTGACTTTATGGAATTAATACGAAATTTTCTATCCTGTGGTCTAAACAAAAGTCAGTTACTCTATGTATTTTTATTTTTATTCTACTGTCAATTTACGACATATTAAACCATAAAACACAGCACTTTAAACCATAAAAACTTATATTTATAGACTACTTTCCTATAAAGAAGTTTGTAGTCTAAACATATCAATTACTCTATCGATTTTTATTTTTAAGCTACCGTAAAATTGCGCCATTTTCGTATGGTCACTACGTCAATTATGATGCCTCATAAATTGACAATAGAATAAAAATAAAAATACTAGAGTAACAGACTTTTGTTTAGACCACAAGATAGAAAATTTCGTATAGACTTTATTATGCCAAACTTCTTTGATGGAAAAGTAGTCTCTAAATATAAGTATCTATAGGTTAAAGTGCTGTAAGGTAAGTAAGTGTAAGTTGCGGTCGCATTCGACCGCTTGAATTTTGATGGAATATCACCTTGGTCGGATCCGACCGTGTGCCCGTTGAAAGATTAAAAAGAAGGAGGCTATTTTTCCGAAGGTTCGCTTTTGCGAAAAGTTCGCCGGTGATAACCGATTCCACAAAGAAGTTGCGAGAACAAGAGAACTACAATTTGGACAAAAAGATCAAATAACTAATCTATATTTGAGGGCTGGCGTTCGAAAAATTGCGACACATGTTCTGATCTAGTATACTTTTAAGCTATACATAACGTTCTATGAGAACTAAAATGTGGTCTTCAATAACTAACTGCATAAAAAGCCTAATATATTTAAGGGGGCCATAACATGCCTAACTCATCATATCTATTATGACTTTAAGAGGTGACATAGGGCCTTTGCAAGAATATTAAAGTGCTTGGCAGTACCGGGTCAAAGCAGCTACAAGGAAATAAGTGCCCTTGCAAACGCGTGGCGGGACTTCATACCGGGTAACTGCTTATATATACTATAAATGACATGATAAGTCTGGTAGTGCATGTAGCCGCCATATATAGGCTGGTGCTCCAAAATACTATCAAGCATCTGCTATGGATCCAGGATTGTTAAAAGGATTGACCTGAATTTGATTAAAGTTAATCTTACCAGACTATAACACAGGTGCATAATTGCAAGCCTTTCCAAGTTCGACACGGTAAATTTCGGAGATTATGCGCAGTTTATTTATAGAATAAGGGTTGCATGACTAAAATTCTCTCTCCTTTCAAGTACGCTGATGCAAACTAGTGATCCTACTGCGTTTAACTTAGTAAGAAATACTTTGTTTTTATATAATAAATCAAAATGTAGATGAGTTGTCAGTTGTCACCCTAGAAGACTGAGATGGAATGCCTCGTTTCCAGTAAAAAAGATCTCCGATCTTTACACTCACCATACAAAACTCCGTATAAAGCAGCAATTTCACGCTAGTATTCTGAGACATCGTAGTCCTTCCCGGCTGAGCTGACCGATCTGTTCTATAACCATAATATACATGCAGCGTGGTTCTACCACACATAATTTTCAAACCAATCACGGATCATGGTTATTTTGTTCAAAAGAAAATGATCCAAAGTTTTTTATGAAATCAGACTCATTCTTGTAAAACATTTAATAATTTAAAAGTAAAAGTGTACGTACGGCAATAGACAAGAGAAATTATCTGATTATCTGGCGCAGATGGCAGTAAAAAGTAAGTGAAGTGTACAGCGCTCACCTCAGCGAAAATGCAATTAGATTCGTCTCGGGAGACTGATGCGGACCGCTTCTAGTCAAAGAGTCGACCACAAAATTTCAACTATAAAATTAAAAGGATAACTTTTTTTAAATTTGTGTAATTGTTCATGGGGGGTATATTGCCATAGTTGCCACGCTTGGCGAGCGGGTTGGCAACCGCAATTAAATTCTTTATCATAATGAACCTGTCGCTCAAGGTCGCTCAGCGAGCTATGGAGAGGGCTATGCTCGGAGTTTCTCTGCGTGATAGACTCAGAAATGAGGATATCCGCAGTAAAACCAGATTGACCGACATAGCCCAACGGATTAGTAAGCTGAAGTGGCAATGGGCCGGCAATATAGCTCGAAGAACCGATAACCGATGGGGAAGAAAGGTTCTCGAGTGGCAGCCTCGTACCGGTAGGCGTAGTGTAGGGCGACCCCCCACTAGATGGAGTGACGACCTGGTAAGATATGCAGGAAGTCGATGGATGCAGGTGGCTCAGGACCGTGCTTTGTGGCATTACTTGGGGGGAGGCCTATGTTCAGCAGTGGACTTGTGAAGGGCTGTGATGATGATGATGATGATGATGAACCTTTAGAAATCGAATTATATTATGGTTTTAGTACGAAAAGGTGAACTTGAACGGAGAAGGACAATGCTCTCACATAATACTTGCTATGTTTCGTTTTAATGCTGCTATATTTCGTATGGTGAGTATAGAGAACCGGAGATCCTTCGTACTAGGATACTTACACTGTTCCTGTTATATAAAAATCTTTTAATTTGAAAACTCTTTGGTTTTAAAAAATCGAATACCATTTATTTATTTAAAAAAGATTCTCGGTCTTGTCAGAAGGTTTTGTCAAACTTGTTTAGTCGTTGAGAAAATGGAATTGACTCGAGAAAATCAAGAGCGATGATTTATTATGACTTTCGTAGTGGTTTAACACAAAAACAGTGTGTTGACCGGATGATTTCTGCATTTGGTGATGAAGCCCCATCCAAAACCACAATTTATCGCTGGTTTGCTGAATTTCAACGTGGGCGTGTCAAGCTCAGTGATAATCCCCGTCAAGGTCGTCCAAAAACTGCAGTCACCCAAGAAAACCCAAGTAATATGACGTGCAATGAAGAATTTGTATTTTAATATGAATGTAGCAACCTCTACAAAAGCAAAAAAGAGAAACATTAGTTTATTTATCTACACAACTTAAAAAGGAGAGTAACCAATAACCTGACGATGAATTTGGCAGAAACAATTATAAATCAAACCTGCTAATACTATTAGCTTCGGTGAAGATAAATCATGTTTTGACTTAAAAAAACGATACGGCTCCCTGACTATTTCGACCCCGTCTCTGATTTACATATAAATTGTAGCTAACTCACGTGGCGTCTCTTACTTTTAACTGCTGTAACCGCACTCTAGCGGCCGTCCCTTGTTCGGCTTATTGCGATCTTTATTTTGCTTCAATTTATAAAAAAATAATACAAATTATCTACAATGTTTGATTATTATTGAAGGATCCTTTCGATTTTCATCCGTATTACCGGGCCTGCCAAGTCTGAAGATAAAAAGGATTCGTTTTCATCGTGAGACGTGAGAAGATTACAACAACGTGAGAAGCCAAGTACTCCAAGTACACAGAGATATGGGTCAATAGTGGGATCTTTCAATACTACTTTTAATAGGATATAGATAGTTCTTCGCAAACTTCAGACATATTATAGATGATAATCTATCTGGATTAGGCATTTACTGCGACTGAAGAACAAATTGCAATACAGTTAAAGTTACAGCCTACGTCCCACAGCTGGGCACAGGGTTCCCTCATTTTTGTTAGTTTTAGGTCAGGTAAATTGCCGCCGCACTACCTTAATTCGTGTCGGCAGACTTTTGAAGTATGCGATTGCAATGTCGCGGAGGTACATTTTCTAGTAAATTATTAAATATTATGACAATATAATAAATGCCCATTAAAAAACCAGTAAGGATCATAAACGTACACACAATCCACCTAAAAATGTGGATGCTTCGTTGTAATTCTAAGGACTTTTTATAAGGATGAAAAACGAGCACACAGATCAACTGATAGTATAAAGATGCTCTCTGTGGTCCACAGAGAGATCTTAAATTCATCCTCGATTAATAATCAAAATGCAGATGGGTTGTCAACCCTGACGACTGAGATGGAATGCCTCATTTCAAGTAAGAGGGTTTCTGATTTTCCGCAATCACCATACGGAACACAGTAGTATTAAGCTGTTATTTAGAACTATTTTATGAAGAGTATGGGAATTCCCAGTCGAGCCGACCCATTTGAGCTGCAACCATAATCCAGCTGCATCGTGATTCTACCACGTATTAGATGGAATGCCGTGCTACCAGTCAAAAGCAACATATCCCCATTTCATTGATCGTGCCCGTGTTATTGGGGTATTCCACAACAGGCAATTTGCAGACCATTTTCATGACTGAAGTGCGTTGCCAGCTGTATGCTACAAGAACTTTACAAAGCTGGCGATAATGCCGCAGTCAAGGCTACTGGACTTAATATGAAATGAATAACCCATTTTTGACCGACTTCAAAAAAGAAAGTTAACAATTTGACTGTATGTTTTTTGTGAACTGATTTGGATGATTAATTTTTTCTAAAATATATTATATAATATTACAGGGGTGGTCCCATTTAAACTTGTAGAAAACATTCTACCAGTAAAGGTGGCAAAATAGCGGATGATATTTTAAATGGAACTATTTACACAACGTTGAAATTGTGATAACCCTTAGTCTATTCAAAAGGGTAAAAAAATAACTTTTATTGAAACTCAAAACTGAATTATATATAAAACATATACAATATTCGCAATAAACGATTTGAGTTTGAATTCAAACAACAAAATTTTTAAGTTGAGGTTTTAATTCTTCTAAACAATAAAATATCGTAACACCTCAATTTAAATACTTTTTTTTCTTAAATAAAAACAGACTTACAGTCCACCTGATGGTAAGTAGCCGCAGCCTTGAACACCTGCAGCCAATTTCAAGAAATGGCTACTAATATAGAATATAATAGAAATAAATAAGGGTGATTAACACACATCACACAGTCCGTATTAGTAAGTAGTTGCTGTGACCTATAGGCATCTACATCTCTCTTTGATTAAGAATCAAAATGCAAATACGTTCTCACCCCTGAGGACTAAGATAAAATGCCTCGTTTCCATCAAAAGGGTCTCCAGTTTTCTACATTCACCATAAGAAACACAGCTGCTATTTTATACTAGTATTCTGTGAGAGCGTGTTCCTACCTCGGTCGAACTGACCCATTCGTTATAAAACCATAATAAAGCTGCAGCATGTCTCTATCACTTTAAACTTATGGCGTTACCACAAAATTATGATCTATTAGCATATAATATATTATTGCCATAAATTTTTCTATTTTTTTTTAAATAAGCATTGACGTTTCCAGAAAGGAATACTTGGCGTCTTTCACAGGACTCTTTCTTATAGTTGTAAGAACGATATTGTAACAGTTTAACTTTTAACATAGATCCATTCTGTAGATCCATTGCAATCATTCACGAAAATTCCAAAGAACGTATCCATCACGATTTGTCATCTATTTCATAAAATGGCTGTCACAAAAACTAGTTGGAGAGAAATATATCCTGGAGTTAGCGGACAGTGTAATTCAATTTAGTAAATTAGATTTTCCGTTGAGTTACCTGCGTCTTCGCCCCTTCATATCATGTGATATTGTAAGATAAAAGTTATTACCGACGTCCAACTCTTGGACCAATGTTTGTTCAATTATTTGTTACAAATAAATATGTTTTAAGAGTACGTAGTAATTGCATTTAAATTTTATGTAACTGCGGTTCTATCCACTTAATATATTATGTAGATAAATTTATAGCCATTCACATCAAAAATATTGCCTTAAAAGATTTAATTTTAATATGTAATATTTCTGTGTTTCAGTGCACTTATTTGACGTACCTAATAGAGAAATGTATGTAAAGTTATATAAATAGAATAAAAAAACTTTTTTTATAGGATAGGATGTCAAACTACATTAAATTTACAAAATATTTATACCTCTCACAAGTTTCATAAAAAATCCATCTACCCTTCCATCACAGTCTATTAAAGGCCGCGGCTGAACTCAGGTCTTCCTCATAGATTGCCTCCTATGCAGGACTTTGCCTTAGTTGTCTCGCTTGGTCTCCTGCGAAGCTGAGTTGTGTAGAAGATGCTGTTTCCCATCCTTTCAGATTCCCTCTGTCACGTCTTACGACACCTACGGGACGATATGGGCTAGCGGATATTCTTACACTGCCGCTACACGTCAGTGCACGGTAAAAATTATCAATATTTTATTCAAACTGGCACGTGAATTACTGGTGAGCCTTGGCAATTAGATTTTTAAAGGATAAATATTTCCAAATGTATGTAAATAGCCTACGATGATGAGAAAATATTTTAGTATTATTCTTATTTGCACTAGTATTGGTGATGTTGGCCCAACTCAAGGGTCGGGAGATACCAAATTAGATTGCTACAAGTGGGGTCAGGCGACAGCCCCGCGAAATGGACAATGGCGGCGAGGGGAAATAGTGGAATCATATCTGGCTTGCTTATCAAAACAGTAAAGAAATATGAGAATCGCTTTGTTAAAATAGCTCCTCGAATTCTTGTAGAGTTTTTCGTATCATTTGTTTTCTTTGTAATCAACATTTCGACTATTTAAAAATATACATAACAAAAATGATAGTAACTATTTAAAAAAGTAAAGATAATCTAACGAATGATTACCTTAGAACACGCATTACGATTCCAATCTCAATATATAAAAATCAATCGCTCTCCAACTCAAAAACGGCTCGACCGATTTTGATGTAAGTTTTTGTTTTGGTTCTGTTTTACAACGGAAGAAGCGCCTCTGCACATCCTAACTGATTGCGGACCTGTAACATGCGCAAACGTAACACTCACCTGGCAAACTATGTACTCCGCCCAGAAGAAGTAAAATTGCTTATGGCTAAGCAACTCCTTCTATTTATTGAAGACATAGAGCTTAGCAGTGAACTATAGACAGCAGCGATCACAATAGATATTTTAGGTCGTAGTGATACTGGTCTCTTCCCCTAGACCTGCATAGCTGTTCGCACATAATAAAAGAATAGTCTCGCTAAAACTCAAAAATGGCTCGACCGATTTTGATGAAAGTTTTTGTGTCTGTTTGAATGGGTCCCTAGATGATTTGGATTCACATTTGGAGACAGTAGGTGTTGTCGAGATACAGAAGTCACCCGTGCGAAGCCGGGGCGACCACCAGTAAAAAAATAATAACGAAAATGATGCACGTAAGTAGAAATTTAACTTAATTAATTATTTATTTTACTTATTATAAGTCAGTGCGTGACCTTGTGGCCCCAATACCACGTTATGGTAAGTGGTGAAAAAGCCGTAGATGGTAAATCGCACTGTCTTAGCTCAACAAAAACCCATTCAGTCTTGTCTTAAAAACGCCCAGATTGTATTCGGTCGGAAAGAGAGATTTACGTGGTAGAGCCATGCTGCAGTTAATAAAGTAAAATAGTTGTAGCACGAATGGGTCGGCTCGACCGGGGAAGGACCACGCTCTCACAGAATACCAGCGTGAAATAGTAGCTTAATGCTGCTGTATTTCGTATGGTGAGTGTAGAGAACCGGAGACCCTTTTTACTGGAAACGAGGCATTCCATCTCAGTCCTCACGGGTGACAACGCATCTGCATTTTGATTTTTAATGGAGGATAGATGTAGATGTCTATGGGCCGCAGCAACCACTTACCATCAGGTGGACTGCGTGCTCGTTTGTCACCCTATTCTATAAAAAAAAAAAAAAGAGAGAGATGCCGGCAAATTATTCCACTCCTTTGCTGTACGCATTAGAAAAGTAACAATAATGTTGAATACATAAGTGACAAGACAGGAGCTTGCTAATATTTTACGCTGTTAATCTCTGAAACGTATCTTCCACAGTCGAGCTGATCCATTGCTGCAACCATGATACAGCTGCTGGGTTGCTTTATATAACGTATTTTTCGGCATATTGCAATGAATGTTCCGTCAATAAGTAGGCAGAAATTATATAACATTAATTTATAAAATATTAAATATATTAAATTTTAACAAAACATAATTCTTTGTCCTAATCACCAACCGAACTTTGTCATACCGCAGTACCAGACGTCTTACATCTTTGATGATGTTACCATCGTCTGTCTAAATATTATACGCCTGACTTAAACAACGAGCAAAAATATAAGCATTATTTGAGAAACAAATAAAATGAAAATAATAATAGTTCTCCACTTTACACATATTTTTAAAGCACAAGGAACATTTTACGTGGTAGAACCACGCTGCAGTTAGCTAGTTGTAGCACAAATGGGTAGGACCACGCCCTCGAAGAATACCAGCGTAAAGTAGTAACATCAATGTTATGTATCGTATGGTGAATGTAGAAAACCGGAGACTGTAGCTAAAATGTACAAAACGCTATCCACCATATTAGATTAAGTTGTGACGGCACTTCAATAGTAAATAAGCTAATGTGCTGTATGTTATTTCGATAATTTCAAGCTGTCATCACGATTGTTCACTTCTACTCCGTATTTTATTAAAATGGCATCATGGAAGACAGATTCGTAAAGACAGAAATTACTTATCTACCAAGGATAAATATATGGTTTTGGTAATTTTTTTTGCATGCAATTCCGAATTGTTTAATGTGCCTGAGCATCAGCTCAACTCAATAGTATCAACTATTTGGACTTCTTTATCACACTTATTTTGATGCATCCGATAATTTGCAAAAAATAGTGAAAGAATGTTAATTTAGTTCTCATCCCAGCGATGACATTGATAATTTGTTTATATCGGCATAAACTACACAAATAAAATTACCATGAGTATAATATGGTAGTGATTTAACATAATTGTCCATGGTCAATGGTTCCATGGTCTCTTCAATCTTCTTAATTGTAAACAATCTTTGCCGTTTAAAAAAGGCATGCCGAAGTTTATCAGTGGACTTGCGTTTTCTATATACCTGGTAATCGAATCTGGACTGTTTGAAGTTCGGTTTCATTCGAATTCGTTTAACCGAATCCATAATCTTATATTGTCTGTAATGCTCCAAGTTATTTTCATATAAAACATGCAATAATCATTATGACATTTGAAATCATTATCAATCAATATTGATAGCTAAGGTCCTAAAACCCCCAACTTAATCTAATAAAAATTTGAATTGCTATACCGATAGCCTCGTGATGTTTTGTTTTGTATAAAGGATAGTTAAATATAAGTCATTCTTACATCAAAGTCATCTCCACACAAATGTCTTTTTTTATAGCATTGGGTGAGAAATAAGAAAAAAGACAAAAAAAAGAGCACACGGTCCACCTAATGCTAAGTGGATGCTGTGGCCTACAGACATCCACATTTATCCTCAATCAAGAATTAAAATGCAAATGCGTGAACGTCAGGACCAAGATGGAACGTCTTCGGGTCTCTTCTTGTCAGTTTTAACAAAGCATTTCTCAAGTTTAAACAAGTTGGCACTTCTTCCCTGGCTTTCTTATGCTCATACTTTGCATTCAGGCAAAACATACTAATAATAACTCATTATTAAACGTCCATAAAAATATCTTATTCTTTTGCAAAATCCTTTTATTTACTAGCGCATTGACGTCACGATCTGAAAGGTATGCCGGATAGCGTTTACACTCGAAAAATTTAAACTATATATTAAAAATAATTTAAATGGCACTATTCGTTAAAAAATACAAGTTATAGTGGTACATTATCACTCTAGTTTTCATTTAAAACACTTTGAAAATGGATGGAGTACCTATTATTTGTCATACAAGCACTTATTCCGTACGGGATTCGAACCCCGCATTCCCGCTACGCCGTAATTAAGAATTTAGTCACTGCGCTTCCAAGCAGTCCCAATCTGATTATAATTTTCTACAATAATTATAGTGATTGCTAGTTTACAAACAAACTAAAGGCGAATTAACAGCTATTTAAAAAATTCAATAGCTCTTCATTATCCTCTAATATAAAACATCCATTCATCCAGCCATAGATTGTCTCCTAATCACTTTGCCATAGTTGCCACGCTCGTCAAGCGCAATGTAAACCAATGTAGACAGACATCGTTGTCGTGTCGTGGCAACTAAAACATCCTACAGGCGCATTTCTAAATCAAAACACGGACCGTTACCCACGAGAGTGACTTGCGGAAAATTGGAAAACGAAACAAGGTGAAAAATATTATTAAGTGGAGCGCTCACCGCGGTACGGCACTCCCGGGACGCGTGTTGTCTTCGATTCTTACTGCGGACGAGCGCGGCCGCGAATTAGATAGCTTTGCTTTACCTTTTTTCATTTCCCTAAGTATCATAAAGATAATAATTTCTTATGTTTACGTAAACTCTACACATTTAAATAAAACTAGTACCTAAGAAGTTACGTGCGTGTATCAACTTTTTTATTAAACTAACCTTCAGATTAAAATTATTTAAAAAAGTTAATTTGTTGGTTGTCATGGTTAACTATTACAATGGAACGTCGAAAACCAGAGTCCCGTCGTGACAATGGGATCTCTTAAGTACTCGAAACTTCGGGAATATAAAGTTAGTTAATATCCGCAATTAAATCCGTAAAAACTAGTTTTATTTAATTATCATAAAGATATTAATATTGGTAAATTATGAAATACAGTTGCAGTCAACGGAGGCTACCTACAATTTTTATATGCGAATTAAAATTTTGTGGTGGTGTAAGGATAATCATTACTCGATTCTGTCCTGTGGGTGTCGTGAGCGAAGATAGAGGGAACTGAAACAGGAGATGAGCAGCAGCATCTTCCTAATAACACAAAATTATAAAAAATTTGCGGTGGCCAAACCACCTGCCAACTATTGCAAAATTTCCTCGTATGAGGCAATGTATGAATAGGTTCTAAGTTCCACAGGGAATTTCTTATATTTACGCAAACACTACACATTGATTAAACCCTTAAAGTCGCACGATACTTTTAGCAAATGAAAACAACTAAAACAAGTTTTAATGGTTTATTAGGCGTTTAAACAAAGTTAAAAAAAATAACCAAAAAAATCTAGAGGCCTTACTTTTTGGAAAAACCTATGTATAATATACTATACATTGTCACACCCGTTGAGAATGATCTGCGATTATCAATGTATAGCATAGTATACATTATATTTTATTACAGCTTCATGTGGTAAGCCAAGAAACAGTTTCTATCCTTAACATAGCATAGATGTACATTGCATTTTGTGCACATTGTACTAGCTTGACCTCCTCTACAATATTTACAGCGTTGATAACTGGTTAACTGGGGCCAATGATCAAATTTGTCATACCGCACATCGTCAAGAGGCCTCTCGGCCATCGGTTTCTTAATCTTACTTTTTTCGGGTACAGACAAAACGTCTTTTACGGGCACAATTCTATTACGTTTCAGAAGTCCGGCATAAATTTCGTAACGAAAGTCTTTTAGGCGATCTTGCTTCCTCTTTTTATTTATTTGGTTGTCGTGTCTACGACGTAACAGCCATGCATTGTTTATGCAAATGTCCAACAACTGAGAAAAAATGTTCATATACCATCTGTGAGATTTTATACCAGTGCGATATAATGCTATTAACATATCCGCCAAATCCACACCTCCCATATGGCGGTTATAATGCTTGACGATTTGAGGACACTGTATGTCTACGCGTCCTTTAGACTCCTTGCTGAAACGTTTGATATTCTCAAGAGGAAAAGCGTCAACATAGGAACTTACAAGCCTAACATGCTTATTATCGAACCACTTCACCACACTCAATTTATTGTCGTTGCACACCACTTGAGTAAACGCCCCTCTTCCGTTTTTTTGTAGCGATTTATCATTAATCATTTTAGATTCCGCATCTTTCAACCTATTTTTTCTAATAGTCCCCAAACTAAATATTCCGTAATTTTCTCGTAAAATATATACTAATTCTAAAGATGTAAAATAGTTATCAAAATATACGACACTACATGCCTTTTTTTTTATAGATTTGCATAAAGCCAAAATTATTTTACCTCCAACACCCAAAGACTCTTCTTCATTTGTAAATTGCACACCTGTAAACGTATCATCGCCAGCATACAGCAGAAAATCGTAGATGATACCGGACACACCGGCTCTAACCAGATTTTTAAAGCCCCACTTACTTGGCTTATTTGGGTTATACTGGCGACGGCTGCCGGCTTTTTTTACCTTTGTAGGGTATGACCATCTCATCAATACTGAAAGCATTTTCTTCCTCAACGGATAAACACTGTAACCGAATGCATTCAATTAGGGGTCGTAGTTTGTAATACCTATCTGAAGTATCAGCTTGAGTATTGTCAGTAAAATGTACAAATCTTCTTAATTGTTGGAAACGCCTCAAGGGCATTACATCTGCGATTTTTCCATACCTAAACGACGATTTCCAATAGTCTTTATATGACGGTAGAATTACTATACCCATCAGCCAGCTCTGTGTTGAAATGACACTTTCTTCCAACGGAAACGTAAGCTTAGTTTTTTGATACACCGCCTTTTTCACTTTATTAACAGAAACAGAAGGCCCAGTACGTTTCCTTTGCCCACGTGTCACTAAAGGTGTGACATCCGCTATGGGAGTAGATGGTTCAACAGACGTTATAGATGATACAGAAGAAATTAAAGGTATTGCGTCGTAATTGCATTGCGTAGGGCTAGGGAACACGGCGTTCAGGATTGGCGTTAGGGAAACTTGAAAAGTCTCTGAATCCACATCAGAAAGATCTTCTGCACGTGATTCCACCTCTTGCTTCGGATGATTGGGCGATGAAGTGGGGCTGCCGAGAATGTCGAGCTTTTCAAATGATGAATCCAGAGACGGCGCTGGTGAACTCTCGACATCTCTGACTTCATCATCACTACTGGATCCATCACTAACATCAGAACCAGCATTTCGTGCTGGAACCAAAGACAATATGCGTCTCGCTCTTCCGTTCATTATATTCTAAAACAAAACGAAACAAACATGCAGTTCAACCATCACCCAGATAAAAGCCAAAAAGTTATTTATGCACTATGCGGAACTCGTATCATACCAAATCAACTAAAATTTGTTAGTACCATGTTAGTAGCAATGTATAGTATACTATACAAATAAATATAATGGCAAATAGTAGTGATTGTAGCACTGTATAGTATACCATACACGGATGTAAACAAGTTAAAATAATCCAAATATGACAACATCCAGGCCATTTAAGTTACACAATGGTTGGAATAACTCTTCACCTTTTCGATTTATGCATTACATACCCATAATAAGTAATAAAATCACGAAAATAAGTAAAACTCACCTTGACAATAATTTCTGACCGCGGTCTGTTCGTTATTTTTCACAACTGATTCAAATTTACCACAGATTAGCTATTTAGTGTAATGTTGACGTAAAAAGTAACGTTCAGAAATATGTCTTGTAATGAAATAATGCAAATAAAACGTGTAGAAACTTCGTAAGATTTTTTTATTGTCAGATGTATACCCTGCTATACAAAGTCACTTTAAGGGTTAAAACTACTTTTATGATTTTATCGCGTTTAATTTATAAGATTTTTAATTTGCGAAAGTACATCGATTCCTACCAAGGATGTTATGTGAGGCTATTGAAATTAATAAACATTCTCATTTCAATAGAGAAGAAGGCTGGGTACTACTACCTCCATGGACTCTGTAATTAATAAAATTAAAACTAAGCCCAAGCATACCAATGCAAGACTTCAAGACACAGTTCATTCTGCGTAGATCGAATCATAAATAATAATTAAAAAACTGAAGGTACTCCGGGTTAACACTGGCACCGGGACGTCAGTCAACTCCATCCCCCGTGGGTGGTGGAAAGCATCTGAAACGTCGGGAATTAAAAATCAAATAAATTAAACGCGATAAAATCCGTAAAAGTAGTTTGAATCAATACAGCATTGAACTTTTGTAGGCTGTGTGAGTGTATTCATGTGTTTTAGATTTGAATGTAGCCTTCGGTAACTGTCACATCGGTATATCAAACACCTCAGTCCCTCGTGATCAGGGGAACTGTACCTAAAGCGCGCGAAAAGCCACAAATTAAAAAAAATATATTGAACTCTAAAAATCCATAAAATTAGTTGGTGTTCGAGTACACTACACTTCGCTTAAATGTAAGAAATAAAATATTAATTTGCAGTATTATATTATATAACTCTGAATTTTATTTGTATTAAGAGGTAATTTTAAGAGAGACAGGCATTGATTTATATATATATATATATATATATATATATATATAACTCAATGGAGACAGGTAACAAATGTGCTATCTTATTATTTATATTTTAACTAAGCCATGAAATTGGCTACCCAGACATGTGTTTCTATTCAGCAGTATATATAATGACTTGATATTGAATTTGGAACCAGTTCTAAGTAATCTAAATTAGAAAATGAGTTAGCAGAAGTAAATCTCTGGCAAATATAATAATTTAAATAATTTAGAATGTAGCTTAAAAATCGTCAACTGTACGACTCCACAAAATGTACACAGCATGAGAGGTAAAGATTAAGAAGTTAAAACTATTCTTAAATAGCAACAATATTCATATTTTATGTATTACTGAACATTTGTTAAAAGCTTATAACTTAATGTTTAACTTCAGTAATCACCAGGTGGTCAGTTCTTTCAACAGACAAAGAGGTTTTAAGAGGTGACTCCTTAATATTAGCTAGTAAATTATTGTTACGCGCTCAAGTCGACGATACACTAGCGCCATCTAGTGTCAGGAACGAGAGCGAGGGGAGCATTGAGAAAATGACATCACAAATCACTCAACCGACAGCGCCTAGTCGAAACTCGAACGCTCGGTACCTTGCGCGTGTTTACTTGAACATTCTGGATATTCTTTGCTAATTTAAATAAGTAGGCGCTGCAAGATGCGATCGGGGCAGAGTTGAACTCGGCGACACAAGCGAAGCTTCGGAGCGGAATTAAGTGAATTAGTGTGTTTAATTATTAGTGTTTTTAGTTTTAATTTGTGTAAAGTAAATTAAAGTGTTAATTTACGTAATTTTATCGGCAATTTTTATTGTCACGAACCGCAAGCTCGTAACAATTGGTGTCAGAAGTGGGATAAAATCATGCCGATTTTACCTAAGGAGGAAACGGAGGGTGTCCGTACCCGAAGTCAACGCCAGCAGGAAACGGACCAAAGGAGATTTGGTGGTGCAACACCGCAGACGGCGGAGGGGCAGCCGCCGGCTGCAGGCCCGCCAGTAGCTCCTGAGGGTCAGCCGCCGGCTGCAGGCCCGTCAGTAGCTCCTACATCTGCAGCAACTGACTTAGGTGCTCTGATGGCGATGCTACAGGAGCAGCTGCAGCGCGGACGAGAGGAACAGGCCCGTCTGTTGAAAGAGCAGCAGGAGGAACAGGCTCGCCGACAGGAGGAACAGGCCCGTCGGTTGGAAGAGCAGCTCAAGCACGATAAGGAAGAGCAGATGCTCCTCATGAAGGACATTCACGCTACCTTCGGAAAAGAGATAAGGGAGGTGAAGGAAAGGGTTACTCAACATGTAAACCTCCTGTCGGAAGCTGGAACCCGAATCCATAAATTGAACAATAGGGTTGACAACGTAATGTCTGACATGAAGAAATCACTTGACGAACTCAAACTTGGGGAGGGAACTACAGCTTCCGTAGTAGCTACTACACCTTCGCTACGTGGGTTCAAGGTGCCACCATTCGACGGGACTTCTTCCTGGTCAGCCTACAAAATCCAGTTCGAGGCTGTTATGAAGGCGAACGGCTGGAATAAAAGTCAGGCCATGACTGCTCTCACACTAGGCCTGCGCGACCAGGCTTTAACAGTTCTGGAAGCTCTCGGTGAGGAAGTGACTTATGAGCAACTCCTTGAGGCATTGGAGGCGAGATATGGTGACGCCCACCTGGAACACGTCTTTCGTGCGCAGCTTAAAGATCGTGTGCAGCGCATCAACGAAAACCTAACCTGGTGCAGACATTCATCGACGGCATCCGCGACCTGGAAGTTGGAGCTGCTGTGAGGCTCGGGCACCACGAGACGCTTAAGGACGCCTTGGCCCATACACTGGAAGTGGAAGCCGTGCGGCAGGATCATCGTTCCCATCGCGTCAGGTAGGTTGCAGCAGCTACAGTTCGCGACCGCAACAAAGGATACAGCCCAATGTGCTATGGCTGTGGGGAAAAGGGCCATCTTCGATCCAGCTGCCCTAAACTAACCGTGGAAAGGAGAGCTGATCGATCTCGAGAGGGTAGTACAGCTAACGGCACTGCCTGGCGGCGACAGGATCATCGTTCACCTCACGCTAGGGAGGTTACAGCAGTTACGGTTCGCGACCACAATAAAAGATACAGCCCTAGGTGCTATGGCTGTGGGGAAAGGGGCCATCTTCGGTCCAGCTGCCCTGAGCACACCCTACGAAGGGAAGTTGAACGATCTCAGAAAGGAAGTGCGGCTAACAGCACCGCCCAGCAGCAGCAGGAATACGACTTTACTATCAGACACTGCAGCGGGAAATCTCACGGCAACGCAGATGAATTGTCAAGAAGACCTTGTCCTGAAAATTGCAACCATTGTAGTAGGCAAGAGAGTAAGGAGGTGGTATCCGTGAGGATGCTCAGGACAGACCACCTCAGCAACGGGTGGAAGGACAACCTACGACATGCACAGCAGGAAGATCCGGACATCAAGCCGATTCTAGGATGGATGAAGGCCCGTGCTACCAAGCCTAAGTGGAGGGGCGTCTCAGCGATGAGTTCAACCACGAAAAGCTATTGGGCCCAATGGGACAGCTTGCTGATTCAGGATGGAGTCCTGTGCCGTAAATGGGACAATGGTCGAAGAGACAGCTGTCGTTTGCAAATGGTTGTCCCTAAAGCTAAAGTGCCGAATGTTCTACAGTTGTGCCATAATGGTCGTTCAAGAGTCCATCTGGGAGTTAAACGAACTCTACTGAAGGTCCGAGAACAGTTTTACTGGGTCCATTATCGTGACGATGTCGAGGATTGGTGTCGTACATGTACAAGTTGTGCGGCCGTGCGGGGACCTCGGACACGTAGTAGAGGAGCACCGAAATTGTACAATGTTGGTGAACCACGGGATAGGACAGCCCTTGACATTGCGGAGCCGTTACAGAAAGGCGCAAGAGGGACTCCTAAGATCGTCCATGTGAATCGCTTGGCGCGTTATTATGGGGCCGATAATGCTCGGGACGAGCATGTCTTAGGAGGGGGCAGTGTTACGCGCTCAAGTCGACGATACACTAGCGCCATCTAGTGTCAGGAACGAGAGCGAGGGGAGCATTGAGAAAATGACATCACAAATCACTCAACCGACAGCGCCTAGTCGAAACTGGAACGCTCGGTACCTTGCGCGTGTTTACTTGAACATTCTGGATATTTCTTTGCTAATTTAAATAAGTAGGCGCTGCAAGATGCGTTCGGGGCAGAGTTGAACTCGGCGACACAAGCGAAGCTTCGGAGCGGAATTAAGTGAATTAGTGTGTTTAATTATTAGTGTTTTTAGTTTTAATTTGTGTAAAGTAAATTAAAGTGTTAATTTAGGTAATTTTATCGGCAATTTTTATTGTCACGAACCGCAAGCTCGTAACATTATTATAATGTAAAGATATTGAGATCTTATCTCTTTGATTGAGTGAACTGTAGAAAAAGCATATGTTAAGTTTGAGCACCTTATTGTTGTGGGCGTCTATAGATCCTCATGTTCTATGACTCTTTAAAAAAATGAAGAAAGTTTTTGTTAAGCTCAATAAACAGAATAAATTTGTTGTAATATGTGGAGACTTTACTATCAATCTCCTAGATGCTTCCTTCGTCAATATGAAGTTTAGATCATTGTTTAAATTATACTGGCTATTTAACTTATTTTTAAAGCTAACGCGTTTTGCTAAATCTAATTCAACCTGTATAAATAAGATTTTTGCAAATGTTAAGTTGTTGCATAAATGTATAATTTAAAAATTGAGTTTCAATTTATTGTGATCAGTTGATTTCGTTACTTTAAGTTTACAAAAAGCAAGTAGACGAGAAAGTTGTGTTCGTTCCAGTAAATGCAAGTCACTTTTAGAAGTTTAGAAGTAACGTAGTGAAATATCTTCTACAACTTTTATATCAAAATACTCAATATTTTCTTTAGTCAAAACCTTATATTATATCTATAAGACCCTCTTATGCCGAAATATTGTAAAAAAAAGCAGATAGGAATAGTTTTAAATAAATTGAATACACATATCTTTTTTTTTTTGTGGGTAGGTGTGTAACAAGTAACAGCTGACTTATTAGCTCTTATATTTTATATACTTTAAAATTATTTTAAACCAGTGTTTGGACTATATTTACATATCAATTACATCTTTATTACCTTTTCTTTTGAAGTCCTATTGAAATATATGTCCAGATAAAATATTTGTGACATTCACATACCACCCATTAGTGTCACTTTGTTTCTGCAAACTATATCACTGATTAGCACTTCACTTTGTGTTCACTAATATCACAACAAATATTGGAAGAAATGGCAAAAGTAAATGATGTGGAGGTCATGCAAAGAGAACTTGAAGGAAGCTGGAGTCGCAAAATGGCTGAATTTGAAAACAGATTAAAGGCTGCCTCCACACCTACTAATCCCTCTCTTAATCAACTTCGCGAGGAGTTTTATGAATTCAAGGACGTCGTTTGCTCCATGCTCAATCTCCTTCGGCAACAAATTCAAGCCTGCACTAAGTCAATTGATGCTATTGATATGCAGCACAGACAGAATATCCTTCTATTTAATGGGATCTCTGACTCCCCAGAAGTTAATATTGAACAAGGAATACTGGGTATCATACATAAGAAAATGGGTATCCCACATGTTACAAATGTGTCCTTAGTACGTTGCCATCGAATTGGTGCTCAAAAGGATGGTCGCTCTCGTCCTATTCTTGTACAATTTCAAGAGCATAACACAAAGTCTGAAGTGTGGAAAGCTAAAACTAAGTTAAAGGGCTCTCAAATATCTGTGTCTGAGTTTTTAACTAAAATGAGGCAATCTGTACTTAAAAAAAGCCCGCAAGCATTTTGAAATGAAGAATGTGTGGACCTTAGATGGAGCAATTTTTATCAAACTTCCCAATAATGAACGGGCAAAAATCTTCACTGAAGAGGAGATTGATACTCTCATTAAACAGTTTCCTGTTGATTTTTCATCAGCAAGTCTTAGTATGGCTTCTAACAGCAGTATTACTAATAGCGTAAAGAAACCCATACAAGCACTGCAAAGTTCTTCAAACACAAAAATTCTGTGCGAGACTTCTCCTCGCAATGAAGTTGGTGTGGTGGTGCAGAAAGAGGATTCCAAAAGGTCCCGCCGCTTAATTGCTAAAAAAATAGCTTGCTTAATTTACATATGGTATTCCTAGGTATCCTTTATTTTTGTAATCTCTTGTTTTTATTATTGATTTACATATATTTACTTAAGTGTTTACAGTCCCGCATCGTCTTGGTTGTAATAGCATAAATATCTGTAATACTAGCCCAGAACAATATTGTCTGTACTGTTGTCATAAGTTGTTCACTTTTAAGCAGCATAATTGCAATTTTTTTTATATTTACTTATACTTACTTATACTTATACTTTGCTTTAATCGATTTTCTCTTAGTAAACATTCTCCTGTAATATTTTGTGTGACATCTACTTAGGAACTTTATTATTAGTCAAGATTATTTTTGCCACTTTAGATATTATAGATCATAAGTTTGTATATAAAATTTATTTATATTAAGTTTACTCTGTAAACAGTGAACTGATGGGTTGGTGATGTTTACGTTTAGTAATTGTTAGTTAATAGGTTAATAGTTTACATAACTTACTTTTTTCTTTATTATATTTTTTATTATTTTTCTATATATTTACTTAATTTATTTATTATTTTAGTATATGTAATATGTCTGATGTTGAGTCGTTCAGCTCTGCAAATGATTCTTCTACTTTGTCATTTCACTCTTGTAATGATTCTCTCAACGATAGCGTGCTTAATTTACACGAACTACTCAAAGGAGTTTTTACGTCTTTTAACAACTCTGTGAACATATGTCATATTAACGCTCAAAGTATCCCGAGCCACTATTCCGAACTTGAGGCTTCATTTTTTCCCGAGTATATTCATGCTATATTAGTGTCGGAAAGTTGGCTGAAACCTTCTTTACCGTCAACTTTATATCCCTTACCCGGCTTTGTACTTGTTAGGAATGATCGTGTTGGAAAAGGTGGAGGTGGTGTAGCAATCTACCTACACGCATCAATTCTTTATAAAATTGTCTTAGCATCTCCCTCCTGCTATTCCGCTTCTTCCGAGTTCTTATTTGTGGAACTCGATGTCAAGGGCATCAGGATGCTTCTAGGGGTAGTGTATTGCCCCCCATCTACCGACTACTTCGCCACTTTAGATATGGCTCTTGTTGATATTTGTTCTGAGTACACTCACTGTATAATCATGGGTGATTTCAATACTGATCTGTTGAAAAGCTGCCCTCGTTCCAAAAGGTTTCTTTCAATTATTGAGTCGGTTAATCTTTCTATTCTCCCTTTAAAGGCTACTCATCATAATATCGGAACCGATGACTCATTGATTGATCTAATCCTTGCTGCTTCTCCTGAACATGTGATGATGCATGGACAGTTACCCGCTTTGGGTTTCTCACGCCACGACTTAATTTATGTATCGTATAAGCTTAAACCTCCTAAATATTCCCCTACTGTAATGCATCTTCGCAGTTTTTCTAAAATAGACTTTGACAAGCTTAGGAATGACGCTCTTAATCTTGATCTAGCCTCCTTAATTGCAGCATCTACTGTTGACGATAAAGTCACTATCCTTAACCACAATATTCTTAGCCTTTATGATGCTCATGCTCCTCTTCACAAGGTTAGATTGAAGCGTCCCCCTGCCCCTTGGATGACAGAGGGTGTAAAGGTGGCAATGGCTAGACGAAATCGTGCTTTTCTTCGTTTCAAGAGAGATCGAACTGAAGAAAATTGGACATCTTTTAAAGCAGCCAGGAATAGGTGTAATCAGATGGTACGTGCAGCTAAACGCCGATATTTCCATAACTGTATTAATAATTCTTCTCCAGTTTTAGTGTGGAAATTTCTAAAATCTTTCGGTCTTTGTAGACCAGCTACGTTGGATTGTGGTCCTTCTGTGTCACTTGATGAAATCAACCAACATTTCGCATCTGTAAAAGCACTGGACCCTACAATTCGTTCCCAAACTATGGCTTCCATTGCTTCTATGCAAATTCCTAACATTCCTACCTTTAATTTTTCTCCTGTTTCTCAGGATGATGTCAAAAAGTCGATTTTAGCAATCCAGTCCAAAGCCGTGGGTTACGACGAGATTAGTAGACATATGGTTGTATTTATACTAGAGCACCTTCTCCCGGCAATTTCCCATATAATCAATTTTTCCCTTGATTCAGGTCAGTATCCTAATCTTTGGAAGAGGGCTTTTGTAAAGCCTCTCCCAAAAGTTTCTACTCCCATTCATCCCTATCATTTTCGTCCAATATCCATTCTACCCTTTCTTTCCAAAATTTTAGAATCCTGTGTTTACAAGCAAATTTCTACTTTTATTTCGAAACATAACCTACTGAGTATATATCAGTCTGGTTTTCGTCCTGGTCATAGTACCACTACTGCATTAATTAATGTTATTGATAATATTAAACAAGGCATGGAAGAAAAAAAATAACAGTACTGGTACTAGTTGATTTCTCAAATGCTTTCAACACAGTTGATCATGAAATCCTTCTTTCCATACTGTCTCATCTGAATTTTGGCTCTACTGAATTGGATTGGTTTGCATCTTATCTTCGCGGTCGACAGCAGTCAGTCAGTGTGGGGCAACTGTCCTCAGCTTGGGCTGATGTGGATGCTGGTGTGCCGCAAGGCGGTATTCTTTCTCCTATAATGTTTTCAATTTTTATAAACTTTATTACCTCCATCATCGACTGCTCTTACCATTTATATGCCGATGACCTTCAGCTTTATGTGCAAACTGAGATTGGGGATATCCATAATGGGATCAAAAACCTTAACGGCAACTTAGCAGCTATCAAGGATTGGTCTACTCGTTATGGAGTTTTGGTCAATCCTTTGAAATGCCAAGCTATACTGGTGGGTAGCTCAAGGATGCTGGCTAAGATTAATCTGACAGACTTACCTCCTATTTACTATGATAATACTACAATTCCTTTCAGTAATTCTGTTAGAAATCTTGGCCTTCACATCGACAGCACGCTGAATTGGAGAACTCAGGTTTCAGATGTGAGTCGTAAAGTCACTGCCACGTTATGCTCTCTGTATCGTTTAAAACATTTTCTTCCCACAAAATCTAAGATCATGCTTGTCCAATCACTTATATTACCCATAATTGATTATGCAGATGTGTGTTACTCAGACCTGTCCCAAGATCTTCTGAACAAGCTGGAACGCCTCCTCAATAACTGTATAAGATTTATCTTTGGGCTTCGTAAGTATGATCATATTTCTCAATACAGATCTAAGCTAAATTGGCTTACAATCCGGCAGAGGCGCAACTCCAGAATATTACTTGTACTTTTTTCCATATTAAATGATCCATCTTCGCCTTCTTATCTTAAGAGTAAATTTCATTATCTTTCTTCATCTCATGATAGGGTCCTACGCTCTTCTTCTAACAACAAAATCTGTACTCCAGTTCACTTCACCGAGTTCTATGGTAACTCCTTCACAGTTCAGGCTACACGCCTTTGGAACTCCTTGCCCGATGACATCAGAAAAGCTCCCAATAAGTACGCTTTTCAAAAGTTGGTCCGTGATCATTTCTTAAAGACAATGCATTTTACATGACTCATCAAGTTAATATGTATTGCCAAACAGACGTATATATTCATAGTCATTAATTGTATATACTAATTGTGTATGTATTTAAATATATATATATATATATATATATATATATATATATATATATATATATATATATATATA
The DNA here is from genome assembly GCA_907164705.1 of Parnassius apollo. Classification (NCBI taxonomy): domain Eukaryota; kingdom Metazoa; phylum Arthropoda; class Insecta; order Lepidoptera; family Papilionidae; genus Parnassius; species Parnassius apollo. Next base: position 1,284,189 of record CAJQZP010001531.1, read on the forward strand.
TACTTGTATGTATACCCATTTATTTATATATTTGTATATATGTAAGGATAGATCATATATGTATAGTTTACTTATTAGTAGTTTGTATATATTATGTAGTTAATTATCATTTGTATAGTGTTCTCTTATTGCCACACCTACATCAAATTCTCACCACTCCATGGGTTGACTGGTAGAGAATGCCTCAAGGCATTAAGTCCGCCCTTTGTATTCTTTTGTTTAAGGATGCAATAAAGAATAAAATAAATAAATAAATAAATATCTACGAATTTAATTAACACTTGTAAGTTAATAAACGTATTCAACGTTTTTGCTTAAACATACGTCTGTTCAAACGACGTAAGGCCTAAAGCGTTCCTTACCGTAAAGTCTCCAACATTAAGCGGACGCACATCTATTCATTGACAGTCAATTGGGCCTACAAATCGTGCCGGTAGCCTTAAACGACAACCTTTTAGCGTAGGTGGAAGGGTCCGGAGTATTAGCCGCAGGACGAGGCAGTTTTTCTTACACTTCTGACACACTGCCTGCAAGAAGGAAAAGATACTACACAATTAAAATAACTATGGCGATAATTTTATGCCATTTTGTGACGTCACATGACGTGACCATACAGTAGATCGATGGATGCAGGTGGCTCAGGACAGCGGCAAGCGTTTTTATGGCATTCCTTTATTATTAGCGCCAGTGAAAATTTTAGATATTCAAAACATAGATCTTTTTTTAAGCGTTACCCTCTCTAGGAATTTCCCCTGTATCTATCCCGGTAACAAATTTTACAAGGACAAACATTCAGAACTGGAACAATCGTTTGCGGGTCCTACAAATAATTGTTCCGTGCGGATTTCAAATCCCCGGTATTCAGCGTCGCAACATATTGATAAGACATTGCGGCACGGAGCGGTTGAAAAAAAATAGTAGGAAGAAAATAATATCACTGCAGTATGTAGTAGTAATTTTCAGTATGATAGTAGCGTTACATTAAAGCAATTCGTCATAAGTGACACGCACGGGATAATCTTGCTACCATTCCCGCTTGTTGCCTTTTAAGGCAACTAAGGTTATAAAGATCTCCTAGCCTCCTGTAGATGTTGCTATTATCTCGTTGATGCAAGATTTAAAATATCTAGACTGGTGACGAGAAGCAGTGTCTAAGATGCAAGGTATCTGATATATTGCGATCGTCACCACTTTCCAAGCGTGGCTGGCACAGTCTCACTACACTTCTATAAAAATCTAGCATTAAACAATAGTGGTGTTGGATTCCGGTAATTACTCTAACTTTTGTTCGTATACCACAAAGAACTATTTACATTGTAAGGGTTACCTTGCAGTTTGACTTATTTTGTACCTAATTTGCTGTAAAAATTAAAATATATCGCGACTCATGATCAGTTCACACGTACTCTTATTTCATTCTTCCTTTTTTTTTTTAACTATACCCCTACGCTAATATTTTATTATGTATCGTGGAGGCAGTTTATAAACATAAATCGCACAAGGGCAAACATCCAGACCCGAAACAATTATTGGCCATATAAATACTTGTTCCGAGTGGGAAACCCGCGGCCATTAGCGTTTCAATTCAGTGCTAAACCACTGGGCCACAGAGGCGTTGATCAGAAAGTAGTAGCAACAATAGTTACAGTATTGTATTAATATTATATCAATAATTATCATTTAGATTATTTACTAAAATTTTTGAGTAAATTTGCAGTCAATCTGTCATTAACTTACCATGTGCTCGGCAGTGAAGGAAAACATCGCGAGGAAACTTGCATGTTAGAGAAATAAAGAAAAATATTTCGAAGACATGTGAAGTTCACCAATACGCATTGTGACAGGACAGAGGAAATTTCCTTGGCCGAAAACCCTCTCATAAATTAGAAAAAAAAAGAAAAAGAAGAAAAAAATGTCAATTTTTATACATTTTGTAATAAAATTGTTTCTTCTTTTTGTTTTTTTTTTCATATTTTTATATTTTCATCTGATTTTGAGCGATATTTAAAATTTCAAATCTCTAGCTCTAGCTAGGAAGATTTTTCTTTTTCGAATCTATTATTTAAAATCAATTCCAGCTAAACAGACACACAAAAGCGAGTTAATGAAAGCGTGGTAATATTAGATATTCTGTAATTGTACGAGTACGTCAGTCATTAATTCGAAGATTTGCATCCACAATATGAAGTTACAAGCCTGTATATCGTTCCTACATAAAGATACTTAATAATAAATTGCTTATGTTATATATGACTGTAATAAATCCACAATTCATTACTGATTTTATTTAAAGCCAATTCATTATAAAACGTTCTAGCAAGCTGTGTGTCAGGTAGGGAGTTCTTTCACGGTCGATCGGGTGCCCACCTCGCTTCACCTCTTTATGGCGGCGTGCCCGAGACTCTGATAGCTCCAATTACCGCCGGACCTGCTCAAAGTGTGCAGCGGACGAGACGTTATTGCCAAAAGAAATTCGCTGATATACGTTAAAATTAGGAGAACTAATTCACACTGTTTTGTTTTTTCTATATTCGATTTCATTATATTAAAAAAATCTAAGCTTTACTTTTTTATGCGACTGATGATCATGTGAACCCGCGTTCGAAGGCCAGGGAGGGCCAAAAATTGTTTATTGGATTTTTCTGTAAAAAAAATTGTCAATAACAGGCCGCAGTCATGAAGTTTGCAGTATTTTACCCCCGTGCCTCAGGGAGAACGTAAAACCATCCATTCGCACTTTGAGTATGAAGGAATGAAGAGTGTATTTGTGTCCGTGCATGCACTCATTTCAAAATAATCCTGTCATACGCAGGCGAATCTCCCTTGGGGATTCGAACCCGCGGTGCTGCAGCGCCACAACCAAACGCTTAGCCACTGTGCTACGTAACCATCGATACAGTTCTGCAAGTCACGAAGTCGAACGGGCTTTACTTGTGGTAAACACATATTTGTATACGTGTTAAAGTGTGCGTGCGACCAAAAACGGGTATGGTTAGAGACGCCACGCTCACAAATGATCGTACCGCACACATTGCGATTGTGTGCGGTACAATCATTTGTGACCTCGTGAATTGCAATTTACATACATAAATTCAAATACAATTAGGCAACATTACAGACGTTAACTAAATGCCTTATATAAAAACATAAACCTTATATACTTTATATAATTTACAGCTTAGCTCTCGCTGTAAATTTCACAGTACGCGAGAAAAACGGGGTCGATCCCCGCTGGCACCAATAAAATTGTTAATTGCAATTTTAAGTGCTAATTTACCACGTGCTCGGTGGTGAAGGAAATCATTGTGAGGAAACCTGCATGTCTAAGAAATAATACAAAAAAATTATTTCGAAGACATGTGAAGTTCGCCAACACGCTTTGGAGCAGCGTGGCGGACACTTTCTTGGCCTAAAACCCTCTCAGAAATGCGGGGAGACCTATGCCCAGCAGTGGGATGTATATTGGTTGTAATTTTAAAATTTTATAGACATCATCTGCCGTGAAGTGGTAACGAATACAGAACCAACTTCTCATATCTTAAAGTTGGTGTGGTTATAGGTGAGTGTAAGAAAAGCTAGAAAGATCTTACAGCCTCTGAGAGAAGGTGAACGTGTGGCTGATCTATGTCACACACTCATATGGTTGACACATGATGCTGAAATCTACGTATGATTGGCGACAGGGAGTAGCATCGAAGATGTCAGCATCAAACGCGACGATTATGACAAATCATTGGTACTGTGGGAGAACACCCCATCTTCAATATATCGCCAATTTGGTCGCTAAATTTCTGTCTAGGCCGTTCCTTGCCAACTCTGTCTTTTACATCTGCTACGTTAAGACTCTTTCCTCATTCATTCTTTGCACACGACCAAGACCAAACTACCAAAGCCTTATTTTTACAGTGTGTAAAAAAGTTAAAATTTTGTAAAAAAAAAATACTAATCTTGTATTGCTTTTGAGACTAGACTTTTTCAGCGTCTACCGTAATATTTGTCCTCCTAACCTTAATCGAACTCATCAATGAATGAATGAACACCAACGAAGATTGTTGAACTATGCCATCAATCAGAGGCTGACAGTGATTGAATGACCACAGTTTTTCTTAATTATTTCGTTGTCTGTATTATTAATAGGGAAATGAAGAAAGCTATATTTTAGGATAATTAAGGCGCTGTGCTCTGAATCTTATCAGTACTCGTAATATTATTTTTACCATGCAGTGGTAGTAGTATGTCATATCGTCCCACATGTGTCGTAAAAGGTGACAAGGAGAAACAAACCAGGGGTTGTGCAGTAGCGTATTCTCATAACAAATAAAAAAAATTGCGGTTGCCAACTCGCCTGCCTTACATGGCAACAATGACAATTATCCCTCCTAAGAGGCAATCTATGGAGGAGGTTTATGTTCAACTCTTAACTCTTATAGGCAGTAATTAAAATGATAACGGTATAGTGTCTAAAAACCCCACTGATCGCCGTACAAACTAGTAAGCTGGAATGGCTATACTCCACAAAACCTGTATGGCGATTTTAAGCGCCGCCATTGAGTGTACCGGGAACTAAATTTGACATAATTTGCAAATGGTCGTTGTTTTGCTCAATACGCCTAAGAGTATTTTAAAGTTTATAATTTACAGGTTTTCAACTGACTATACCAAAACTGACTAAAAAGCATAAAACTTGTGAATTGGCGTCCGAAATAGAATTTTTATATTATATTTTGTTTTTTTTCCTATCTCTATAATTTGTACCATGGACGCTCACTTCTGCTATGTAATATGGCGAAAATCAAAACGCCTCATTATGTCACGGTGTAAATCCAGTCCAGCGTAAAAGTGTAAATATTCAATCCAAACAAATAAAGAATTCAATTTTTTTTCACGTATAATTATAACTTATTGCATAAATTATTAATTGTTGAAATATGAAAAAAATTACTTACGAAACAATAAATAATTTGAGAGAAAAGTAAATATTATTATATTATAAAATCATCATCATCATCATTACAGTCCTTCACCAGTTCACTGCTGGACATAGACCTTCCCTAAGGAATGCCACAAACCACGGTCCTGAGTCACCTGTATCCATTGACTTCCTGCATGTCTTACCAGGTCGTCAGTTCATTTAGAGGTGGGCCGTCCCACACTTTGCCTACCGGTATGAGATTGGCACTCGAAAACCTTTTTCCCTATAGGTTTTCGGTTCTTCGAGCTATATGGCTAACCCATTGCAACTTCAGCTTACAAATCTTTCGGTCTATGTCGGTCACTCTGGATATCCTCATTTCTAAGTTTATCACGCAGAGAAACCCCGAGCATAGCCCTCTCCATAGCTCGCTTAGTGACCTTGAGCTTCCTCATAGGGCCAGTAATAAAGGACCACGTCTCAGATCCCTAAGCCATCATTGACAACACGCACTGTTTGAAGATGTGTCGTAATTTACCGAACGCTGCCCAGCCGATTTACCTCTTTGTCTGAGTTGGACTTACTTAGTCAGACTATTTGTCCCAGGTAAGCATACTCATCAACAACTTCGAGCTTAGAGCTTCCAATAACAACCGGCATAGGCATATGAGCTTTGTTTTGTTGTTCATCTTAAAACCCATCCTTTGGTAGACACTATTGTGGTCATTTAGCATAGTGCTTAGGTCCTACAGCAATTCTGCTATAAGGACTATATCGCCTGCAAATCAAAGGTGAGTGATGTACTCGCCATCAATGTTAATACCGCATCCTTTTACAGTCCAGAAGCTTGAAAACGTCAATGCAGCGATGAACCTGTCTTACACCTTGGATATGTTTCGTACTCCGTTCCTGTACTCGGATAGCTATCGTAGCCCTACTGTTCAAACACTTTAATTCTGCTATGTACCGACAGTCAACTTGGCACCTCTGAGGGGATAGCAGTACCGCGCAAATTTTGACGGAATCAAAGGCTTTCTCATAGTCCACATACTCAAGATATATTGGCAGATTATATTCCAAGGTCTTCTGTACAATTTACCAGAGGATATGTATGTGGTCTTTGGCGCTAAAGCCGATCAATTTATAAACTTGCATTATTTTCGTAATTTTATATTTATGTAATGATCTAAGGTTATTTTGGTTATAATCACTTAGACTTCTTCTTAAATTATTATGTACTAGGTAATTTTTATTCAATTTTTACCAAAAGAAATAAATTTCTATAATTAATCGAAATTTTATTTGCGGTACAGTTTTACCATCTATCCGTTTATTTACCGCTATTGTCCTAACGTTTAACGGTAAACCGAGAGCGTTGCAATCGGATACACCTTTTACCGCTGGCAAACAGAGATCTCAGGTGTTTGGGCCCAATCGTCGGGGGAGTCTCTGCGAGGGTATATTATTTACTTAATGGACGAAATCAGACCGCTAAACCATTAATTGATTTTGTTGAATCTTTAGATAGAGAGTTTATAATTATTTATGAAACCACTTTCAAATAATGTCAAAACATTAAAGATTGAGTTTTATAAATAAAATAAGGGTGTTAAACGAACACACTGTCCACCTGATGGTAGGTGGATGCTGTGTTCCATAGACATCTACATCTATTCTCGATTACGAATCGAAATGCAGATACTTTGTCCGTCCTGAGGACTAAGACATAATGCCGCGTTTCAGTGAAAAGGTTTTCCGGTTTTCTGCACTCATCATGAAACACAGCAACATAAAGCGTTTTTATGGAATAAGGGTGACAAACAAGCACACAGTCCACCTGATGGTAAGTAGATGCTGTGGCCCATAGACATCTACATTTATCTTCAATTAAGAATCAAAATGCAGATGCGTTGCCAGCCCTGAGGACTGAGATGGAAGCCTGTTTCCCGGTTCTCTGCAATCACCATACGAAACACAGCAGCATTAAGCTGGTATTCAGTGAGAGCGTGATTCTACTCTGGTCGAGCCGACCCATTCGTGCTGCAACCACAATATACCTGCAGCATGGCTCTACCACGTAAAAAATGCTATTTTACGCTAGTTATCGGAGAGCGTGATCCTTCCCCCATCAAGTCAACCCCTTCCCACTACATTTATAATATAGCTACAGCATGGCAGCATACGTGAACGTAGTTCAAATATTACTCACTACAAGAATCCCCGTTATAACACAGGTACGCTTATTCGCCTCAGAAACTGCGGTATTTTTGTAAGTAACGCTATGAGATCTTTTTTTTTTCTTAGTATAAGCCAGTGCTTAACCATAATCCTACGTTGTGGTTAGTGGAAACTAAACCTTATCCATCCATCCATTCCATCAATTAAAGCCCATAAAACTTCACTGCTAAACTTAGTTCTCCCATGTAGATTGTTCTTTATTTTAGATATTTAGCTATAGATACCAGGTTTTATAGGCGGCAACAGGTGGCATCCGTAGTTTTTTCATTATATTGATTCGTTTTCATGAAGGTGTTGCTGCCAGTCTCGTGTTTCAGTTTCCTCCTGTGTCGCCTCTTACGACACCCACGGGACGTTATGGAGCAGGGATATTCTTACACCGCCACTTCAAGGAAAATATTAAAGTATCATTTGATGAACGTAAAAAAAGATCATCAGGTAGGTGAAGTCGAGGCTCTTAAACAGAAAGGCAACGCTAGCGCTGTTTCAAACTTCGATTGAGGTTGCAGCTACAAGAGGCTGCCCGTAAGGGGGTGTTTCGTCACCTTTTCTTTGGACTCTTGCGGTTGACCAACTATTGTACAAGATGGCAGACCTATGCATTCACTCACGTTCGATTTGCTGACGATATAGTCCTTATGGCAGAATCGCTGAAGGATAAGGACTATAAACAATGACCTTAATAGTGTCTCTCAACAGATAATTAAGAAAAACAAACATGACAAAACAAAGAACTTAAATGAATTTTTGTTATAAATTTTCAAGAACATTATCACCTACTAAAGATTTTACAGTCCTTTCTATAAAGTAAAAACGAATGGTTCGAATGGCGTAGTGTAAAGAGCAATTTTTGGGGCAATTTCTTTCAATCGTTTCGCCGTTGCCGAGTTTCCCCGCCACTCTAAGTAAAGGTGTGGCTAAAAAGGCACGTGCAAGCAATGCGGTGTTTTATAGCAGGTAAAGGGCACTTGAGATAAGTTTCATCGCTGCTTATGCACTTGGCCGTGAGTTAAATATAGATTTTTTGTATTTAATATCCATAGAAATTAATGTCTATTTGTTTCTGTTTTAAAAATGTGGTCCTATACTATTTAACCACTTGCAATGAAACTTTAGTGGGTTGTTGTGTGCGCATCCGTTAGTCTGAAAGTTTCTTGCAAAAAATAAACATTTAAATGTTTGCTTTCTATGGCTGCCTTTACCGTCTATCCAAATACGATAAAACATTGCTAAATAAATAAGCACGCGATCGCGAATGTTTCTGGCAAAATGTAAAGAAAGTAGTTTTTAAGTTTAATTTAATTAGTAAATGAATATATTTTATTGTACACCACAAACACAATATACAAATAACATAACTAAAAGCAGATTATATGTATAACTTGGCAGCGTTATCGCTACATAAAGATCTCTTCCAGACAACCAAAGGTGTAAAGAAATTATACAATGAATAATAGTAGCTGGTGCAATATATACATACCGATCATTTAAATATATAAACAAACTTTCATATCTACCCAAATATGTATATACATTTGGGTAGATAAGAAATAATATATATAAATAAAATAAATATATATTACAAAATTCCTCAAACAATAATATAAAGCAGATAAGTACAATAAACACATAATTACATAATTTTTCTTAACGATGTTCGAACTATTTAGACAAGTAATGCCCTTTAAGTAGTCGCTTAAATATTACAATAGTTTGTGCTTCACATAATGTATAAGTAAATTCATTCCAGAGCTTAATAGACTGGACAGTAAACGATTTATTTAAAAAAATGTATTGTGAGTTGGTACCCTTAAAATTAAATTTTTGAATAGCAATTAATTATACCAATCATATCAAAATAGCTTGCTAATTCCCAGAGATATTTTTTAATCTGGTAACAAGTACATTTAAGTAATAAGACCGTCTAATTAATGAAAATTATGAAATCATGCGTGAAAGTACACGTCGAAAATTAAAAAGGAACGTCTAATTTAATGTTCTGGGTGTTGTAAAGCACACGAGATGTCGGGAGTTGAAAATAAGGTAATTTACACCATTTCAAAGTAAGTAATATGTAAATTGCACATTAAAAAAAATCTGATTGTATATATTATTATATCTGACAAAGACATGATTTATAAAAAGTAAATTAAACGCACTAAAAGCTTTAAAATTAGTTTCATTAAATACATAGCGATCGCGCAAACATAAGAAATCACAAATGAATTAGTCGTAAAAACTGGGGTTGATGTCATATTACCTATTTAAAAGTTGTTCGCTGCAGGTGACTGTTTACTTACAAAATTATAATAACAGCCCGTTTAGAGTAAATTGAACATTACCACGAGTTAATAGAGCTGAAATTAAATGCAATAAGGAAAGGAACTCGCTTCTTCCTGGTGGAAATATCTGACGGTTTGTGACGTTTAATCTCGCGTGGTGCGCGGCGGTCGCGCGGAGGTATCACTCGCAGTCCGATTGTAGTGATGTCTATTATTTAAAATATATCTAAATCAAATATAAATCGTTAAATGCTCAAAAATAGACAATTTGTTTCTCTATTATAACAATTGAGAAAAACTAATGAGAACATAATGAGAATGGATGTATATTTCGAAGATTATACATGTTTTCGAAATATTTTTAGTCCTCAGACATATAGATTTCTTCGTTTTGTTTATCCTCATTTACCACTTGATAATTTTAAGTGCTGATTTACAATTTCATTGTCGCCGACGGGTACCGAACCAGAGTTGCTTTATTGCTTACTGCAAAATTTATGACAACCACCTAGCCCCTTAGCTAGTTCGCTCAGGGTTAATAAGAGGCTCAAATATCTAAAACGCCTCCAACGATGACTTATTTTTTATTTGTGTCATTTGTTTCAAAAACTATCGATCTCCGACAATTTTATAAAGAAAGAACAAAATTTTAGTTCTACCAGGTCACCCTGATGATGACAAAAAGGCTGGTTTACTGATTTACCACTTGCTTAATTTTAGTGTAAGTGCTGGTTTACAATTTCATTAGTGCCAACGGGTATCAAACCCGAGTTGCTTGCTTGCTTGCTATAAAATTTATAACAAAGCGCTTAGCCCTATTAACCCCTATCTAGCTCGCTCGGGGTTAATAAGCGGCTCAAATACCTAAAAGCGATGGCTTATTTTTAACCAACTTCAAAAAGGAGTAGGTATTCAATTCAGTTTTTTATGTATGTTACCGCAGAACTTTTTTTCTGGGTTAGCCGATTTTGATGATTCTTGTTTTATTTGAAAGTTGGTGCTTTTCGTGTGTTCCTATATAGATTTCATTCTTACTAGTAGTTTTTGAGTTATCCTTAATAATGCGTACTTAATTGACTTCGAATACATTGATGATCTCCTCATTTTATTTATATTGAAGTCAGTTGTAGAAATTTTTTAATTTACCACTTGTTTGTTTGTGTCATTTATTTAGCAAAAACTATCGATCTGCGTCAAGTGAAATTTCTAAAGGGAAAATAAAAATTTTGTATCCTACCAGATTTCCGTGATGATGACAAAATGGCATTGAAGACATTGAATTGAAATGAGAGTTTTTTTACCTACAATAAATAAATATCATAGTTGATGAAAAATAAAAGCATGTTCCTATAGTAAAAATATGGTCTACCCTGCAGGCCATCCCTGGAAACTGCCGTTTATTTTTGAGCGCAACGCTCGAATATCTATGTAACTTTTGTTTTTTTTTAAATATTTGAAACGGCTCGATTGATTTCTTGAAAATCTAAATAGATAGGCTATGTAAGTTGATCCGTTCTAAAGATATCGTACCGTAGATTTATATAGACACGTAGATATATATATATATATATATATATATATATATATACGTCCAGTCGGGGAATGGGCGGAACGGCTTCGTAGGACCTCGAAACGTGGAGATCTTAAGAAAACTCTCATTCAACACATCGAAACGAAATCTATAACCTTTAAAAATTATTAATTTTCAATGCGAGAAGTTTAAAAATGAAATAAAAACTTCACTTACGCTGAAAACGCAAACAGACGCTTTAATTTTAGATTTTAGACAATTATTGGTTTTTATTTTTATTAATTGTAAAGATTCAAATTAATAATTTATCGACAACAACTGTGAATACTTAGCACAGCACTAGTCACGCGTCTGCAGAAATTCAATTAACATTACCTCCAGTCGCGTGCACCTTTATTTCCGTTCGGAGTCACTTAGCTCGCCTCCTCCCCTTCCCGCATCCTCCTCGCGCAGGGTGTAGGGAGTCTTAGACGCCAGTAATGAGGTCCGGTGATCGTTTAGTTTGTAGGTAATGGGCTACGTGAGTTTCTGTCCAGTTAGGGAGTGGATTGTAGATACTTTGACTCTTAAGTTGAATTTCAGATTGTAATGTTTTTATACTTTAGCATTAAATATAATTTTTTATAATTTAGCTAATACTGAAATGATGACAGACTATGTTTTACATGATAGAGCCGCGCTTTAGCTTTTATATGGTCATAGCACACATGGGTCCGCTTGATTTGTGAAGTACCACGTACTTCAGAATAAGAGCGTAAAATAGCAGCTTAAGGTGGCCCTAGTCGATGGCACGAACTAAGTGGTTGGCGGGGTTAAAATGCATGCTATCTCAGCCGACATAACGTGCGAAAGCGAAAGGCATGACGATTTACAACAAAACGAGCGCGCGAAATTTTATAAACAGATCTTTGGGAATCTGGGTATCATGAAAAATCTATTGAATGTATCTGTTCAAAATAAAATTATTTGCACTTTGGAACACCTAATCCATCCGTGTACTACTGTTTTACAATTCTCGTTCTTCTTATGGTATTTATTTCCGCCCAAAGATGTGTTAAAATTAGTACTTTTAAATATATTCTTTTTTTACTTTTTTATTTCCATACAGGGCTAGATAATGATGAGACAAATTGAAATAATTTTTTATTTTGAACTTACACCATCAAACAGTGGTGAACAATAATGAGCGACTAGTGTACCCTTAATACTGCTGTGTTTCGTATGGTGAGTGTGAAAAACCTGACACTGTTTTGACTGGAAACGAGGAATTCCATCTTAGTCCTCAGGGGTGACAATACATTTGCATTTTGATTCTTAATAGAGGATAGATTTAGATGTCTATGGGCCACATCGTTTACGAGTACTTACCATTAGGTGAACTGTGTGTTCGTTTGTCACCATTCACCAAACACCAAAAAAAAAAACACTATTACGTTCATCAGACGCATTTTGTTCCTTGCCTTTACTAACACATTCTTAGACAAAGGCAAGTTCTATTTGACTTTACCTATGTGGAATCAGACGAAAAATATAACTACATGAATTTTTAATGTTAAAAAAGTAAAAATTAGAATATTAAATTTGTAATAAAATAATATAATATACATAGATATACACACAATATATAATTCTCTTATCCCTTTGTGATTTAATACAGTAAATTACACCTTAATCTTCTTTGTTGACAAAACAAAACAAAATACATACAGAGGTGCGGGAATCCCTCTATAAAAACATTTGTGACGGAGACGGATGGGCATCAGGATAATCGCTGCAGATAAGAAAACTCTTCAAGGTGAATAGCCGTACCATCTGATTGCAAGTAAAGGGGTTTAGAAAAGGATAGGGACGGAGTGATAGGTCCCGTTTCAATGTAATTTCGTTTCTTCCGCGCACAAAATATCGTAGTTATTATCTATACATATAAATATAATTGAAGTTACTATCGGTAATATCGAATGAACCGGCTTATTTTAGGCTTAGGATATCATTTGCATGCTATTGAGTTATAAAACTCTTTATTTTTTATTTTTGTCAGTTTGCTTGTACGGGCTGGTCTTCGGAAACGACTGTGATGAAACTTTACGAACAGATAGAAGGAACGATATCAGCATGGTTCTAGGCTATTTTATGCGAAAAATTATTTTTTTTTATTGAAAATTGATATCATAAATGGTTTTTGATCTGATAAGGCTATATTAATAAAGTATTTCCAGAGCCGAGGCGGATCGCTTGTTTAAAATAAAATGTATATTTTCCCTACTTTAAAATCGCTCAAAAATGAGAGGGGTCTTATGGCTAGCACTCAAAGGCTATTGTCGTGTAGGCTAAACTACACTTTGATTTAGTTTTATGTTTTTTATATTTGTTAACTGTAGCTTATTTCAGTATTGAGCTTTTTTATAGAATAAGGGTGACAAACGTGCTCACAGTCCACCTGATGGTTAGTGGATGCTGTGGCCCATAGACATCTACATTTATCCTCGATTAAGAATCAAAACGCAGACGCGTTGTCAACCTTGAGAACTAATATGGAATGCCTCGTTTCCAGTAAAAAAGGGTCTCCGGATCTCTACACTCACCATACGAAACACAGCAGTAATAAGCTGCTATTTAACGCTGGTATTCTGTGAGAGCGTGGTCCTTCCCCGGTCGAGCCGACCTATTCGTGCAAAACCTGTAATATATAGCTGCAGCGTGGCTCTATCGTGTATAAAAAGTTCTTTAGTAGTAATAATTAGTAATACATATCGTTGAAGAATTTAATGCTGGCTGATTGCGATAATATGGATGAGCAGCATCATATTTCTAATAACGATTAAAAATTAACACTGCGGTTTCTAACACGCTTGTCAAGCGAGGTTATGAGGCAATCTATGAAAGAAAGGTTTCAGGTCACGCTGGCCAGTCTCCACAAGATACTCGTTTTATGATCGACGGTAATATCTTTGAGAACTATAACGTCCTCCAATCCAATATTAAGTCACGGTGACCAGTCTCCACGGAGACTAGCTATCTGCGCATGGCAGGATTATAGTGCACGAATGTACGCGCAAGCATAAGTACACTCTCTATTCCCTTTCTCTTATAGTCCGATGGAACGGAAATTCGACGCAATCAGAATGACATCATGTGCAGGACCTACGGGGTAGAAACACCGCCAACTTCCTGACTTCAGATGCTACTAAGAATTTCTTGACAGAAAACCAAGATTAAGAAGACAACTGATGTTAGTCTGCCCCGGGAATAGAACCCATAACTACATAAATGGCAGACTATAGAGGCTATCGAGATCATGGTACACATATAAAATATTCATTGTGCATGAAAATCCCCCGCTTAAATACCGGTATCGAAACTATAAACAGCAACTTAAAGAGCTGTTTTAACGAATTCGGCACAAAAGAAAATATTGTGAGAAAACCTGCATGATTCAGAAATAATTGTAAATAATCCAAAATCAGTTAAATCCATAAGTCACATTGCAACACGTCGGACTGTTTCATGTACCATAGAACTCCAAAATGGAGGACATCTTTACTCAGAAGTGGGCTGAATATAGGCTGTTGTATTATATTTTTACAATAAGACGTTATTAACTACTCAGAACACGATAACAGTTGTTTCGCTGATTTTCACCACAGAGTAATCTTCGGAAAAAGTAAAAGTAAAGTTACAGCCTACGAGTATATACGTCCCACTGTTAGGCACAGGCCTCCCCTCATTTCTGAGAGGGTTTTAGGGCAAGGAAGTGTCCGCCGCGGTGCCCTAATGCGTGTTGACGAACTTCACATGTTTTCGAAATATTCTTTTTTCCTTATTTCTCATACATGCAGGTGTTTCCGCACGATGTTTTCCTTCACCGCCGAGCACGTGGAAAATCAGCACTTAAAATTGCAATCTTCAAGAAGCTAAAGCAAATTTAGTCATAATACTGTATATGACTAATTAAAACTTTAAATTTTTAAACAAAATGAGCATTACATATTATAATTAATATTATATTATTACAGCACCATGCATAGCGTAAAACCTAGAAGTATCGTTGCCTTTTTTTTTTGTAGGCATTGTTAATTGAACCTATTAACTTTCGCCCAGTGAAAAGTAATTTAATTACAGAATGTGTAAAAATAACAAAAACGAAAAATTCTTCTATCAAATGAAATTGTGTTTATGGATTCTATCGCGTTTAATTTTTTCTTTTAATCCCGACATTAAAAGTCAAAATTTAACGCAATAGAATCCGTAAAATCAGTTTCGTTTGATGTGTACTGTTTGCGTGAATATGAGAAGTCATTAAAATTATTCTAGCTAAAGTTGGTACTGAATGTATTTGAATGATTTCTTGTTGTATGTGAGTTGGTTGTATCCTTATATGGAACCCGATGCCAGCCTGTTTGAGCTACAAGTATGCTTTTACCTTTCTACGATATTCACAAGCTTACGCCAAAATTTAAATTAGCCATGAAAATATCATGTTATTTAACTGTTGTTAGAAAATTCAGTTTTATTAAGAAGAAAGTTATTTTTATATAGACTAGTCTGTCGTTGAAATCGCAGAATATTAAAAAAAATCTGTTGTGTCATGCTACTACTCTTACTTTAAAGCGCTCAAATTTCGTATAATATCACGGAATATCTTTTCCACTACAATCGACTCTTGTAAAATTCTCCGAGCAGGGCGAGAGCGCCCCGAGCTATGCACTAGTGATGTAATGTAAATAGCTCAATAATTCATCGATATGCTGGAGCACAGACTGCATAAATCAGCGAGTGACGAGATGTTTAGAAATATCGAATAAAAGTTTGTCGATATTTGTATAATTCTTTATTTTGTTTCTTCTTTTAATGAAGCGGTTATAGTACTTTAAAATATTATAAAAAATATGTAGCCAAAATAATTTCGAACTTCTTTGATTACTTTTCTAACAAATTAATACTGATAACGCCAACAAATAAATAAACAGTCGATATTTAAGCATTAATTAAATAAATGTAAATAAATTAACAAGCTGTAGGCCTAACCACTAAACACACTAACAGGAGGATTTTTAAGGAAGGAAAAAGTTTATTTCTGTGCTCCTAGTAAAATTTTACGTGTCCTTAAAATATTTTTATTTTCTCAGTTGTATAGGTTTCTTTCAATAGTTTATACTTCAAAACAATTTTAAATAAAAATTTGTGTAATCTAATTGTTACGAAAAAAAAATGAAAAGAGTCTCCTAATTATTATTATCATCAATACAACCTGTCAATGCAAAAAAACAGTTTCAAAAAATTTGAAACTTTTTTTAAATTAATTTGAGTTGTTTACAGAAAGATGATGCTGTCCATGATCATGTCGTGTTTTTATTTTTACTTATGGTAATTTTATTTTTCAAAGATTTTAGGTTTTTTTTTTTGAAGGTGGCTTAGGACCGTGCTCTGTGTAATTACTCGAGGAAGGTATATGCTCACCAGTGAACTTGTAAAGGGCTGTAATAATGATGATGGTGATGATGAAGTACTTTTTGTTATAATGGGATAAATATAAAATAAAATGAAACGAAGATTATCGATAGGACAGGGAGCGTAACTTGAACTGCGACAAGGAATGTGACAAATGCCACCGAGTCGCTGGACCCGAGCAACTTCAGATTGTCTCTAAGCACACAATTTCACTCTTATTTCGGAAACTAATGGTTCAAACTACGGGCTTTTTATCGAAGGTTGTTGTGTGTCATGCGTTTTAGTGTTGGAATAACAGAGCGTTATCTGTCTCTTATATTGAAAAAAAAATTAAATAATTTTCACTCACGGCCGTTTGCCGTGTAGTGGCGGTTGAGAATAACTACTACCCCGTATCTTCCCGTGGGTGTCGTAAGAGGCGACAGAGGGACACAGAAAGGAGATGGGCAGCAGCATCTTCCTAATAACAACTATGACAATAAAAAACTGCGGTTGCCAACTCGCTCGCCAAGCGTGGCAACTATGGCAAATATCCCCCCATGAGCAACGACGCAAATAAACGGCCCCCAGTCCCCGGCGGCCCTGCTATTCTTGTCTACGGTGGCAACCATGGTAACGGCGGGGCAGGGGGTGCTAAGAATCTCCGGTGGAGGTTCGGTTGCCACCTACGACGACTCGACCTGGCAACGTATAACGCACGCACCCTGAGGACTGACGAGAAGATAATGAAGCTGGAAGAAGAGGTAGACAAGTTGCGCTGGCATATTATTGGATTATCTGAGGTCCGAAGAGAGGGGAAGGACACGGTAATCCTCGAGTCCGGCAACTTGTTCTATCACCGGGAGGGCGACCATCTGTCCCAAGGAGGTGTCGGATTTATCGTCCACAAGTCTCTCGTCAACAACGTTGTAAAGATTGGGAGTGTGTCGACGAGGGTCGCGTACCTGATACTCAGAATCTCCAAACGGTATTCGCTGAAGGTCATACAGGTCTACGCACCAACCTCGGCACATCCCGATGAGGAGGTGGAGGAAATGTATGAGGATATTTCTAGAGCCATGCATTCCTTCAAAACCCACTACACGGTGTTGATGGGAGACTTCAACGCAAAACTAGGCACCAGAGAAGGCGGTGAGCTGAAGTTAGGGAATTTTGAAGTAGGGCAATGGAACCGTAGGGGCCAGCAGCTGGCTGACTTTATGGAGAAAGAGGGACTCTTTACGATGAACTCGTTCTTCCAGATGCGGCCCCACAGGAAGTGGACCAGGTCGAGCCCCGACGGTTCGACAAAAAATGAGATTGACTTCATTATGACGACCAGACGCCAACTGTTCAGTGATGTCTCAGTGATCGCAAGGGTGAAAGCCGGCAGCGATCACCGAATGGTTAGAGGCACACTGAACCTAAACGTTAAGTTGGAGAGGTCTCGTCTAATGAAGTCAACGCTCCATCCCCTTCGTGCTCTAATCCAGAATCCCGAATCTTTTCAGCTCGAGTTACGTAACCGCTTTCAGTGCCTAGAAGATTGCAATGCAGTGGACGATATGAATGACAAGCTCGTGGAAACTGTCCATGCGGTCGGAGCTAAGTTCTGCAAGACCCGCCGCAGCAGAACATAAAAACTCTGCGATCACACTCTTAATATCATGGCTGTTAGACGGGAGATGAGGCTGCAATCGTCAACAGATTTGACAGCATACAGGCAACTGAACAGACAAATCTCCAAATGCATGCGACGAGACTTACGCAACTTTAATACTGCTCGTATTAAAGAAGCGATCGAGCGGAACCAGGGCTGCAAAGTCTTTGCCAGAGATCTGTCTGCCAGAAAGAGCCAACTGTCAAAGCTGAAGACTGAGTGTGGCAACATCGTTTCCGAGACACCTGAGATTTTGAGTGAGATTGAGAGGTTCTGTGGGCAGCTGTACACATCATCGTTGGAGCCACACGCAAGTGTGAGTAACGATCCAAGAGCAAGTCTTATCCGACACTATTCCGGTGATATCCCGGACGTCAGTCTGAGCGAGATTAGAATGGCTCTCCAGCACCTTAAAAACGGCAGGGCCCCAGGCGAGGATGGAATTACAGCGGAGCTTCTGAAAGCGGGTGGAACACCGGTACTTGAAGTCCTTCAGAAGCTCTTCAATTCCGTCCTCCATGGTGGCACTACTCCGGAGGCGTGGAGCAGAAGTGCGGTGGTCTTGTTCTTTAAGAAAGGCGACAACGCTCTCTTGAAGAACTTCAGACCGATTTCCCTTCTGAGCCGCGTCTACGTGCTGTTTTCGAGAGTCTTTACGAATCGTCTCGCACGCAGACTCGACGACTTGCAGCCTCCCGAACAAGCCGGTTTCCGAAAAGGCTTCAGTTCCATAGACCACATACATACCCTGCGGCAGATTTTACAGAAGACCGAGGAATACAATCTGCCACTTTGCCTGGCGTATGTGGACTATGAGAAAGCCTTTGATTCCGTCGCAATTTGGGCGGTGCTACAGTCCCTTCAGCGGTGGCAAGTTGACTGTCGGTATATCGAAGTGCTGAAGTGTTTGTACAGTAGGGCTACGATGGCTATCCGAGTACAGAACCAGAGTTCGAAGCGTATCCAACTGCAGAGAGGTGTAAGACAGGGTGACGTTATATCCCCGAAACTCTTCACCGCTGCGTTGGAAGACGTTTTCAAGCTACTGGACTGGAAAGGATACGGTATTAACATAAATGGCGAGTACATCACTCACCTTCAATTTGCCGATGATATAGTCCTTATGGCAGAATCGCTGGAGGACCTTAGCACTATGCTCAATGACATCAATGGTTTCTCCCAACGGATAGGTCTTACGATGGACATGGACAAAACAAAGATCATGTTTAATGTCCATGTCACACCTATGCCGGTAGTTGTTGGGAGCACTATGCTCGAAGTTGTTTACGAGTACGTTTACCTGGGACAAATATTCCGACTAGGTAAGTCCAACTTCGACCGAGATGTCAATCGACGGATTCAACTCGACTGGGCAGCGTTCGGGAAATTACGACACATCTTCACGTCAGGTATACCTCAATCTCTGAAAACTAAAGTGTACAACCAGTGCGTGTTGCCAGTGATGACTTACGGATCAGAGACGTGGTCCTTCACCGCTGGCCGTATGAGGACGCTCAAGGTCGCTCAGCGAGCTATGGAGAGGGCTATGCTCGGAGTTTCTCTGCGTGATAGACTCAGAAATGAGGATATCCGCAGTGAAACCAGAGTGACCGACATAGCCCAACGGATTAGTAAGCTGAAGTGGCAATGGGCCGGCCATATAGCTAGAAGAACCGATAACCGATGGGGAAGAAAGTTTCTCGAGTGGCAGCCTCGTAGCGGTAGGCGTAGTGTAGGGCGACCCCCCACTAGATCGAGTGACGACCTGGTAAGACATGCAGGAAGTCGATGGATGCAGGTGGCTCAGGACCGTGCTTTGTGGCGTTACTTGGAGGAGGCCTATGTTCAGCAGTGGACTTGTGAAGGGCTGTAATGATGATGATGATGACTGTCGGCCAGGATTTTTAATTAAATTGTGAAGGTAAATGATGTCTGACACTTTTTACTGATAATGAAGCATTCATTTTTGCCTTCTGATGCGACAAAGAATTTTCATTTAGATTTTTAATAGAAAATAAATGTGATTATCTATAGGTTGTAGCCACTCTTCCTTAAGTGTTCTGTGTTAAAGAGCACACAGTACCCTTAATTGTATAAAACAGAGTAAGTAAATAAAAATAACAATCATTCAAGATTCCCCTGAAATTCAAAGACCTTTTATAATTTCTAAAGGGTAATGGTGCAGACAAAAGTTACTTCAGTACAGATCGGTTCATATTTTGCGATGTTTTAAATTCCCACCGCGAGCAAGTGGGAAATCAACACATAATATTCGAACGATCAATTAATAATTATAATGTTTATTTTCTATTGCTATCGTAGAACATTTATTTTATGGCATATGAGTGACAAACGTGTACACAGTCCACCTGATAGTAAGCGGATGTTGTGGCCCATAGATATCTACATTTATCCTTGATTAAGAATCAAAACGCAGATGCGTTTTCACTCCCGAGGACTAAGATGGAATGCCTCGTTTCCAGTAAAAAGAGTCTCCGGATCTCTACACTCACCCTACGAAACACAGCAATAAGTACTATGCTGCTATCTTACGTTATTATCACATTGTTGTTATCTCGGGGTATTCATAGAGTATACATAATATATACATAGATATATATTTAATATACCAAAATAAATTAATAAATAAAACACAAATAAATAAAAGCCCAACCAGATGAAAGTCCTCAGTACGGGAGACCAAACGGCCGAGGGTTAGGGAGAAAGGGTAAGAAACCGGCGGACGATGCGGGCGGTATCGAGGAGCACCGCCTTCTGCATTTGAGCGCGGAGATGACCCGATGAAAGGCTGACTGGTACTAGACCCTTTGCAAAAACGACTACAGGATTAATTTCGTTCGGCAGGCGACCCCACATGTCGGTCACCTCGTGAGCCAGGTCTAGATATTTTGTTTGCTTATCTGTTACGGCTTTCACGAGATTCTCATCATATGGAATGGTAATGTTGAACAAAAACATCCTTGACTGTGCCCGATCCATCAACGCAATATCAGGCTTATTCGTAAGAATAGTCCTGTCTGTGATGATGTCCCGGTCCCAGTAGAGCGGCGTCTAGAGCCCGGCACGATCATTTTCTGGACGGTTTCCGGCAAGTACTTGTAATACGGCAATTTCTGGTCCACGAGACCGTCTTTCAGAGCGAGCTTCTGGTGAAAAACTCTGACTAATGGGTTTTGCTTGTGCAAGTACTCAGAGTTAGAAAGCGCCGAACAAGCTCAACAGATGTCGATGGTGGCATTGCTGTTCACTTTTGTTTTTTTTCTTCACAAAAATTGTTCACAAAAATTGGAGTCTTGTTGCTCACGTAAGATGATATAATATTAATATTAAAAGTGAGCATCCAACATATGGTAGCCTGGTTACATTAAAATTGACCGCTATTCTATTAGTTAAAGTCCAACATTAAACTAAATGTTCATTTTCCTGTTTTTTTTTTGGGTTACTTTTTAAGAAACTTAAATACTATAATATAATAAGGGTATTTCAGTAAAGCTAGCGTAATTTTACCAATGAAAATTGTGCATTTAGTAACTTTTTAACAACTTTAAAAGAACTTGCCTTCAAATAATATAATATTGTAGATTTTATTATTATTAGTAAAAGTTACCTATGTGTTAAACTTCGAATAATTTGATACATATGATTATAACTACATACATTCAATCGTTTTATCAAATGATCAAACGTTTTTTAGCTTTTTCGAGAGATGTAACTTACTTTTATTATATACCCGTGTACGAGTAGTGGCGGTGTAGGAATATCAGCTATCCCATAGCATCCCGAAGGTATCGTAAGAGGCGACAGAGGGCAACTGAAATAGGAGTGAGCAGCAGCATCTTCCTGATAACTAAAACAATCAATAAACTACAGTTGCCAATTCGCCTGCCAAGCGTGTCAACTTTGATAATACCCTCCTTTGAAACAATCTTTGCAGGAGGCCTATTTTTTATATAGGATAAGGGTGACAATGCCGTGTAGTGGCGGTTGAGAATATCCACTACCCCATATCTTCCCGTGGGTGTCGTAAATGGCGACAGAGGGATACAGGCAGGAGATGGGCAGCAGCATCTTCATGATAACAACTGTGACGTAATAAAAAACTGCGGTTGCCAACTCGCTCGCCAAGCGTGGCAACTATGGCAAATACCCCCCAATGAATAAATACACAAACAGACGGCCCCCAGTCCCCGGCGGCCCCGCTATTCCTGGCTACGGTGGCGACCATGGTAACGGCGGGGCAGGGGGTGCTAAGAATCTCCGGTGGAGGTTCGGTTGCCACCTACGACGACTCGACCTGGCAACATATAACGCACGCACCATGAGGACTGACGAGAAGATACTAGAGCTGGAAGAAGAGGTAGACAAGTTGCGCTGGCATATTATTGGATTATCCGAGGTCCGAAGAGAGGGGGAGGACACGGCAATCCTCGAGTCCGGCAACTTGTTCTATCACCGGGAGGGCGACCATCTGTCCCAAGGAGGTGTCGGATTTATCGTCCACAAGTCTCTCGTCAACAACGTTGTAAAGATTGGGAGTGTGTCGATGAGGGTCGCGTACCTGATACTCAGAATCACCAAACGGTATTCGCTGAAGGTCATTCAGGTTTACGCGCCAACCTCGGCACATCCCGAAGAGGATGTGGAGGAAATGTATGAGGATATTTCCAGAGCCATACATTCCTCCAAAACCCACTACACGGTGTTGATGGGAGACTTCAACGCAAAACTAGGCACAAGAGAAAGCGGTGAGCTGAAGGTAGGGAAATTTGGAGTAGGGCAACGGAACCGAAGGGGCCAGCAGCTGGCCGACTTTATGGAGAAAGAGGGACTCTTTATGATGAACTCTTTCTTCCAGAAGCGGCCCCACAGGAAGTGGACCTGGTCGAGCCCCGACGGTTCGACAAAAAATGAGATTGACTTCATTATGACGACCAGACGCCAACTGTTCAGTGATGTCTCAGTGATCGCAAGGGTGAAAACTGGCAGCGATCACCGAATGGTTAGAGGCACACTGAACCTAAACGTTAAGTTGGAGAGGTCTCGTCTAATGAAGTCAACGCTCCGTCCCCCTCGTGCTCTAATCCAGAATCCCGAAACCTTTCAGCTCGAGTTACGTAACCGCTTCCAGTGCCTAGAAGATTGCAATGCAGTGGACGATATGAACGACAAGCTCGTGGAAACTTTCCATGCGGTCGGAGCTAAGTTCTGCAAGACCCGCCGCAGAAGAACACAAAAACTCTCCGATCACACTCTTAATCTCATGGCTGTTAGACGGGAGATGAGGCTGCAATCGTTAACAGATTTGACAGCATACAGGCAACTGAACAGACAGATCTCCAAATGCATGCGGCGAGACTTACGCAACTTTAATACTTCTCGTATTAAAGAAGCGATCGAGCGGAACCAGGGCTCCAAAGTCTTGCCAGAGATCTGTCTGCCAGAAAGAGCCAACTGTCAAGGCTGAAGACTGAGTGTGGCAACATCGTTTCCGGGACACCTGAGATTTTGAGTGAGATTGAGAGGTTCTATGGACAGCTGTACACACCATCGTTGGAGCCACACGTAAGTGTGAGTAACGATCCAAGAGCAAGTCTTATCCGACACTATTCCGATGATATCCCGGACGTGAGTCTGAGCGAGATTAGAATGGCTCTCCACCACCTTAAAAACGGCAAGGCCCCGGGCGAGGACGGAATTACAGCGGAGCTTCTGAAAGCGGGTGGAAAACCGGTACTTGAAGTCCTTCGGAAGCTCTTCAATTCCGTCCTCCATGGTGGCACTACCCCGGAGGCGTGGAGCAGAAGCGCGGTGGTTTTGTTCTTTAAGAAAGGCGAAAACGCTCTCTTGAAGAACTACAGACCGATTTCCCTTCTGAGCCACGTCTACATGCTATTTTCGAGAGTCATTACGAATCGTCTCGCACGCAGACTCGACGACTTCCAGCCTCCCGAACAAGCCGGTTTCCGAAAAGGCTTCAGTACCATAGACCACATACATACCCTGCGGCAGATTGTACAGAAGACCGAAGAGTACAACCTGCCACTTTGCCTGGCATATGTGGACTATGAGAAAGCCTTTGATTCCGTCGAAATTTGGGCGGTGCTACAGTCCCTTCAGCGGTGCCAAGTTGACTGTCGGTACATCGAAGTGCTGAAGTGTTTGTACAGTAGGGCTACGATGGCTATCCGAGTACAGAACCAGAGTTCGAAACCTATCCAACTGCAGAGAGGTGTAAGACAGGGTGATGTTATATCCCCGAAACTCTTCACCGCTGCGTTGGAAGACGTTTTCAAGCTACTGGACTGGAAAGGATACGGTATTAACATCAATGGCGAGTACATCACTCACCTTCGATTTGCCGACGATATAGTCATTATGGCAGAATCGCTGGAGGACTTAAGCATTATGCTCCATGACCTCAATAGTGCCTCCTAACGGATAGGTCTTAAGATGAACATGGACAAAACAAAGATCATGTTTAATGTCCATGTCACACCTATGCCGGTAGTTGTTGGGAGCACTATGCTCGAAGTTGTTGACGAGTACGTTTACCTGGGACAAATAGTCCAACTAGGTAAGTCCAACTTCGACCGAGAGGTCAATCGACGGCTTCAACTCGGCTGGGCAGCGTTCGGGGAAATTACGACATATCTTTTCGTCAGGTATACCTCAATCTCTAAAAACTAGATTGTACAACCAGTGCGTGTTGCCAGTGATGACTTACGGATCTGAGACGTGGTCCTTCACTGCTGGCCGTATGAGGACGCTTAAGGTCGCTCAGCGAGCTATGGAGAGGGCTATGCTTGGAGTTTCTCTGCGTGATAGACTCAGAAATGAGGATATCCGCAGTAAAACCAGAGTGATCGACATAGCCCAACGGATTAGTAAGCTGAAGTGGCAATGGGCCGGCCATATAGCTCGAAGAACCGATAACCGATGGGGAAGAAAGGTTCTCGAGTGGCAGCCTCGTACCGGTAGGCGTAGTGTAGGGCGACCCCCCACTAGATGGAGTGACGACCTGGTAAGACATGCAGGAAGTCGATGGATGCAGGTGGCTCAGGACCGTGCTTTGTGGCATTACTTGGGGGAGGCCTATGTTCAGCAGTGGACTTGTGAAGGGCTGTAATGATGATGATGATGATGAAGGGTGACATACGAGCAAACAGTCCACTTGATAGTAAATTTTGTTGCTATGGGCCATAGACGTATATATCTATCCTCTACCACAAATCAAAATGCAGATGCGCTGTCACCCGTGAAGATTAAGATGGAATGCCTCGTTTCCAGTGAAATGGGTATCCGGCTCTCTACACTCGAAACGTACCAAACACAGCACCAACCATACGTAACACAGCAACATTAAGCTGCTATTTTACGCTGGTATTCTCTGAGAGCGTGGTCCTTCCCAGGTCGAGCCAACTTATTCAAGCTACAACTATACTATCTACCAATTGAACATGGTTCTACCACGTAAATGTTTAGCACTAAACTTTCTTGTCATTTTTATACAAGTTATTTTAATAATGATTAATTAAACGGCTACGACATATACAATAGTTAAAAAATAAAAGACGTTTTAAATCCATGTTTTGTAAATATACCAAAGCCAGAGAAAAATTGAGTTACTCAATACCTTAATCTTTACGGAATCTCTTCGTAGTTAGATGAGATTCTGCAATATTAATTAGTTAAGTAAAACTCCCTTCAGAGTGGGGGTCGAAACAGTTTTTGCTTAATATTTTTATGAATACTTTAAAGACCGTCGAAGGGAAAGAAAAGAGATCAAGGATTTCAACCTAGAGAGTGGCCAAAGTTTCGTGTGATAATTATTAGAAAATTTCGATAGCGTGATTTAGGCTTTCGTTGTTGTTCGATCTATTTAGCGTAAATAGTAATGTACGCTATTAAGTACGATGGCATATGTTTCCTACCTTATAAGTTATAAGATAATCCATCACCACATCATTGATAGAATGATAAGGGTGATTGTCAAAATGTACTCGACGTGAATAAATTCATCGCCTCATCAGTCAAGGTGTGGGCGATTAAGCGTACGTAATTTTTAATTCAGTTACTAGTTTATAATTTTTGCGCAATTTTTAATAAAACTAAAATTCTGCTCGTCTAACGTAAATCTATGCACAAGCTGTGTACACACGACGACGTAAGTTTAAAAAAAATGTGTATTCGCCCTTGTGCGCTGCGCGCAATTTCCAGCTACGGTATAGGATTTCCGAACGCAGACCGACTGCTCTTAATTAATTGGCTTGCATTCATTTGCATGAATTACTCAGGTACTTGAAAACACCCCTTTGCTTTTTTAATAAAAGACAGTCTTTTGTTATTTCAACTTTCGTTAACGTTACCATTACATAATATTAAAGTCCGCTGCTGCACCTAGACCTCCTAAACAACGACCGAGTGAGTTGGAAACCGCAGTTGTTATTTTACTTTTAGCATTTATAAAAAATATCTCTTGATTCTTTTCTTTCTGTCGCCTTTCACGACACCCACGGGATGATATATGGTAGTGAATATTCTTAAATCGCCACTCCACGGTATTTTAACTAAGTTATCAGTAACTATAACTAAAGTTACGAGTCAATAAATAATTTATAAATCAAAAATTTATCTCAGATATAAGATACACAAAACAGCCTGAATTTTATATCCCACCGCTAAGCACAGACTTCTTTAATTTATGGGAATAAGCCTTCACCATTATAGGCATACGTATTGACGAACACAGCAACTGATATCTCGCACTTTTGTCATTGTTTCTCGTCGCCGATCTTCTTTAAGTACCATATTGTTGTAACGTCATTCTGAAGCGACAACGCATTTATAACAACCACGGTATATGATGGCATGATCTTCTTTTGCCGCCATCATGAGGACGCTGGATAGGTATGCGATGGATAGAATAGGTTCTGTTGACTCAGGACCATACCTTCAGGGAGTCTTAATTATTATTTTCCGTGCTACAAGCCACCATCCACCTAAATTATGTAAAATATGGCTTATAACATTTGGGAACTGAAATTTTAAGCGTATTCCACAAAATGTGTGAGAAATTATGAAATACTGACATTTTTTGAGTATTTTGAAGATACAGTGCAATACAACAATTCAGTTAAGTCGTTTTCTTTATCTGTTACTATTACAGCATGTCAAAGTCAACTGTTAAGCGTAGGCGTTCTCCGTATATTGCCTTATAGAGGGGATATTTGCTATAATTGCAATGCTTAACAAGCGGGTTGGCAAGCGCAGATTTTAATTTACCACACGGTGTCGAAAAATCTTTAAATTTCCCTTTACTAATAAAACGTACATGTATAATGATTTCTTATATTTGCACGAACACTTCAAATTTGAATAAAAGTAGTTTTTACGGCTTTTTTCGCGTATATTTTTTTTTACTTTTTTACGATGATGTTGTCGTAGGGACGTCGAACACCTCGCTCCTCCCCCCACCGTGACCATGGGTACTGTAAGGTGCTCGAAACGTCGGGAATATAAAAATATTAATATAAGCGATAAAGTCAGTAAAAACTAGTTTTAATTGAAAAGTAGATGTAACCTTAGCTATAAAATTACAAAACAAAACAAGATTTGTACCAACTTTCTTCATCACACATTGAAATTCGCATTAGGATTATCTAAAGAAGACTGCAGTAAACTTTGAAACAATAGTTACGGCAAACTTGTTCCGTACGACGTAAAATACCGTCAGTACCGCAAGTCCCCTCCCGCCTCGCACCGGATCAGGTGAAGCGGTTTATTCCAGTTCAGTGCGGTTCGAACCGCATCCAACACGATTTTAGACTTACGGACTATGCGAGTTTATTGGAGTGATAGGTAATGGATAGTGATGTCTAAATAAACATAATTTATATTGAAATTAAATGTATATGTTTAAAAAACAAATTTAGTTATTTGAAGTAAATTCAAAGAGCAAGATCAGTGGGTATCGTAAGAGGCAACTGCGGGCATCAACCCTCTACGCACACATGTCACCTATATAAACGATGCTAATATTTTAAAAATGAAATATCGTAGGCTACTTCAGCTTACGTCATTGCTATTTGGTCTGGTCATACATAAGTCTCAAACTTATTTATACGATAAATTGCAATGGGCCAAATATATTAACACTAAACACAACAGTAAAGCCTCCTACTATAGACTAACGTATCCCACATATCGCACTGCAGCTTTTCGAGGTAGCTTCAAATACACCGTTACGTAATGCTGGAATAACTTACCACCTATACGCAATCTGAAAACAGTAAAGGTCGCGCTGAATACGTAACGTGTTTTATTTCGGATGTAGCGGGACGTGAAATTTTGGAAATATCGTTTCATAGAAAATGTACGTGATTATGCCTACGTTAAAGATAATGCTCGGATGATACGGGGACGTGGCATGAACGGGACGGGAAAATATCGACGTCAACGATGTTTACCCCGTCCCGCCCGGCGCGTTCCACGTCCCGTTCACCTTCTTCTATTTTCTGCCACATAGGATGTAAAGAAAATCTCCTTTTACTCTTGACGGTTGTAGCTTCATCAACATCTAAAGCAATAGCAATTAATGACAATTCTTCAAATGAAAAATCCATCTTTCACAATACTAATACGTTAGTTTCGAGTCACTGTCACGGTGCGTATGCATTAAACTCCCGTCCGTGTTGACATACAACCACGTTCCGTCTCCGTCCCGTGCACGTGCTGATTGCGTCCTGCAATATGCAGCGACCTTAAAGAAAATACTTTTAATAATAAATAAAATTACACCTATTGAACCATCAAAAAACCAAGTAGCCAAAAACCAACATACACACACACACACACACACACACACACACACACACACACACACACACACACACACACACACACACACACACACACACACACACACACACACACACACACACACACACACACACACACACACACACACACACACACACACACACAATTAATAATTTTAGAACACAATTTATGTGAGGACTAAGATGGCATGCCTCATTTCTAGTAAAATAAGTCCCCGGTTCCCTACATGGAGTAGAAGCGGTACAAGAATCTTCACAAGTACCCTCTTTTTGTCATCTTTGAAGTACAATGTCACAATATTTTTCATCCAAAATAAATAAGGAATAGACTCACTGTCGGTCTGAAGTTACGCGACATCGCAACTTGAAATTATTCTTTGTCTTCTTAACGTGATAAGTATGAATCAAACTCTCAGAGATCCTCATCGGTTGCTGTTCATTATCAAAGCCTACATCCATTACGGATAAGGATTAAATATTGACAATATTTACCACAAAGTCCCATCGACTACTTAATCTGTCATTTCGGGGCAAGCTGTCATAACTTTCCAAAAAGTTGCTTGTTTGGAAATATTCATCGAGGGCTTAAATTAACACCTGTACCTTGCTATTGTTGATTGCTTTGTACTTATGGCAAAATGTTACGTACGTGAAAATGTGTGTGTGGCTGTGTGCGTGTGTGTGTGTGTGTGTGTGTGCTTTCACGCGAGCGTGTGTGTATGTGTGTATGTATCTAGGCTACGTTTTATCCGAAATTTTAAAGATTTTTTTGAGAAATCATAAAATCTATTAAAATGTTTGTAATTATCTTAAATGTAAATGAATATAAATTAATCAATAGATAGACCCAGGCAAAACCGAGTTGGGTCGTAAAAAAATAAATAAATACCGAAATGAAAATAAGATAATTTTAAAGGACCTCTAAAAGTTGAATGGACATTAATTCTGCCATCTAAACTTTACATCAAAAATAAAAAAAACCAGGATGAGAAATATTTTCAAGGCGCCGTTCAAATATGCGAAGGTAATGATGTCAGCCAAGTTTCCTGGTGGAAGTTACGCGACTTCGCAAATTGAAATTATTTCTTTCATTAAAACTGCGAACTTGCGCTTTCAGGTGAACTTTCTTAAGTGTCCATTCACCGCGAACTTTTCTTTGCTGATGCTATACTGAAGGCCAGAGATATAACCTTTATTTGATTTTGATGTGATTAAAATTTTTACTTTAAAACTTAGTATGTATATAAATTTATTTAACTTATTTTTATTTCCCAACATTTCGTGGTAATTTACATCATTCTGTTGACATACCTTCAGGTTTTAAAATAAATTTTGGCCCGATCCGAAACGCGATTAATTCCGTAAAATTAGTTTAAATCAACATCGATTATTTGTGTAAGTATAATAAAAATCATTAAATCATTACAAATGTTATTTAATTTATCAGTAACTTAGCAAACGACTTGAAATTGCAGACCTACTGTTATTTCCATTTATGTACTTAAATTAAATTTTATGAAATCTGTGACACTTTAAAAATAATGAAAAAATGTATTCAAGCAAATTGAACAATTGCTTAGGTGGATTCATTTTCAGAGTTATTGTAAATATAATAAATTAGCTTTATATAGAATAAATTAGTTTACAGTTTACTGAAAGTAATTTTCTCCCGAACGAATTCCGGTCACTGCGGCCAGTTTCAACAGAGACTCCCATCTGTGCAGGACTGGGTTATAGTGCACAGGTGTGTGCACAAGCACAAGTGCATTTTCTATTTCCTCACTCACTCTCAATCCGATTGGACGGTTATCCGACACGACCGGGGGGATTAAAACCCGGGATCTCATGAACAGCAACGGCATTGACGACCACTAGACCAACGAGGCAGTCAAAGCATACAGTTTAGGCCGTTTTTAGAGCTCGAACAACCGTCGGTGCGTAACATCGGTCCTGACGATAAGCATAACCGATCATCGGTTTGTAGCGTTTAGTGCTCTCCTGAGGAGCGAAATTGGCCGGACTGGTACACTCACAAACACGTACACGAAATGGACGCGTTTACAAATTGTTTAATTGCTGCTTACTATGTTTGTGTATGTGTCGTTCGTGTATGTTCAAGCCGTGGTAGCTCAGATGGTTAACGCTCGTTGTAAATATAACAGAACGCGAGTAACCCGGGTTCGATTCCCGCCGGCACCAATGAAATTGTTAATTGCAATTTTAACAAATTATTATTTAAACATCGTGAGGAAACCTGAATGTCTGAGGAATAAGAAAAAAAATTATTTCGAAGACATGTGAAGTTTGCCAACACGCATTAGGGCAGCGCGGTGGACACTTCCTTGCCGTAAAACCCTCTCAGAAATGAGGGGACGCCTGTGCCCAGCAGTGGGATGTATATAGGCTGTAACTTTACTTTACTTTTTTTACTATGTTCGTAAACGTATAAGGAACAGAAGACATAGATATCAGGTTACTGTTGGACATAGTACATGATATCTAACGCTCTTCAAATATATCTAACTGTCAATCGTAAGAACGGTTCTCCAAACATTTCACTTTAAGCCTCATCGGACTAAACTAAGCGTATCTTTGAGTGAACTTCAGTTACACAATGTGACACGGGATGATCGTCTCGTGGGCGAGTAATTTCGCGTCCGAGTAATCCCGCAGGTGAGCTCGGATCGCCGGGATTACGGGATCGAGATGCGGCACGCTCACCGCCGATCTGTCTTGTTGATGTATGATTAAATTGAGTCCAATAGACAGATGTCGCAGTTTGTTTAGGTATCAGCGCGGCGGTTGAAATAGATTTAGCAGAAAATTGGCGTAGGTATCGCAGTAAGTAATTAATAAGTTTATTTACCGTTCTAAATGCCTTAACTTTATCTTACTTAAAGCTAGATCACGTAGTGTTGGTGTTCGAATTTTCATTATCACATATCGTCTCTCGTGTATTGGCAATGGCGATAACCTAACCAAGAGTTGAGTTGCAGTATCTCCTTAATAACGACTAAAAAAATTGGTTGCCAACCCGGCTTTGGCATGGTAACTATGGCAAAAAATCCCCCCTACAAGGCGATCCTTTGGCCTATGTTCAGCAATGGACTTTAACAGGCTTTAACAGTAACGGTTAGCGTTAAAAAAAGTTGTTCAAAGTTTACTTCAAATTATAAATACTAACCTTTCAAAGCAAATATTTATCGTGGTAGAGTCACGCTGTAAATACAATTATGGTTGTATCACGAATAAGTCGGGTCGACCGAGGTAGGACCACGCTCTCATAGAATATCAGCTTGAAACAGCAAATGCTGAGGAGAGCAACATTCTGGGATGCATAAATATATCAAATATGTGCTTAAGTAATCAATGAAAATATTATGAGTGACAGTTTAGTAAGATATACGGGAAGAAATAAAAATATTGTTATTATTACAAGGAAATTGTACTAATTTCACGTCCCATTGTTCCGAACCCTGTAAATTTTCTTCTATAGAAAATAGAAGCAAATAAAAATTGCTTCTCGTTAAGGCTCGCGTCTAGAGACAGGTAAGGCTTTGAATAGTCAATTAATTTTATTTACGCCCGCCTTGTTTGTCGCCGCGGCGGTGCGTCGGGAATTCTAAATTATCTGAAGAGGTAAAATTCTTAATGTTCTTTAGAGTTCCGCGGTTGAATTAGTAATTGGCCTCAGTATTGCAAAGGGAGACAAATGAAACGTACAACAACTTATAAATATAGTAGTAATAGTATATAAGTAGTATATAAATAAATATTTAATTCAAATTTTTATTTCCTACATTTAAGATGCTTCAGCACCCATGGTCATGGAGAACTGAGGAGTTCTAAATCATTATTAAGGTAACACCTTCAGCTTTTGGCATGGTATTTTTGTCTTTTGGCATGCTTTCCGATGTCGGTCTTAATATTTTACTTCTTTATTAAATATGTTAATGTCTCCCAGACTGAGTTTCGGTCACGGTGATCCGTCTATAGTATACACAGAGAATAGAACAGTAGTTCAAACAAAAAGAAGAAATAATATTTTTTTATAGGATAGGGTGACAAACGAGCACACAGTCCACCTGATGGTTAGTGGTTGCTGTGGCCCATAGACATCTGCATCTTTCCTCAAATACGAATCAAAATGCAGATGCGTTGTCACCCGTGAGGACTAAGATGGAATGCCTCGTTTCCATCAAAAAGGTCTCCGGTTCTCTACACTCGCCATAAGAAACCCAGCAGCGTTAAGCTGCTATTTTACGCTGGTATTCTGTGAGAGCGTGGTCCTTCCCCGGTCGAGCCGACCCATTCGTGCTACAACTATACTACTAATATAGCTGCAACATGGCTCTACCACGTAAAATACTGAAATAAATAAAATAAAATACAAAACAGCTATAATATTAATATTGTATTAATTTTTATATATTATATTTCATTAAGAGATGATTTTTAAGAATAAATCATAACCCGACTGAAAAAAAGTGAAACAATGAAGTTATTTTACTCATGAAACTGTAATTCTACATTTTATTTTTTAAGTTGTATTTTATTCTATCAATAAGTTGTTTTAGACCATTGACTGATTAGTCATTAATCAAATGCAATATAAAACATTATGGATGTATGGATGTAACATATACGAAGTGAAACCATTTTACGACATATTATTCTTATTTTATTTCATATTTTATATAAGTAGGTTAAATAATGGTATATTCCAACCACGGCGGTTAAACGTAACAAGGATACGTAACGTTTTTGTTTTTTAATACCGTACAAAATTTCTCCATTACGTCGATAAAGAAGTTTCACTTCAACAATGTTAATATTGTACCTGTTGTCTATTTTAATGTATTTTTTGCCCTGTTATGTTTCTATCTCTCACATAATAAATGTAAGTTTTTATTTCCTCTGTCATAATCGTCTTTAAAAACTGTCAAAAACTTAGAGTACAGGAGGCACTAAATCTGACCCTCCTTTAAAAGCCCCGGCTAACCCACTAACCAATATTCTTTGGACATTTATATCCGTCTGCAAGTTTCGCAGGGGCATTACTCTCCCGGCTAATCCGGGACCACTATTAACCGTTTTCGGTACAAACGCAGGGATGTATTTAAATTTCTAAATAATAAGAAATATTTTAAACCATTTAAAATATTTTACGGGAAGATATTACGGGAATGGGGTGGGAAAAGATTGTAGTTGGATATTCTAGATCTGGAGTAAATGGAAGGAGTTAAGAAGCAAGTAGTACCTCGGGAAATGGAGAAGGTACCCATACGCCCTGCATATAATGGACAAGTATGGATCGCTTACCCCACGGAGTAATTTGCTTTAATAAATTGTTTGAAGGTAAGTACAGATTTAAAAAAAATGATCGAAGTATAAGGGTAAGAACTATAGCAATTCCTGGCTACAGTTCAGGCTCAAATCCAACATTAGATATTTAAGGCCTAATTAAAAAAAAACTAAATATTAGTGTACAAAGAATATTTTTTATATACGGCATTGGGAGACAAACGAGCACACACTCCACCTGCTGGTACATCATGCTGTGGCCCATAGACATCCACATTTATCCTCGATTAAGGATCAACATGCAAATGCGTTGTCACCCCTGAGTAATAGGATGAAATGCCTCGATTCCTGTAAAAAGGGTATCCGGTTCGTTACACTCACCATACGAAACACAACACTATTAAGCTGCTATTTTATATTGGTATTCTGTAAGAGCGTGGTCCTGTCCCAGTCGAGCCGACCCATTCGTGCTTCAACTACAATATAGCTGCAGTGTGGCTCTACCACGTAAAATTGTTCTTATTTTTAAACAGCGATCTGTTGAAGAAAACATCTTTATATTTGCCTTCCTAATCAAAATTGCAAAAAAAACAATTTGAGAAACGAAATAGACGATTATAACACACAAAGTTAATATAAAAAAATCCCTAAAAAAACAACCCGCGTGTGTTATCATAGAATAAACATAGGTAGAATGATCAGTAGGTAATAGTAGATTGTATTGTTAAATAGGTAAATTATATCGAGAACAATAATATTTAAATTTTGTCATTTATTTTGTTTATTATATTTGCTTATTTAATATAATATTACATAATAATATATCACAATTACATTTTAATGATATTTTTATCTGAATATTTTAATAGGTATCTAAGTCAAATATAAAAAACATACTAAATGTATGTTTGACAAAACTTATTAACATAACATTTAAATTACAAACATATTTATTTAAATTAGAATAAAATTCGTTAATAAATACTGGGCACGCGAGAGTTAAAAATGGATGAATTTATACCACTTTGACTTTAATGTGGAAACCTAAAAATAAAGTAAAAGAATAATAAGCAGATTTAAACACGAAAAATTTTGCCAAATTATAATAACTTATACATATTTCTACAAAAAAATGTGTATAATTATATATTCATCCTATACTTAAGTACCCACAGAAATGACGCATCTGAACATATTCATTTCATAATCTATATTCCATGACACGAGATGGCGTCTTAGGAATAATTTGTACTTGTAATACGTTTCAATTGATTGAGCATCTTATTAATCGATGAAAAGTAATTCCTTGTTTTTTTGCTGACATTTCTTGAAATATTTGTGCAATATCTAAGCACACACGACGGCATATTTTTATCAAGAGATTCTTTTTAAATCAACACAACACGTGTCAACTCCACAAGCGCCTAGCGAGTGACTGATTAAAGTGCGGTGTATCCACCGCAGTTGAGTGGAACAGAGTAGCTGAATGCAGTGTCGCCTCTAGTACGTAGTACATAATAGTTCAATGATAGTCTATAGTGTAATCTAAAAGAAACAATAAAAATTTAAATAAGCTTACAATACCTTATACCTAATAAGATTTAGTTTTGTCTAGCGTAATAGTAAAAAATAAGTTTTAACCATTTACCGAATTATTTAAAAATCTCAGAAAACCTACACATTTTACAATCAATTAAAAAAAATCCAATTTAATTATTTGTTGGCGATAAATAAAATTGACAAAGAAAGAATAATTCGACGACATTATATTTTTGTAATATGGTTATACTAATTTATATAAAATAATATTGAATGTTTATACATTTATTATCTAAGTATTTGAATTTGAATATTACTCTGCGTAGGCAGTAAGCTTAGAGCCGAATTTAACGAAAAAATTCGTGCTGATGTGACCCTGACAATTTTCAATTTGCCACCAAATCGTAAACAAATGACAAATGAACTTATTTTTTTATTCTATCGTTTACAAGTGGCCAGTTCTAAAATCTTTCAATGTCGCCGTCGCATATATATATATATATATATATATATATATATATATATATATATATATATATATATATATATATATATATATATATAATACAGTAATAAATGGATAGCAATAAGATGCAGTGGTAACTATTAAAGAAATCAGTTGCTATTTGACCGAATGAGATAAAATTATTATCGGCTCTATGCTTACTGCCTACGCAGAGTAATATTCAAATTCAAATACTTAAATAATAAATATATAAACATTCAATATTATTTTATATAAATTAGTATAACCATATTATAAAAATATAATAGTGGTAGTTGAATTATTGTTTCTTTGTCGATTTTATTTATCGCCAACAAATAATTAAATTGGATTTTTTTAATTGATTGAAAAATGATTTCTGATATTTTTCGATTCACCCAGAGAAAAGTTATAGGGTGGACATACATAAAAAATATACAGTCGAATTGAATACCTCCCTTTTTGAAGGCAGTAAAATGTCTTAAAAGCCTACAGCTGAACATATTTAAGATGCAACCGTAATATATTTCCGTGTCTCTACTATATATGATATTTATTAACTAAAAAAAGAGCGTAACACAAGTGGTACCTATATTATTTACCCTGGTTATCCTATCATACGCCAATATTTTTTATAGTATAGGTTGACAAACGTGCACACAGTCCAGCTGATGGTAAGTGGTTGCTGCGGCCCATAGACATCTACGTCTATCCTCGATTACAAATCAAAATGCAAATGCGTTTTCACCCATGAGGACTAAGATGGATTGCCTCGTTTCCAGTAAAAAGCGTCTCCGGTTCTCTACACTCATCGTACGAAACACAGCAACATTAAACTACTATTTTACGCTGGTATACTGTGAGAGCGTGGTCCTTCCCCTGTCGAGCCGACCCATTAGTGCCACAACTATACTACTAATATAACTGCAGCATGGCTCTACCACGTATAATAATACGTAAAATTCTATTGCGAATTGCCTCAATCAAGCCTGCAAACCATTAATCATGGGTAGAGCATACCTTGAATACTACTTAATAAAATTTCTTTTCGCAACTAACTCCACCCAAATCCGTCTCGTTGTGACAAAGAAAAATTGTAACGAATAGAGCGGGACCCTTCAGCGACCTATCTGAAGAACCTATGCTATTACTACATATCGCAAATTGTGCTTTCGTACTTTAACAACACGGTCAAAATTTCATTACGATTGCATAAGTTGTTCAAATATTCAAGTTAAAAAATGTAAGCGAGAATACTATTTTACCGACTTCAGTAAAGGAGAGGTTTATATACGCGACATATATCATTATATTCTTTTATGATTTTGAAATTGGTTTTCACTCTTTCAGTTCGATTGACCTTTCTTTACATGCGTCCAGGTATGAATTTACAAGTAAATTTTGTGTATCCTCCTTAAAACTGGATAGTGAAAACAACAACATTATTTGCAATATACAAACTCATATCATCCGCTTCATTAAATGGGATCCGTTTAAAATATAGACTAATTTTGCCAGTGTTACAACGCATTCGTCACAAATACTGCAAAAATGGTCACCTGTAACTAATTGTATCCCATAAATGCATTTGTCACCCTTGCTATCATAGAGAAAGTAGCTTGAGCTCCTCCGAAATTTCCAGCCACGCAATCATTGAAGTAAATATAAATCTATAAACATATCCTCTAATCTTGCATTGCATGATGGCATTTGACACTGTGGTGGACAGGCTCGTTCACATAATTTGAACTTCACAGTTTCACGTCAACTGTGAGAACTAAGACGGAATGCCTCGTTTCCAGTGTAGAGGGTTCTCTAGACTCACCACACGAAACAGCA
Organism: Parnassius apollo; assembly: GCA_907164705.1. Lineage (NCBI taxonomy): Eukaryota > Metazoa > Arthropoda > Insecta > Lepidoptera > Papilionidae > Parnassius > Parnassius apollo. The sequence goes on from CAJQZP010001531.1 coordinate 1,322,264, forward strand.
GCATTATAGATAAGAGCGAAGTCCTACCCCGGTCATGCTGACTCTTTCATGATACAACCATTTAGCTGCAGCATATCACTAACACGTGAAAAGGTATTGCGTAACACAAAAATTGACCAAGTTATTATTCCTGTTACTATAGCTCCGCTCCGCTTTCCGCACCGCTACCTCTTTTGCATTGCGCTTTAAAAGCTACGGGAAAGGTAAGTCAGGCAAGATGTCTATCATTAATACAGCGAGCAGGATGAGTAATGGCGGTCGGCTCGTTTTCCCTGTAAACGGGGGCATAATGCGGTTGTTAACTCAACTGAATGGAGTGATTCATTTCGTCGAGTGCGCGTGTGTGTTCCGATGGCAATTTTCATCGTGTGACTGATGGGGCGCGTTGATTTATTACCTGAAACCAAATACGACCACCTAAGCATACGTTTTTGATCATTTTATTTATAGGTTTTGCCGATGAAGTGCATTTGTGTGCATATACAGCACATTTGTATTTATATCTAAGCCTTAACACTCTCTAATAATAAATTTTTCTTAAGGATTATAGGGTACGAGTGAGAACAAGAACAGTTGTACTTTCTATTCCCTCACTTTTATAGACGACAATCCGACACAACCGGACAGAGATCAGACGCAGGACAAACGGCTTTCCGTGTTTCATGTAACAAGTGGGTGAAATATGCAAACTTTCTAAAAACAGGCTGCTACTGTGAATTTATTGACATAAAGAATTCAAAACTGACTTTTCGGTCTAACCCGGATTCAACGAAACATGATAAGCAGTCAAGACCTTAATACACTAAAACTTCAGTCTACTTTACACTAAAACTTCAGTCTACTTGTTCCCTACATAAATTTTGCGTAACCAAAACGCTCGTGGGTTTGTTGTTTTTAAAAAGACGCTTCAGCGCATCTTCTGATTTGTTTCCCTCTATCAATTATTACTACAATATATTACGGGGTAATGAATATTCGCCAACCGCCTTTACGAGGAATAATATGTTAATGAATACTAAATTATACCGACAAAATTACACAACGAACACGTTATTTTACACAGGCATTCCGTGCCAGCGTGGTCCTTCCCTATCGGCTTGATTTCACTGCAGCTAAAATAAACTGAACTGTTGGATAAAAAGACATTTTTCTCATAACTTACTCTTAACGCTTATTCCGGATGGATGGCTTTCGAGTAGAAAAAAACATTGATAGTATAGCAAAAACTCTGTGTTGTTAAAATTGAGAGTTACTAGAGAGAGAACTGCTTTATCCAGACATTTTAATAGAGGAACTAACCTTAACATTGCCAAAACTGAATATTCATTGTTAATAGAAAATCCAAATATTCGTAAGCAATTTACACGTGATGCGAGTTAAACAGTCGCGTGAAACAGGAAAGCGTGGATCGTATTTATGCGGCGCGCGCCCCGCTCGGAAATTATTGTGACCGTTGCATTTGCATTTCGCGCGTTTAGCTTGTTTTATCGCCGCCATGTTTAATTTTACATGTTTATGAAAATTGTGGCAGGAACGTGGTGTTGCGTTGCAACTTTAGTTTGAAGGTAATTCATACCTCATTTTCTAATGGTTTATTTTTCGAATACACTGTGCACCTCCTGATGGTAAGTGGATGTTGTAGCACATACACTTCTACATATCTCCTTGATTAAGAATCAAAATGTAGATGCATTGTCACCACTGAGGACTAAGATGGAATGCCTCACTTCCACTAAAACTGGTCTCAAATTTTTTACACTCACCATACGAAACAAAACAGCATTAAGCTGCTATTTTACAATAGTATTATGTTTTCAAATTAAGTAGCTAATGTTTTCCTTACAAAAAAATATAATAATATGCAACTCTACGAATGTCGTATCTGGAAGCAAAAGATACGAGTGTGTTAAAAAACTGAGTACATTCCCAGGCATCAAAGAGTTAGTTTTTCGTAATTTTAGTACTAATTTTCCATATGCTTGGCAGTGAGGAAAACATCCTTTTTTTAAACTGTTTTGAAAACATATGTATGTGAAAGTTGTTAAATTAAATTAAATGATGTGTCTTACTTGACAGCTAACTCTGCTAATGGTTGTAGTTATGAGTTACCACATTCAGAAATGCAAGTTTCCTGCATGTCTGAGTGTGGTGCTTTTAAAATGTGATGTAATCCTATACCTTTTAACGAGCAATTCTTGTATATATATATATATGTGTGTGTGTGTGTGTGTATGTATATATAATCGGAATCTCGGAAACGGCTCCAACGATTTTCACAAAATTTTATGTCCAGAGAGTTTCGGGGACAATAAATCGATCTAGCTAGGATTTATTTTAGAAAATGTCTTTTTGTCCGTGTTTTCAGGCAATGAAAAACTGCTACAATATAAGAAGGTAAATTTTGACACTGTGTCAATGATCGTAATAGCTCAAGTGGATGTCGAGCGGTGGCGAAATCGTAATGCCTTGGTTCGCGTCCCGTCTTCGGTCCAATTTTTTTCCTTTTTTTTTTTTCAAGTTCCCTTTTTTGTGAGAAAATCTATTATTTCGAGCTCTTTTTTTAGAATTTTTAAAAAAAAAAGAAAATTTAAATAAAACTAATTGCACTCAATTATTCATCATTATGTAATTTCTATCTAAACGTAGGACAAAAAACCGAGCAAAGCTCAGTCATCCGGGTACTATAATAATATAGGCGGGTAGGGAACGAATGGTCAGTCTGCGTTGAGCGATTAAACTGCCTGCTACGTAATCCGTACCGATAATGACGTCATAGATTCATTCTGGAACTGCTCTGGATACAGCAAATGAACAAAATGTTCAAAATAACAAACAATGTACCCATCCTTTGAACCATCCCTTAAGTAGCGATCCATTGGCGCCGGTATTTGAACTAGAGGAGGAGAGGACTGTAGCGTTGAGCCGAGTGATACAGTTAGTGCGGCTGATAATGTCTTAACAGACTCAGCTCTTACATAATCTATTCTTCCAGAATCATTCAAGGGGTGTCCGTTCTACTATAAATAAGAATCCTATGTATGAAGTATAGTTTACATTTTATTATAGTTTTTTTACTAATGGTAGAGGGTGGTGTTTTTATAATGTGATAATATAATAATACAAGCGAGTAGGGAAATAATTGTCAGTCTGTATCGAGCGATTAAACTGTCCACTACGTCACCTGTATTTTATTGTAAATTTGTTCCTAAACAGTACACAGAGAAATAAAAAATCATTTTCAAAGACATGTGAAGTCTGCTAACACGCATTGGGGCAGCGCGGTGGCCACTTTCTTGCTCTAAAACCCACTCAGAAGTGAGAGGAGTCTTGTGCCCAGCCGTGGGACGCATGTAGGCTATACTTTAACAATTTTTTCAGAAGTACCACCATTTTTTATCCATTTACCATTTAATATCAATTTACCTATCGACCCTATGAAGTAATAGACGCTTATCGAGTGACGTCTCCGGGCAATGAGCGCAGACTGTGTAGCGCATTGACACCCGCTGGATCGTACCTTTGTTTCATTTCCTGATATCCCTGTTACTTTTTTTCTAACGATAAGTCGACAGCTATCTTAACATGGAAGTGGACTCGTAAATTATTTTACTGATTTGATTTGATTTGATTTTAGATTAATTTAAAGTGATTTGCATTCTGTAAATACTAGGAACAAGCACACGCTAGTATATATATATATATATATATATATATAGTTACTCGACTCCAAAGAGTCAGTAATTCCTTCAGCGAGAAATGTATACACTTTTACAACAAAGTAAAAAATATACAGTATCTATCGAAAAACCTAAAGGAGATGTTTGATTTTGGGCTACCACTATGTACACTACATAGATAAATAGGAAAAAAATTGAGTAATTTCATAAAAATACTTACAAATTAATTTGAAGAAGGGTACAGGCGTACAAAATGATCATTTGAAAAGTTTTTTTATAGGATAACCCTATTTCGAGGGCAGCCATGACAGTTGTGTTTTATGACGTTTGACGACTTTGACAGTTTTAAGAAGTGACGTCTTTGAGTATTGCTTTGCTTTGGGTTTGAATTGGATGTGTTTCGGAGTTTTTAGTGATTGTTTTTGTTTTACGACCCAGTTTACTATTACGGACATTGATTTGATTGCTTCTCTGTTGACCCCGGCTTTGTTATATGGTTTCTGATTCGCCTGTGATTTGGATTCCGTCGTGTTATTTTACAATAACAAGTTCAGTTTCAGGTATGTCCGCTACCCGTGCATTTACTTGTTTTGTTCAAATGCTATTTCTATGTGATGATTTCTTCCTTTGTTCCATATTCTAATAGATTTTAACTCATACTTATTTCAGTTTATTGACAATGGCATGCCTCCAGTGCACTTCTGTAATAGATGAAAATGAACAATATTATGCTACCGATGATATGGGTCCTGAAATAATTTCGGTCATCGAGCGGTATCTTGGCCATCTGGTAAAAAACATTTTATTTATCTATTTACTGTAACATATTTTTAAACACTGTATAACCTCTTTTTTGTTTTGTTTTGTTTTAGGTTGATGGAAATGAAGTGATGTGCTCACAATGCTTTGGCATCATAATGCAAGAGGTATCTAATGGTCTGGCACATGGAGATCACGAACTCCAACATTGCCATGATAGCAATGTTTGTGTTAGGTGTAGGACATCTTTGTTTAAGAGGCGTGCACACTCTATTCCCGAGGGTGCCGAAAGGCAATATATTGCTGAAACAATTGCTCCAAGAGAGGTAAGCACCTCTTTTGTTTTCTTTTTTATTCATACAGGCAGTCAAATGCAGATGTTCCTTAATTATGGTCTAAGACAATATTATTGCAGGAAGAAACAGAACAGTCACAATTTAATTTTTGGAAATGTGTGTAGATATGTAACTTATAACATCACCTTGGTTGAGTCTGTGAAGGTGATGTTAAAATAACTAAATCTTGATTTATTAAAATGATTTAGAAATGTTGTGATTTAAATTATTTAGAAATGTTTTGATTTAAATTAATAAATATTAATTTCATATTTTTTGTTTTAGATACCCGAGGGTGGTTTAATATGTTTTGCTTGTTGGGTACATACTCGGCGTACAATACAACAACAAGGAATCATAGCAGCTCCTGCTGTTATGAATATGAATGCATGTGTATGGTGCCGACGGTCTCTTGCCCAAACACGCAGCCACTCCATACCTGAAGGACCTGAACGGACCATAATAACACAAACGATATATCCAAGAGAGGTAACATTAACAACTTACTTAATTACCTACTGTTGGAATTAAATAATTGGGTTAATAGTCAATACATATTGTTTTCTTTTGTTTAATTCAGATTCCACCAGGAGGACTGGTTTGCTATGCTTGTTGGGTAGCAGCACGTAGAAATGTGGAGCATGCTACAAGGGTTGAGGATAACCGGCAAGGCCCATCTAATCTTCACCAAGACTCTATGTGTGCATGGTGTAGAATGTCGCTACACCGAAGGCGAACACATGTGGCTAGTGGTCCTGTGAGAGATGAAGTTGCAGCAAGAATTTACCCCAATGAGGTAAAATTATTTTAATTTACTAAACCACCATACACAAGTAATGTAACTTTGCATTTAACTGTAAGTAACCCTTTCTGTTGCTCCTGTAAGTAAATTGTTTCTTGTATTGTTTCAGTTACCAGAACATGCGCTACTTTGTTCCAACTGCTGGACACGTGCACACGAAAATATAGAAATGGAGCAAGAAGTTGTGCAATTTGATATCCAGCCACCAAGTGCATCAATAACACTTGATGGTTTTACACACACAACACAGACAAGTACTCATTGTTTTGTGCCGGCCTGTAACAATGTAGAACGAAATAGAGTGCCGGAATACTTAAGAAGAATTATATTAAAATCGGAAAAAATATTTGTGACAGAAAATGCAAGAGTATGTAATGAACATAAATGTTTATACAACTGGGAGTTTCTGGACCAGCATCAGTTCTCAAATACATTTACAAAAAATGAAATAGAGTCAATGCTGAAGCTGAGTATCCAGGACAATGAAATAAATCAACTAGATTTTAATAATATGAGTAGTATTGATGAGGGACTCTTTAAGTTCTGGACTGGAATTACAAAAGACAATTTTATAAATATTTTAAATGTAATAAGCCCAGCATTGACTTGCAAAAACCAAAAAATTGCTTTGGGAATCTATTTGGTGAAAGCTCGTACAGGGGACTCCCATGAAAGGATTGCCTCTCTGTTTCATCTGACCAAGTCCTCAATAACACGATTGCTTAGAGTAGCTAAAGAGGCATTGCTAAGGTTATTTGTGCCTCTCCACTTAGGAATCAATCATACAAGAAATGATTTAATAAATAGGAATTTATTAATACCCGAGGGTTTGTTTGGAAACAGAGAGGCAAGAGTACCAATAATAATATTTGATGGTACCTATATATACCTTCAAAAATCATCCAACTATATGTTCCAAAAAAAAAACTTATAGCTTGCACAAATATAGAAACCTTGTTAAACCTTTTCTCATTGTTGCCACTGATGGTTATATTATTGATATTTTGGGGCCCTATCCAGCAACCAAATCAGATGCTGACATCATGAAAGCTTTGTTCCAAAATGAAAATGAGGGTCTAAGGGCTTTTTTTCAGCCCAATGATGTTTTCATTTTGGATCGAGGCTTTCGTGATTCCATTCCAATGCTAGAGGGGTTGGGCTTCAAAGTATTTAAACCGGAGTCATTAGAACAAGGAGAGACTCAGTTATCAACCATCAGTGCAAACAAGACAAGATGTGTGACACTATGCAGATGGGTGGTAGAAGTAGTTAATGGCCGATTTAAAAGAGACTTTAAGCTATTGAGACACGAATATTTTAATTTGGCTGCCACCCATTTGATGGACGATGTTCGTATTTGTGCAGCTATAATTAATGCATTCCATCCAGTGATTGAAAATAGACCAGATGCTGATGCTATACTTACTCGAGCAATACAGAGAAAAAATATGCCCAACCGGTTAGCAGAACTTATAATTGCTAACCGGATCAACCGCTTTTAGAGCCCAATTCACAAGAATTGATGGTCAACTTCCAGAGTTAAGTATTTTCCCTGAAATGACTATGTCTGACTTGATACTTTTTGGGCTGGGTACCTATCAAATAAAACAGGCTAGAAGCTATTTCGGGGAACATATTAGGCAGCATGGATCATTTCAGGTAGAAGTATCTGACCAACTGGAAGTAGTAGCAGAAGCAACCCCATCCCAACTTGATCCTCTTTTAATCAGAGGCCGTATAAAATCTCGACATAGCTCAGGACGAACATATTATACATATATTTTGCTGTCAAAGGAAGGATCAAGTTGGGATGATAAAATAATTAGCTATTATTGTAGTTGTATCTCCGGACAACGAACAGTGGGTTGCTGTGCTCACATTATGACCATTGTGTGGTATTTGGGTTGGGCTCGGTACCAAGAGAGCATAGAAGCACCGGCGTCATTCCTGGATGGAATATTAATAATGGATGATGTAGAAAATTAATAAAATTAAAAGTCTCAACAAGTTGTTTTATTTGTATACCTCATGACTTATTTCTCATGCTATTAATGTCTCTAATACTAGGAATCATATAACATAGAACTTGTTTGAAAAATTGTTAGTGTTTAATTGGGCACTGGGCCCGCATGTTGGATTACAGTCCACTCTCACAGAAAGTAGTTATATGTCTCAGCGGTAGAAACATTATAGGCTGATTATGCTGCTGCTACCTAATTGGATAAGAATAGTTGATTTCTTCCCATCTGTTACTGTGTAATAGGTATAGTTATCTACTTTAACTATAACTTGCAGTCATCAGGTACTGTACAGCTAACTGCTCTCCTATGAATTATTGAAGTACAGAGTATATTTATAGGCACTAAAGTAAAAAACTAAACGAAGCAGCAGGAAAGTGTTGTAAATAAAATAACGTTCAAGCCTTTGTTTCGTTTCTTGCTCCTCTTGACACCGATATAACCAATCTGTAACTACTCGAATAGGTGATATAAAATGTGGTGCCGCAATCGAGAAGAATATCCTGTAGTCTTATTTTATCGAAATCCCAGATTTTTGAAATTCGTGTTGTTTTTTTTTATTGCAGATATTACGAATTACTATACACGTCAATCAAATGTCACTGTCAATATGACATTTTTCGCGTACTGCTGTTCCGATCCACCTGGATCCACCATGTTTAATTTTATGTTGTGTTGCTCTCCTTGACCAAGTTAATTTGAATGTACAATGAAACGCAGTGAAATTAAAGAAAACTAACAATAAAAAACGGTTACTATATTATACAGCAATATTCACATATAGTGTACATAGTGCTGGCCCAGGCTCCATACATTTATGGAACATCTCCTTTTTTACTGAACAAAAAGTGCTTAATAAGTATTATCATACTAGTAAAAGGTACATGATTAATTGATAATAACCCCTGGGAATGAAGTTGTCGCTTCCATGCTGTTTCCAAATGTTTTGATACACATACATTTGTTTCTATTAAAATATTAAAAGTAATCAATTTTTTAATACATCTGAATAATATCTCGTTTTTCATAGTAGTCATTATCATCATCATCATCGTAATCACCACCTGTAAAGAGTAATTTTGGCAAGAAAGTTTATTTATGAGATATTTCCTTTAGTCAATTTCCACAAGACCAAGAGGACGCAACGAGTTTTTTTCATAAAGCAAAGCGCGTAAATTATTTTAGATTGCTAAAAACGATTTACACAGCAACCTGTAAAATACTTTCTTTATTCGGCATTTGCGAAAAGTTTTGTTGAAATACTCTGTTGATGGCTCTAATTGTTAATTTCAAAATATTTATATAGGATTATGAGGCTGCCACGAGTCTCATATATGGTATATATATGAGACTCGTAGCAGCCTCATCTAGCACTATCTTAAACATGCAAATATTAATTATAATTTTAATAGTTACACATATTTATAATAATTAAGATAAATTAAAAATAAAGAAAAGTTACAGCCTACATATACTCCCACTGCTTAGCACAGGCTTCCTCTCATTTCGGAGGGAGTTATGAAGCGATTAGTACTGTACGTGTTGCCTTAATTTATATGTCCCTTGAGGACATGCAAGTTTCCTCACGATGTTTCCTTTCACCGACGAGAAAGTGGTATATTAAAGTGCATTAACGAATTGACGATGTCACACCTAAGTAGCTCAATTGCTATGAAATTTACGGCGATTGTTAGTTTAAACAGTAAACAGTCTTAAAAAACAAAAAAAATAATGTTTTCCACAATTTTTTAATGATAATTTTCACATTAACTTTTGGAAACTGGATAATGCTAAAATATAGTGTATCGAAGAATAAAAGCCTCCAATTCAGAAACTATTCAGAAATTATTTTATTATTTATTAACTTTCGAAGTGGGTTCTTACTTTTTTTATAGTTTATTTTACCCTTTTTAGTGGACTAAGGTCAAGCACAAATTTAATATAACAACTATAATTTCATCTAAATAATTTCGTTAAAATCTTCACCCCCTATTTTTCCACCCTTAGTAATGTAATTTTTTCTTAAAATTTATATCGAACCACTGAACCCTGAAGTATATATAACTATATAACAATACAAGTGGATTGAAAAGAACTTACGAAAAATTTAATTGTGATAAAAACAAGCCGCTTCCATACTTTGAAACAGATTGCGTTATTAGGTATGATCGGGCCGAGCCGGCACCGAACTGCGGATTTCAATAAAGCGATCGACCTTTTGTTACGTGTGCTACCAATATTTGAGCTCTGCCCGCCGCTGCGATATTAAAAGATTCATTTCAGATGAACACGCGTTCATCATTGCCGCGCAGTTTTCTCTTGCTGCGTTTTTCGGCTGTTTGATGAGAGTGAATATCTATTATCATCTAATCTCTAGCATGAAAAGGATACTTCACTAATTTTATTCTATTAACAGATCTGCTTATTATTTATTTTACTTACTAGAAGCTATTCGCATCCGAAAACAACCCCACCAGGTGTTAAGTGGTGATAGTACTTTGTAAACTTTGACTTGTTAATACGATTGACTTTAAAATGTGGGAATATTACAGTTTCAAAATATTTTATATATGACGGCAACCGTTCTTGAATATTATGTTTACGTTATTTACTTAAATTACAACTAATTCGCAGAGTTGGCAAGGCACGTCCTAGATGAAAATTTATCGAACAAATTGTGGTATACTAAAACGGGGCAAATTTAATACATAAAGAAATGAGTAACTATTTATTATTTATTTACAAGAGCCGTAAATTTTACTTTATGCGAACAACCCGGGTTCGATCCCCGCCGGTACCAATGAAATTGCTTATTGCAGCTTAATTTTATCAATGAAATTGCTTATTGCAACTTAAAGTGCTGATTTTTTATGGACTCATTTCTCATTCACATGAAGAAAAAGAGAAAATAAAATATCTATCGTAAGAAAAACAGAATTTCTGAGAAATTTGTAACAAACATCGAAGACATTTTGAGTCAGAAAATACCTAAAAACACGTTGGTAAAAAAGGTAGTGTAATAGCTGTTAGGGTTCACTTTCGTTTGTAAGAGTTTGTCCTCACAGAAAGACGTGTTTAATACGTGATGATTTATTCGCAACTGTCTTTACAAATTATGCCTTTAAATATTGAATATATTCGCACATGCATACGTATTCACACTTACGCTCACTCTTACATTCGTATAGATCATTATATCCGAACAAACAGCCCACCAAAGGGCCTATGAGCCCTTTAACAATTTTATTACACTTTACAACGTTTGATTACAATAGACTCAGAAATAACACAAAGAAAAAATAAAGACACAAAATCTGTACACAATTAAACATATATAATATTGTTGCGTTTATGTAGCAACATTAAGATATAATTATGCCGTATGGCAACATTTGTTTGTATGTAGCAACACTAAGATTTCATGTAAAAATATATTAGCCATGTGGCAACACTGATTTCCCAAAGTTTCTCACGATTACATCGCTCTCAATATTTTTCGTTTTTTATTTCATACAACCAAATATCGTTTAATATGCAATAACCAGCGCAACAATATAGATAAACACAATTTTCCTTAGTTATAAATAAAATAAATCATGATTCAATGTCTATTGGTAAGTAACACAGCTTATTTACAGATCTTTGCACCACTTTTTACACTGTATACACGAGTGACACCATCAGAACCCGGATGTTTTTTACAATGCGTCCCATCATCCATTTACCTGGGGGCAAACTATCTGATTTTATGGGGACAATGTGACCAATGTCAAATTCCTTGACCTTCCTTTGCCATTTCGGACACTGTTGCATTCTCAACAGGTATTCTTGTTGCCATCGACGCCAAAAGTCAACAATCTTTGTTGGTACTGCCATCTTGATAAGTGACTTGTTGGGATGTTTTGGAAGTCTGGTGTCGGAACCGTTATAGGTGTTTCATCGACAAGGAAATGGCAGGCGTTAACAGTTGGATGTTGTCTGTGTCCGTGTCTCTTAATATGTTAAGCGGTCGTGAGTTGAGGCAAGCTTCAATTTGACATAACAATGTGCTCATCTCTTCGTACGTTACGTGAGAGGTCATTATTCGTTTCAAATGGTTTTTCATCGATTTGATTCCGGCTTCCCACAGTCCACCCATTAGTTGCGACCTTGCTGTGGCGTTAAGTTTTGCACAAATGAGACATTTTCTTATCATTGATTTTACTAATATTCTAGCTCTTAGGATCCAGAACCTTGTTTGCAGAAAGCAGAGCATTACTTGAACTCCACCGTGTAGCGTTTTAGAGTGTGCATCAGCGACGAGAAGAGAGGTAAGATAGGTGTCATGATCAGGGATAATTGGATTTTTGCTGTCTTCATTTAGGTATGAGTGACGCAGTCGGCCGCCCACCCTGAGGATATTATCATCGCCCAAGTAAGGTTTTAAACTCCTTAGTTTAATGGCTCTTTTAATTTGTTCCTTTGATTTCAGGTGCTGTATTTCCTCTTCGAAGCTGTCCCTCTAAGTTATTTTTACGCAGGTTTTAAGCACATCATTATGTTCCGTCGTGGTCACAGGCAAGTCTTGGTATTCCATTTTCTTTTCCCTTCAAGAATCTTTTAGAATATATAATCACCTTAAGCAATTCTTGCAACTTGTCACAATCCTCAAATTTTGTACTAATACTCTTCTCTTTGTCTAATTTCAAATTTACATGTATTGATTTCTTTCTTTCCAGATCTGTTCAGGTTGTATTTTGGTCTGCTGTATTGGATTTCCCCTACTCTCAGCCACTCTGGGCCCTTTCACCACAGTTCATCATTTTTTAGCTCTTGCAATGATTGCCTTCTAACTTCTCAAACTCTGCAAACTCTTCGGCGTATATTGCTTTAAGAAGGCTCTTTAAAGCGGTAGCCGCCTTATCGCGAGTATATTTTGTCACATAATTTACATCTAGACCCTAAATCAACAATCTAAACATGATAGTTCCAAACATTACTCGTTTTTGGCTTCATGATTGCTCTTAAGTGTGTAACACGACTCAAATTACTAATTAACTAAAAAAACAGAAAATCTTACGCACTTACCCTCACGTCACGCCGTATAATAAAGTTAAAAAAGTAAGTAAGCAAACTCGTTTGCACAAGTGCCGAAAGCACGTACCCAGCTCGCTGGTGGTTAGCTAAAATGCCCCTCCCCGCTCTTACACGTGCTCAACTATCAAACGATGCGGCGTACCTCGTCCGCTGCGTCACATAAGTAGATAAACGGAATTTTATCTACTCATGTGGCTGCGTCGCTGAGTTCCGTTCAAACTTCCGTTATAAAACACGGCGTTGCGGAAACAGAAGCAGAAAAAGGTCTTGAAAATCATGCAAAACTTCCGCAGTTGCGGAAACAGAAACAGAGTTCTGTTGCGTCACTGACCCGCGCTTTCCCGCTCCAGCGCGACAGCCAGAGCTTAAGGATTCATTAGGTGGTGTAGCCTTTCTGTCGGCTGATAGCGCAGACAACAAACTATGTCTTATTTCAAAGCCACAAAATATTAACACAATATTAGGTACTGCGCAAGTTAATGTGCTCGAACGCCATAATAACATGGTTACTTGTAGGTGAATTATTGATCCAGGTTAGCAAAATAATTTTATCACGACCGCATGTTGCCGCAAATTAGGGCTGAATATTAAACAATTAAATCGCAAAACTACCATAAAAGGATTAGGCGACCATTCGAGTCTTGCAAAGGGAAAGGTGAACATAAACTTCTTTAGCCGAATAAATCTCTCCAAAGCATACGCTATTGAAGGTTCGGTTTTAAATCAAATTACGGGTAATTTACCTACCGCTCCCATTAATACCACATCGCTAGACTATCTTAAATGCCTACCGCTGGCTGATGAAGAATTCTCTAAGCCGTCAGAAGTCGAGATACTTCTCGGGGCAAAATTATTTATTGAGCTGTTGCTGCCCGGTAAAGTAACTGGACCCCCACAACAACACTGCGTTTTTTACGACATTAGGCTACGTAGTCATGGGAGACGCGCAAGTTGAAGTCAACGACTCCTTTGACGTATCTCACTCTTATCTGTCCAGCGTTTCCTCCCCACGTTCAATTCATGACCAGTTAAGCAAGTTTTTTGAAATAGAGGACCTCAGCGATGCCCCGATTCTCTCCGAACAAGACAGATATTGCGAGGAGTTTTATTCTGTCACTACTCAACGCTAGGAGACTGGGCACTTTGTTGTAGGTTTACCTTTCAAGGATGAAACTATTCTCTTAGGAGATTCGTTACAAACGGCTCGTAAACGTTTCCTTCATTTAGAACGCAAATTTCATAAAAAGCCAGCATTTAAATCGCATTATGATGAAATTCAGTCATTCTGGGACCGATGGTCACTCGAATATCTAAGCACACTACAGGCGCGCGTGAAATGGAACGTTCCATCTGCAAATATTAAACCAGGTACAGTAGTGCTAGTAATACAGGATACCAAGGTTCCACCATTACAGTGGGAGATGGGAGTTATAACTGACGTTCATTCAGGTCCAGATGGGATTGCAAGAGTAGCTACTATCAAAACTAGCCGCGGTACCTAAGAGACCTGTGGTACGCTTGTGTCCACTGCCCACACAATAGTGATTATTAAAAATAGATAGTTATTAGGTAATATATAAGTTTAAGTATTGTTTGTTAATCTCACAATTTCGTAATACTATTTATATCTTGTTTGCAATTTTAATTGGTCATCACACACTGTCCATAGTTCGCTTCATATCTCTCTCTTTCAGACATATTTGTCACTTATGTAATTACTAATAAGTTACTCTTAAAATATTTTGAAAGGGGACCTTTCAAGGCCGGGAGTATAGTCGCGCCGAACATGCGCTCGAATTAATCTATTCATATTTATCATAGATGGCGGTAGTGTGTGTAAAATTGTCACTCCAATTCAACTTCAAAAAAGGAAAAGGGTCATTAGTGCAAGACAGTCTTCGCTAATCCGCGCCCGCTGTTGCACCTTGCTGTGCTTGTCCGCATTATCAATTTAATTACTTTTAAATACTATAATCGCTAGTGTTTTTCGGCTATACACTATCATAGACATACAGTAACACATACATTCACCACAAAATTTATAAATAACGGCGATTAGTGATTGTGAGTACGAGCTTCTCGGTAAGTAAATTTAATTCCTCTAATATATACATAATATATTCTCCCGCGCAATCACGTAATTAACGGCCACGAGGTGATATCTAGTGCCCGGCGTGATTAACCCTTATACTATAAAAACTTATTCTTTTTAATTTTTCTTTAAAATATGCGGGGTAAAAGATGTTCACAATAACCAATAATTTGTTTGAGGTTGTAAAAATAAAAGGTCCAAGTAAGTTTTAATAAACAAACGTAGCATCCCCCACCGTAAAATTAAATAAGTATATACGGCGCCTCCGAGAGACAATGCATAGGTAATGTCTTCAAAACTTCGCAATATAAAAATCATGGAAACTCAGTAACTTCGCCAATGGAATAAAGTATTCATTAAAAGTGTGCAAAAGTTCGCCGGGGTCAGGTGGGGTCTTCGAGAGACTGTAATATGCTGCCGCTTGGTTTACAAAATTTTGTTTAAATTAAAAACACTCTTAAAAATTTAAAATGTCTTTTAAGTGTTCTTTGAAGTTTGTTGTTGAACATACGGACTTTTCTTGTATCTAGTACATGAAACTCTTGAAAAATAAAGTTTCCTAAATTAAAGAAAATACTTTATCACCAACTAATTGAAATAACATTTCCAAACGCGCACACACACACACACACACACACACACACACACACACACACACACACACACACACACACGCACACACACACACACAAACACACACACACACACACACATGCACACACACTTATAAAATAAACACTTAAAATAACTTTTTTTTTATTTCTTATTTATACGTGGTAGAGCCACGCTGCAGCTGTATTATAGTTGTAGCACGAATGGGTCCGTCCGGAATGCGACCGGCGAAGGACCACGCTCTCACAGAATACCAGCGTAAAATAGCAGCTTAATGCTGCTGTGTTTCATATGGTGAGTGTAGAGAACTGGAGACCCTTTTTACTGGAAACGAAGCATTCCATCTCAGTCCCCAGGGCTGGCAACGCATCTGCATTTTGATTCTACAGCCACTTGGACCTTGGCACTTTGGGCCACAGTATCCACTTACCATCAGGTGGACTGTGTGCTCGTTTTTCATCCTTATTCTATAAAAAAATCAGCTTGTTAGCATACGGTTTGGTTGAAATTTTGCGGGAAAAGTTGATTTTGCTTTAGGAAGCCGCTTATTTCTGTGAATTTTGTGCTTACAGCCAGGAGGATTTTACAGCTTCGTGTAAAAGGGAATAAATAGGGGAACTAACTAGACTCTTACCTTTTTTACCCCCAAATATCAATGCTTATACCACTATGTGCCGGTCTGAAGTGCCAAAGAATCAGAGAGTCATTGTCATTTGTTTCTCAATACATATGAACTCATACATTTGAACTCACTTTATTTCAATGACCGTTTCCAATTTTAAAATACATATTTGATATGATAAATTACATTTAAATTTACGATAGCTAGGTACATTTAAAACCGGACATGAAATTTTGATATTCCAATGTATTCGGAACTCGAAGGGTAATGAAATATTCAACCGGGTGCCGTACAGGTGGCGGTGATGCGCCATTGCGGCCGGGTTTCTTTATGCATGAAAGCTCTTGTGATTCGGAACGTAAGTCGCGGACATGTGCTATCAAAGAGTAAGTTCCTGTACATAGACGCGATTTTTTTTATAAGCAACAAACAAATATGTATTCCTTATGACGACAATCGCACTGGCTTTCTATACTTACCATTCATTTTGTTTGATAAGGAAAAAAATAATTAATTGTTTTTGGAAGCGTATTCGAAGTGTTATCACTGCCCATGGCAGGTAATCTTTTAGTACTAAGTCCGCCTTCTAATCCTATAATGCTCGTATGTTATGTATAGGTTCAATAAAGAATTAAAAAGAATTCGATTGCACTACCAGCATCTCGCAAGTTTGACGCTTTGCAGTATCTCTGAACTGGGAGTCGTTATGGTGTGTATCGAGATGACTCATTTTTTACCCATTATATGTTAACGCTTGACTACGATCCCACTTGGTGATAAAAGGTGATAAAATAGTACGCGCTGACTTAGCTTTACAATAGCCTATTGTCTCTTAACTTGAAGACATCTATAGAAACGAATAGATTAGAATAAAATAGAATAGAATAGAAGACACCTAAATTTGTAATCGGACGGAAAGTCAGACGCTGGCCAATTATTCCACTAAGATTCTCCGTGCATCTCATATATATCTATAATCAATTTTTACAACACCACGAGCGCCTAGAAACAAGTTGCTGCGTTCTCTTCAACTTCTACTATATAACAAAGAACAATTTTGATGACTACGGCCACGGGCTACGGCGCTACGGTTGGCTACGGGCCGCGTAGTCGTATCGAAAAATCTATTCTTAGTTTACGATTTTTTACGTACTAGGAATTTTCAACAAGAATAAATCTGAAATTGTTATTTTACTTTTATCTTAACTTTTTATTCCATTAGCAGTGACTATTTTATTTATTTTTTTATAAATTTTATTTAGTTTGTCGTTGTTTAATATAAAATGTTGACAGCACCTTGTCAACTGCTACTTTTATGTTTTATATTCCGTTTTGTGTTTTTATTTAATTTTATTTTCCGGCGGATGTCGTAAGACGATACTGAGGGAAACACACCAGGAGATGGATAGCAGTCTCTTCCTGATAATGACTAAAAATAAAAAAAAAACTGGAGATGCCAAACCGCTTGCCAAGCCAAGCAATAGAGTAATGTACGTGGGGGTAATATGGACACCTTAAGCTTTGCCGCCCTTTTAAACCAAAACTAAGAGGAGGACAGAGACAAAAACACAAAGTCGTATACTTTAACTAATATATTTGGAAAAAAATAGCAAACAAGCTTTGGCAATAATTAGGAACACTTCAAAAAATCTACTTAAAAAAAACTTACTACACTACACCATAATAAAATCGACTAAAATATTTATTATAGTGTCAAGTGTCAAAATGGCGTCGATAAAGCATCGCCCTTTTGCCCCTTTATTATTTAATTGATCGCAAACAAGTCTGTGATTTTTGAGTTACAAGAAAGTGACGATATGAACCGGATGACTATATTACCCTCACGTAATATAATTGTTAACTTAACTCTGCCTATTTACTCCTCTACATCATAGCAACTGCACTCAAGCAATACCTACCGTACATTTACATTTATATTGGCCCGAGATGTCCGAGCACCGAGTGAGGAGCTAACAACTTGAGTTTCATCGAAAGGAATTGATTCAATCAAAATAACCTTTTGTTTTATCTAGCAGGTGTTTTTTTTTTAAATTTCAGTGTAACATGAACTGGAATTAAACACTGTTAAATATATAAGTGGATGACATAAGATATAATTTTACTTAAGCCTTGCTGAAAATCAGACCATAAAATAATTAATAGAATCAGGCGCTACTGTGCGGAAATCCATTACATTAAAATATTATCCGCCTAATAAAATAAATAGATATGTTTTGCATAGTTTCAGGAGCTCTCCCGCTAAGTCACTTCATCTTTCTTGACAGCTAGCTCTGCTAAGACCGCCATCTTAGCGGTCAGTCACCGCAGAGCCTACTTCTCCTGGGGATGCATCTTTAAGAGGTGAATTGTGTCGTATTATCGACGGAGGTGTGTCTTACCTATTGTTTTGGTGTTGGGAATAGTGGTGCTGGGGCTAGTGGTGACGAGGACAGCGCATACAATTGAGGGAGGGCGGGAGGTGCTCGTCAAACTCATCTGACAACCAAGATGATGGTTTCTCTTTAGATACCATCACACGGCTTGATTATTTGTTCGTTTGTGAGTATTTTTTTCTTTCGATTTCGATTGTTAATTATATAATATATTAACTTCTCATAACGGGAGAATCTTTTGATTTCATGGCATATGTACTTCATTAGATCGGCTCGAGCATAGGAAATGCGAACTTTCCAAGTGTTGTGATAAAAATGACAAATACTGACTTAGCCGCAAATAAAAATGTTAGCTAAAATATAAATAAAATAGATGTTTACTTTTTTAATATATATTTATTTCCGTATTTACATATTTGTAATTCTTATTAGAAGAATAAGAAAGTTTGTCACAAAATATAATAATGAAATGGTTTACACTGGCACTACACAAATAAATGTTTTGTTTATTTCATTTCTAATTTAGTCTAAGACCGCAGACAGTTAGTTTACTTCTTAACATTTAAGCTAGCCTATGTTTTGAATAAACGAACAATTTGATAAAGCGTAAACTTCAATAAATTACATCAGAACAGAGCAGGAAACTGCATCTTACCTGCTCCAAAACTGTTATCAGCTGTAATGAATAATTCATGAGCCACCACAACGACCGACAAAGGAGACTTTGTTTAAACACTCAAAGAACAGTCGGATAATCTAATTAATTCTGTACGGGTTTAAAACAATACTGAAGAATTAAGAGCCGGAGAGTGGAGTTGTAATTTCTGTGCTGTTATTGATGTTGCTAATTATTATAAAACACTACTGAAACACAAGGAAATTTTACGTGTTAATAAAATAAGAGCTTCTTGTCTTTGAGTAGATGCTTTAGATTTTATTTTAGATCGTTGGGAAAAATCTCTTAAAATCCGATAGTGGTATAAACATAATAATAATGTTCTCTACACTGGATTTCGGTCACGCCGACCAGCCTCACGAAGACGAGACTGATAATTTCTTTAAAGAAAAGTCAATAACTAATTTTTTAGGACCGATCAGGTATTTGAACCCGGGACCTCGTGACCAGCAGTCAGGTTTACCACCCACCAAACCAACAAAGTAGTCGTAGTATAAGGGTATAAATGAATATTATATATCTAATGTCATATACCCAAAACAGTGTCGAAAATCAGCACCCAATTTATGACAAACAGTCTCTACAATGTTTTTTTTTTATATAATAAAAGTGACAAACGAGCACACAGTCCACATGATGGTACGTGGATACTGTAGTCTACAGACATCTACATTTATCACAATGTATATGCTTTGGCTTGAGTAATAAGGTGGAATTCCTCATTTGCAGTCAAAATCAGTCTCCGGTTCTTTACACTCAACATACAAAACACAGCAGCATTGAGTTTCTATTTTACGCTTGAATTCTGTGAGAGCGGGGTCTCACCCGGTCGAGCAGACTCATTGTATAAAATAATAATAATAATAATGATCTTTATTGGCATAAAATTAGTTACAATATTATTTAAGCCTCTGACTCCCGAGCTAGGTTAGAAAACCTGTGTTACGGGAGTCAGCGATCTCCCTAATATAATGACAGCTACTTATTTTATGTAAATAAAGCAATTTTAAAACCTGTGTATGCGTGTGTGTAGGTGTGTGCATGTGTGCGTGCGTGCATGAAATAGAAAAAAAAAATAGAAAAATAGAAGACACCACGTATAAAATAGAATCGTAGGATCCCGTTTCCAGTAGTAAGCCGTTGACGGATTGAAAAGAGGAGAACAATGAGAGAGAGAGAGAGAGAGAGAGTAAGAGAGAAATAAAGAGCGAGAGACAAGGAGATTTTCCTAAAGCCATCAGATTTATTTATTATTTACTCATTGATCCTTTATTTATGTTATACATTAACTACACAACGGATTTTATCCTGTCATACAAGTCAGAGCTTATATTATAAATTTAATTAACATTTTATTGATACATTCACATTAATGACACATCTTCACTATTCACTAAGCCCATATCATTCTGTGGGTATAGAACAAGACGCCAAAGGGAAATTAGACTGGAGATGGGCAGCAGCATCTTCCCGATAGCATCTCAAAATAATAGAAAAACTGTGGTTGCCAATCCACTTGCCAAGCGTGCTTATTATAAATATCACTCCTATAGGACAAACTATGGAAGAGGCCTTTATTCAGTAAAATTAAGTTAAACGTTAAAGTTACAGCCTATATACGTCCCATTGCTTACAAGCCTCCCCTCAAATCTGAGAGGTTTTTAGGGCAAGGAAGGTGCCCCAATGCGTGTTGGCGAACTTCACATGTCTTCGGATTTTTTTTTATTTCTCGGACATGCAGATTTCTCAAGATGCATTCCTTCACTGCCGAGCACGTGGTAAATTCATTCAGTAGTGGACTTTTAATTGGCTGTAAAGAAAAAGAATTGTGCATGTGCAACTTTTATAATGTAAATAAGCATAAATTTTTTATAGACACGAGTAAGGATAACCGTGGCACCTTGGAAGGTGGCAGGGATTATGCTGGATTCCCGCATGAGGGATTGAGTATACGGAGATATCGCGCGACATTGATTGATTCAACTTGGCCATTCATACTGAATTGTACTGACGTATTCGATAGATACCAAATTAATTTTACAATTGTGTACGCGAAAATGCTCCTTATAATAATACTAGCAGGTACGAGAGAAACGAAAAATTTTACTTGCTGAAGAACGATCAGCCCTTCGAATCCGACATGGCTGATTGATAACGACGGAAAATGGAATAATACCTTCAAAAATGTTATATCATTGCATCTCAATGGAGGCGGTAAACTACAAAGGTAATGTAAATTCACAATGATTTTATAGTTTTCTTTTATTCTTATGTAAACTTACTTTTATTCAGTTCTCCTGTAGTTAAACATACGTATCATTATATATAAATTTTCTCCTCAAAGATATTATAATGATAGCCGATATGTAAATTCTTTTATTGTCAAATTCATCAAAAATTAACTGTTAAACTTCCACGTCGGTACCTGTCTTTCTGTATTTTTATCACGAAGTTTTAACTCTGGGAGTGTTCTGGCTTAGTGTGTTATTTTACGTAAAATTTTGCAGTTATGCTGATACCGAAATACACACGTGAAGTTAAAAAAATGGCTTTTTGGCTTAAGGTATGTTGGGGAGTGGGGTTAAAAGCAATTGATTAAGAAGAACATGCAACTGACTTATTTTGCTTAAATAATATTTTTTAATACCGTATAGAGGCGTTGTACTCGTAAGAACACCCTCGACCCCATATTGTTCCGTGGGTGTCGTAAGACGCGACAGAGGAATTTGATTTCCTTTTTCGAAAATTGTGGTTATCAACCCTCTTGCCAAGCATGCCAAATATGGCATTTTATATCTCCGTTACGAGG
The DNA here is from genome assembly GCA_907164705.1 of Parnassius apollo. NCBI lineage: Eukaryota > Metazoa > Arthropoda > Insecta > Lepidoptera > Papilionidae > Parnassius > Parnassius apollo. The sequence goes on from CAJQZP010001531.1 coordinate 1,344,135, forward strand.
CAATCTATGGAGATTATAGCTTATATTTAGCAGTGGTCGGCGCCCCCAACGTCTCGCCTCAAACCGGTTATAATACATCTTTTAAATTATATTCAAGTTAAATCAACAAAGCATCATAGAATTATCTGTATACAAACTAATCATAAAACTTTCTTAAAAGATTCTCAGCTTCTCACCTCTCAGCAAGCGAAGTGTAGGGCGGCCTTAGATGGAGTGACGACCTGGCAATTCATGCAGGAAGTCGATGGATGCAGGTGGCTCAGGACCGTGCTTTGTGGCATACCTTGGGGGAGGCCTATGTTCAGTAGTGGACCTTTGAAGGAAGGGCTAATGAATAATGATGAATGTATGATCACAAAACATACATAATCATCAAAGAACGGTAATTAAACCTTTATCCAGTTCGGACTGACCTGTGATTAACTTTCCGATACGAAATAAAACACTCATTAAGCAAAACAAAGTCTTAGTTTTGGCCAATCTTTATACCAGTATGGACGATAAACGAGCACGTAGTTTAATCAATGGTACGTGGGAACTGTGGCTGTAGACAATTGCAACTATCATCGACTAATAATTAAAAGCACATCAGGGATAACACATGAGGATTAAAATGGAATGTTTCATTACATTAAAAAAATATCTTCTGTTTTCTGCATTCCCAATAGGAAACGACAACATTTTATTATTATTTTCACCGGTATTCCGTGACAGCGTTGTCTTTTCTTCACCACTTACCATCAGGTGGACTGTGTGCTCGTTTGTCATTATTCTTCTATAATAAAGGTAAAGTGCTGTTTCGGAAGTCCAGTTGAGAATTCAAGGAACGATTGGCACTACTACCAAACGCTTTTCGCTGCTGTCCGTCAGCATTTTACGCTTGGTGTTATTTAAACGCCTACACCGATACAGAAAAAATAACACAATTAAAACAATCCAAATCAAAGGCTTAGAATGGGTATTTTTGATATAAGCACAGAATATAAGGGTAAAATAACAGGTTAATACCGCTGTGTTTTGTATTATGAGCGTAGAGAACCGAAGATCCTTTTTACTGAAAACGAGGCATTCCATCTTAGTCCTCATGGTAGATAACGGATCTGCATTTTGATTCTTAATTAAGGATAAATTTTAATGTCTATGGGCCACAATATCCACTTAGTTCGTCCATCAGGTAGACTGTGTGCTCGCTTGTCAACCTTATTATATAAAAAAAAAAACATAAACATAGGTGTACTAATCTTGTTTGCTTTTTTGTGTACATATTTTCATAGGGACGTCAGAATAAGCGTATTTTTGTTCATTACAGCGGATAAATGGCCGCCCTGTAGCTCAGGGATTGTTCAGGTGAAGCTTCGTCCAATTTACGGGATTACATAATAATCGCTTTGTAGGCTTAGTACAAATTAACTTTTAGAATAAAAAAAATCCGATATCATTCATTGTTTATACTCATTATTTAGTTAGTATATGGTTATTTGGATCTATGACCAGAATGATATTGACTTAAAACTACTTTTAAGGGTTTTATAGCGTTTAATTTAACTTATTTTTACGCTAAGTGTAATGTACGATTTTTAACACTCAGCTACTATTTGAACCTAGTATACTGTGAGAGTTTAGAATGTGACCATATAGCGGCGGTGTAAGAATATCCACTATCCCATATCATCCTGTGGGTGTCGTAAGAAGCGACGGAGGGAAACAAATCACGTGGGCAGGAGTGTTTCCCTAATAAATACAAACGACTTTAAAAAAAACTGCGGTTGCCTACCCGCATGCCAAGGGCGGTAATTATTGAAAATATCTCCCCTACGAGGCAATCTATGGGGGAGGCCAATTTTCAACAGTGAACTTTAATAGGCTGTAACGATAACGGATTCCGTGAGAGCATTTTCTAAAAGTACTAGTAGGCTAGAAAGAGAAATAATAATGAATTATTATATATCACTCTTTCCCTCTCGTTATAACTCTTGATCAATATTAATAGACTAATTGTCGGTGTTTCGGCGATCGGAATGTGAAGTTTATTCCTCGTACAAATCCCTCTATACATTTTTATTGGCCGCTTCCACCTTCCGCCAAGCGCGACGTGATGAGGTTTTTCTATCGTAAAGGCAAACTACACTAGGCGATTTAAACGCCGATCGTAATAACGTCGTTATATCTGTGTTACAGTAGTGTACATATTTGGACATGTTTATCATTATTATTGATCTTTAGCTTATTCAAAATGTATTTTATATGCACTCGCACGAATGGTTTGTCCGTATGTAAGACCTCGACTGAAACCCTACTGTGGTATCTCTTACTGAGGTACTACCAATAAGGCGAAATACTTTTTCACATCACACACTTGTTAGTTATTTTAAATATGTATGAGTATTTCAGGTTTTTCAATGTAGTGTGTTTGGCAAATAAATACGGTTCTTTCTTTTTTTTATAAGCACTACACTTTATATTTATTAGGAAATTAAAGAATAATATGTATGCTTGTTTCAAGAAAGTAAAGAAAAAATACAATAAAAAAGACACTGTGCCCAGCAGTGTGTTGTATAAAAGGAGTAAATTTCCCCATTTTTGAAAAAAAAAAAGAAGTTGACCTTATATATTACTTATATTTGTGAAATTATGTATTTTGGATGTTTATGCGGGTTAAAATCACACATAACCGTTTAAATGAATTTATGTGAAATTTGGCACACAAATATATAATGTTAAAGATACTTTTAACCACGATAGATTGAGAATTATCGCAAGAAAACGAGCTTAAAGGCGTTTATATTTTCACACATGCAATATTTATTTATAAATAGTTAAAATCATAAGAATATTCAAAGACTTTATTATAAGCCGCTGCGAGATGCTCGGTCAGTACCAGTCTTTAAATTCAACGTGGGGACCATGTGATTTGTTTCCGATTTCCACGGGCGCCGTCTGCCCGCCGCAGGTGGACTCACTGTTACGCACTATTACACGCCCGTTTCCGTTTGTTTACGTCCCTTACACACTCTTACGTACTCTTTGTCAAGTGAATCCATTACCCGATCTCGTCCCGTGGGTGTTTTAAAAGTTGAGAGACAGGCTAAGAGTTTAACGACTTTTGATAAAAGTGGTGGATAAACTCAAAAGTGCAATACCGAAGTACCTGCACCGGTTACAGGTAACAGTCAACGGTGAAAGAAGTCTGATCTTACAATAGCTAACCTGTCAAACATCATAGTTAAGAGTTTTCCTAACTTGGGAATAGTTCACGGATATAAGATTATTGGAATTATTACAAAATGCCTATTATATAAAAGAGACAATACCATAGACTGTACCAAAAAACCAATTACAATCTACATTCTTGTGCTGTAGCTTGTCATGATACACAGACATTTTCAAGAAATTGCCATACGACGTAGGTTTTAAAAGATTTGCCAATGATTGCCGCTATGAGATTATAGATTAGTGAACGTTGAACCGATAATAACTCTGAGAATACTGCTCTGCTTCCTCAGAATTTGAGTGGGACAAGTTTCAATCGTGTCCAACTGTACAATGTACATCCTATAATACCGACTCTCTAAACTTCTGGCTACCATAATATATCATATCTCTGTCAATCATATCCTATATAAGTCACCATGCAAAAATATAACAACAAAAATGTTACTCAAATGCATCAAAAACATTATATCTCTATCTTTTTCGAAATATAAGTGAAAATAAATTCATAAATTGAAATTGGACACTTTACACAAAAGTTTTTTTATATCATTGGGTGACAAACGAGCGCACAGTCCACCTGATAGTAAGTGGATGCTGTGGCCTATAGACATCCACATTTATCCTCAGTCAGAATCAAAATCCAAAAGCGTTGTCATCCCTAAGGACTAAGATAGAATGCCTCGATTCAAGTAAAATTGGTCTTCGGTTCTCTACAGTCACCATACGAAACATGGCAGCATTATGCTGTTATTTTACGCTGTTATTCTGTGAGAGCGCGGTTCTTCCCCGGTTGGGCCGACCCTTTCGTGCTTCACTACAATATAGCTGCAGCGTGGCTCTACAGTGACATTACCAAATACAAATGTGATAAATTCGATCACATAGTCTATTAGTAAGAGAATAATTAATAAGATTAAAAAAAGAATATAGCACATTTTCTTACATTGTCATCCGATTCTGAGCAATGTTCAAAATTTTAAATCTCTAGCTCATTGGGAAGTTAGAAAATCTGACCCGAACAGACTTTTAAGAAAGATGGTTAATAAATACGTGGTAATATTAACAATATATCGTAAAAATCAACAATCAAATGACAGTCGTAATCCATTAAAGAGTATAAAACTTTCCCCGCCCACATCCAGCGGAATACTAAATGGCTGGATAGATAAGTCCGCAAATTTCCGTGAGCAGTCTACTGAAGTTTGAATCGAGCCAGCGGTGTAATAACTCCAATGGAGAGGGTTTTAATTAAAATTTTATCCTTTGAGAATTGCATCTACACATCTCTGGGTCGAAAGACTTTTATCAGTCTGAGGTTTACTCTAAGCGTTCCGGATTTCAACTGCAAATTCGACCGCTATCGTCCTTTTAGAAATAATTGAAACATATTACTATATTACTTAACATATTCCATTGAAAGACTGTAATGGATTTCAGAATATTTTTAAAGAATTTAATCACAAGTTTCTTTCTGAAATACAGATAAATTTTCGAGAACCAAAACTCTATTTCCACTGATGTAATATTTAGATTTAGTTTAATTTCTTTTTATTTGTTTAATTAAATTAAGTATGACAAATATCGAACTTAGTAATTACTAAAGATTTAATCTGTGTAAGAATATTGACATTGAACCCGTGTGGGAAAAGACAAGTAACAACTGAAAAGTAAAAAACCGCGTTTAATAATTATAGCAAATACCACCCTATAAAAGGGATCCCTTATGAGGCAATCTACAGGTTCAACAATAGCCTTTTGATAGGCTGATTTAATATTGTTATTAAGTCGTTAGTGATAGTATAATCTGAAAAAAAAAACGTTATATTAACGTACACAAACATTTCCAGGCTATTTATAAATTTGGTTTATTATTAAAATTATAATATTTGTGATTTTTTGCAAGGTTGTATATAAAATTAAATGTACAGAACTAAAGATAAGTTAAAAATAATAATAAATAACCAAATATTAATAACTAAGGAAAGCTTTAATGAAATTATGAAAAAAGGAGTAAAAATCAAAAAGAAATATCCAAAACTTTGGAATCTTACGGACGCATTCTCAAACTATTTTTTAACTAAATTAAAGGTCAATTGGACTAAGGAAGATTATTTGAAGTATCTTCGTGAATAACAAAGCTTTTAGATTTCATTGCCTTCTTTGATTTCAACTTTGTTCGAGATCGTTATCTTGTTTCTGCTGTACCTAGCTCACAAGAGTTTAACTTATACAAATATAATGTCATAGTTAGCCTTAAATCTACTTGCATAAACATAAAATATTTTGATAAATAATAAATGTATTTTAGTGTTCGTCAGACTTCAAAAGTCAATAAGATTATTAAAGCTCTTGGTTCAATATTTAAATTACCTTCATACTTTTAAGAGGATTTTTTATAGAATATAAGCGACGAACGAGCACACAGTCCACCTGTTGGTAAGTAGACGCTGTGGCCCATAAACATCTACATATATCCTCGATTAAGAATCAAAATGCAGATGCGTTGCCACCCCTGACCAATTAACATGGAATGCTTCATATCCAGTAAAAAGGTTATCCAGTTCTCTACACGGGTGCAAACGAGCATGCAGCTCGCTAATTTGCAGATGGTAAGTTACTACATAAACTGCTCATCATGCGTAATTCAACAGCATGGTGCTGCTATTTTATTCTGTGTAATCATGATCCTCCTTCAGTCGATACGACCTAGTTATTCTTCAGCCTTATTACAACGGATAGGATAGGATAGGATAGGAGATATTTCATAAGTGGTAGAGCCACAATTTTAAAATAAAATCTTCCCAACATTTACTAAGTTCTGTGTGTCGTATTTTTCGACACCCATGCGTCAATATGGTGCCATTACTGGCATTGCCATCTTCTATCTTCACTGAACTTCACTGAACTCAAAGTAACTCTCAGTAAACAAGTGGTTGCCAATCGCCTTTCTAGCGTGGTAACTATGGCAAAATTCTCGCTATATGGCAGTCTATGATAAGGCATTATATGAGTCTCTTTTAAGCAGAAGACTTTTAGAGACTGTAATGGATAGATTTATTCTTCTGTTTCTATTACTGTATGTTTGATTAAATTCTGAACTCTTTACTTTCCCAAGTGTGAAAATCGTGAATTTTCAAAATAGAACTGAAAAGTAATGGAATTATTAATAAAACTCGTGCAGAAATAACCACAACTGAAAAAAGTGTCCTCTATAATTTGGCAAATACACAACGCCAAGCGAAAATACCTACAATTTTTTGCCGGATGTCCGCACGTGAGGCGAATCCGATCATTTTTTCTTATTTCCCCCATTGATTGGACTGCTCGGTTATCTTTTCGTTTATCCTCGATAAACAATGTTAACGGCAGGTGAGCTAAAGGTTTTCCGACGGTTTAAGCTATAAAATAAAAAGCATATACGAACTTATCCATAATATCTCATAACATATTAAAAATATTATGATTTTACACCATATTATATTATATTATCATTGAATATATACTCTCTGATAAAATTTATTATTACTTATGATACCATGATGCACGTAGGTTTTAAAAGTAAGTCAACTATTTGATCTAATCATTAGTTTGGTTTATGGACGAAATAGTTGGTTTTACACACATAATACTAATTTCTAATATTTTATTATGGACTTAATTTGTGTTATATTTTTAAATCGTATTCTTTTTCTGTGCTTTTCCCTTAAGATTTAATCATTATGTAACTTTTTTTAGAATAGGGGTAACAAACGAGCACACAGTCCACGTGACGGTAAGTGGATGCTGTGGCCCATGGACATCTACATTTATCCTCGATTAACAATCAAAACGCAGATGCGTTGTCTCCCCTAAGGTCTAAGATGGAATGCCTCGTTTCTAGTAAAAAAGGTTCTTCGGATCTTTATACTCACCATTCAAAAAACAGCAGCATTAAGCTGCTATTTTACGCTGGTATTCTGTGAGAGCGTGGTCCTTTCCCGGTCGAGCCGAACCATTCGTGCTACAACCATAATAATATAACAGCGTGGCTCTACCACGTATATAACTGTTTTTATGATTAAAAGTATGAAGAGTAAGGAGAACTATCCCTGTGTATGAAAAAGAGTCCGTAAAATTCGTTAAATTAGGGTTGCGCTACAATAGCATTAGGGTAAATTTAAAAGCTTTTTATATTTTTTAAAAATTACTTGGTATATTTTAAATAGTTTTATAACAGTTCACACTAAAAAATTGCTAAACGTATTTGAAGTTTACAAAAATAAACACACATTTTCACAGCATAACTGCTGAGTTTTATATACTGTACTTAGGGTTGCCATCTTTTTTTAACAAATATAGTATTTTTATAAAAAAAGATCCAGAAATATGGTACTTTTGAGAAATTCAGGAGAAAAAGAACTACACATTTATTTTTAATCTTTAAGTATTTTCTTATATTTATTTGTTATTGCTCTTTGCTTTGGCCTTCAATGATCTCAAACCTTTGAAATAATCATTAAATTCTGAGAATTTAGATTCACTTTAAAATAAATTAACAATTAATTTTTATAATGATTTCTTATATTTACGCGAACACTACACATTGAAATAATACTAGTTTTTATGGAATTTATCGAGTATATTTAACTTTTTAAATACCCGACGTTCCGAACGCTTTACAGCACTCATGGTCACGGGCGCGACTGAGATTTTCAACGTCCATATGTCATAGTTAACCGCGCTTACCATAGATTAAAATTTAACTTTTGTTCCTATCTATGCAGTATGAACTTATGGTATCTTGAAGTCTTGCAGTTGTATGCTTGGGTTGGGATTTAATTTTATTTATTATAGGATCCCAAGCAGATGGTAGCACCCAGCCGTCTTCTCTATTGAAATTAGGATGTTTTTTGATTTCAATAGCCTCGCGAATTATCGTTGGAAGGAATCGGTGTTCTTTAGCGAGGATTTGCGGTCTATCAAATCTGATGTAGTGACGGGGGCGATCCTGTACGTGTTCACAGACTGCAGACTTCCCGGAGCGTCGATTCTTCACATCAGCTATATGTTCTTTAATGCGGGTTTTTATTGATCTTTTAGTTTGTCCTATGTAGGAGAGACCACATTCACAATCAAGCTTGTACTCCTGCATCTTGTAGAGGGACATTACACTTGACTGATGGTAAAAACTGACCAATCTTCTTCAACGGCTCGAAGTATGTTTTGATGGAAGCGCGCTTCAAGATGTAATCAATCTTGTCAGTGACTCCTCTAACATATGGCAGTACAGCAGGTACACGCTCGACTGTGGCCGGCTTCACTCGTTCACTGTGACGTAGGCGCGGGACTCGAAGCATGTTGTCATGCGAAACTGGCTTGACATGGTGGAGCTCTGCAGCCAGGTGTTTACTGTCACAGATTCCTCGTGCTCTCTGAAACAAAGATTTACCCACGGTAGCTAACTGTGAAGGATGGTGGTGAGAATCACCGTTTAAATATCTATTTGTATGGGTCTTTTTTCTATACACAGTATGGCTCAAGGTATTATCAGGATTCCGAATTACTAACACATCTAGAAAAGCTAAGGAATTGTTTGCCTCTAAGTCCATTGTGAACCGAATTTTAGAATTTATAGAGTTAAGATGGTCTAAAAATGCAGTTACTTTGTCTAAAGGTAGAATTGTGAAAGTGTCGTCTACGTACCGCTTGTAGAATCTTGGATTTATGGGAGAACTAAGCAGGGCTTTCTCCTCAAAGTCTTCCATGAATATGTCGGCGACAATGGGAGATACGGGTGAGCCCATCGCCACACCATCTACTTGCTTGTAGAACTCCTCCTTCCACAATAGGTAGCCAGATGTAAGGCAGTGTCTGAGTAATACTGCATATTCTACGGGCATGTTGTTTTATTCCAGCCTTCTAGTTACAATTGAGATGCAGTCTTCAACAGGTAAGCATGTAAACAATGACACTGAAATGAAGAATGATCCATAATGTCATTGTCTGCCAGATGTAGGTCTTTAATCTCGCTGACAAAATGGTAGGAATCCTTTATGTGTGCTCTTGTATGTCCCCTGAGCGGTGAGAGTATTTTCGCTAAGTGTTGAGCCAGTCTGTAAGTTGGTGAATCGATTTGGCTCACTATGGGAAGTAATAGAGCATTGGGCTTGTGTATTTTTGGTAACCCATACAATTTTGGTGATTTGGCGCACGTAGGTATTATCCATTTTACGTCCAGATTTAATTTTTCAGAGTGTTTCTTTATGAGGTCACTAGTTGTTTTTAGTGTGCTATTTGTTGGGTCGTTTTTAAACTTTTTTATAAGTACTTACATCCGACAAAAGTTCTTGTATTTTAGAATTATAATCTGACGTATCCATGACTACCGTGCGTTTCCCTTATCTGCGCGGAGAATCGTAAGTTCTGGTTTGTTGCGTAGGTTCTTTAACGTTATAAATTCGTCTTTGGGAAGATTCGGTTTAGGCACTGAACATCGACGTAACATAGACGAAATGTCTTGACGTACCGCCTCCAAATCTTCTTTCCGCATATTGTTTTTAAATAAACAGTCCTCGACACTACAGATAATTTCTTCGTACGGTAATTTGCGGGGTGTAATAGCAAAGTTGAGGCCTTTGGATACCTAGGACAAACTAAAAGATCAATAAAAACCCGCGTTAAAGAACATATAGCTGATGTGAAGAATCGACGCTCCGGGAAGTCTGCAGTCTGTGAACACGTACAGGATCGCCCCTGTCACTAAATCAGATTTGATAGACCGCAAACCCTCGCTAAAGAACACCGATTCCTTCCAAGGATGATTCGCGAGACTATTGAAATCAAAAAACATTCTAATTTCAATAGAGAAGATGGCTGGGTGCTACCATCTGCTTGGGATCCTATAATAAATAAAATTAAATCCCAACCCAAGCATACAACTGCAAGACTTCAAGATACCATAAGTTCATACTGCATAGATCGGAACAAAAGTTAAATTTTAATCTATGGTAACCGCGGTTAACTATGACATATGGACGTTGAACATCTCGGTCCCGCCCGTGACCATGAGTGCTGTAAAGCGTTCGAAACGTCGGGTATTTAAAAAGTTAAATATACGCGATAAATTCCGTAAAAACTAGTATTATTTCAATGTGTTGTGTTCGCGTAAATATAAGAAATCATTATGTAAACCAGTACGGACTGGTAATTGCAAATAAAATACGCCGATTAGAAGATCTAAAGACCAAGCGCGCAAGATATCTAACAGCCTTAAATTTCTTGAAGAGATGCCGAGACCATAATCTCATTCCTACGTGTGTCAAAATATCAACCAAAAAGGACATTCGAGGAAGCGCTAAGATCTTAAAGCAGGCGAGTAAAAAGTTGTTACGGACGGTAATCCAACAAAAACGCTCCGATCTATATGACATAAACAAATCCATAGACACATCATCCAGTGAATTAAAGAAAGTTTTAACGACGTTTGACTATAATTTTTGCATGGAAACATTAAATAAACGCGATATTAGTAAATATAACGAATGCAAAAACAAACATATAGAAAAATATCAAAAATTAACGAACAAGTCAAATGTCAAACATCTGAATCAATGCCAGAACCAAAAGCAATCATTGATAAACACAGATCATAGATTAATCGCGCTCTATAATCTGTCAAAAAAAAAAACACTGGATGATGCAATAATTAGGGAGTTTTATCCAAAGGCCTCAACTTTGCTATTGCACCCCGCAAATTACCGTTCGAAGAAATTATCTGTAGTGTCGAGGACTGTTTATTTAAAAACAATATGCGGAAAGAAGATTTGAAGGCGATACGTCAAGACATTTCGTCTATGTTACGTCGATGTTCAGTGCCTAAACCGAATCTTTCCAAAGACGAATTTGTATCGTTAAAGAACCTACGCAACAAACCAGAACTTACGATTCTCCGCGCAGATAAGGGAAACGCCACGGTAGTCATGGAAACGTCAGATTATAATTCTAAAATACAAGAACTTTTGTCGGATGTAAGTACTTATAAAAAGGTTAAAAACGACCCAACAAATAGCACACTAAAAACAACTAGTGTCCTCATAAAGAAACACTCCGAAAAATTAAATCTGGACGTAAAATGGATAATACCTACGTGCGCCAAATCACCAAAATTGTATGGGTTACCAAAAATACACAAGCCCAATGCTCCATTACGTCCCATAGTGAGCCAAATCGATTCACCAACTTACAGACTGGCTCAACACTTAGCGAAAATACTCTCACCGCTCAGGGGACATACAAGAGCACACATAAAGGATTCCTACCATTTTGTCAGCGAGATTAAAGACCTACATCTGGCAGACAATGAAACTATGGTCAGTTTTGATGTGCAGTCATTGTTTACATGCTTACCTGTTAAAGACTGCATCTCAATTGTAACTAGAAGGCTGGAAGAAAACAACATGCCCGTAGAATATGCAGTATTACTCAGACACTGCCTTACATCTGGCTACCTATTGTGGAAGGAGGAGTTCTACAAGCAAGTAGATGGTGTGGCGATGGGCTCACCTGTATCTCCCATTGTCGCCGACATATTCATGGAAGACTTTGAGGAGAAAGCCCTGCTTAGTTCTCCCATAAATCCAAGATTCTACAAGCGGTACGTAGACGACACTTTCACAATTCTACCTTTAGACAAAGTAACTGCATTTTTAGACCATCTTAACTCTATAAATTCTAAAATTCAGTTCACAATGGAGTTAGAGGCAAACAATTCCTTAGCTTTTCTAGATGTGTTAGTAATTCGGAATCCTGATAACACCTTGAGCCATACTGTGTATAGAAAAAAAGACCCATACAAATAGATATTTAAACGGTGATTCTCACCACCATCCTTCACAGTTAGCTACCGTGGGTAAATCTTTGTTTCAGAGAGCACGAGGGATCTGTGACAGTAAACACCTGGCTGCAGAGCTCCACCATGTCAAGCAAGTTTTGCATGACAACAAGCTTCGAGTCCCACGCCTACGTCACAGTGAACGAGTGAAGCCGGCCACAGTCGAGCGTGTACCTGCTGTACTGTCATATGTTAGAGGAGTCACTGACAAGATTGGCTACATCTTGAAGCGCGCTTCCATCAAAACATACTTCAAGCCGCTGAAGAAGATTGGTCAGTTTTTACCATCAGTTAAGTGTAATATCCTTCTACAAGATGCAGGAGTGTACAAGCTTGATTGTGAATGTGGTCTCTCCTACATAGGACAAACTAAAAGATCAATAAAAACCCGCGTTGAAGAACATATAGCTGATGTGAAGAATCGACGCTCCGGGAAGTCTGCAGTCTGTGAACACGTACAGGATCGCCCCCGTCACTACATTAGATTTGATAGACAGCATATCCTCGCTAAAGAACACCGATTCCTTCCAAGGATGATTCGCGAGGCTATTGAAATCAAAAAACATCCTAATTTCAATAGAGAAGATGGCTGGATGCTACCATCTGCTTGGGATCCTATAATAAATAAAATTAAATCCCAACCCAAGCATACAACTGCAAGACTTCAAGATACCATAAGTTCATACTGCATAGATAGGAACAAAAGTTAAATTTTAATCTATAGTAACCGCGGTTAACTATGTGCTGTAAAGCGTTCGGAACGTCGGGTATTTAAAAAGTTAAATATACGCGATAAATTCCGTAAAAACTAGTATTATTTCAATTAATTTTTAATTAGGTTAGGTAATAAATGCTCTATTTTTTCTTTTTACATTCATGACGGAAAAACTATTTACATAAAACTTACTTGTTCCAAACTTCTAATCACAGTTAATATAAAAAATGCGACAATTGAATTAGCGATAAAATATTGTATTTTCGTACTATATTATTTTTATATAATATATAGTACAATTGACTGAAATATAGTACGTACGTTGGCAGCCCTAACCGTACTGTAACCAACTACTCTAGTCACCAAAAACATAAAATCTTTTAACTCGTTACACTTCAATCCATCTACAACTGCTGCATTCATACCATATCCTATCCTATATCTACGCTAGCTCCATTCTGGAAGGCTATTGAACTGTTATTATATATATAATATATATACTAAAATTATAATGTAAGGCGGCAAAAAACTTGCTGTCTCAAAGTAACCTGATAGGAAAGTAAAAAGAAAAGCGATTAATACCCCATTGGCCGACTATACGCTCCCGAACAATTACCTAGACCTCGCTTTTATTACGCGAAAGTAATAAAAGAGGATTACGCATTCAATAACTCCGTCTGATAAAACTTTGGGAGCACCTGCCTTCAATTTACGAGCAACCCTTCACCCGGCGCCGCGTGACGGAGTTGAGTGCAAAACTTTGGGTGTCATTTTACGCCCAAATGGCTACAATTCGGTTAGTTTTCTTTCTGATTATTCTGATTATCCATATAAAGCAACACCATACAAGATCACTCAAAAACAATACAATATTCTAAAGCATTAAAGAAACTGTTTTTTTTATATATAGAAGAGGGGTAAACGCGATTGTCTTATACGTGGTAGAGCCACACTGCAGCTATATTATGGCTGTAGTCCGAATGGGTCCGCTCGACCGGGGAAGGACTACGGTCTCACAGAATATCAGCGTAAAATAGCAGCTTAATACTGCTGTATTTCATATGGTGAGTGTAGAGATCCGGAGACCCTTTTTTATCGGAAACGAGGCATTGCATTTAAGTCCTAAGGGGTGACAACGCATCTGCGTTTTGATTCTTAATTAAGGATAAATGTAGATGTCTATGGGCCACAGCATCCACTTACGAACAGTTGGACTATGTGCTCGTTTGTCACTCTTAATCTATTAAAAAAATGTGGCTCACTTGATTGTAAAGACAGCAGGCGAATTGCAGATGCGTTGCCAGTCTTTTGAAAAATAGTAGATTATTTTCTTAAATGTGGTAGTAGATTCCATAAGAAAATTATTAAACGATTTGCCTCGGTCAATTAATACACTTGAATTTAATATCTACCCTGTTATACTCGTAATTAGATAAAACTATGTTATTAACTTTTCGCCTCGCATTATATCGTAAGTCATTTTTTACCATTTGGTTATAAGACGTTAACATGTCTCTACGATCATAACGTAAACACTCATACATGGTATGCTAAAAACCACCCACAAGAAATTATTTACGTGAATATTTGTTGATAGCTAGGTAGCGCAGTGGCTAAGCTTTTATTGCTACGTCGTCGGGCCGCGGTTCAAATCCTGCACATAACAAGTATTTGTAAGACCTACAAATAATTGTTCGGAATCTGGATGTTTGTCCATACCAAAGAGGTTATATTTAGATAAAGTTTAATGGGTGCATACCTCTTATCGTTTAGAAGAATTCTTACATGGCTGTGTCACGCTGCAGTTATAATAACTACAGCACGAAGGGGTCAGCTTACCCGGAGTAGGGTCACACTCTTACAGAATAACCACGTGTAACCGCAAAATAAAGCTGTTGAAACAGACCAGCATCATTTTGCTGTTTTTTGATTCTGGACATAGAGAACGCATATGCATTTTTAATTTTAACCAAGGACTGATGTCTATGGGCAACAGAATTCACTTACCATCAGGTAGACTGAACGCTAACTTGTCAGTACAGTACAGTTAGTACAGCCTTTCAATAATTCACTACTGAACTTACGTCTTATATATAGATTGTCCTAGTTAAGGAACTTCCCATAGTGGCCACTTTTGATGAGCGTTTTGGAAAACGCAGTTTTAATATTGTTGCGTGAATAAGTCAACTAGCGCCATCTAGTGTCAGGAACGAGAGCGAGGGGAGCTTTGCAGAAAATGACATCACAAATCTCTCAACCGACAGCGCCATCCGAAGAACTAAGTTTCTAGAAAATCTACACTCGCACACTCGTCCCTTTGCGCGCATTTAGTTGAATATTCCGGATGCTTCTTTGCTAATTTAAATAAATAGGCGCTGCAAGATGCGATCGAGGCAGTATTGAAGTGGCGAAACAAGCGAAGCTTCGGAGCGGAATAAAGTGAATTAGTGTGTTTAATTATTAGTGTTTTAAGTTTTAATTTGTGTAAAGTAAATTAAAGTGTTAATTTAGGTAATTTTATCGGCAATTTTTATTGTCACGAACCTCAAGCTCGTAACAATATTTTGGCTTGTTATATATATGTACTGCTGCTCATCTTAAGTTCGTTTCTCCCTCAGTTGTCTCTTACGACACCAACGAGATGATATGGAGTAATAATGCCAATATATCGTATTAAAATAAATACATAGCATATGAGTTGAACACTTTCAGGCATATCTTGTCGAGAATCGCAGATATTATATCATCATCATTACAGCCCTTCACAAGTCCACTGCTGAACATAGGCCTTACTTGGGGGAGGCCTATGTTCAGATATTATATATTCTAAATGTATAATTGACACGTTAAATAGCAGTTAAATTTTTCAGTTACTGCACATTGGGGATTGTATTAAGGTAATACGTATGCTAAAAACAAGGAAGCGCCTAAACACAGGCATTTAATACTATTATTTTAAAACTAACGTTATACGGATACTTCGGTATGAATAGGTACTCGTCGTTTTTTACAAAGAATCAGTATCAGACCATCGAGGCGTTTTTCATACTTTTATTTAATGTATTACACGTCACTGGCAACACACATTAACTTTACACTTTTGTTTTCAAATTTTGAGGTATGCGTCGTAACTTCTCGAACGCTGTCCATATTCCGAGCATATTGCTTCTAAAATGCACAGGTGTGAAGTAGACTTTACATATGACCTTTATTTTGTCTTAGGACCTATCCTTTGGAAGGCATTATTGCGGTGAAGAGTTTGGGTGGAGTTTCGAGGATATAATGTCACCCTGTCTTACACCTCTGCTGTTTAAGAGGTTTCCTACTCTGGTTTTATACTCAGATATCATTATAAACACATCAACAGAATCTAGGGATATTTTATATTTCATCAAATATCTAATATGAAGAATTCTTTTGATATAGTAAATGGAAGAATGATAGGTTATTTTAAGGTCTTTAAAAAAACTAAAAAATATTTCGTAATTTTTTTGTTTTAAATGAAAATATAAATTTTTTTAATCGCCGTAGAAAATAAGTATGATAAAAAACTTAATTTTTTTATTAGTGTTGCCGCCTCTTACAATAATAATTAAACATCGACATCAATTTTTCATACTTAAAATTAAATTATCAATGTGTTGCTGCGGTATGAGGTCCCATGTTCTTTGGAAGTGTTCGTAAAGTTGTTGTTCTGTCGTTAAAGGAGATGGCCAAATGGATCACTTTAAATACTTTTAAACTTGAATATTTTTCAACAGCTGCTATGAAATGTTAATAGTTTTTTTGTTTTATTTAAATTAATAGCAATAGTCTTATTTTTGTACAGCTTGGGGCACATTTTGGCCATCTCAATTGGCGGGAAACCTCTCAAAGCTTATCATTGTAACATGTCCCGGGCATGTTTGATAGGATTTAAGTCGGTCTAATGTGCAAGCAAATCCAAAACTTGAATATCGTGGTCTCGGAGTGTGGCCGACACAAGCCGCCCCGTATGGGAAGGAACATTACTGTGCACGAATAGAAATTCTTGGCCCATTTGGATGTGTGGGACAATAACACGCTCTACTACCTCCTCGTAGTATTTTTGTGCAGTCATGCTGCCTTGAATCCAAATGACCAGCTCGTGTGAATCCAAGGCAAGTTCGTCCGTCAAATCGAATTCCTGTCCACACCATGGTTGTCCCGCCTTGATATGAGTGGACCTCTTGAGCCTACCGTAGATGGTTAACTCTTTCTGGAGTTCTCCAGATGCGTGTTCTTCATGAATCCGGACGAAAACCAAACCGGGACTCAATGGTGAACAGCACCAAAGGTGCTCGTTGGCTGAACGCGATTGCCACGTCGCAACTTCATGCAACCTCCTTCACACGGTTCGGTCGCCTACCAGCAGCTGGTGGTCCTCCTGGAGTAGTTACATCGCTGTGATATTGGGTTGTCTTCCGTTCCGTTCCGACGTTTTCGGGCGCGGGGACTGAGGTGACTGACGTCCCCTGTGACCATGGGCGCTGGAAAGCACCCGAAACGTTGGGAATTAAAAATAAAAATAATTAAAAGTAAAATTAAACGCGATAAAATCCGTAAAAGTAGTTTTAATCAATCTTTTTAGTTTCCATATAATTTTTATATACAGATTGAAACCTCTTTTATACTAGGTATTTTCAAAATTTAAAACGTAAATAAAATAATAAAAGAAAAACAAAATACGGCGGCTAAATTGTTAGTAATTCGTTACGCAATGGAAAATTAAAATTGTACTACTGATATTATTTAATTAAAAGTGATTAGATTGTTTTTCTTTTTTAATCAATCTGTAGTGTTCGCGTAAATATGAGAAATCATTATGAAAGTAAAAAGATTTTAAACTATAAAGTCATAAATAATTTAGGATTAAGTTGTCCTTAGATACTGTTGATGTGTTTATATCATTGTCCACTTTTTGGGGACTGTAAAATTGATATAAATAAAGTAACGTACAACCATAAATATTATGTTAAGATTCTTTTTCATAATTTGAATTCTGACATCTCCACTACACGGTATATTTATTTTTTTAATCAAAGACAATAAAAATATTAAAATGTTTTTAAATTACTTTAAAAGTAATTTAGTAATATAAAATACAGGAATTCGTCGGCATCACGCCGTCAGACAGGTTTTTAATTAACAAACCCCAAACACTTTCCGACCAAGAGAAAAAATGTAAAGCCTTAACGAGTTTACCGAAAGTGCTTGTACAGACGTAGACACTTTAATAAAACAGGTTGCCTGTAATTAAATGAATTGAATTGTAATGAAATGTATGAAAAATATTATTAAGTTTTCGTTTTTTAATCGTATTTTTTTCTTATCTGTTACCGTTTTATCAATCAAGAAATTACGGCGTAGAACAATGTCTAAAAATGTTTTATATTACCTTATCTCTTAATTAGTAAAAAATTTTGTTCGAATAACGTTTTCTAGATTTTAAAAAAATATGCTTGAAACACTATAAATAGTACTAGTACTGCCGTTACTTACTACTCCAAGTAAGCTAGAATGCTGGTGTTGGTAGTGGTTTACAACAGTAGTTGTCAGTCTCACCGTTAACTATTCGTTAACTATTCGGATACTGTTTCAGTCTACTTTGGTACTTACACTGTATTGGGGTAGCCTCAGAAGTGTTCCGATATTGGGATAGCGATAGTGTTCCAGAAAATAAAATCCAGTAATATCTCCACAGCACTTTAATCACAAAATTCACCTGTTTCTTGTACAACGGCCACGCGATGATTGCCTATCGCAACGACTGTCCGATATGACATTTACTTCGATTATCAATACACTATCTTAAATTAATATAATAGTTATTAACAAACGATTATTCATCCACAATTAATTGATAATTAATAATACATTTAATTATTATCATTTAGATTAACAATGTAATATATTTCATTATAAATCAAAACTGTTTACACTTTAACATCTGCCTACCTGTTGCTACTTATTACAATCAATACAGCATCTTTATATTAGATTTAGAGGTATAATAATTCTAGGATATATAGAATAATATTAATCAGTCGTACATTAAACTAATTAGGCTTACAGCTCGGCCTTCCTGTGAAAGCGAGTACCCTTCGCAAAAAAAAAATGACGTTACTAATCGGGATAAACCTTCGATCAACAATTAGCAATGAAATAATTATTGTCATGGTAATAGAACACAAATCAAACAGAACCTGTAGCTTGTAAGCGCTACAGACTGATACTAAAAGATTATTAATGTATAATATTCTGACATCAACATCTATACGGATCTAGACACGAAACAAGTACAAGTGATGATTGAGGCCTATAATTACACGAGACACTAATATCAATATAATCTAAATAATGTTATTTAATCATAGTACATTAGATTTAATAGTAATTTATTTATATTAGATTAATATAAATAAACACTTTAACGAGCAAGAACATAACTTTTATTTAGCTTTTATTTATAAATTTATTTTTACTCATTATCTGAACCACTTTCTTCACAACTACTTTCCAAGTTTCTATTAAAATTTAACCAGGGCTGCATTTTGTCGATTGCTACGACGGCTTCGTAACGACAATTATTTTTGCGCGATAAGGGAGTGTCTTCGATGACATATCTATCGTTGGGAAGCACTTTTATTACCCGGTACGGACCCTGATATTTGACAACCAGTTTTTGTGATTGTCCATCGTTAGAAACCTGTCGCTCTACACGTACCAAGTCTCCTACTGAATAGGACTTCGCTAGTTTCCTACGACGGTTAAACCTTTCCCTATCTTTAATGTGAGTCTCACTTATTTTCTTCCCAGCTATGTCCCTTACTTCTACTAATTTCTCCGCCGATGTTACGGTCACGGTGTCGTCTAAAACCTCACTCAATATGCTTTCACTCCTACACTTAATGTTAAATCCAAAAAGTAACTCTGATGGGGTCTTTTTGCGTCGTTTTATGAGTCGTAGTATTTAAACTTAATTGTATATCGAGAATTTGTTCATCCCAAGACTTTTCGTCTTTACCGTGGGCTGAAGTAGAGAGGGCGTCTAATATGGTCCTGTTGAATCTTTCAACTTGACCATTGGCCCTGGGAGTTGCCACGGCATTCATAATGTGCTTAATGCCGTATAGCATTACAAACTCCCTAAAAACTCCGCTAGTGAAACTGGTGCCCCTGTCGGTGATAAGGCGTGTTGGCACACCAAAGTAGCTGATATGGTCTTTGAGTACTTTTATCGTAGTGGCCGATTTGATGTCTCTAACCGGCTTTACGATAACATATTTCGTAAAGCCGTCGACCAAAACGAGTAAATAACAATTGCCCTTTTTACTCCTTATAAATGGACCCAAGTGGTCAGCATGAACCGTATGAAACGGTACGCTTGGCCTTTCTATAGGGTGCAATTCACCTTCACGCTTACCACCAGGTGTTTTGTGGTGTAAGCATTCGAGGCAGGATGAAACGTATTTCTTCACGAATTTGCGCATTTTGGCAAACCAGTAATTTTTACGAATTCGCTGTAAGGTTTTATCATAACCACAATGACCGACGTCGTCGTGATTCATTTTTAAAATCTGCCAGCGAACGCCTTTCGGTATCAGCCATTTTATTTCATCCCCGACTATTCTGTAGACCCTATTGTTTTTTAATTTGTAATTTTTGTGCATATCCATCACTTGCTCTGAACCAGGATCCGATAACGTCTCTTTTATCTTCCTGACCTCTTCGTCAGCAGACTGTACAGTAGCAATCCAGTCTTGCTCGCAAGTTTCGATGGTTAGGACATCAAAACGCGTCGGCGGCTCTGGTTCGCTCCTATCGACTGGATTGCGACTCAGCGCGTCGACGTGAGACATGCGCAATCCCGAACGGTATTCAATGGTGCAGTCATATTCTTGTAACTGTATCCACCATCGGGCTATTCGTGGGATCAAATCGCGTTTAATTAACGTTGCGCGTAATGCGTTGCAGTCGGTGAGTATTTTAAAGGGAATTCCGATGAGATAGACGCGAAAACGATTGAGTGACGCAATTACCGCCAATGTCTCTAGATCGTACGAGTGAAGTTTTTGTTCATCCTCGTTAGATTTTCGACTAAAGTACGACACTGGCTGTAACACACCGTTTGAGTTA
The DNA here is from genome assembly GCA_907164705.1 of Parnassius apollo. Taxonomy (NCBI): domain Eukaryota; kingdom Metazoa; phylum Arthropoda; class Insecta; order Lepidoptera; family Papilionidae; genus Parnassius; species Parnassius apollo. The sequence continues at coordinate 1,365,089 of CAJQZP010001531.1, forward strand.
GCCTGTAATAAAATACCAGCTAGTCCGGCTTTGCTAGCGTCAGTATGCAATTGGGTTTCCGCACTAAGATTGTAGAGTGCAAGAATGGGTCTGTCAACCAGGAAAGCTTTGATTTTGTTAAATGCTGAATCCTGATCTTTGTCCCATGCCCATTTAATGTCCTTTTTTAATAAATCGGTTAGTGGGGCCGCTAATATAGCATAATGCATAATAAATCGCCTAAAATATCCCGATAGCCCAAGGAATTGTCTCAATTCATGTTGATTCCTGGGTGTCGGAAATTTAGATACCGCTTCAGTTTTTCTCTGGCCGGGTCGTATACCTTCGGAACTAACCTCATAACCGAGAAAGTCTATTTTTTCAAGAAAAACGTGGCATTTGTTTAATTTTAGTGTCAGACCGCCCTTTTGAAGAAGTATTAAAACTTCTTCCAATCGTTGTAACCCTTCGGTAACGTCCTTAGCTGGAATAAGGACGTCATCCATGTAGACTATTGCATATTTGATCTTAGCCTCGAGAAGTATTTTATTGATAGTGCGCTGGAAAACTGACGGCGCATTCACCAGACCAAAGGGCATCCGATTATATTCATATTGGCCGTCTGGTGTTACAAAAGCGGTTTTGTGCCGCGACTCTTCAGCGATTGGTATCTGGTAATACCCAGAGGCTAAATCAAGTGAAGTAAAAACTTTGTTACCTGACAGTTGATCCAATTGATCCTCAATCCGAGGGAGAGGGTAATGTTCCTTTTTAGTTTTGCGGTTCAAGGCACGGTAGTCAACGCACAAACGTTTATCCCCCGTTTTCTTTTGTACGAGGACAATAGGGCTTGCGTAAGATGAGGTAGATTCTCTAACAATACCGTGGTCGATCATTTCCTGCACCATATGTCTTACCAAAACGCGGTCCGCGTAAGACATACGATACGGCCTATAAACAACTGGTTCTGAATCCTCGAGCTCAATCACCATCTCTGTCAGATCTGTGAACCCCAAATCGTCGAGTCCCTTTGAAAAGCAGTTACTATATTTAATAATTAGTTGTTTTAAATTTAATTTGTCTTCTTCACTTAGAGCATCGTTACAGTTCAAAACGTCATTGTTTTGGGATTCACAGATTGTGACATTGCATGAGTTTAAGATATTTTCCAAATTGTCTACATGCTTATATTGTACTCGCGTCAAAAGAGTCCCCTTCTCAAGTGTGATTGAAGTGGATGATGCATTGTGAATCAGTAGCGCGCTACGCCCACCCTTTACCTCATATTCTCCAGGCAGGAGGTAGTATTCCTTCCCTTCTAGACCCCGCAAGGAACCATTAACATAAACTCGTGCATCTACGCTAGGATCCGTAGAAACTTGCACAGCGCGTAAAGTATTCGACAGGATTTCAGCACCGTCGCTAGTTGAGAGACGCATTTTAACGCTCGGAATTTTGTTAAATATCACAGCGGTAGGGGTTTTCGTAATAACGATATTTGGTTTCTCGGTAAAGGAATGTCCTAATAGAACTGACTGGTTGATTACGAAATCGTTTACTACATATAAATTTATCGTCTCCTTTATGCCTTGAACTTCGACGGAAACAATCGTCATACCTACTGGAGAGATTAGGTTAGCGCCTATACCCCTAAGAACAGGTAAATCTTCCGGTACCACTATGTCTAAATTGAGTTCCCTAGCTTTTGTTAGCTTTATAAGAGAGCAGTGACTCCCTAAATCTAGATGACAATCTAAATTATGGTTATTGACTTTGATCTCAAGCATGTACTTAGCAGACAAGTCTTCAGATAAACATAATTGGGACACTTGTTTTTCGGTTCTGTTATTATTCAGACTAGTTTCCTTTTCGCGATCTTTATCTAAGCGTTTGTTTTTAAAGCAGTGAATTGACAGATGACCCAATTTATCGCAAGTGACGCACTTAGCTGGGGGTTTATCACAACGGAAACTTGGATGACCAATTTGTTCGCAATTGTAGCATGTAATTTTCCAACCCGCTGGTTTTGATAAAAGAGTTGTACCCTGACGTTCGTTTCGGGTTTTAAAACTAGAACCAGGATTTTCCCGACCATGCCCTATTTTCACAGTTCTGAAATATTTCAGCACTTGCTCTGGCTCAGAGAATTGTGCAGCCTGCGCACCTATTTTAACAGCCCTATCTTCAACGCCGTACAGCAAGCAATCGACAGCCTGACGCCCATAGATCTTACATCTATTTAGCAAATTAATTTTGGCGTAATAGTAATGTTCAAGCGACTCTCCATATTTAACCCTTTTGCCCAGCATTTCAGTCAAGAGTTCAGCATAGTCTTCGCGAACAGGAAAAGATTCAATCAACTTCTTTTTCCACTCACTCCACGTATACATCATTGTCGGCAAACTCTGGTACCAATTCTTCGCTACCCCTGTCAACTTTGGCAGGGCGTAGTGAATTATTTCTCTATCTTCCCAGCCATAAATTTCTGAACATTCTTCCACCTTTGTCAACCAAGTCTAAATAGTTTGCTCCTTGGTCATAGGATCAAACTCGGGAACAATATTAGTATTAAAAGGCAACTTCGACTTATCTGAACTCATAACTGATTGCAAAATTGACAAAAATTTATCTAAAATAATCTCAGTGGAGTCTACACTCCTAGGTTTCTTATAAGTAGGTGACATTTGTTGCTTACCCTCATCTCCTCGTTCAAGGTGATGGCTCCTCCTCCGGTCACGACTAAAACCCGACCTTGAATCCTTATCGTCCTCCGATCTCCTACCTCGTCGACTCGTACTTCTCTCTCTGGTACCCTTACGGCTATAGGATCCATCGTTCGACGGACGGCTACATCTTGACCTCGAAGGTGTGCGAAGAACTCTCTCCTTAACCCTTTGTGGATGAAGCACCCTTCATCCTTGACGCTCTCCGTCAATATTGTCATAATTATTATCAACCTCAGTATCACGCACCCGTGATACCCCTGGTTGTTCCGAACATGTCCTCCTAGCTAGACCCTCATACATGGGTACTCTTGGCCAAGTTGCGTGGCTAGACTCACGCCTCGAATCTACCGCTTCCCGACTCTGACCCTCAAAACTGGGTACTCCTGGGCCCGGACTAAGAGTCCTATAATATCGGGTTTGACTCTTTTCTCTCTCCATGTCGAGCACTGAAACTGACAGACTATAGCTTAGTAAACCATTATTTTTAACATCATTAACACATATTAAGTTTATGCAGCTATGTGTACTTATATTTCTTTAATATTTTTCGGTAAAAGTAACTGAATCACTCCTGATCAGGCTTCGTCTTTCTCACATAGTACTGCTACTACCACTGTAGCACACCACACAATGTTCATCTCGAAATACGCAATCAAAAAAAAAGTACTCGTTACTTTCGACAAGTGTGGGTACTTACACAAGCGCCAAATAGTTAAATGATAATTACATTTATTTATCTTATTGTGAATCAGTATGTTTGGTTGTTAAATGCTCTTATTTACGGTAAACTTTCTAGCCAACTAGCAATTCGTTATAATTACAACTTCAAACAGGAGATAAATAACCTCAATTCGAATTCGTCGTAATTACGTAGTGGTAATATTTGATTTACATACTTTTTTTTCACGCTACAAAAATTCAAATCAAACGATTACGTTGTTGGTACAATACAAATAAATGTAGGTACTTACGTTTTTCTCGTAGACGTAAGTCGAAAAGAGTAATACTTTTCGTTGATCCCACTTCTGAGATATTGAAGTAGCCTCAGAAGTGTTCCGATATTGGGATAGCCTCAGAAGTGTTCCAGAAAATAAAATCCAGTAATATCTCCACAGCACTTTAATCACAAAATTCACCTGTTTCTTGTACAACGGCCACGCGATGATTGCCTATCGCAACGACTGTCCGATATGACATTTACTTCGATTATCAATACACTATCTTAAATTAATATAATAGTTATTAACAAACGATTATTCATCCACAATTAATTGATAATTAATAATACATTTAATTATTATCATTTAGATTAACAATGTAATATATTTCATTATAAATCAAAACTGTTTACACTTTAACATCTGCCTACCTGTTGCTACTTATTACAATCAATACAGCATCTTTATATTAGATTTAGAGGTATAATAATTCTAGGATATATAGAATAATATTAATCAGTCGTACATTAAACTAATTAGGCTTACACTGTGATAGGCTGATGAAAAGAATATTAAAGTGGTGATGGCGGACTATCCGGACATTACCTATACTAGGCTTGTAAAGCCCCTTGTAGTGATTGACTGTCTTACACCATCACAGGAAACAGAGGCATTAAAACATTACTTTTAAATCTACCCGTATAGTGGCAGTGTAAGAATACCCACTACAAAATAATTAGCTAAGATCCATCTGAAAAATAATAGCTAGCGGCTAGGGGGCCAGTTTATAATTTCGAGGTTAGGCATCACAGGGTCTTCTTGACGCCTTATTTGAAGGCAAAACACGTGTTGAATTATTAATGGTGATGTGTTTTTCAGTATTATTGGTGTTGGGTATAGTGCTTTTGGGTATGGTGAAGGCAGTGACGCAACTGTAGGAGACAGGGAGTTGATCCTCAAGCTAAGAAAATAACCTCGGGAACTATTTACACAAATGTTAGGCTAAATCGTTTTAAAACATCTTCAGAAACTTAAATTTAAAAATTCAAGGTAAAAATTGCATTTAAAATGAGATGGCCAAAATGTGCTCCAAGCTGTAAAAAAATAAGACTATTGCTATTAATTTAAATAAATAAAAAAAGAATTTTGAATAACTATTAACATTTCATAGCAGCTGTAGCAAAATAATCAGGTTTAAAAGTATTTAAAGTGATTTCTTCTCTTTGAAGTCACTCTATAGCACCTTTAACGTGGCCATATAATACTATAAAAAAATCAGAGTAGGGAAAAACCAATAGCTAAACTCATAAAAATACTTTATTTATGATATGTTATGTATAGAAACAAACCTTCAATTAATGAATTAATACATCAAAATAATCAAAATACACTAAAGGATAGAATTTTTTTTAATACAGCAACAACATAAACATGTAGCGTTACATTATAGGATAGGGTTATTTTACTTTAGTACTTGCAACACTGAATCCATCCGTCAAGCATCAAAACAGTCCAAGTGTCAATGTCAGACTTGATCTGATTCACGTTTACCGACTTACGCGCCGTTTCTCGGTACCTTTTTACTTCGTATTTGTGTTTTATCGTATCCTATACCTTTAAACGAGCAATTCTTGTTATTTCTTATATATATATATATATATATATATATATATATATATATATATATATATATATAGTAAACTGCTCCAACTATTTTCATAAAATTTTGTGTGCAGGGAGTTTCGGGGGGCAATAAATTGATCTAGCTAGGATTTATTTTTAGAAAATGTCTTTTTGTCCGTGGTTTTAGGCAATGAAAAACTGCTACAATATCGTTAGAATAAGAAGGTAAATTTTGACAGCTTATAAATGATTACAAATAGCTTAATTGGTATAATGGGCGGTCACAAAATCGTGATACCATGGTTCGAGCCCAGACCGACCGACTTTTTTAAATTTTTTTTTTCAATTTCCTTTCTTTTTTTGAGTAAATCTATTTTTTCGAGCCCTTTTTTTGTATTTTTTAAAAACACGAAAATTTAAATTAAACTAACTATTGCACTCATCATTTTTTATTCAAATAACCAGTTCAGTTTTTTCTATTATGTCGCTAAGATCAAAAAATATTATTCGTATTTCATCAGTATGTAATTTGTATCTAAATATAATTTCCAAAACACACGAATTAAAAAAAACCGAGCGATAAATACCGAGCAAAGCTCGGTCAACCGGGTACTTTTACTTTTATTTAATAAGTGCCGTAGCCCAACGCAAGTGCTCCACTAATTATAAACGGTGTAATACATGAGTTTTATTATTTTCTAATATACTTCGATCAATAATAGTATTAATATAATTATGTTACAAAAATAGTTACAAATAATAATTTCAAAGACTGAAAAAACTGCTGTCCTTGTTTTAACCAGTTAGGATAGATCCTAACCATTATTCATATACATTAACCTACAGAACACTCATGAATTGGAACTTTATTAATATCAACATTGTGTAATTATGATAAAAAACTCATCAACTTTTTTAAATCTACAAAACTTTTTTCCAATACTGTGTCAGCTACATGCACTTTTCTAATTCTTTATAGAGAAGATCTGTACTTTAAAATTACATAGATTTCGTCTCTGTACAGTCTGGGGCACAGGTTCATACAATTTTTGGCCATCTCCTTTTTGCTAAAGTCACAAAAATAAACTTAACAACAAAACTAAACACACACACACACACACACACACACACACACACACACACACACACACACACATATATATATATATATATATATATATATATATATATATATATATATATATATATATATACATAAAATTTTATACACCCGACTTGAAATTTAGTATAGTTCCTCACTTTGCAATGTCACGGTCACTAAGAACGAATTTTACGATACTCCTATAATTAAAAAAAATCCTGACAATTTACACCTAGGTTCCGCAGTAAAATATTGTCATGCGGCCAGTCAAGCGAGCAGGTAACAAGTAGTTATGTTGTGCGAAAATTTTTCACAATAGCTGTACTAACACCAATTAGCATTCGAGTGTACCGAATACAAAACTGCGACGTTTAAGAAATCTGCACTTGCTACAGCCCGACGGTACGCTTGTTCTCTACTTACACCTGTTTTTGGAATGTTTAGTAACAATTCCAGGTAATTATGCATAAGATTAATTACTTATCTGATGACATGTCTTAAATCGAGTCTTAAATCCGTATGTCATCAGTGGCATCATGTACTGGTTGTATTATTTATTATTATTTCGTTTTAACTGTGTAGTGGTGTTGTAAGAATACCTACCATCCAATGACGTCCCGTGGGTGTCGTAAGAGACGACAGAGGGAAACTAAAACAGGAATTGGGCAGCAATATCTTCGTGATAACAACTCAAATAAAACTACGGTTGGCAACCCACTTGCCAAGCGTGGCATCTATGGCAAAATCCTCTCAAACAGGCAATATAAGGGGGATGTAATATTAGTTCAGCATGAAAATGGATGATTTTATTCTAAACTTTATTGCATAATACAATGGGAATTAACGCCTTAAGGCGTTTTAAGACAACAGTACTTTCAACGTACAATAAGATTTATGAAGGAATTAATTAAAGATGAACAGTATGACTAGATGAAAATTGTACACTCAACACACTTTTATTTTCAGGTTTTGAAGAAAGTAACAAGAACGTAATGTGTCGTAATACCTCAAACGCTGCCCCGAAAAGTTAGATCCGCCGATTGACATCTAAGTCGAAGTTGGACTTAACAAGTCGGACAATTGTTCCCAGGTAAACATACTGGTCGACAACATCGAACGTAATGTTCCCTAAGATGCCGGCATAGGCATGACATGGATATTATACATGATCTTTCTCTTATTCATGTTCATCTCTGCAAAGTGCTAAGACCCTCCAGCGATCAATTAAGACTCTATCATCGGTAAATGAAATGTGCGTTATATACTTTACGTATGTACGTACTTTATATACGTTGATATCATATCCTTTTACAGTCCAGTAGGTTGAAAGAGTCTTTTAATGAAACGATGTAAAGTCTGCAGTTGGATTCGTTGTCCGGTTTTGTACTTGCATAGTCTTTATGACTAATATATCACATATTTGCTATCGCTTGGTGGGCGAGTTGGCAAACATAGTATTTTCAAATTATTTGTTGTTAAATCATAGTTTTTTAAATTATTAATTAATAAAAAAATCTGCAGTAGAATTTAAGTAACAGATATTATTACCCACTGGATCAGTATGTTGAAATGGTAATGGGGCGGCCATATCGCTCGAAGAACCGATAGCTGATGGGGAGAAAAGGTTCTTGAATAGCAGCCTCGTCCCGGTAAGAAAAGAGTAGGGTGGTCCCTTAGTAGAGAACTCATCTTACTGGAAGAGAAGAGTGATAAGAATCCATACAGACGTCGAGACAAAAATTGAGTCGTATCTAGGAATAGTAGTGATGTCCATACAATTTTTGTGAAAATTATGTTACGATTTTTACTATCATCCTGTTTTTTACAGGATAGGTTGACAAACTAGCACACAGTCCACCTGATGGTAATCGGTTGCTGCGGCTCATAGACTTCTACATCTATCTTCGATTACGAATCAAAATGCAGATGCGTTGTCACCCGTGAGGACTAAAATGGAATGCCTCGTTTTCAGTAAAAAGGGTCTCCGGTTCTCTACACTCACCATACGAAACACAGCAGCATTAAATTACTATTTTACACTGGTATTCTGTGAGAGCGTGGTCCTTCCGCGGTCGAGCCGACCCATTCGTGCTACAACTATACTACCAATACAAATGCAGCATGGCTCTACCACATATAAAACGCAACAAAAAAAACATCTGTAAGGTACTGGCAAAATTTCATTACCTATTAGGTATACTTCTACTTATACCATCGATATCATTTTATGGACAACTTACATTTTATATGATTTTACGCACTTGGCCGTGTTTAAAAAATAAATAAATTGTCCGTTGCTACGGTTTGAAGAGTTGTAATGACAATGAACTACGCGAAGTAATTTCTGAATGATTACCAGGCAACGGGTCGAGACATCCATTCACCTGTCCGGAAGGCTCAACGCTTCAAGCTTCTCTTGAATACATTCATAGAGTTGTGTGGAATTGCGAAATATTTAAAAAGAGATTATATGATTTTTTCACTCGACATTTCATGCATTAATTTTTCATTACAGCCCAAAAGTTCACTGCTGCATAGACGTTGCCCATATATAGCCTCATATGGGACATTTTATATAGATGTCACACAAAGCAAGCGAGTTAACAATCACAGTTGTTACTATTCTGAGTTGTGATCAGGAAAATGCAACTGCCAGCCTTCTAGTTCAGTTTGCCTCCGTTGCCTCTTATGACACCCTAAACCAAAGACCCTAGCAAGTCATACCGACTGTCAAAATGTTTTAGACAACAAACTAAGTTATAGATAAGTAATAGCTGCTAGTACACAGTGTAACGCACCCCCCCCCCTCTATATATATATATATATATATATATATATATATATATATATATATATATATATATAAATAATATTATATTTAATATAATTAATATAACCCTTTTCAATAAAATTATATATATGTGACCAGGATAAATAAGATATGTTTTGATCTTTCTAAATGATCTTTCTAAAGGTTTAATAATAGGCGGTTTGTAATATTTTTGGCGTGATCGTCTTAGTTAGGACCCTTATTTACGTTGTGTTTGTTTAGTAACTTAGTTCTTTTAGGTGTCTACTGGAAGAATGAATATTCACTAGAGCAATTGAAAGCTGTTGGTAGTGCCTTATAAGCTAAGTGAACCCCGTTCACGAAGACAGGACTCGAGAAAAGTTAAGAACATAAAACATCCCTATTCCACTTGTATCAGGTTTACGTTATTAATTTATTATTATTTATCCCTTCCCGCTCGGAAAAGGCTCAAAATATATTTATATAAAATACCCGATACAAGGGCTTCGCTCTCCTACATTTATTTAAAAAAATGTGGGGGAGGCACACGGCGCCACACACGCCGTGCACGGTGAGCGCCAACCATTTTGATGCACTCCCCCCGAAGGGAACGTTAATTCGGGAACTGGACCATAGTCCACAGCAAAATAACTGGCGAACCAGTAAAAGAGGCTTGGCCCCTTGTTAGTGCGTAAGCACAAACATCGATCGAAGTCGCGCGTGTCAATGCGTGTAAACGCCATACAGAATACGAACGAATCCAGCCACAGTGAATGTACGTCACACGGTTTAGGCAAATAGGCACACTGGCCGTAAACCCTCCGTGAGCGCCACCACCTGCCAGACCGCCGCTCCTGCAAACGTGATGTAAGTGTATGGCATCACCACCAATTGCATGATCAGCACGGCTACTAGCCGCAGAGCGTGTCATGAGTCTACCGCTCACCTCAAGAGAATGGGGTCCCACGTTGTGCGGCTTTCGGCCGCAACCTTGAGAGTCTCCTCAGATCCTCCCGCCAGCTACCACCCGCATGAGGTCGACACATAAGCTCCACCAACCAATACAACGGCAGATATAGCCAAAAGGCAGTTATAAGATAAGAGTAATAATTCGCCATCAGAAAGGGTTTGTGTCACTGACGTTGAGTAAATGCATTTTCGATCATGTTTGTCTCACCCACCAACAAGTTGCCTTCAATCATTCAAAGGTGGGAAAGTTACAGAGATATAATATTATGTTGTTATATATAACATCGTGGAGGGCAGACAGTCTGCAGCCCCGTAATGAAGGGACCCGACTTGGGCAAAGCTACTCAGGCGTGAGTCAAACCAAGACGCAGAGAGCGCCATTGAGAATAGCGTCCCACCAAACAACCATCTCAGAGACGCAATGCTGCAGAACGCAACAAGCATCAATACGACTATCGTCAGGCTTACACTATCCCAAGGTCCACCATACATCCCAGCAGACATCACCACCCGCATACCTCCATCGACCAGAACCACAAGAGTGCGTCGAATCAGGCGCAGCACACCCGCAGATCCATCACAAGACGCAATACCGCAAGTAGCAGTAAGCATCAATGCAACTATCATACGGATGGCGCCCCCTCACAACACACACACACACAACATGACCCCTATCGATTTTGGTAACAAAGTTTTTATTGTTGTTATATAAAAAATATCACCAAGGTATCATAGTAGCACGCTACTAAGACGCCAATGAACAAAACTCCACGTATCATAGCGCTAATGCACTAAGACATGAAGTTGAGTATGCCTGTTACACTTAAAAGTGCTACCAAACACACTCATCATCCCAATCCGAAAGATAGACGACGCATCGCTATGCGCTACGACGTCGCTCACAAACGGTATGGGTGTGCGATATCCACGGGAAAGCCGTATTGCTACAACAAACCCGCTTACCACCGGCACTAAGATGATATGTCTAGGACACATCGGTTAGCGAGTCCAAGTTTACCTCGGACCAATTGCTCGTGAAGCAGCACACACGCCACCATAATATTCCTTTTCAAGTCCCTAATAAGGACTAGCCATTTTGCTACAGTACTAGGAGCAGTCGGTCACCCGACCACCCCATACAATGCTTATGCATCAAGGAGACCTTCAATAATAATGCTTTTGTATCATAGACCTTACTTCCATAAGTCATTCATATATAGGGTTCGAACCCACAACCCTACTATTTAAATGCATAGTCATCATAGAGACTTTCTACAGTATTGCTTTTGTATCATAGACCTTACTTCCATAAGTCATTAATATATAGGGTTCGAACCCACGACCCCTACTATTGTAATGCATATTCATCATAGAGACCTTCTATAGTATTGCTTTTGTATCATAGACCTTACTTTCATAAGTCATTAATATATAGGGTTCGAACCCACGACCCTACTATTGTAATGCATATTCATCATAGAGACCTTCTATAGTATTGCTTTTGTATCATTGAGTTTATTATCATGTCACTAATATAGGACTAGTCATTGTGCTACAGTACTTCAGGCAGTCGGGCTCCCGACCACCCCATATATATGTACAACTGCAGATATGTATCTCAGGCAGCTCCTCTATACAAGACATCTATACATGAACACCTTCCATAACTTGGAAAATTTTCTTTTATACGTGAACTCCTTCGACAACTTGAGGCAATTTTTAACAAATTTTCTAATTATCTTATAAACATTATTTATCTTTATTTTTATAATATTTTCGACTTGTATTTCTATTGTTTATCATGTTTTAAATATTTTTACAAGTTTTTATAATAAATTTATTTATTATGAAAGCCAATATTTTGCCTTTAATTTACTATGTTATTGGTCTAATGTCTGAAATGTATTTATATTAACTTTATGCTTATTAATGTAATTTTATTGCTTAATATATATATATATATATATATATATATATATATATATATATATATATATATATATATATATATATATATATTTTAAGACTACTTTTGATGCCCCTTTATATTGAATTTAATTATTAATAATAATATTGGGCCGTCACAACAGCAACACACTACAGCCTATTTAGAAAATATGCATATCTAAAATTATATCAGCTGGCAGTCATTAATTAATTGCGACAATCGCAAACCACAGTTCACCTAGCGGGTAGTGAATGTTGGGAGACACCTACTACCCCAACATACTACCTACTATGTTGGAAGGCACCTATGGCATATTAATTGAAATTTAAGTGTGATTACCACGTGCTAACGCGTGATTTGAGCACGTGTCAATCACACTTAAATTGCAGTTAAAATGTCATATCGTGCACGTGCACGGCGATGAAGTAAAACATCGCGACAAAAACCTTCTCAAATTTATAGTACATAAATTAACTACAAGAACCTCCATAATGATGTGAAAGAATGTATAGCGCTATTACGTCATTCAAAAGACTCCTAATCACTTATACTAGTTTCTATTTATTTTGGACCCCTTTTATATATTCGATAATATTGGAGTTAACACTGATATGCGAACTGTTTATACTTCTTATGTTATAAAATATCTGCGACATTATGATGACTTTGGATAAGGATCTCTTATAAGAAATATACAAGAAATATACACATTGATAGAAAGGCCTATCGAAAAATAAACTTGACGGCTCGTGGCGCAGTGGCTTAGCAATGAGTGGCTGGTATTTGTATGGCCTACAAATAATTGATTCGGGTCTGGATGTTTGTCCTTGAGCAATTTAAGTTTGTAAACTGCCTCCACGATACAAGAGAGGATCCTAGTGTGGAGGTAACGTTTAAAAAAAAAGAAACTAGAAAAACGGATTCTATGTAGAAAATATGTAAGATTTTAATAACTTCAGAATGTTGTAACAACTCCTTACAGATTCGACAAACGGACGCCCAAACAAAGCATTTATCGCGATAACTCCGCCCGGCGAGAGCGATTGAAAAACGAAAAGGAAGTGTCTGAAGGTTTTAAAAAAGAGAAATGGTTGTGAATAGCTTTTAAAGGTGGCCGGAGACAAATGATGGTGTCGACGTTGCACGATCCCGCGCCTGAGCGATCCCCGCTGTTCCGTTTTCAAATGGATTATTCAAACTGTCAAGCCAACTGAACGTTTATTTTACGGGCAATCAACGAACAATATAGGAAACTAATATTGTATAACTAAATTAAACGTTTTATGGTAATTTTTAGATAGATACTCGTAACTCATAAACAATTTAATAGTTAACTTTGTTACAACTAACTGTTAACAGTATATATGATTATGGTGATATTTGTTCATTATCGTCACAAATATACTCCTAAATATATATAACCCCCAAGGAATGTTACAATACACGGTCCCAAGTCACCTGCTGCCATCGACTTCCTGTAAGTCTTGGAACTACGACCTGGTGGTTGTATCTATTAGAGGAGGTCCATCTTTCTAGATGATTCTTTTCTCACTCTAAAGAAAATATTGCGGAAGTGAACGCAGAGCCAACAAGGGACGCCCTCGGTGGAAGTTTATCAAACAAATTGGCGATATATTGAATATGGGCCAAGTTAAAAGTAATCACCGCCGAGTATGTATGTATATGATGAGCTGTATCAGGATCGTGCCAAATGGAATTCCGTAGTCTCTGCCTACCCCCCTGGGTGACGGGGAATATTTATGTATGTATATGATTTACAGCCTGTAAGGTATTTCATCTTAGTACTCAGAACAACAACCTATATTATGTAGCTTTCTTTAATGTTGTTTTCTAGTAATTCCTTAATAATATTGCGAACTTTTTCACGTTCTATTGAACTAAGTCAATATTGTTCTTCGTTCCACATACTTGTCAGGTTTCTTTAGTCCAATTTCCATTTTGCCAATGTTAACTCTGGTTTTAGAGTACCCATGTATAAACAGATGTTCGTATTTCTTCAAAAGTCCTCTTAAACAAGCAATCTCATCATTGTTATTTTACTTTTGTATACACATGGTTGACCAGTTGTTGATGTACCAGCTTTGTTCCATTAGACGTCACTAAACTAAAATAATAAAAAAACTTACAGTTCATCTAATGGAAAGCGGTCACAGAAGCCCATGGACGTATGTTCTACTAATACCTACCCAGACGGCCTCCTGAATATTTCACAGCCTGTATACTGTTCCCCTACACACTTCAGAACTGGGATACAGCAGTGTATGTTCTACTAATACCTACCCAGACGGCCTACGAAATCACGCCTGTATACTGTTCCCCACACACTCAGACCAGCATGTATGTTCTACTAATACCTACCCAGACGGCCTCCTGAATATTTCACAGCCTGTATACTGTTCCCCTACACGCTTCAGAACTGGGATACAGCAGTGTATGTTCTACTAATACCTACCCAGACGGCCTCCTGAATATTTCACAGCCTGTATACTGTTCCCCTACACAACCTACCCAGACGGCCTCCTGAATATTTCACAGCCTGTATACTGTTCCCACACGCTCCAGACCGGGACACAGCAGTGTATGTTCTACTAAAGACCCAGACGGCCTCCTGAATATTTCACAGCCTGTATACTGTTCCCCTAAACACTTCAGACCGGGACACAGCAGTGTTTGTTCTACTGAGTAATACCTACCCAGACGGACTCCTGAATATTTCAGAGCCTGTATACTGTTCCCATACACACTTCAGACTGGGACACAGCAGTGTACGTTCTACTGAGTAATACCTAGCCAGACGGACTCCTGGGCAGATAAGGTTCTTCCACCTACCTACCACCTTGTTAGTTGATAGTATATGTAAGATGCAGTAGCTGTTAACAATCAGTTGGACTATTAGAATATAATAGAATAGAACTTTGATTGAAAAATTAGAATATAATCTTGAAATTCATTTTTTAATTCCTGGGAAGAACCAGCAAGAAACCCAGTGGGACTTTTTTTAAATAAATTTTACTATGTCAATGGCCACAAAATATTTATAAAATTTATTTTAGAAACGGCTTGGAAGCAACCACCTCGTTCTCAGAGGTTATTATCAACCATGTATTCAATTATATTATAATAACCCGTTTTATAGAGCTTTTGTTTAATTTAATATTTAAACTTGGTAATAGAGAGACCTTGTATATTTAATGGGACCTGTTGTTATAGCGTATACATTGCCCCAAGAATGAATTACTGACTCTGTGGAGTTGTGAAACTGATATCACTAGCTTGTGTTTGTTCCTAGTGTTTACAGAGTGTATATCACTTTTTTACCAAAACTACCCTTGTTTCTGTGAACATACATAAAAAATTTATAAATATACTGAGTGGCTAAACACGTGAACCAATATTATAGAATTTAAATAAAATTACTGCCTTGAAGGAGAATTCTAAGAAACTGGAATATCCAAATAATTTTTACTTCGACTTAAATTAACACCGAACCTTTAAGTGCAACGATTGACCTGTTCTCCTAATTATTCTCAAATAGGAAAACGCTTCCGCTCCCTTCTATCCCATATCCCCGGTAATCCGTGACGTGGCAGACAGTAGCCCGGCAATCCATCAGCCTCTTTAATTGAAACCTCTTCAGGCAGCATTTATCGAGATCATGGGCGTGCTCAGGACCAATTACTCTCGCTTTTATTATTCTATTATAGTATTCTACATTAATTTGTTATTTGAGACATGCTATTTTATCACTTTTTGAATGATGTGTTGATTTCTTTTGGAAAAATACTGTAACATGTCTGCGACTATGGAAAGATTTCAAATAGTTTTTGAATTAAATTGTTTTCAAAATTGCAGTCCTCATTATCACTATCATTACTGCCCTTCACAAGTCAACATTTGTATAATTAAAAAAAACTTTCCTGTAACTTATGGTAGTATTATTTTAAGATGCACTGACATGTACTTGATTTTTTTTATAGAAGAGGGGGCAAACGAGCATGCGGCTCACTTGATGTTAAATGACTACCGCCGCCCATGATCAACCGCAACACCAGGGGAATTGCAGGTGCGTTGCCGGCCCTTTAGAAAGAAGTAAGCTCTTTTTTTGAAGGTCCCCAGGTCGTATCGGTCCGGAAAAATCGCTGGTGGTAAACTATTCCACAGAGAGGTTGTACGCGGAAGAAAACTCCTCTTGAAACGTACAGTGGTGGACCGCCAAGCATCCAGATGGTGTGGATGGTATCGGGACGTTTGTCGTGTAGTGGTATTAATCCGAACAATTCCTCAGAGCACTCTCCGTGGTATATGCGAAAGAAAATGCAAAGAGATGCAACATCTCTTCGCAGTGCCAGTGAATCGAGCCGATCGGAAAGCACTCGGTATGAAATTCAACCTCAATATGTTATAACTTCATCAACGACTTCAATGAGTTCGATCAATTGAATAAAACTATTATTTACGGATTTTATCGCGTTTAATTACTTTAATTTATTTTTATTATTATCCCGACGTTTCGGGTGCTTTACAGCACCCATGGTCACGGGGGGACTGAGATGTTTGACGTCCCAATGTCATAGTTAGTCCGGCTACCTTCTATATTAAAAAAATAAAAAAAAACTGAAGGTAGCCGGACTAACTATGACATTGGGACGTCAAACATCTCAGTCCCCCGTGACCATGGGTGCTGTAAAGCACCCGAAACGTCGGGACAATAATAAAAATAAATTAAAGTAATTAAACGCGATAAAATCCGTAAATAATAGTTTTATTCAATGTGTAGTGTTCGCGTAAATTTAAGAAATCATTGCGTTCGATCAATATTAAATGCTAAATACATATGGCCCTTGATATTAGGTAATGTGACCATCAAATCGCCCTGGGCATGTTGCTTACAGCATACTCTTACAGTTTAGCAAAAATCTGTAATATTATGCATTTAGTGTATCCGATGTGTATCTGATGTGTACTATTACAAAATTCATTATGCTAAACTTCAAGTGAGTAATTCCTGTAAATATGTATCTATATTTATATGTTACTAGACACTAAAAAAAGGTTCTCGAGTGGTAGACTCGTACCAGTAGGCGAATTGGAGGGTGATCCCGCATTAGATGGAGTGACAACCTAGTAAGGCATGCAGGTATCCTGGTAAGGAAGTCGATGGATGCAGGTGGCTCAGGACCGTGCTTTGTGGCATTACTTGGGGGAGGCCTATGTTCACTATTGACTTGTGAATGGCTGTAATAAGAACGTCATTTAGATACTTTTTTACTTTCCTAGTTTATGTAGATTAGTGTAGTGGTATCTCTGATTAAATTACAATTTTTTCCTCATACCGGGAGAAGCTCGGTCGCAGGTATTTTAAATACAAATTAAATGTTAATTTTAATAAGATTAATTTTACCTTTCTTTTCTTTTCTATGTTCTGTCCCCCAGGTTTTGTGCCTTAATAACCTTACTGTTAATGATATATTCTTGATTAGAAGTAGGAAAAGTGAACTGCGCATTGATATAAATTATGACTAAATTGGTAGGTACCTATGCTGGTAGTGCTTAGTTAGGTCCTTTTCTGACTAGGAGGTCATTTGTAAATATTCATAGAGCAGTGCATCCACTTAGTGTGTGTTAAAGTGTATTGAAGGACAATGTAGCCATTACAATAACACGCTATGTTGCATTCCAACTTAATCCTAAAGGGTTACCACGAATAGAATAGAACAAAATCATTTTATTCCACATAGATAACAAGAATACTTATTGAGAGTCATTTACGCTTTGGAAGCTTTAAGCTTTCCAGTTGGGTTTCGTGATGGTTCTTAAAAACTGGTCTTTCTGAAAATAAAGAATTTGCAATTTAATATTTTATACAATTAAGCATGAAAACATTTATAAACATCATGGTAGCAATCATCCATCTCATTCCAAGGTGTTATTATCAAGCATGTGCTCTTTAGTAATGGTATAATAACCGTCACTAAATAATTTTTACTTTATAAAAATTTTAAACTGTTTGATAGATAAGTCCTTATAGGACTTTGTTGTAAAACCGCATCTGTGAACTTCTTTTTTTAAAATGGCAGATGTCCATGGGTTGCAGTAGCTCACCCTCAGGTCCTTCAAATAATTAATTGTAAACTTTTTTTAGGTTGACAAACGACCAATCCATCTGATGGTAAGGTTTGCTTTGGCCCATAGACATCTACATACCACTAAACATACAGACCACTAAATGACAAAATACTGAATTTAAGTGAGCAAAAATCAACCAATATAAGTAAGGCTGTGAACATTTCAATAGTTACAGTTTTAAGCGTACAAGAAATATCACAACTTCTTGGTTAAAAGCCCTCTTACATTCCGGCGTTACTCAAAGAATCATGCCCACTTTCCATACATTGATTGACCTGTCACTTGATTCCTTTAACAAATCGCGTCTACCAACAACTACTGTTGTATAAAAACAATTATTGCTTATAATAACTTATCATCTTTTCATTTAGAGGCTAGGAAAATATGCTATTAAGTAAATAAAATTTTGAGGTTACAAGAGCTGTCAGATAAGGTGTGTACACTTATTTTTCTTTCCACACCTTGGTATAAAACCATTAAAAATCGTACCTTATCATAAATTAATGAGTTATAAAAAAAGAAATTAGTTATTTTGAACATTCATAAACCACATGATGAATGAACAAGAAGAAACGGAACGTGGAAAACACGTTTTTAATATTTTTGGCATGGCTTCTGGGCCTTTCAGCCATGTTTAAAACACGTTTCATCTCCAAAAGTCTATGGAGAATGATAAACAAAGTAACATTACTTTTTTCCTGGCTTTATTTGAAAATTCAAATATGCTATACGAAATAAGAAAAAAATATGCAATTTTATAAGATATTTTACATCACTAGACGCGTTTGAAAATTTTCAGGTCAATAATGGACATGATTGTTTTTGGTATTTTACCCTCCGAGCAGGCGATGACCAACGCGAGCGATTTTTTATTACATATTTACTCGCTCGTACTATGGTACGTTGTATTGAGTGTAGCGACTAAATCATCTTGATCTATGAAAGATCTACAAGTTAGAAGATATACAAGTTTTCTTAGGATGGAGTTCAGTGGATGAAAATTTTTTGGTGTGTTATTTTTTATGTTATCTAATTAATTTATTATAATCTATTTGATATGTTTTTCATTATTTATGAACTTTAGTGTTGAAATCATTACACATAAAAATTTTAATTGTTTCACAGTAATTAACCGATGTTGGTTAATAATTAATTATATTTATTAGCACAGTGGTATAAATGAATAAATAGTACGGTTGCAACCTGTTTTAATAAATAAAACAAAAGTATATAATTTTTAATCAATTACCATTTGTTTTATTGTAAAAATATTTTCCGCAACGGCATTGACCGAGCTTATCTCGAGTCAATAATTTCAGGCAGTACACACTTTTTATAAAACGCTTATAACTTGGGTAACATATTTAAAATCCTAAATTTGTCCTCTTTTTAGATTTTTGGTACTTTTACTGCATAATTTGGGCCAGTCCATATAGCAAGAATGCAGACATTTTTGCTCTGCATTATTTTTTCTCCAGAGATAGGATATTTCTTTTTTTTACGTTTAGTGACACATTGATATTTGTATTTATTTTCCCCATTCCGACTGGTTAGAAAGCTCAGCTACAATCAAAATAACTACAATGAGTTAACTAGCTGGTTTAATAATAATGTGCGAACTTTATACTAATTGAAATAGTATATTGTACGAAAGTAAAAACTTCCAACTATTAAATACTGCGGGCGTAGTTGACGATGCTCTAGCACAAAATAGCAGCGTCACGATCATCGAAGCACTACGATAATATCGAAATGAGACGGAGCATATAAAATAATAAAATGACACAGGTCAACCTCGAGAGCCGCTGGGTGAATTCAGATGGCGAAAACGACGCACCGACGCAGTGAAATATATGGTACTTTTATTTAATTAATTAAAAAATAACAGTAACGATTAAAAAGTAAAAACGACAATGTATTTTATCATTATTAATGTATAGGATATTTTTGAGATAAAAATATTTTTTTGATGATTAGAGCTCTCAAATCATATCTCTCAGAGTTTTGGCCTAATCATGCACCGGGAGAATAGTTATTACTAAATAAATAAATAAGTTATCAAAATTTGCCTTGAGCTTATTGTAGTAGCGAGAACGAACTATTTTTACCAAGTAATTGTTATTTCGAGCAACGAACGGAAAACACATAATTTCAACGAGGAAACCTTGTAATTTCGCGTTATTTTTTTGTAATACTCCTCTTAAACAAATATTACAAGGTTGTCTTAATAAATACATTAAAAATTTCATGCTCTATTTTCTTTTATATCTACCTCTAAATTCTATCTTCCAACATAGGTTGGACCATACCTGAAGTAAACTATACAAATAAATAAAATTGAAGTGTTTGGTATGTCAAAATAATAGCTTCTTACTAAATGCATTTGAAAGGATATAGGTACGTATAACAAAAACACATTTTTTTTTGTTTGTCTGTCTGTCTATTCGTTCCGGCTAATCTCCAAAATATCTGAACCGATTTTTACGGAACTTTCGTGATTCCGTAGCGTAGAGACGCGTCAGTAGATAAAGAAAAATATATAAGTATAAATGAGAATGGTGAAGACCTCCTCACCGTATGTGCGGAAAAAGAATCTTTTTGTGAAGAATACTTTTTTTCGTCATAAGAAGATTCACATGTATACATGGGAAAGAGGTGATGATAGAAGCATGATAGATTTCGTAATTGTGGATGAAAGAATGAGGAGCGCAGTCGTAGATACAAGGGTTTACCGGGGGTCCAACGTAGGGACGGATCATTACTTGGTCTTATGTCGAATTAATGGTCTTTTCAAGCGTTGGCGGCATCGGACATCTGTATCTACCACTGCGTTACAGAGTATAAGAATAGAGAAGTTACAAGATGAAGATGTGATAGAGAAGTATAAATGTAGACTGAGAGAAAATATTAGATGTTTGAATGAGTTGTGTATGAATGATTTAGACTTGAATACTGTGTGGGATAATATTAAGAAAGGTTTGGTGGATACCGCCACCGAAGTATGCGGTGTAAGTAAGAGAACAAATGAAAGGAAAAGTAATACGTTATGGTGGGATGATGAGGTACGGGTGGAAGTTGAATCAAAGAAGAAAGCATGGTTAGATTTACTAGCAACCAAAGCTGATAATTCTTCTGGTATGAATGATGAGATTGAAAGAAAAAAGGCAGAATTTATACGTCTAAATAAGAGAGTAAAAGAAGTTGTTGAAAGGAAAAAGAAAGAAAGAACGGATAAGAATGATAGAAGGATATCTGATAATTTCCAGGCTAACATAAAAATGTTCTGGAAACTCGTAAGAACTGCCAGGGGAAATACAAAACAGCCTATAATAAATGCTATAAGAGACGAGAATGGATGTATTCTGAATGATGAAGTTTCGAATTTAAACAGATGGAAGGAATACTTTGAAAGCGTGTTTATGAGTGAAGAGTCGTATGAATTAAATGAACTAGAAATTCCGAAAGAAGTGGAAAGGGGTATAGAGATAAGTGTAGATGAAATAATGAAAGCAATGAAAAGCATGAAAGCAGGTAAGGCAGCTGGATATGATAGAGTATCACTCGAGATGCTAAGGGCTGGAGAGGGAGTGGTGGCAGGCCTGCTGTACACCTTGTTTAATTTATGTTGGGAATTAAAACGGGTACCGGATGACTGGTGTAAAGCAGTTATAGTACCAATATATAAAGGAAAAGGGTCACAGCAGGACTGCAAAAACTACCGCGGTATCAGCTTGCTTAGTATTGTGGGTAAACTGTATGCTAAGGTGTTAATTGAAAGAGTTATGAAAGAAACTGATGGAAAATTTTGGGATGTGCAAGCGGGTTTTAGAAAGGGAATGGGGTGTACAGATCAAGTCTTTTCCATGCGCATGATTGCGGAGAAGTTTTTGGCCAAAAACCAGAAAGTTTTTTGTGCGTTCATGGACTTGGAAAAGGCTTATGATAGAGTGGACAGGAATGTGTTATGGCAAACACTGAACTCATATGGGTTGAGCGCTGGTTTGATACAGGCATTAAGGTCTCTTTATAGGGACTCTAGTGCTTGTGTCAGGATCAATGGGGTCTACTCGGACTGGTTTGGCATCCAAAAAGGTGTCAGACAGGGCTGTGTGGCTTCCCCTTGGCTGTTCAACCTATTTATGGACCGGTGTTTGCAAACTTTGAAAGATGACGAATGTGGGTTAAGAATGGGCGAGTTAACCGTCAAATGCCTTTTGTATGCCGATGATCAAGTCATACTTGCGTCATCGGCGGCAGAGTTGCAAATGATGGTTACATTAAAGAACTGGGAATTAAAAGAAAGGGGAATGAAATTGAACGCAAGTAAGACGAAAGTGATGGTTTTTGAAAGAGAAGAAAGCAAAACGGTATGTGAAATAAGAATAGAAGGAGAGTTGATTGAGCAAGTGGATGAGTTTGTGTATTTGGGATGTGTATTTAGCAGGGATGGTAGATATGATAGGGATATAGAACGACGAGTAAATGCAGGGAATAGAGTGAATGGGGCACTACACTCTATTATGAGGAACCAGAATTTGTCAAAACAGGCACGTATGGTAATTCATAATGCTGTGTTAGTCCCTACTTTAATGTATGGTAGTGAAAGCTGGGTGTGGCAGAAGAAGCACGAAAGTAGAATAAATGCTGTAGAAATGCGGTCTTTAAGGAATATGCTGGGGTGTAATCTGAATGACAGGGTGAGAAATTGCGTGATAAGAGATAAATGTGGTATGCAAGATGATGTTGTGACCAGGATTAAGAAAGGAATGCTTCGGTGGTTTGGTCACGTAGAAAGAATGAATGAGGAAAGAGTGACAAAGCAAATTTATATGGCAGATGTGAATGGCCGAGTCGGGAAGGGACGCCCTAGGGAAAAAGTTTATCGACCAAATTGGCGATATTTTGAAAATGGGCCACGTTAGAAGTAACCTTAACCGACGAGCATGTATGCGTAGATATATGGATGTAAATGAGGCGAAAGAGGTATGTCAGGATCGTGCCAAATGGAAGTCCGTAGTCTCTGCCTACCCCTCTGGGTGACAGGCGTGAGTGTTTATGAATGTTACGTAAATTATATAAAATAAAAATACGTGTGGCACTCGGTGACTGCCGCGATAAAGCTATTGCATAGCATTTTTTATCAACTTATGCAATTATAATTATTTATTTATTTTATTTATGCAGTTAAGTTCTTGATATTAAATTAAGTTACACTTTTTGAGCGTGGTGACCGATAAGAAAACAATTTTTTTCTCTTATTGTATTCAATAGAGAAGTTAATATTGTTTAAAATATTTTTAATATCTTACAATTCATGTAGGTTATTCAGGAATTTTTATCATTGAGTTAGCAGCTAGTGTACACGCATACGTCTAGTCGCACGCACACAAACACCGTGCCGAAGTTTGCCGAGTGCCGAAGTCTGCCAAACTGAAACGACCCGTTTCAGTTTGGCAGACTTCGGCACTCGCCCGCCACACCTCCGTGCCCGTAGGAGTGGGGGAGCGTGAGGTTTTTTTTCGTTACGGAATTTCTGGATTCGGTCCCCGCGCTCAAGGCCCGCGATAGAAGCTATGCAATAGCTTAAAACAATAAATAAAAATAAAATAAATCAATAAATAATAATAATAATAATAATAAATACGATAGTTACATATGATATATAAACTAAAACTAATATAATAGAATAATATATATAGATTAACAGGATGCAAAGTAGTTATCTCTAAGACGTTTCTTGAATACCAACAAAGTTTCGGAATTTCTTATATTTGACGGTAATGAGTTCCATAATCTTACCGCGTGAACTGAAAAGGAGTGGGAGTAAAAACCGGAATTATAGACGGGAAAGTCAAGAAGATTTTTAACAAGGGATCTGCATGGTTTTTCCGGAGGATGGGTGAAGGATAATCGGCTTCTGAGGTATGTGGGATAGGAAGGGTTGTGCAAAATGTTATAGAGGAGACATAACAATCGAGTGTTCCTTCGAAGTCGAATTGGGAGCCATTTGAGTTGCTTACGAAACTGAGATATACGGTCAAATTTCTTGAGCCCAAATATAAAACGGATACACTGATTTTGCAAGCGCTCAAGTTTATTAAGAAGCTACTCTGTAGCATCCAAATAACAGGCATCCGCATAATCAAGGAGAGGTAGGATAAGAGTAAGCACGAGTGATATTTTAGCTTTAAGGGGTAAAAAATTTTGTAAACATTTAAGTGAATGCAAAGTAAAATGGGCCTTGCGACTAACTTCAGTGATATGCGTGGTCCATGTTAAATGGTGATCAAATATGACGCCTAAGTTTTTGACAGTATTGGCAAAGGGTATAGGAACGCCATTAAAACAAACAAAAGGTAGTGATGTAAATTCTAATCTATTACGCAAATGCCTACTGCCTATTATGATGGCCTGAGATTTCGTGGGATTAACTAATAGTCCGAAGGATGCAGACCATTCATAGATGCAGCTCAGATCCGCATTCATAGCTGCAATTGCATTATTTGTATCACCCACCGGAAAATGACGATAAAGCTGTAAGTCATCCGCGTAGATGGTAATTAGATGTAATAACACTCGTAATAGAGTTAATAAATATGGAAAATAAAAGGGGGGAAAGAACGCCACCCTTTTTTTTTTTTTTTTTTGCGGATGGAAAATCATCTAATGACCCCTTTCGCTCTGGGTGGAGCGTAAGGGAGTGTCAGACTTTTACTGACTAAAAACCATCCGTGTTCCTTCAGTGCCCTTACGTTCCGGAGCCGCGGTATCTCTTTCGAACAGCCCGCAGCCCCGGCAGGCGTCGGCCCTTGCGGGCCCCTTCACGCTGCTGACAGCTCTTTGAGGCGCGCGTGGAACAAAACGCGCCGTCGACACGGCCTGTCGTCATTAGACGGACGGACGACGAGCTACCCATTGCTCGCCGTCCACAGGCCCGCGCCTACGGTGGCCGGGGGCCACGACGTAGCCCCCGACGCCCGGGGCGTCTCCCGCGGCGGCCGGGGAGGAAAGCTGCTGCTCTCTCCTTCTCCCGCTCCGCCACCTCCTTCGCTAGCATCACTGCTTCGCAGAAGGTGGTGACGGCATCCCATTCCGTCTCGCTCCGGACCATGGCTTCGACCAGGGCCGGACGCGAGAGGTCGCCGCCGCCTATCGCCGCTACGAGGACCCGGCGGTGCTCCGCCCAAGCAGGGCACACCTCCACGGTGTGTTCCACCGTGTCCTCCGGTCCATCCTCGCAGTGGGAGCACCCGGGCGTTTCCTCCCGCCCGATTCGGTGCAGGAACCTCCCAAACACACCGTGTCCGGTGAGGACCTGCGTCAGGCGGAAGGTGAGGATGCCGTGGCGTCTCTCAAGCCACTCCTCAAAGAGGGGTCTTATCGCCGCTATAGTGGCGTGCCCAGCACGGGGTTGCGACAGTCGCTGTCTCCATGTCGCCATGAGATCGTGCCGGAAGTCTGTCCGCTGCGCGACAACTTGCCGCGGCAGCGGGGTTTCCCCAAGGCATAGTGCCTCCGCACGCCATTCGTGCAGGCGCGCGAGGACTATCGCCTCCAGATCCCATGGCGGCAATCCGGCAAGGAGGCTCGCCGCCTCGCGGGAGATCGTGCGGTAGCCGCGAACCATTTTCACGGCTATCACCCTTTGGGGCGCGTTCAGGTGGTGGACGGCAAGCCGCGCCAAACCACGCGCCCACACCGGGGCCCCGTAAAGGGCCATGGACCGCACGATCCCCGCGTAGAGCCTCCAGCAGGAGGCGTTTGGCCCTCCCAGGTTCGGCAGGAGCCGCCTGAAGGCAGCCCCGGTCCGTTCCAGTTTGGGAGCCAAACGTCGGAAGTGCTCAACGAAGTTCCATCGGCCGTCGAGGACGAGTCCTAGGTACTTCAGCGTCGACTCGACGTCGATGGATACCCCTCCTACCATTACTGAGGATCCCGGTGGTGGCCTGTTCCGAGGACCATGGAAGTGCATGGCCTCGGACTTGTGCAGAGCCACCTCGAGACCCAGTTGCCGAATCCTCTCAACGACTATTGCAACCCCGAGTGTCATAATTTCCGCCGCCGCCTCGTACGACTCCCCTTGTGCCAGTACCAGCGTGTCGTCAGCGTAGCAAACTACGCTGACGCCGGTAGGGGAGGTCGGCGCGCAGCACCCAGTCGTAACCGATGTTCCACAGAGGTGGCCCCAGAACCGAACCCTGTGGGACACCGCACGACATCTCTCGCCGGTTCCACTCACCGTTGCGACCGGGGTAGATGACGGCCCTGTCCGTCAGGTAGTCCCCAACTATACGACGGAGATAGGTCGGCACCCGGTGATACCGGAGTGCCTCCCTAATGCAGCTCCAGGGCATGGAGTTGAAGGCGTTGGCGATGTCGAGAGACACCGCCAAGACAACCCCCCTCTGGCCACTGCATCCCCCGTCGTGAGGGCTCTCACGCGCATGATGGCGTCCACCGTAGAGCGCCTCTTGCGGAAACCAAACTGGTGTTCCGCAAGATCCGGCCCCGTCCCCGCAAGGTGCTCGGCGAGGCGGTTTGCAATGACTCTTTCAAAGAGCTTGCCCACCTCGTCGAGCAGCACCACGGGCCGGTATGCGGACGGAGAGTCCGCAGGGCGCCCTGGCTTCCGAATGAGGACCAGCTTCCCCGTCTTCCAACGAAGCGGGAATTGGCCTCTCTCCAAGCATGCGCTTAGGAGCCTCTCCAGTCGGGGCCCGAGAGCCTCCGAGGCCAGGACCCAGGCTTTGCCAGGCAAGCCATCGGGTCCTGGGGCGGTATTCCTGGCCTTGAGCCTACGTACCGCCACTCTCAGGTCTACCCCGGTCCCTTCCGGGATGTCGTCGTCGTCGTCCTGGTGGTCCGGCACCGCAGATGGCGGAGCCATAGGCGGGGGCGGATGTTCCCGTCGCGCAGGGAACAGAGCGCTCACCACGTCCTCCACGAGCTGGGGCCGGAGACTTTGCGTCAGCGGGGGGGCCCAGGTGCGGAGTTTATCCCACACCATCTTGTAAGGGCGCCCCCACGGATCTCTGTTGAGAGTCTCCAGCATCTCCTCACGGGCCCGATCCCGGGCCCGCAGGACAGCCTCCCGGAGGGCGTTCTTCGCCGCTCTGTATCCCTGGTACAGCTCCGCCTCAATGGCTGCCGCATTCGGTGGACGAATGCGGAGCCTGCGATGTCTGGTGTACAGGTGCCGCGCGGCGACACGCCTCGCGCAGAGACGTCAGCTCACGCGACCACCAATACACCTGACGCCGGGCGCTTCCTGGCCGGACGCGGGGCATTGCCACGTCACATATCTCAGACATGGCCTCCTGGAACCACCCTGCCTCATCATTGACGTCGGCAGGCCTGTCCGGTGATGACACCCAGGCCTGCACGATCGAGGCTTCCAGGAGGAGCTCCCGGTCCAGCTGCTTTAGCGCCCAACGCGGACCACTCGGGGCCTGTTGGACTGGCGCGCTCGAGGGCTGGGTGGAGACATCAAACCGGATGTACCGGTGGTCGGAGTAGGTCTCCACCCCCTCCATGACACGCCAGTCAATGGCACGCGGCGACAGAGCGGGGCTAGCGAACGAGATGTCCACCACCGACTCGCCCCGCATCCGCACACACGTGGGGACAGAACCCCAATTTAGGACGACCAGGCCTGTCTTCAGAGCCCAGTCTTCCACCATCCTACCCCGCACATCTGTACGACGAGAACCCCAAGCCAAGTTCTTGGCATTGAAGTCCCCGAGGACAAGTACGGGGAGGGGATAACTTCCGACGACGACTGCTCTCAGCTCTGCAAGAGAGTTGTGGAGCTCGGCGAGAGATCGGTTCGGGGAGAAGTACACTCCCACAACGACGAACTCCCCGAACCGTGCTGCTACACACCCCTGACCCCTCCTGACACCTTCAAGGGTCGGGGTACCGGCGGCGGCCGAAGAGATGATGGCCACTGAGCCGTTAAGGTCCGCCACCCAGTCCTCACTAGGCCAGACAAAATACGGCTCAGCGACCACAGCGATGTTAATCGACCACTGCGCCATGCTCTGGAGCAACAGATCCTGAGCGCAGGCGCAGTGGTTGATATTCGCCTGGAGGAAGCTTAATGGGGCCGTTATAGGCATTCCATTTCAGCTTCCTCCACGGGGGGCCCCTCTGCGGGCGTCGGTGTCGCGGCGGCGGCGGCGGCGACCGTGACAGCGGTGGCGGTGGCAGTTGCGGCTGCGACGGAGGCCACAGAGGCGGTGGCGGCTTTGGCCCCTACCCTACCCGCGGCCTTGGCCTTGGCGGGTGGCACGCAGGCCTTGCTTCCGGCCCGGTGATCGGCTGGCTTGCCGGTCGCCGCACATGCATCACAGTGCGGCGTGGCGCAGCAGGTCGCCGATATGTGTCCGGGCTGACAGCAGCGGAAGCAAAGGCCACTGCGGTCAACCTCCGAGGCGCATCTCACTGATACGTGGTGCCCCACGAGACAGCGATAGCACCTCAGAGGTCTGGGCTCCAGCAGCTTAACCTGCGCTGAGACCCAGCCCACCAGAAGCCTTCGGCCCTCCACTATGGTTTTGGCCGCCGTAACAGGGCAGCGCACCGTAGCGGCATGCATACCCTGTTGGTCCGGGCGTATGGCGCCTGACCTGACCTGGTCAGTAGTGCACCCCCCGGACCTGGCGACGGCGGCCACCAACTCTTCCTCCAATACCGAGTCGTCCAGACCCATGATGCGCAGGTCTGCGCATCTGACGGGCCTTGACACTCGGGCCTCGTCCGCGTCCAGAGACGCTCTGAGCTTCGCAGCCAGAGCGTCCGCGGTCGCGCCACTGGATTCCCCGGGGACCTCCAGCATACGGGCCCCCCGTCTGGGTGACTTTGAGCCGGAGGCCCCCACTGATCCCGAGCTCCCCGAGGTCCACCGCCTCCTTCGCCTTCGCGAGCAGATCGCGGTAGGTAACGCCCTTCTTTTCCGCGTCCGGCTGTAGTGTAATCACTACAGCTGCGGTCTTCGGGGCGCGGAGCCTAGCCGCGATCTTGCGCGCCCTGAACTGGCGCTGCCGCTCCTGCTCTTTGGCCTTTTTGGCTGCCTTCTTCCCCTTCTTTTTATCCCCGACCACCTGCCAACCGGCTTCAGCCGCGGGAGGTGTAGGGATCTGGGGGGCGGTGACGGCGGCGGCAGCTGGCTTGCCGCTGGCGCTGGCACATTCGCCGCAGGCACTGGGGCTGGTGCAGCCACCATCTGTGCTGCCGCCTTGCCCTTTTCCGCCTTCGTCTTGCCTCTCTTTCCCGTCGCCGGCTTAGCCGGAGCCGGTTCAGCCGGTACCGGTTTTGCCGGAGCCGGCTGTAGCGGCGCTGTCGTCGCGCCACAAGCGAAGTACACCGAAGCCTAAAATCACGCTATCAACATTCCGAATCATAAACAGTATATATAGAACATCTCCGACGGAGTGTCGGCCGCTCCCCGGGCAGAACACCTTGCCCGGCGGGAGATCTCCCCTTTTCCTTCCACGGCCACAGTGGTGACTACCCGACGTGATCTGAACCACGCAACCAAACAACCTTCGGAAACTTCAAGCTTCATCATCGTCATATAATACCCCACCGTATCGCTCCCGAGCAGATATCGTCTGCAGTCTTCATATCCTGCAAGCCATCTAGCTTCACAAGGTTCATCGCAGCACTGGAATAATAATGCTTCCTGTTCCTTCAAGCTACTCTCTGCGCCATACAGTGTCGGCACGGCTCTGAGCCTTACTGCTCGCCTCTGCTTCACGGCACTCTCGCAGATTACTTGCCTTCTTATCGACTCACCGCAGACTACAAGGCAATCCACTGGCACTTGCACATTCGTCGACAACGAGACTGCACTATCGACCTCCGGTCTGAGCAGGGGGGTGATGTAGCGGCGCTGTCGTCGCGCCACAAGCGAAATACACCGAAGCCTAAAATCACGCTATCAACATTCCGAATCATAAACAGTATATATAGAACATCTCCGACGGAGTGTCGGCCGCTCCCCGGGCAGAACACCTTGCCCGGCGGGAGATCTCCCCTTTCCTTCCACGGCCACACGGCTTTTCAGGGGGGAGGAGCAACTGCAGCCCCGCCCGAGGGCTGACTGGACGGCCCCGGCCTGGATGCGGTAGCCGTGGCCGCCGCGTACGTTGCCGGCCTCGCCGCCGTCTTGTTTGCCCCTAGGGGGGGGGCGCAGGACGATGCCCTCTAGCACGGAAAACCGGTGCTGGAAGGCAGCCAGCTCCTGCCGGACCAGGTTCAGAACCTGGTTCTCCACCGGCACGGGCTGGCTTGGGCGCTGCGTCTGGGGCGCCGCGTGAGAGGCAGGCTCATGTAGACTGGCCAGGTCTGCGCGGAGCTGCTCGTTCTCCTTCTGGAGAGTCTCCATGGCAGACGTCAGGCGGGCCACGTCCGCCCGCAGCTTCGCCACCTCGTCCGCATTAGGCCCGGCCCCAACAAAGTTGGCCTCCGCAGCCGCCATGATGGAGGCGGAGGCCCCGGGAATGGCCTTGAGCTTTGAGGAGGACTTTTGCTTGTAGGCCACGACCTTGATCGCGGCCTCCACCTCCTTTACGAATCTGGCCTTACGCTCCACCTCGGAGCCGCCAGTCGCACTCGTCTCTTCGCCTGATACCCGAGCCGTATCGCCCGGGTGGCGCCCCTCCTCGGCAAGCTTTGCCGCTCGTTCGGCCATCTGATTATCAGAGAGCCCCCTCCCCTTGCCTCTCAGCCCGCCCCGCCTGTTGGTGGGGATTTTCCGGGCCGAAACCTCCTCTTCACCGGATGACGGCCCCTGGTCGCCATCCAGCCTGGACCGCTTGCGGAAGAACTTACTGGTCTCCGCGGTCCCAGGCCCCACGCGTCGGGAGCTCTCTGAGCCTCCCACGCTGCTCGATGCGGCGTCGGACTCAGTCCCCGCATCGTTTCTCCTCTCCTCTGCGTTGCCGTTGCCGGCGGTTTTTGTTTTGTTTTTTGTTTTTTGTGTTTCCATTTCTGTACCCACGAGTATGGGGGGAATTAAAGGTCCACCTTGGCAGAGACCCCTGTACCAAGGTAAGCAGATTTAGAGGATTTATTACTCGCCAGGGGGTCTGCAGGTACCCTGGCGAGGACTGCACTTGCGGCTGATTTGTTCATAGAACCCCGTCAGCCATCCATCCCCTCGCGGTGCGTCGCCGCTTGGGATTCGGGGTAACTTTTTATAGAGGTTTTCTCCCTCGCGGTCCGGGCGATTAAGCCAAGACCCTCGGTCCTTATCAAAGCCGCGAGACATGATCCACGACACTTCGACTGGGATTACGAGACCGGCGGTGACAGCAAAGGGATGAATCCTTCACTGTCTGCCCGGAGGCAGGGTAAGTGCACACCGAGCCCGCCCTCGCTCCTCTGCTATGCCCTCTGCTGATCAGAGGGTCACGCAGAGGAACGCACTGTTGGTCCGGGATGGACCCCCCCCCATGTCAGAATAATTAGCCGCGGCAGCAACATTCCCCAAGGAATAAGAATTTCTTCTCATTTCTCGAGGAAGATTACCGCCGCGCCCAGGGTGCACCGGCCCAGTTGCTGCTCTTTCCTCCAGACGTATCGAGAGGGACCCGCAACTACCAGGCACACGTGGAGGACTTCTGACTTCGCACCCCAAGAACGCCACCCTGAGGTACACTCGTAGTGATACCAGACCAATCGGAAAGAGTGTCATTAACACGGACACAATGTGATCGACCACAAAGATATGAATCAAACCATGCGATGGTAGATGGGGAAATGTTTATAGATTCTAGGATCCGGAGAAGAATATCAAAGTCTACTGAGGTAAAAGCACTACTAAAGTCAAGCAAAACTAAAAGTGTAAGAGATTTATTGTCCAAGGCCCAACGGATATCATCGGTTACTTTAAGTAAAGCAGTGACAGTGCTGTGTCCACGACGAAAGCCCGATTGATAAGTGGAGAGCAAGGAGTTAGACGATAAGAAGAAGAGAATTGACTATGGATGATGTGTTCCTGAACTTTAGAAAGAAAGGGTAAAATAGATATGGGACGAAAGTGGGACAAAGAAGAAGGATTAGAAACCTCAGGCAGAGGAATTATATATGCTTGTTTCCAAACTGAAGGAAAAGATGATGACGATATAGAAAAATTAAATATGTGAGTAAGAATTGGTAGAAGTAAAGGTAGAACTAGCAAATTCATCTTCCCGCATAGACCATCAATACCAACAGCATTTGAAGAGATGGCTAGGATGGATTATTTGACATCTTCCTCCGTTACAAGGGAAAGATGAAAAGGGCAAACGTGCGGTTTTGGTATACCCGCCAATGCGAGTAGTGTGTTGGATTTGATCTAAGGATCTAAAGTCATAGGAGGAGTAGCAAAGTGATTGTTTAGATCCTTTACTTTAACGTCATTGTATTCTAGGATCGGAGACCTGCCCACGCCAACAGAACGAAGGACCTTCCACATCTCAGTAGAATTTTTATTATGGAGAAAGTTGTAAAAGTAGCGTCTTTTAGCATACCGACACAAGCGACTACATCGGTTGCGTAAAAATTTAAAACGATTTAAGTTATTTTCAGATGGGGGACGTTTAAACCTTTGTTTAGCTTTGTCCCTCTGACCCATAAGTTCTCTTATATCTTATGTAATTCATGGTGCAGGATTACGCTTTATTTTTACGCGTTTGAGCGGGGCATGGTTATTGTATACCTTCAAAATTATATAATTAAAGTTACAAACCTTCTCATTAATATTAGTATTGTCAACAATAGGTGTCCAATCAACATTACTTATATCACGCTGCAATGACTCCAGATCTATTCCCTTGTAATTACGAAGGAACAAGGATTGGGATTTCTTTTTAGGTGGACAGAGACGATAAGAGAGGTAGATTAAATCATGATATGAAAAAGAGGCAGTTATTTGTCCTTGAGACATGACACTATCAGGAGAAGAAACGATCATAATATCAAGCAAAGAAGGGTTACAGTTAGGGGAGTGGTGAGTTGCCTGAAGGGGGTGAGTGAGAAGATTGAAGGAAGATACCAAAGTCAGAAGTTTTTGGGAGCGAGAATCATTTTTAATAAGGCAGGTGTTGAAGTCTCCCATAAGAATAATATGATCGTAAGTAGTACTAAAATCAGCAAGGATTTTTAAAGCGTATCAAAGTAATCTATGTACATGTTAGGACTGTAGAATACCGCCAGCAACATTTCTACATGATTGAGAGTAACTTCTATAAAGAGATATTCAGCAGATTGACTTATCCAGGTCTTATAAAATATATCCGAACGCAGGTATATAGCTATCCCACCACAACCTTTTCCTATACGATGATTACGAATAAGGACAAAACCAGGTAAGGCAAACTGTGTAGAGGGGAGTGATGGCTTGAAAAATGACTCAGAAATTAGTAAAGCATCGAGATGTGCACTGTTAATTGATGCTATATATATATTAATTGATGCTATAGCTAGAAGATCAGGATAATGGCGAGGAACACTGTGCATGTTAATGTGTGCAACACTAAAGTTGTTAGGAAATTTAGAGCGCAGTGATGAAATCTGGTCCCCCCCGAACGGGTTCCCGCCTTGTCGTGGCGGGGGGCTTAGTAGCCGTGGCTTGGTCTCCCACGGTGAACAAAGAGGAACCCACGTGGCTGGCCCGAGGTGAAGGGCCGG
Organism: Parnassius apollo; assembly: GCA_907164705.1. NCBI lineage: Eukaryota > Metazoa > Arthropoda > Insecta > Lepidoptera > Papilionidae > Parnassius > Parnassius apollo. Next base: position 1,398,987 of record CAJQZP010001531.1, read on the forward strand.
CCTGAGGTGGCCACTCCGAGTGGGCTTGGGGAGCCCACTTAGGATGTGTGCTGGTGGACTGCAGCGAGTGGGGACTCGCGCACCCTCTACCGCTGCAGCCGAGGTGGAGTCGCGGAGGAAGAGGAGTGTTGGTATGGCGATGCGCCACTCGCCCTATCCTTCGCGACTCAAACGGGGCCGCACCGTTGATGCGGTGGTGGTGGGGCTGCGGGGGGAGAGGATTGTCGGTATTGCGAGGCGCCGCTCTCCCTACCCTCCGCAGCCGAATCTTGGTTGGCGGCGGAGCCATAGACCAGATCCGCCGCTGGGGTCGGGAAGGCTAGTACTTCTAAGTGCTCGTTTTTCCTGGCCCCATGGCCTTTGTGCATCGGACGCGGGGGGCATCTGTTGCACAGACGTAATTTGAGGCCGTGGAGGAAGGCGCGCCATGTGTTCTGGTGCGCCTTACCTGGGAAGGAGAACGGGGAGGAATTTTCCTCTCCCGAGGAGGTGCTGCCATGGGGCGGCAGGCGCTAGTAGGGCCGCGGATGTGTGCGAAAGCGTTCCCGTAGCCCTGCCAATATGCGACAAAGGTGGAACACCATGGGGTTTTAGTCGGTGCGAGTCCGACATAACCCGTCCTTGCCCCCCGCGAGGCGGGTATGCGTAGGCATTTCCCCATGAAAAAAAAAAAAAAAAAAAAAAAAAGGATGAAATCTGGTCATACAAAGTTAAAGATAACTCACTATCCGCACTTGTAAAACTACTTGAAGATGAAGAGCATGAGAAGAAACTGTCATCAAAAACATCAAGATTATCCATTTAGCAAATAAATTAAGATAATATAATAATGTATAGTAATATAACATAATATAATATAATATAAAATGTAAATATAATAATACAGTTTAAAAAATATGTATAAATATGATATGTAAATACAATATATATGTATATATTTATAAATATCAATTTAGCAATTACTTAATTTAAAATAAAACAAAACTTAGGTATAATCTAATACAAACGGAACAGAAAAAAAAATTAAAAAACATCTAAAATCACCAATCACAGAACTGTCATGAAATACTGAAGAAAAAAAGTCTTATGAGAGTATAATTTATACATAAGATTCGATTATAAAAAAAAGAGTTTAAAATGTTATGATATGAACCTATCTTATAATTATGTACATATTAAACTTCCTTAAAAGATTATATTATTTATATATTAGTATTGAAAAACTATTACATATTACTGCAAAGCAGAATAAATAATACATTTTCCCAAGCTACAACTTGACAGTAGCACATTGGCCAAAGGGCCGTGTGTCACAACTAAGAGAAAAAGTAAATAAAAAAATGCATTATAGTCATCTCAAAACTCACGAGCGTCAATTCAATGCGAATCACAGACTATGTAGTATGATGCTTACGCAAATGTGAATGATAAAATAGACATTTTGATAACTACTGTGTGTAATTAAATGCTTATCTTATTATGAAAGTAACAGCTCGAAAAATGTATCATTATTACAGAAATATAAAGTAATTATAAAACAGTATTACAAAGCGGTTGTAAAACGGCTAACAAAAAAATTATTATGATATGTACCTATATTTTCTGAAAGAAAACAACGAAACTAGGGATTAGTTGCAGCGACGAGCCTTCCGTGGAGCATTAGTAGTCAATCTGGACGCAACTTCCTTTGGAGAAGTGGGTTTCTTAGACTGCCCAGGGTCATTGACCGTACTACACTTGTCGGGATATCGGCAAATAAGGGGTTTTAGTTCTTCCATAGACTCAATCCTCTGACGTGATGTGTCCGGCAAAATAATAACTATTTTTCCTTCTACGGACCAGCAGTTCTGAAACCCGAAATGTGTACGAGCTGTCATAAATAAGTACTTTGTGCCTTGTCTTAGTCAAAAACTCAAATATCGTGATACCTGAACCTTTTAGTGAAGTTTTGTTATCCCAGACAAGACGACGACTCTCCAGACTACCAAATTTAACAAGCACTGGACGTGTTGAGGCTTGAGAAGATCCAAGACGATGGCATACTTGTGTATCCTCGACTTTCAAATCGGTCGCCTTCACTTGGTCGGAAAACAGCTTATATACCGATTCATGCAACTTCTCATACTGTCTTTCAGAAAAACCATGGATAAGCAGTATTTTTCTTCTCATTGCTGTTTCATGTTTGTCGTTATTGTATGTAACTAAATCCAATTGTTTTCTGATCAGCGATAGCGATTGACAAACAAAGGATTTTCTTTAAGTCCTTGGACAGTGAAGAAATGTCTGGGTGAACTGGCGAGGTAACAGCTGTGGCTTTTAAAAGCTTATCTTCATACTCACGCATGCGAGAAGCAAATAATTTTTCCAGTTCATCAAGATTATTTACAAGCTGTGGGTCCATATTAGACTGTTATGCAAAACTGTTCTTTAGCAATAAAAAGATAGAAGTTGTTAATAACAGCACGTGTTGGTAGACTTTAGCAGTGTTTTAACACATTTATTTAGAAAGAACGAATACTTTAAATAATTTAACAACAATAAATATAATTAGCACACTGAGTTTGCGTGTTTACTTTGCGACTCATGCTTGTGTGGAATAAATAAAAGTGAGCAGTCAACATACGTTCGTGGATTATGTTTGTAAGAGTGAAATAGATAGATAAGCATTTGTGAATGATCTGTATTCTGTACTAAGTGCAAATTATACTTATTAGTTATTCTGCTGCCCTGGTACTATTCGATAACTAGCTAACAGTGACGTAATAATGTATAACACCACCTCGCTCTGACACGGAGATTGCTGATGTTCTAAGGAGTAACTTAAATTACTTTTATACCAACAAAGGGTGCCGCATCAAAAAATAAAACTCATGATATCCAAACGGTTAGTAAACAGTTAGTATTTAATATAAAAGAATCATTGACCGGTAACTTAGTGATTGTTGAGTAAGTGTCTTAGCGGTCAGCCGCCGTAGAGTCTACATCACCTGAAGATGCCTCGTGTAGAGGCGAAACACGTGTCGTATTATCGTCGATGGTGTGTCTTTCCTAGAATAGTTGTGTTGGGTGTAGTGGTGCTGGGATTGGTGGTGAAGGGATTATTGCACGCAATTGAGGGAGGGCGGGAGGTGCTCTTCAATCTAGGGAAGACACATCATTTTATTTTATTTAGCGGATGGTTGCAAAGTAACTATTAATACCTTCATTATAATGGATTTCCGCAAAGTAACGCCTGATTCTATTCAATTATCATTTAAATGTATTTAGTCGCTATCGAGTAATTGGTGAACAAACATTAAAAAAATACGCGTCAAATATTTTAATTTGATCTCCTTTTAAACTCTGCCAAAAAAAATTCAAATTATTTTATTTAAAAGTAATAACTAAATGAAGTTATTAGATAAGTGTCATCTGCAAGGTATATTTTCCAAACTTAAATTAGATGTGGAAGAAGCGAGACCAAAGAAGAGCAAAGTTTGAATCAAACGAAGGTAATGAAAACTTTTCAGTTTGATATATACGCTAAAGTTCGGTTCGGTTGTTTTAGTTGACCGTTCATGATTCCTAGGTGTCCTCGATATCCTGACTCGGGAAATTTGTTGAAAACTCAGTAACTTTAAATTTCTTCCAATCGAAATTAGTTTCTGAGAAATAAAGACAACTTTATTTGGCACATACATTTGAGTCGTTTGGATTAAAAACAGGAATCTATTTAGAAACTGAATAAAAATATGGTTGAATGGAAAGCGTATGTTGCTAAAATCTTAACCCTCTTTTATTCGTACAGTAATGGTTCCTCAGACTACATTTTAAGGGTAACAAACGAACACACAGTCTACCCCATGTTAAGTATACTGAGGCCTATAAACATCTGTCATCGCTTAAGAATCAAAATGCAGATGCATTGTCATCCCTCAGGACTAAGGTGAAGTGCCTAGTTTTCAATAAAAAGGGTCTCCGGTTCCCTACACTTGTCATACAAAGCACGGCAGCATTCAGATGCTATTTCACGCTGGTATTCTGTGAGAGCGTGGTCCTTCCCCAGTTGAACCGATCCATTCATCCTACAGCATGGCTCAACCACGTATAAGTATATTTGTTACAAGCCAGTGCTAGCAAATATCCTACCTATTAGTGGTTAACTGCCTCGTTGCCTTTAAGTGGTTCCAGGTTCAAACCCCGAGTCGAGCCCAATTTAGTTATTGGCTGTTTTGTCTAATACTCAGTAGCAGCCTGAAGTCAACATCATCTTGCATCGAAAGCACGTCAAGCCGTTGGTCTTAATGAGTTATAAAAGTTAGACAATACAGAGTGCAACAAAATAGAAACAGTAACTTTTTTATTCAATAAAGATTATAAATAATACTTATGGAATGCAACTCTTTTGTTTAATTACCACTGGTTCGAAAAAAATCCTCTGTTCTGAAAAGAACCAACAAGAAACCCAGAGGTACTTTTTTTTAAATAACACCTTTCCATCATGTTTTTTGTCACTTGGAAGAGAAGGCCAAATTGGCTTCTAAAAAAGCTCGGCATGCTCAGCAGAGCGTGACAGTATTTCATGCCGGCTCACCGCCTGCAACTTTACAAGGCGCAGGTTCGGCCACACATGGAATACTGTTCTCATCTCTGGGCTGGAGCTCCCCAGTACCAGCTGCTTTCACTTGACTGCGTCCAGCGCAGAGCGGCTCGAATCATCGACGACCGAGTGCTTTCCGATCGGCTCGATTCACTGGCGTTGCGAAGAGATGTTGCATCTCTTTGCGTATTCTATCGCATGTATCACGGGGAGTGCTCTGAGGAATTGTTCGGATTAATCCCAGCCGCCAAATTTCGTGAACGCACTCCGCGGCAAACGTCCCGATACCATCAACACCATCTGGATGCTTGGCGGTCCACCACTGTAAGTTTCAGAAGGAGTTTTCTTTCGCGTACGTCCTCGCTGTGGAATAGTTTACTACCGGCGATTTTTCCGAAACGAGACGACCTGGGGACCTTCAATAAAAGAGCTTACTCCTTTCTAAAGGGCCGGCAACGCACCTGCGATTCCACTGGTGTTGCGGTTGATCATGGGCGGCGGTAGTCACTTAACTTCATGTGAGCCGCATGCTCGTTGGCCCCTTCTTCTATAAAATGTTTATCACACAATTTATCAACTCAAAACAAATTGATTGGTAGTGCACCAGTGCTTGTGTACATACATTCGTGGATTGCCTTAATTTTCTTAAAAGTCTTTTACATTCTAATTTTCTCTACCTATCTTCCTCCTTTACAAAAAAAGGGAAAAAAGAAAAATTGATAGCTACAATCAGTAAACTAATATTACAAGACGCGTATTAAACTCAATATATTAATATTATCGTTCACAAGCATAACCACTACTGTGGCCATAATTCGCAATAAATTCGCCGTCAGGTATAAAAGCTCACGGATGATATATTGCCACTTGGCAGCGGTGCGATTGAACTGACTACTTAGTTCTACTCACGTTCGCTATGCCTTTTTATGTTTAACTATAATAAGATTTTAAAGCAAAAATATGATGATTTTTGTTATAGTAAAAAAACCTTTCGAAGACCAAAAACTTGTCAAATCAACAAACGAACATTGCAATATATCGTACCTACATTGCAATATTATATTATTACACCTTATATTGCCCGAGTTCAGCAGCGGAACTTCTGTTGACGTGTCTAAATAGAAAATGTTGATCGGGGATAACATTTATATTAAAGAGAGAGAGAGAGAGAGAGAGAGAGAGAGAAGGTTAGATAGAGAGTACAAAACTAAGTAATTATAAAAATAGGAACAGTTCATTAATGTGAGAGAAGTGTGCCATCTAGAGCCAAATGCCCTGTTGTTAACAGAAGTGAGAGTGTATGTTATGTTAAGTTTCAATTATGTATTCTTTGATGTTATAATAACAAATTGATATAGGTTTTGTTTAATATAAGTTTTAAACCATATGATGAACATTTTAATATAATTATATTATAATCTTCTTTATTATAAATTTTGGTTTTCGGAAATAGAAGTAAAAGTCCAACACAGGTCCCTCCAGTAAAGCTTAACGGTTCACTTTTACAGAGAGTAACTCATTTGAGACTAGAAATCCAAAAGGAACACAAGATGTTAGCCGAGAGAGGTAATATGGTGGTTCGAGGGTTTGCTGCTTACTCTGTACTAGTTAAATTACACTGTTCAAGGTTTATTGCCAATCATTTTACACCAACAGCCTTTGGGCCAATCATACCCAAAGGGCAAGAAATAATGCGTTCAGGCTAGTGTTCCACCTTATTTAAGTGCATCAGGCATGTTTTTCAATGCGCACACGGGCGACTACTTTGCGATCATGCGTAAAAAAGTGGAGTCATTGATGCACAAAGTAGGAAGCTCGAATAGTTATCTTGAGGGTCTTTTCGGAGAGGCTAGATGGCCCGAAACTGGGCAGGTTTTCAAGCTACATGTACTAAATAAAGCTTGATAAATACCCCAATTTTGTCAATTTCTATCTGATTTTATTTATATGTTTTATTTGCTAACAAAAAGTCTTAAGTTTTATTTGTATTACTAACATGTTATGGTTATACGATGCCTGAAAAATGAAACATAAAAATGTTTAATTGTAAATGTTTTTATTTTTCTTTTTTATTTATTTTTATTTATAATAAGTAAACTACTTCTTCTGATTTTGTCTCTAAAGGTAGGAGCATCGAAATATAGCAGAATTTCATCGTTAGAACCTCACCCATGGGTATCTTTCGCTCGTTGTACGCAGTACGGACAGATTGTTTGGGTCTGTTTATTGTTATTAATTCGTTAACCTGGAGAAGAAAACCGCACCATTACATTACTTTTCTTGTTTCACAGAGTTTGTAAACATTTTAATAGGTACAGTGGACTCTTTTCTGAATTTTAATGTATTTTGCTTCGAGTTAATATAAGGAGAAATCAATAAATGGGAAAAAAACCACATACTTTGTAACGTTATTGTCACATCTATGTCGGTAGTCTCAAAGAGCACTAAAATTGAAGTTGTTGACGAGTATGTTTACCTGTTACAAACTGTCCGAATAGGTAAGTCCAACTTCGATCGAAAGGTCAGTCGACGGATTCAACTCAGCTGCACAGCGTTCGGGAAATTACGACAAATCTTCTACGTCACGTACACCTCAAAACATGAAAACAAGATTATACAGCCAAGTCGTGCTACCAGTGATGAAATATGAATCTGAAACGTTATCCTCCAGACCTCAACTGATGGTCGTATGATAAAGCACAAGGTCACTCAGCGAGCAATAGAGAGATCTATCCTCGGTGTGTCTCTGCATAATATACTTAGAAATTATGATATACGCAGTAGAACCCATTGAGCTATTATGTACTACGTACTGGAGGCGACACTGCATTCAGCTACTCTGTTCCACTCAACTGCGGTGCATACACCGCACTTTAATCAGTCACTCGCTAGGCGCTTGTAGAGTTGTCACGTGTTGATTAAAAAAAATCTCTTGATAAAAATATGCCGTCGTGTGTACTTAGATATTGCACAAATAATTCAAGAAATGTCAGAAAAAAAAACAAGGCATTACTTTTCATCGATTAATAAGATACTTAATCAATAAAACAAGTATTATAGATTAATAAAACAAATTATTTCTAAGACGCCATCTCGTGTCATGGACTATAGATTATGAAATTAATATGTTCAGATGCGACATTTCTGTGGATACTTAAGTATAGGACGAATATATTATTATACACATTTTTTTTGTAGAAACATATATAAGTTATTATAATTAGGTTAAATTTTAATAACTTATAAATATGTTTTGTGCATATGTAAATATGTTTATTATTCTTTTATTTTATTTTCAGGTTTCCACATCAAAGTCAAAGTGGAATAAATTCGTCTATTTTCAACTCTCGCGTGCCCAGCATTTATGAACGACTCTTATTCTAATTTAAATAAATATATTTGTAATTTAAATTTTATGTTAATAAGTTTTGTTAAACTTACATTTAGTATGTTTTTTTTTCTATTTGACATAGATACCTTTTAAAATATTCAGATAAAATTATCATTAAAATGTAATTGTGATATAATAAGTAATAGTAAGCGACAGTAGCCTAATGGCAGGGCAAGGATCGCAAACTCAAAAGGTCGTGGGTTTGAATCCGCCATTTGATTACTGTCGTGAACCACTCCTAACACAAGCATTTCAAGCTTACCAGGAGTGGTTAAAGGTTATAATATTATTAATATTTAAAAATAAATATTATGTAATATTATATTAAATATGCAAATATAATATACAAAATAAATGACAAAATTTAAATATTGTTCCGGATACAATTTACCTATTTAACAATACAATTTACTCTTAGGTACCTGCGGGTCATTCTACCTATGTTTATTCTATGATAAATAAACAACCGCGCGAACACAGAGTAGCGCACATTTTTGTTTGAATTAGCTGTTCTAGTACGTAAGTACATATTACTTCAATGGTAGAACCAGAGTTTTTTTATAGAAGAGGGGGAAAACGACCCTGCGGCTCACCTGATGGTAAGTAACTACCGCCGCCCATTAACAACCGCAACAACAGGGGAATTGCAGATGCGTTGCCGAACTTTTAGAAAGGAGTAAGCTCTTTTCTTGAAGGTCCATAAGTCGTATCGGTTCGGAAAAGTCGCCGGTGGTAAACAATTCCACAGAGATGTTGAACAAAGAAAACTTCGAACGAAATGAAAAGCATCCAGATGGTGAGAATGGTATCGAGAATTTTGACGCAATGTGCGTCCGTGAAATTTGGCGGCTGGAACTTATTCGAACAATTCCTCAGAACACTCCCCATGGTAGATACGATATAAAACGCAAAGGTATGCAACATCCCTACGCAGCGCCAGTGAACGGTCGTCGACGATTTGAATCGCTCTGCGCTGGATGCAGTCAAGTGGAAGGAGCTGGCACTGGGGTGTCCCGGCCCAGAGATGAAAACAGTATTCCATGTGAGACCGAACTTGCGCATTGTAAAGTTGCAAGCGATGTGCTGGCATGAAATACTGTCTCGCTATGTTTTTGCGCCAAACTTTTTAGAGGTCAAATTGGCCTTCCCCTCCAAGTGACCACGAAACTGCACACTATTCGATATGTCGACGCCGAGGATTCTGATGCTAGCTGTGGCAGCAAGGGGAGAGCCTTCAAACTGAGGAGAAACGACAAAGGGGTTCTTTTTAGAGGTTAAGGCGCAAATTTGTATCTTCTGAGGGTTGAATTGGACTAGATTTTGTCGCCTTCAAATCCGAGACTTATTAATCGCAAAGTCTCGTAAACTCGTTGCAGTCAGATCAGTAAGCTGGAGCGGGAATGGGCCAGCTATATAGTTCGAAGAACCAGTAACTAATGGAAAAGTAAGGTTCAAGAGTGGCAACATCATACCTGTTAGTGAAGTGCAAGGTGGCGGCCCACTAGATGTAGTGACTACGCGGTAAAAATTTTAGGAAGTCGATGGATGCATATATGTCAAGACCGTTTTTTGGGAATTTCTTGGAGGAGGCTTTTGTTCAGCAGTGGACTTGTAAAGGGATATAATAATGATGAAGTCCATCATTTAAGGCAATATTATTATGATCACATAATGGAAAAGTAAGAACGCTTTCATATCTTCGTATAGATGGCGTTATTATTATGTCGAACATATCAGATATTAAATAGCCGTACAGGGAAGCAGTGCTAAGGGAAAAAGGTAGCTACGACATACCCAGTACTGCTTATGATAATTCACTTGACATGATAAAGAGTCCTTATATATATATATATACGATATATATATATATATATATATATATATATATATATATATATATATATATATATATCATTTTATCACGTATCTAATTCGTTTAAATTTTTAAAGAAAAGCTCTATCACGCATTTATACATCGTATCACGCACCACTATCACGCATTGACGCAGCGGAACGAAATGATCACATTTCGTTCCGCTGCATAACCAGAATACATTCTTTTACACGTGGTAGAGCGAAGCTGTAGCGTGGTATTATGTCCTCCAGACCGAATTTCGGTCACGGCGGCCAGTCTCAACGGAGACTTGCCATCGGCTTAGGACAAGATTACAGTGCCGAAGTGTATGCGCAAGCACAGGTGCACTCTCTATTCCCTCACCCTCATATTCCGATGAGAGGGTAAACCAACACGACCGGAGAGAGATCAGGCGCAGGAGCAACGGCTTTACGTGCTTTCTGAGACACGGGAGTGAGACACCGCCAACTTCCTGACTCCGGGCAGCTACTGAGAATTTCTTGACGGAAATACTTAATAATTGATTTTTGGCCCGACCTGAGATTTGAACCCAAGACCTCATGATCAGCAGTCGCTCTACTACAACCACTAGACCAACGAGGCAGTCAGCATGGTATACCTGCAGCACAAAAGGGTTTGCTCGAACAAAGCAGAACTGCGCTCATACTTAGCAAAATTAACTGCGGCAACTAACACTCGAATCGCCGTGGCCCTAACTTATCTTAGAGAATTTACGAGCGCGTAGTATTCTAGCTGCCGGGATTTGAACGGGTATCTCATTCACAGCGTAATTCACGATCTACCCCAAAAAAAACATATATCAAAATACCTAAAGAATATTTTTTTTTAAAATTACATTTGGATACAAATTACATAAGGATGAAACATGAATAAAAATCATGAGTGCAATTAGTTTAATTAAAATTTTCGTATTTTTAAAAAATACTAAAAAAAGGGCTCTAAATAATAGATTTTCTCACAAAAAAGGGAACTTAAAAAAAAAAGAAAAAATATATATACAAGAATTGCTCGTTTAAAGGTATAGATAGGATTTTCTCTAAGAATTGACAACATAACGTAAAAATTCCAATCCGAATATTAAAGCTTTTAACCTCCTTTTCTAAATTATTCCGGTCGATGTACGGGCCGATTTTTCAGAAAACATGTATTACCAGCCGTTTATTTCTAATGTCATAATAACACGGCAAGTCATTTTTCAACGGAACCATTAGTTTACTGTAGGCTGTTTAAGTTCGATGCCTATTAAGCTGTGTAAACACGTCACCTGTCACGTGTTAGGACCGTGACGTGACGTAGCATCTAAAGGTTTAAGAACGAACGAAATATTTAACAGTTTTAGATGCGGCAAACTATTAACACAACTTAAAAATGGAAAATGAAAAACCCGACACACACTTTACAGATATGCAGGCTTTCTCACGATGCTTTATTTTAACATTGTGCACATGCTATCCAAAATATTAATTAATAAGTTATCAATCAACAATTAGCATTTAAAGTTTTCAATTAACAATTTCTTGGTTCGTCGTGTACTCGCGATGTAAAAGAAATTAATATCTCATGGGGGACGTTGGAGGAAACAGACAAAAACTGAAAAAGGAACGGCGACACCATCTTCCTGGTGCCGAATCAAAATAATAAAAAAAACATGTGTGCAGTTCACATGCGGTAGAAGTGAAAACTTCAAATAAAATGAAATTTAAAAAAAAGTGCGGCATAAAATATAGAAGTTTATTTTTATAGCAAAAAATATTGCAATCCTTATTTTTACACTTAATTCATTAAGTGCATTAAATAAAAAAAAATACTTTTTTCGAGTAAAATTGCTTTTTATGTACCTAAATGGTAAAGTCATTTTATCGAACAAAAATTGATTGACTCCCAAGGTAATAGGTACGTAAAATAAACGCCAGATGGTCTGAACTTATGAAATTGTGAATTGGTATAAGAAGATAAATTTATTTAATATGATTTATTTTATTTATTTAGTAAATTTGTTGATTCGTTAAATAAAATCAAAAATATTTAATATTTCAAGAAAAAGAAAAACAAAGTACATTAAAACCATAGTTCGATGGTGGATTAGAACCCACAACCTTTTGGATTCGCGGTCTATTCGTCGTCCATCGCATTTTATCGCATTTTCTCACAGGCTAATTCTTTTAATCTAAATCTTAGTCTTTTTTTAGTGTTACTTTTTCGTTTCGTCAGTTTCACAAATCACAACGATTCTAAAGAAGTTTTCACTTCAAAAACTTCTTGGCAGGTGGGTTAGCTACCTGCGGCCCCCTGCCAAGCGTGCCAAGCGTGCCAATTGTAGCAAATATCCCTATATAGCAAACTGTAGTCGAGGCCTGTGATCAGTAGTGGACATTGATAAGTGGACCTTAATTGATTCCGACGTGGATCGAACTCGGTGTCCTCCCATACTATGAAATCCAAAAACAAGTTAAGCTTAAGGCTTTCAATATGATGGTAGTACAAAAAATTAAGATTTATCATGAAATAAATAAATATAATAGCAACTTACTATTGCTTTGTTTCTTATGGTGAGAACCGGAGACCCTTTTTACTGGAAACGTGGCATTCTATCTTAGTCCTCATGGGTGACAACGCATCAGCGTTTTGATTTTTAATAGTGGATAAATGTGGATTTCCATGGATCACAGAATCCACTTAGCATCAGGTTCACTGTGTGCTTGTTTGTCACCCTTATTCAATAAAAAAGAAATAATATAAAATATATTTTCCGGGCCAAATTTCAATCACGGCCAGTGTCAATGGAGACTAACCATCTTCATAGGGCAGGATTGTAGTGCCCAAGTGTATGCTCAGGCGCAGATGATCTCTTTATCATCAGCTCTTCCATATTCTAATAGGATGGCGCAGCACCAACAACGTTACGTGCTTTTCCAGGCACGGCGATTCAACACCGCCAACTTCCTGACTCCGGACTTTTAATGAGAACATCTAGATAGAAAAACCCGATAACAGATTTTTTTTCTATCCGGGATTTAACTTGGGACCTCATGATCCGCAATCGCATTTTCGACCACTAGATCAACGAAGCAGTCATGAAATAATACCATATCCAAAACCACCTTTTTATTGCATTCGACCAGTGCCTTGTGTGAAAAATTATAAACCGTTAGAGCATCGACACATGACGTTAAAGTTTATTGACGGAAATCTTGTCTTGAACACGTGACTTTAAAATATATCATATTATTGGAATACATATTAGAAAACGATCGTCATTTTGCCCGTTAAATATATATATATATATATATATATATATATATATATATATATATATATATATATATATATATATATATATATATATATATAGTTTTTTTCCCTTTACAATGACCCTTTGTCCAAAAAAAATCCATTCCAGCATTAAAAAATATTGAGAGTCACACTCACTTATAGAAATAAAAACTACCCTTTCTCTGAAGTTGGAATAAGCAATCTGCATTAACAAATTTTCATTAATATCAGTTGAAGGGTTTCGGAGATAAGCGTGAACGAGCATCGTGACGCGGGATTTTTTATATTAAGGTTTTAAAGAAGTGCGAGTGACTAACGAGAACATATTCCACTTGTTGGTTTGCTGTAGCTTAAACACACTTTCAACTACCAACTCTTCACTAGTTTTTGTTACTTCCTACGATACACGGCAGCATTACGCTTCTATATTAGTTCAGTATTCTGTCAGAGCATAGTCGTTATCGAGCTAACCCATTTGTATTACATTCATTATACAAAAATAGTCATTAAACAAAATTTGTCATTTGAGTTTTGAATGTTTTATTAAAGAAATTGTACAAAAAGGGTTACTATAATATCTAAGAATACATAAATGAACATAATGCCTGGTAACGAGGTGATCACTACCATGTTGGTTCTATAAAAATCAATTCAAAAATTGTACAAAATTAATTATTGTAAAGTGAAATATGTTTAAAAAAAAGTCGTTTTTTTTAAACCAGTGTTAAATAAAAAAATGACTTTCAATAAGTATTATGCAATAATTTATATTGAAAAAAATCGTTCATTCATTCATTCATACAACTGCAGTATAGCCCTTCCACGTATGTATGGAGTGTTACTTCTACATTTCTTACACATATGGCTCTAATACGCCAAACATAAATCGTAAACGTCTTCATTTATCAAAGACTAAACAGTAATTCATAAATAATACCATACATAATATAGCTGCAGCTATGTTTGTCGAGATTCAAAAACACTTGTAGGATGCCGAAGCAGATCGCTAGTCAAGAATAAATGTAGATGTTTATGGGCCACACCATTCACTTACCATCAGGCGAACTGTGCGCTCGTTTGTTACGCTAATTTTATAAAAAATACCTCTAAAAATAAGTAATTGAAGCTCAAAAGACCTAACCAGCAATAAGGCAAACCAAAACGATACATTCGTCAGCGGAACAAAAACGACAAATCGTTGAAAGACCCCACTCGTTTGAATAGGCGAGAGGTGAAAATAACTGGAAAATGGCCAGAGAGGACGAAATTTATTGCGGCAGGCCTTACGCCGGCCAGTGATTGATCCCTTTGCATTGAATGCCGATGAAGTGCGCCGAGCGGCTTTTCAACAGCGATATTTGTGTCGTTTAATTTACGAGTTATTTGTTTTTATAGTCTAGTAGTTTAAATATGTTTTTAATGAAAGTAATAATTCGTTTGGTCGTATCCGACAATCGTAGGTTTGGATGTTTTTCGAGTGGCAGCCTAGTATCAATAAGCAAAGCGTTAGGTCCCACTAGACGGAGTAAGTAACGAACCCTGGTATTAAGACATACAGGAGGTCGATGGATGAATAAGGTAGTTAAGGACCTGTTTTGCATTCCTTGAAGAAAACTTATGTTCTTCAAAGGCGGACTTGTGTCTTGGTTTTGATGATGCTATATACTTTATTTTGCTACAATCCTCTGACTTACACAGCGTAACATCATTGCAAATGTCGAAATTGTTATAAAATGCAATATTAACACCATTACATCCTAAACAGAAACTACTATAAGTTACAACAAGGTTTTATAATTAAACTGAAATGGCAAACGAACTTACAGTTCACCAAGTCGTAAGTTACTACAGTCTATTATGCAGCTAACTTCAGAAGGCTACAGATACGTTGTCACCTCTGACGACTAAGATAGAATGCCTCACAGTCTATAATTGTACTGTTCTATATACCCTTCAGGGGAAATATTAAAAATACTACCTCATATGGCTTAGCACCATCCTCCGTTATGCCGAAAATACGAGTATTGCAGCATTAATTTTGAAATAAATATAAGGTAAAGTTGACTAATGTTAAGTTCTATGTTAGACGAAAACAAGATTCCGTAAAATTTTCTCGATAGAAAAAAAATCCAAAGTTACCTTCAAACTGAAAAATAAACCGCTGCTAATCATAAAATACTTTAAATTAGATTATGAAACTTTGCATACTAACTGAACTAACTATAAAGCAGGGCAGGGCAGGCAAGCTTCAATAAACTTCACTTCATAAACTATCGGCGTCTTGTAGCTTGTTCCTTGCCGCCCGGTCAGTGTCGCTTCGGCCGTTAAAGGGGTAAGATATGTCATTTACGATCAGGATACACATTACGCAACAGGACGACGTAAAATTAAAATGGGAAATAACCGTAATAAAAATAAGTAGCGACTGGGTTTGAAACAGGTATAAATATGATAAACCTAATGAAATAAGGATCTAACGACTTATCTACTTACAGTATTAGTGATTACAAACATGTCGGTACATAGCATACGACGCGCGGGGAAGTGAGGGCGAAATTAGAATTTGAGCTGAGTTACTATATCCCCTTCAGACTGGAATAAAGCATGCCAAGCTTTGTTATTTGGCAACAGAAATTGGTTGTTGTGGTGCCTTTCCACCCAGACAGACTCCTAGGTGAAAAGAAATTTCACCATCTAGTCAATATCATTAAACGAAGATACTTCTGTATTAATAAGTTAGTTAGAGTTACAGCCTATATACGTCTCGTACCTGGGCACAGTCCTCCGCTCATTTCTGTGAGGGTTTTAGGGCAAGGAATTGTCAGCCGCGCTGCCCCAGTGCGTGTTGGCGAAATTCAAATGTCTTCGAAATATTTTTGTTTTATTTCTCATACATTCAGATTTCCTAACGATGTTTTCCTTTACCACCGAGCACGTGGAAAATCAGCACTTAAAATTACAATTAACAATTTCATTGGTGCCGGCGGGGATCGAACTCTGTTTGCTCGTGTACTGTGAAATTTACATTTACATTTACATTTAACCATCTGATCTACCACGGCTCTATGTTAACGATTTCTTATGTTTACGCGAACACTACATATTAAATAAAACTATTTATACGGATTTTATCGCGTTTAATTAACTTATTTCTCACTCCCGATGTTTCGGGTGGTTTACAGTACCCATGGTATCTTCCTTTGAAAGATCCACTCAAACACACACAAAAAGCTTATCAAAATTGGTCAAGCCGTTTGCGAGTTTTTGCGAGGCTTATAACACAAGCAATTTATTTATATAAATAGAGATGAATTTATCGCTACATTAAAATTATTTTTTATTTATAAAATCCAGAAGTTAAATTCGAATTATTCCCCGTACTAACTTAAATGCCGGTATGTCCGGAACACAGAACTACAGGTAGTTCAGAGCCCTCAGAGCTCACCCATGGGAGCTATACGGACTGCGCAGAAAGTACGGTCGAATTGTATGACTCATTTTATTGTTAATAAACTGTTAACCTGAGGAAATAAACTTGTTACTATATTGCTTTTGTTAAACTCAACACTTGGTGAAATGACGACATGGTAAAGTTGCAGGAAGTTGATGGATGCAGGACAGAGTTTTGTGGCGTTCCTCGAAGGAGGCCTAGGTTTTGCAGTGAACTTATGACAGGCCATGTCGGTAACGGTAATAGTCTCTCACCGTTTTTTACTGGCGGCGTTAAATCACCGTCAGCTATTAGAATCATATAGGAAAATCCACTATCATCTATTACCATCATCCTGTGAGTGTTATTAGAGCGACACAGGAAATGAAAAAAAGAAAGATAATATCTCAGCTATGAGGCAATCTATGGAGGACTTATCGCAGTCTTTATAAAATAAAATATCAATTTATTTGATAACCATACAGTATTATTTAATTTATCTCCTTTAGGACTAAAAACTATAAAAATATAGAGTATCAGAAATCAGTGATCTCTCAACTTTATGCCCCAGTAAGTAACGATTATATTTTAGAAAAATATTTACCTTAAAATATGTAGATGTTACATTTTCTTTAATTCCATTATATGAATACAGATCCGAAATATCTGTTATATTGTCCTCCAGACCAATTTCGATCACGGCAGCCTGCTTTGGCAGTTTATTTTTATTCAAACTTAATTAATACCGTTTCGCAGGATTGGATAATTTACGATGTATGTGTAAGCACACGGACAGAGAGTAAGTAGTATTCCCTCACTCTCATAGTCAGACGGGACTACAATCCGCCACAACCGCGCTGAACCAACGGCTTAACTTTTATTCCGAGGCACGATTGTGAAACCCGGCTAACTCCCTGACCGTGTTTCTACTGAGAATTTCTTGACGAAATAACTCAACAACCATTTTTTTGGGTTCGACCCGGAATGCGTACCCGGGAGCTCATGATCAACCGCGTTCATGCCCACTAGACCAACGAGGCAGTTGAAACGTTTTTTTCGTCAATAAAACATATTTGTAGCTATAATAATAGTACACTAGTACTGTATGTACATTGTGGCTAAATAAAAATATTTACTTTAAAAACTTTAATATTTACTTTTTAACTGTCAATTTGATGGAAATGCCATTTTTGCTATTGGGGGTCGAACTAGTGTACTAAAAAACTTTATTGCAAGTGTTTTACCCTTAGACTACCTCGGCTCTCTCAGTGCGTATTTTAGAATACGGATCATTAAAACAATTTTTACTTCGCTATCTTCATTAGCATATAAAAGTTCACAGATGAAAATATATCTCTCCCACAAAAGAAATCATCTTCAAAGTATCTTAATCTTTACTCTCCGAAGACGAATTGGCGATTGACGATGACGATGACGATGATGGTCTTATTATCAACCGGTGATAGATCGGCGTATCGCTTGTTACTTCAGCTGACTGATTCGTTGGCCTTTACTGTTTACTATAGTTTGCTGCGCACATCATCGTTATGGATTCTATCACGCATAGAAACACTAAGCATAGCTCTATTTACAGTTCAAACCAAGAGATGGGCAGAAGGGTCTTTCTAATAACTGAAAAAGAAAAAACTACATAATAAATTGAATTGAATTGAGCTGCGGTTGCCAACCTACCTGCCAAGCGTGGCAACACTAGCAATTATCCCTCCCATGATACAGTCTATGAGGAGGCCTATGTTCAGCAGTGAAGTTTTGATAGACAAAAGCTTAATAGGAGGAAACACATTGTTAGTACCTAAACAAAAGTGAAAACAGTTCTGGTAGCCAATTCACCAGTCTTCAGGATTTCTCAATTATATAATAAGTGCGGTGCGTCAATAGATGTGGACGTTATGTCTCTAGCCAAGTTTAAAGCCACAGTAAACGATACATTATTTAAGTATCTAGGTGTAAGTCACTGTTTTATTCTCATCATAGTATTTGGGTGTTTTTGTTTTATTCAATAAAGGTGACAAACGAGCAGACAGTCCACGTGATGGTGAGTAGTTGCTATGGCCCATAGAAAATTACATTTATCATAGATTAAGAATCAAAACGCAGATGCGTTGTCACCCCTGAGCCCTGAGGACTAAGATGGAATGCCTCGTTCCCAGTAAAAAAGGGTCTCCGGACACTCACCATACGAAACACGGCAGTATTAAGCTGCTAATTTACGCTAGTACACTGTGAAAGCGTGGTCCTTTCCCAGTCGAGCTGACCCATTCGAACTAGTAATAATATAGAATGAACCATAATATAGCTGCAGCGTGGCTTTACAACGTAGAAAATAATTGTGTGTTAATAGATATACACGTCATGTCTCTAACCAAGTTTAAAGCCACAATAAACGATACATTATTTAAGTAACTTTGTGTAAATCATTATTTTATTCACATCATATTCTTTTGGTGTATCCTAAGTATTTGAATTTACGTATTTGGAATTACTAAATAACGTTTTAGTAACTAGAAGCATACGGTGTATACCTTTAATTGATTGTGCAATTAGTATCTGACGAGTGCATGCTATTTCTGCGTCGTTGCAACAATCGTTGAGGGTCTTAAATAAATAAATAAAATCGTTAATGTTGAAATATGTTACTAACGTGTCTCCTTTCTTAACTCTTTTTTTACTAGACTCTTAGTTCAAATAGATAGGGCGCTGCTCACCGGCAGACAATTCACTCAGTCATTGGAACAACGCCATAGCTCTCGCCTGATGAGAGTGTGTCTAGACCACACGGGCTAGTGCGAACACCTAACAAACTATTATATTTTAAGACAGCTTACGTCTTCTTCAATTTATAATGTATGCTCTTTGAGAAATTAAAATTTAGTTCCACACTATAAGGTTGAAATGAGTAATTTTTTTTAATTTAAATGCAACAACGATAATAATGAGTTTATTTATTAAAGTATCAACCCATTTATGTCTAATACATTTTGCATCTAAGGCAATGAATCATAGAAGTATTATATACATACTAAAATACCAATTAAACCCTATTATGAATTAAAATATTGTTACGAGCTTAGGGTTCGTGACAATAAAAATTGCCGATAAAATTACCTAAATTAACACTTTAATTTACTTTACACAAACTAAAGTTAAAAACACTAATAATTAAACACACTAATTCACTTAATTCCGCTCTGAAGCTTCGCTTGTTTCGTCAAATCAACTCTACTCCATCGCATCTTGCAGCGCCTATATATTTAAATTAGCAAAGAAATATCCAGAATGTTCAAGTAAACACGCGGAAGGTACCGAGCGTTCGAGTTTCGACTAGGCGCTGTCAGTTGAGTGATTTGTGATGTCATTTTCTCAATGCTCCCCTCGCTCTCGTTCCTGACACTAGATGGCGCTAGTGTATCGTTGACTGGAGCGCGTAACACTGCCCCCTCCTAAGACATGCTCGTCCCGAGCATTATCGGCCCCATAATAACGCGCCAAGCGATTCACATGGACGATCTTAGGAGTCCCTCTTGCGCCTTTTTGTAACGGCTCCGCAATGTCAAATGCTGTTCTATCCCGTGATGCACCAACATTGTACAATTTCGGTGCTCCTCTACTACTTGTCTGAGGTCCCCGCACGGCCACACAACTTGTACATGTACGACACCAATCCTCGACATCGTCACGATAATGGACCCAGTAAAACTGTTCTCGGACCTTCAGTAGTGTTCGTTTAACTCCCAGATGGACTCTTGAACGACCATTATGGCACAGCTGTAGAACATTCGGCACTTTAGCTTTAGGGACAACCATTTGCAAACGACAGCTGTCCCTTCGACCATTATCCCATTTACGGCACAGGACTCCATCCTGAATCAGCAAGCTGTCCCATTGGGCCCAATAGCTTTTCGTGGTTGAAGTCATCGCTGAGACGTCCCTCCACTTAGGCTTGGTAGCACGGGCATTCATCCATCCCAGAATCGGCTTGATGTCCGGATCTTCCTGCTGTGCATGTCGTAGGCTGTCCTTCCACCCGTTGCTGAGGTGGTCTGTCCTGAGCATCCTCACGGATACCACTTCCATACTCTCTTGCCTACTACAATGGTTGCAATCTTCAGGACAAGGTCTTCTTGTCAATGCATCTGCGTTGCCGTGAGATTTCCCGCTGCAGTGTCTGATAGTGAAGTCGTATTCCTGCTGCTGCTGGGCGGTGCTGTTAGCCGCACTTCCTTTCTGAGACCGTTCACCTTCCCTTCGTAGGGTGTGCTCAGGGCAGCTGGACCGAAGATGGCCCCTTTCCCCACAGCCATAGCACCTAGGGCTGTATCTTTTATTGTGGTTGCGAACCGTAACTGCTGTAACCTCCCTAGCGTGAGGTGAACGATGATCCTGTCGCCGCCAGGCAGTGTCGTTAGCTGCACTACCCTCTCGAGATCGATCAACTCTCCTTTCCACGGTTCGCTTAGGGCAGCTGATTCGAAGATGGCCTTCTTCCCCACAGCCATAGCACCTAGGGCTGTATCCTTTGTTGCGGTCGCGAACTGTAGCTGCCGCACCCGCCCTGACGCGATGGGAACGATGATCCTGCCGCACGGCTTCCACTTCCAGTGCATGGGCCAAGGCGTTCTTAAGCGTCTCGTGGTGCCCGAGCCTCACAGCAGCTCTGATTTCCAGGTCGCGGATGCCGTCGATGAATGTCTGCACCACGTTCCCTTCAATGAGCGCAGGTACAGACTGGTATGCTTTTCGAACCATCTTCTCCACCTCAAGGGCCCACTGCTGCAGGTTTTCGTTGCTGCGCTGCACGCGATCTTTAAGCTGCGCGCGAAAGACGTGTTCCAGATGAGCGTCGCCATATCTCGCTTCCAAGGCCTCAAGAAGCTGCTCATAGGTCACTTTCTTACCGAGAGCTTCCAACACAGTTAAGGCTTGGTCGCGCAGGCCTAGGGTGAGTGCAGTCATGGCTTGGCTTTTATTCCAGCCGTTCGCCTCCATGACGGCCTCGAACTGGATTTTGTAGGCCGACCAGGAAGAGGTAACGTCGAACGGTGGCACCTTGAACCCACGTAGCGAAGGTGTTGTGGCTGCTACGGGAGCTGTTGTTCCATCCCCAAGTTTGAAGTTGTACAGCGTTTTCTTCACGTCAGCCATTACGTTGTCAACCCGATTGTTTACTTGGTCGATTCGGGTTTCGGCCTCCAACAGGCGGTTGTCATGTTGAAAAACCTTATCCTTCACCTCCCTGATCTCCTTCCCGAAGGTAGCGTGAAGGTCCTTCATGAGGAGCATCTGCTCTTCCAACCGACGGGCCTGTTCCTGCAGCATCACCATCAGAGCGCCTAAATCAGGTGCTGCAGATGCAGGAGCTACTGACGGACCGGCCTCCGTTGCCGGCGGCTGGCCCTCCGACGTCTGCGGCGTTGCACCACCAAATCTTCGTTGGTCCGTCTCCTGCTGGCGTTGACTTCGGGTACGGACACCCTCCGTTTCCTCCTTAGGTAAAATCGGCATTATTTTATCCCACTTCTGACACCAATTGTTACGAGCTTAGGGTTCGTGACAATAAAAATTGCCGATAAAATTACCTAAATTAACACTTTAATTTACTTTACACAAACTAAAGTTAAAAACACTAATAATTAAACACACTAATTCACTTAATTCCGCTCTGAAGCTTCGCTTGTTTCGTCAAATCAACTCTACTCCATCGCATCTTGCAGCGCCTATATATTTAAATTAGCAAAGAAATATCCAGAATGTTCAAGTAAACACGCGGAAGGTACCGAGCGTTCGAGTTTCGACTAGGCGCTGTCAGTTGAGTGATTTGTGATGTCATTTTCTCAATGCTCCCCTCGCTCTCGTTCCTGACACTAGATGGCGCTAGTGTATCGTTGACTGGAGCGCGTAACAATATCATACCTAAAGTAATTGTTTATAACCTATAGCGTCCGATGCATCCTCTGCCAGTGATTATAAAATATATTATCAGAAGACACCTGAGCAACGACGTTAACTAGTTCATTTGTAGGGTTACGCACAGTTTCCCAAAAACTGGCCGTTTTACGACGTAACACTGAGTTGAAGTCAGGTATAGCAGCAAATCAAATCAATCAAAAAAAATAGAAATCTAAGTCCATAACCCTATTTCTCTCGTCCCACGGCATTGTTACTTTACGGGTAATCACATATCTGTGTCTTTCTTTATTTGAAGCTGATTTCAGCTGTCCATTAGCCTGCATTAGTTGTATTTCTAATACATATCTATATAAATGTGCAGTACGTATGTATGTTTAGTAATGGTGACAAACGCATACACAGTCCACCTGACGGTAATTACAGGATGGGCCACGAATTAGTTAACATTTAAAAAAATCGTATAAAAAAACCATTTGACATATTTTTAAAATTGTTTATTTATAAGAAAGCTTGTTACTTCCACCGTTACGGCCACCGTTTCGACTTTTGCACTCTTCTAAGCGAGTACCAAAATTTTCGAATACTCGACGGCAAAGAGACTGCGAGATTGCCGACATTTCTTCGCTGATTTTTTCTTTTAGGTGACGTAGTGTATTTGGTTTGTGGATATAGACACGACTCTTTAAATACCCCCGTAAAAAGAAGTCTGCTTGGAACAGATCTGGGCTCCTGGGTGGCCATGGGATGTAGGTGGTATGGACCAAAGACACCAACATATATTTTATTTTTATTTGCTCGGACAACTAATAGCTAATTTACAAAAAAATATGAATGTAATTAATATAACAAAAACTTTGCATATCAGAAGATATATAGGCAAATAACAATACACAGAAGTAAACAGAACTTATCAAAAAGAAAAACGTTATAAGAATGTGAACTTAATCTACTTTCGATTAACAGCCTGCATGTGGATACGTCGTCACTCACAAAGACTAAGATAGAATGCTTAGAAACCAGTAAGAAGATTCTCTTGTTCTTTAAACTCACAATACGAAACACAACAGCAATAAGTAACCATTTTCTTCTAGTTATAATATATATATATATATATATATATATATATATATATATATATATATATATATATATATATATATATAGGTACTACTTCAGTAATGTGTGTTTGTTACTGATCTCGTCAAGTAAGCGATTTAGAAGTCGACTAATTGTGATAAAAAAATTGTGAATGTTTGCGTGGGTCCCAGGGTGGTTTACATTCACAATCGAATCCAGTAGACTGTTGTCAAGATCTGGAAATGGCCCGTCCGAAGCCGTAGGGGCTCTCTAGTATTTATTTTATTTACCGACTTAAAAATGAGGGAGGTATTCAATTCGAGAGTATGTTTTTTATGTGTGTTACCTGAGAACTTTTCTCTGGATAAACTGATTTTAACGATTCATTTTATATCCGAAAGCTAGTACTTCTTTTGTGGTTCCACGTAAATTTATTCAAGATCTGACTAGAATGTTTTTAGTTATCCTTAATAATAGTTGCGTATATATTTGACTATTCTTCTCATTTTAATAATATTGAAGTCGGTCGTAGAACATGTTTGATTTTACCATTTATCAATAATAATATTAAAGTTTTAAAACACTAGAAAAATTACGAAAACAAATGTTTACTGTGATCATAATATAACCTGCGATGATAATAGGTGTTTCCACTTTAGTGAATTTTAATAATGACGAAGATGTACAAATGAAAAAGATTACAAAAATCGATCTATAACTACCACCACGATTTCGCACTTCATTGAACCTCCTTCACTGCTATTTTATCAATCCGTACCACACATACCTTAAAGGTGAAATTTATTACTATCAGGTTCACGGATGGCTAGATCGCCGCCCGGGCATTCCCCATACAGGTTTGATTTAGGACCTGCAGACACAAGCGTAGACACTGAATTAAAATCTAGATTGCCAAATAAGAAAAGAAAAAAGTAATTCTTTTTTAAATTTTTAATTCTTTTTATTTGCCGTTTCGACGTCCTAAGTTTTCTAGATTTTAATACCAATGTATAATTGATAAATAAAATTTTCCTTTCGCTTACCGTGTGGTGCCAGTGTGAGAATTCCCCATCCACTGCTCCATATCGTCTCACGGGTATCGAAAAGGCAATCGAGGGAATCTGAAACAGGGGATGGGCGGCAGTATCCTCCTGATAGCAGCTTAATATAATAATACTGCGGTTACCACCCCGCTTGCCAATCATGGCAACTATGCCAAAAACCTCTCTATAAGGCAATCTATGCTCGTAGCCCTTTTTCAGTAGTGAAAATTTTATAGGCCGAAATGAATAGATGGAAGGATGGATCTCGCTTACGCCTGACGTAATACCCTGATAAGCGACAAATAGTAGCGTTAAAGGTGCGTGACGTCTGGTACTGCGATGGAAATAGAAAAACCTTACGCCTGCGGAAAGATAGCAATATTTTTTTCATATAATAAATGTGACAAACAAGCATACATCCCACCTGATGGTGTGTGGTTGCTGTGGCCTATATACGTCTACAATAATCCTTAATTACGAATTAAAATGCAGATGCATTGTCACCCTTGAAAACTAAGATGAAACGCCTCATTTCCACTGAAAAGAGTTTTCATTTCTCTAAACTTACCATTTGAAACATAGCAGTATTAAGTTAGAATCGAATCGACTCATTCAAGCTAAAATCATAATGTAGCTGTAGCGTGGCTTCAACACGTAAATATGGCATTTTACTTACGCCATACAGAAAATAGACCGGTTCCGGGCAGCTGTGTCAAACAGCGGGTTTTGCCATAGTTACCAGGTGTAGCCGCGCAGCCGTCGCACCGCAAGCGAAACACACCGAAGCCTAAATCACGCTATCAAAATTCCGAGTCATAAACAGTATATATAGAACATCTCCGAACTATCACACGGAGTGTTGGCCGCTCCCCGGGCATAACACCTTGCCCGGCGGGAGATCTCCCCTTTTCATTCCACCGCCCACAGTGATGACCACCCGACGTGATCTGAACACGCCAACAACCTTCGGAAACTTAAAGCTTCATCATCGTCATAAAATACCCCACCCATTCGCTCCCGATCAGATATCGTCTGCAGTCTTCATATCCTGCAAGCCATCTAGCTTCACAAGGTTCATCGCAGCATTGGAATAATAATGCTTCCTGTTCTTTCAAGCTACTCTCTGCGCTATACAGTGTTCGGCACGGCTCTGAGGCTTACTGCTCACCTGTGCTTCACAGTACTCTCGCAGATTACTTGCCTTCTTCTCGACTCGCCGCAGACTACAAGGCAATCTCCTGGCACTTTTGTCGGAAACGAGGCTGCACTATCGACTTCCGGTCTGAGCATGGGGGTGATGTAGCGGCGCAGCCGTCGCACCGCAAGCGAAACGCACCGAAGCCTAAATCACGCTATCAAAATTCCGAGTCATAAACAGTATATATAGAACATCTCCGAACTATTACACAGAGTGTTGGCCGCTCCCCGGGCAGAACACCTTGCCCGGCGGGAGATCTCGCCTTTTCCTTCCACGGCCACACCAGGCTTGAGAGGCAGGATAGCAACTGTAGTCCCTTTATTATTTTGGTGTTGCTATCAGAAAGAAAAAGGGCTGCTGCCCATTTCCTGATTCAGTTTTCCTCTGTCCTCCAAAAAAAAAACAGTGTCTGTTACTGTACTGTGTGACTGTAGTGACGATGATATAGGTTAGTGGATATTCTTGCACCGTCACTACACGCACACATC
Organism: Parnassius apollo; assembly: GCA_907164705.1. NCBI lineage: Eukaryota > Metazoa > Arthropoda > Insecta > Lepidoptera > Papilionidae > Parnassius > Parnassius apollo. The sequence continues at coordinate 1,425,270 of CAJQZP010001531.1, forward strand.
GTAAGAAAAATCTTTAATCAGTCCCGCGTCACCAATACGGTGTCACACTTCATTAAACCTCTTTTACCGACTGCTTTTGTTATACCCCTACCTTTGCTCATAGTAAGGACAAATTTATTACTATCGAGTTCACGCTTGACTAGGCCACTGCCCTGGCACCTGCCAGCTAGTGTTGATTTAGGGCGCCTAGACGCAGGACGCTGAATTAAATTCTAAGTCGCAATTTAAGGATGAAAATGAATCACCTATACGGATGTTCGCTTTGGACAACCTTTACAAAAATGTAATTTCCACGGAGTTTTTTTTTTGCTTGCTAATATAATTAAATGATAAATATTTTTTCTCTTTATTTGATAATAATATTACGATATTTAAATTGATATTTTATGATATAAATATAAGTTATAAAGCTTACTGTATACCGATGCCATAAACTACTAATTTACGTAGAGCCATACAGCAGCTATATTACGGTTGTTGCAAGAATGAGTCGGCTCGACTGGGGAAGGACCACGCTCTCACAGAATACCAGCGTCAAACAGTAGCTTAATGCTGCTGTGTTTCGTATGGTGAGTGTAGAGATCCGGAGACCCTTTTTACTGGAAACGAGGCATTTAACCTAAGTCCCCACGGATGACAACGCATCTGCATTTTGATTCGTAATAGATGTAGATGTCTATGGGCCACAGCAACCACTTACCATCAGGTGGACTGTGTGCTGGTTTGTCATCCTATCCTATAAAAAAAGCCTGCGGCAGTCCGTTGCTGAACATAGCCCTCTCCTAAGGCGTGGTACTTAGATCTTTAGCTACACGCATCCACTTTCTACCAATAGGTTTTAATTATGATTTACTTTCTTATGTTTCACAAGAAACGTAAGAATGCATACCTGATTTACAAATAAGTTGAACACTCGTAAACTTATTGAGGAAGCCCTCCCCCCCCCCCAGTCTTTTTTCGCAAAAACTAAATGACATTAAACTTCAATACATCCGAGCAAATTAGATTTCACTTACCATCAGGTAAGCCGTAAGACCTCCTAAGGATGCCTCGTTTAAAGGCGAAACACGTGTAGTAGTGCGACTGCTGATCATGAGGTCCTGGGTTCGAATCCCGGGTCGGTCCAAAAAATTAATTATTGAAGAAATTCTCAGTAGTTGCCCGGAGTCAGGAAGTTGGCGGTGTCTCACCCCCGTGCCTCGGAAAGCACGTAAAGCCGTTGGTGCTGCGCCTCTCCGGTTGTGTCGCTTACCGTCCCATCGGATTATGAGAGTGAGGGAATAGAGAGTGCACCTGTGCTTGCGCATACACTTGGGCACTGTAACCCTGTCCTGCGCCGATGGCTAGCCTCGGTTGAGGAAGGCCGCCGTGGCCGATATTCGGTCTGAAGGACATTAGGAGTAGTAGTACTGGGATTAGTGGTAACGGGAACAGTGCACGCATTAAGGTAGAGCGGTAGGCGCTCTTCACACTAGGAAAGACATATTATTTGTTTTGTTTTCAATTGTTCCCCTGTTCTATAAAAAAAATCTTACATATTTACTTACACGTGGCACTAGCAGTATTAATGAGCTTTTGAAAACGCCTGAAAGCAATAACTGTAAACAAATGTAGAATACATTTCGTCCTCACCGGCACTGAGGGACAAATTAAGCCTGTAGTTAGCAATCCAGACGCGGCGCTCGTAACGTTCCTTGTCACTCGCACTGCGAATGCTAATGCACCTGCACTTTTTCCTAATAACGAGCACGTTGAGACATTTAAAAAGAAACTAAAGTTTTAAATACTAGAAGGAACACTATACACCCATCCCACTGCTAGGCTCGGGATTTCTCTAATTTTTGCAAACTATTCTATCTATTCTATAGATAGAATTATATATATCCCCATAGATTGTCTCAAAAGGAGGATTTCGCAATAGATGCCAAGCTTGGCAGGAAACCACAGCTTTTTTATAGGATAGGATGACAAACGAGCACACAGTCCACTGATGGTAAGTGGTTGCTGTGGCCCATTGACACTACATCTATCATCGATTACGAAACAAAGTGCAAATGCGTTGACGTCCGTGAGGACTTAGGTGGAATGCCTCGTTTCCAGTAAAAAGGGTCTCCAGTTCTCTACACTCACCATACGAAACACAGCAGAATTAAGCTACTATTTGACGCTGTTATTCTGTGAGAACATGGTCCTTCCCCGGTCGAGCCGACCCATTCGTGCTACAACTATACTACTAATATAACTGCAGCATGGCTCTACCACGTAATAAATTTTATAAAATTTTTAAATAACAAAAAAATATTTTTATTATTTAAAAGTTTTTATCAAGATGCTGCTGATCATCTCCTGTTTTAATTTCTCTCTGTCGCATCTCACGACACCCACGGTACGATATTGGATGGTGAATTTTCTTACACCGCCATTGCACCGTCACTCCTCCAAACTTTGTGCGACGATTACAAGATTTTATATGTGATAGAGCGATATTAAAGTTGTAGCGCGAATGTATCGGCTCGACCGGGGTAGGTCCACGCTCTCACAGAATAGTTTGATGATATAGTATGGTGAGTATAGAGAACCGGGGTGATACCGTATCTGCAATTTGGTTCTTAATCGAGGATAGATATAAATGTCTATGGTTCACAGCATCCGTTTACCATGCGGTGGACTAATTTACTAATTTGTCACTATTATAGACTATTGTCATTATTATAGACTAATTTAAAAATAGTACTAATTTGTCACTGTTATTCTATAAAAAAATGATTTTGTTTTAGCTAATGTGCGCGCATAGAACAAAACCAGAACTATGTTTATCTATTTGAAAATATTAGTCGGGAAAACTAGTGATCCCAGCTTCGACCCACCCCTAAACCTCACTATCATTAACAAACAGTCAGCCTAACCCTGGCATCGGCGCGGAGTCAATAGTTCAATATTTATGAGCCTGGGGTCTCTATCATTCATAGTGATGTTTTACAATAAATATCGATATGTGGAGATATATTTCTGTCATGAATATGGAAATATAAAATTATTTTATTGATGTTGATTTATTTTTTGTTTAATTATTTTTCCTGCAATAACACAGTTGATCATTGTGTACAGAATTTAAAATACTATTACTGTAAATATCAATTATCTGTGGATTTTGTTTTGATTTATTGAGCCAGAAAGATATTAAAATAATTTTACAAATTCTCAAAATAAAACTTTCCATAAAAATGTTTGGATTTTACCAGTAAACTACACATTAATTTTGCTGGTAGTCAAATAATAATCTTGTTTGTAAATATTTTAACATTATATATCTCATTTTAATAAAAACAGAGAGTCAGAGGAACTCTCGTAAAGGTAGTATATTTTAATTATATTTTCAGTTAATTTATTTATAGTTGTGTAAACAACTCAATTGCATAAAATGAAATGAAATTAACAGAAGTATATAACGTCTCACTCAAGAGAATAGGCATAGTCCTCTCCTTTATCCTCTCATTTATGAGAGGGTTTCAGAGCAATTAAATCTCCGCGATGCTTTAGTAAGTGTTGGCGAACTTCATATGCATATGCCTCAAAACATTTTGTTTCTAATATATGCGGGTTATAATGCCATGTTTTTCTTCACCTACGCCACTTGGTAAATCAGCATATAAAAATTCATCTAAAATTTTATCGGTGCCGCTGGGGATCGAATTTTTGTAAGATCACCGTGGTCACAATACCATATAACACAAAATACCTGGAATACTATTTGACATTAATGCTACGTCAATTTTCAACCTTGTCAGAGAGAAAAAATAAGCAATCAAAATCAGCGCTGCGCTTTTCTTTGGTTGGTGTTAGTACACTTTGAAATAGCTGATCCATCGATTGGTGATTTGTTCCCGGATCGTAGTAATTATGATGTCTAATAATGTAGTAAATGCCCCCAGACGAGCGTACTTCATATTTAATAATCATTTCACGGCACCATTCGATATAAGACACAAATAAAAAGAAAGTAATTTCGATATAACAAATATACACTACCCATCACTGTTAACAGTGGTCAAGTCGACGAGATTTATGCGCGGGACAAGTGGTCCCGGTCAGGTGCGCTGATTTATAGCCGCGGCCGGTGACGTGGGGTCGCGCTGACCAGCATCGTTCACGGGTTCTTTTCACATGGACCGCACGTTATGTTTGCTTTAATTACTAAATATATACATAAAGTACCCAGCAATTCATGACAGGGTTAAATTAATTTTTCAGTTACGAAATTATTTATGTTATTTTATTCTGTGATGATTTTAAAATCCGCATATTAAAATGTCTATATCATAATAACTAACATTCGAATAAAATTATTCGGCTGATTAAATCATTTGCTTTACGTTCGTAAATTGTTGAGTCGATATTTTTTTATAGAATAAGACTAACAAACAAACGCACGCTCCTCCTGATGGTAAATGGGTATTGTGGCCCATATGCTTCCAAATCTATGGATTAAGGATCAAAATGCGGACCCTGAGGACTAGGATGGAATGCCTGGTTTCCCTGAAAATGGGTCTCTGGTTTTCTACACTCACCATACGAATCACAGCAGCATTAAGCTGGTATCTTACGCCAGTACTCTGTAAGAATGTGGTACTTCCCTGGTCGAGTCGACAAATTAGTGCTACAACCATAATATAACTGCAGCGTGGCTCTACCACGTAAAAAATTATACGGATTAATATAATTATATCGAATAGTTGGTTATCAATCAATTGCTTAATGGTTCGATTATGATTTATCTTTACTAATTTTATTATTAATCAATAAAGTTAAGATTTTTACTTTTCAATGATGTTTTGCGTCACATCACTCGAGGCTATTTCTACAATATTCCGTTTGAGGTTTTCCGGAGTGGAGATTGGCATTAGATACAAAGCATTTTATCAGCCAACTTCAGAAAAGGTAAGGAAGATGCACCAGCAGTGTTTATTTTACATGAACCATTTCAAGCTACATTCGACCCTTCCCCCCTCCGTATAAATCAAAACCTATTAGGTCTATTCACTTGTAATGGTGTATGTAAACCGATATTAGTTCTTGAGTTATTAAGGTTCGGAAAGTAACACGATTCACTGATTCCCTGACTCATCAAAAACCTCAATTTCTTTACCACAACTATGGTCTGAACGGGCGCTGTACATTCCTCTAACTGTGATTTAAGGAGTGCTTGGACACAGGGTTGCGCACATACTCATGCACTCGTATAATCCTGGCCTGTGCCGGTGGCTAATTCTCGTTAGACTGCCCGCCGTGACCGAATTTGGTATGGAATACATTTTTATTGTTTTATTCGCCTCAAAATACACTAGCTTTTTTTGACGCAATAGCTATTAATAATAGCGCGCTACGTTTGATACAAGACATCATATATTTGGGCGGCATTCGATTATAAAAATTACCAATTTTTTTCAATATATACAACAACCAAAAAATCGTAGTAAACATGTAGAGGTTGGGAAAAATCTATGTACTGTGAAGAACCAGCAAGAAACCCACCGGAACTTTAAAAAAAAAGCGTAACTTACAATATAATATTTACACAATTGTTATAAAAACATTTAGAAACAGTACAGTAGCAATCACCTCATTCCAATGGTTTATTATTGTCAATCATGTCCTTTTTTGTAGTATAATAACTATACACTATATATATACATAACTAAACAACTTAACCCTAATATTTTTTTAACCTTTTGATAGATAAGATTTGCATATTTTCTCGGACTTTGTTGCTAAAGCGTATATATTTGCCCCATGGAGGAATTACTGACTGCTTGGAGTCGAATAACTGGTATAACTAACTTGTGCTTGTTCCGGTGAAGAGAATTATAATTCCATATCATTGCGTGGATTTCGTACTCAACGACAGAGGGAAGCAAAACAGGAGATGAACCTGGCAAAGGCGGCTACTATAGTGTTATAAACCTATGAGACAATCTATGTGGAAAAGATATGATCTGTAGTGGACTTTTGAGACGTTAATGAATGAGTAATTAATTATAAGATTAACGCGTCTACCTGTTTTATTGTAAATCTTTATTTATCTTATATTTTTATGTAGCGCTAAAAAGATCCAACACACTTAAGTCAAAAATACCTTCATATTACGTACGCGTACGTAGAGAATATCCATGACCCCATTTCTTCCATTGGGTGTCGTAAAATTCGACAGATGGAAACAGGCAGGAGATGTGCTGCCGCATCTTCCTGATAAAAACTATTGTACAACATTAAAACTGCAGTTGCCAACCCGCTTGCCAAGCGTGGTAACTATGGCAATATACCCCATATTAGCAACATCTATCAAATCTGATGTAATTGTTGGGTCCGTCTAGGATATGATCACAAACTGCAGACTTCCCGGAACGTTGATGCTTCACGTATATGTTCTTTTACGCGGGTCCTAATTGATCTTTTTGTTTGTCCTATATAAGAGAGACCACATTCACAATCAAGCTTGTACACTCCTGCATCTTGTAGAGGAATATGACACTTGACGGATGGTAGGAACTGACTAATCTTCTTCGGCGGCTTGTAGAATGTTCTAATAGAAGCTCGCTTCAAGATATAGCCAATCTTGTCTGTGACACCTCTGACATATGGTAGTACAGCAGGCACACGCTCGACTGTGTGTGCCTGTGTGTGTATTTGATAGACCACAAATCCTCGCGAAAGAACACCGATTCCTACCAAGGATGTTACGTGAGGCTATTGAAATTAAAAAACATCCTAATTTCAATAGAGAAGGAGGCTGGGTACTACCACCTGCTTGGGATCCTATAATCAATAAAATTAAAACTAAACCCAAGCATACCACTGCAAGACCTCAGGACATAGTCAGTTCATTTTGCATAGATCGGACCATAAACAATAATTAAAAAAGCTGAAGGTACTCCGGGTTTAACAATGACATCGGGACGTCAGTCATCTCAGTCCCCCTTGACCATGGGTGCTGGAAAGCGCCCGAAACGTCGGGAATTAAAAATTAAAAATAAAAGTAAATAAAAAGTAAAAATAAACGCGATAAAATCCGTAAAAGTAGTTTTAATCATGTATAGTGTTCGCGTAAATATAAGAAATCTTATGGATGTATTTAAATATTTCACAATCAGATCTGTTGCTAGGTTTGCTCCCATGCAATGAAGAATTTTCTGATATTTAAATTTTTGCATAGTTTTGTCTAATTCCGTAATGTTAATGCTACCGCTATTAAGAAAAACATACCAATCGAAGAAACCTATCTATAGTCACTAAATAATTATTTTAGACCATGTTACAGCTATATTATGGTTGCAGCACAAATCGATCGACTTTATCGGAAGACCATGTTCTCAAGTGCATAAAAGCAGCGTAATGGTGTTGTGTTTCGTAAGGAGAGTGTAGAGAAACTGAGGCCATATTTACTGTAAGCAAGGCATTACATCTTAGCCCACTGGGGCAAAGAATATAGAATATTATACATTATTAAGAACATAGATTAATAAAAATATAATGCCTATCGAGGGTGACAGCACATCTACATTTTGATACTTTATCGAGGAGAGAGAGCCACAATCTCTACTAACCATCAGGTGCACTATGTGCTCCTTTGTCACCCTTAATTAATTTAAAAAACAATCAGTTTCTCTAAAGGAAATGTTTGTGTTTTAGATCATTTTTTCATTAATACGTGTAAAATCGATATAATTTTTTTAAAGCGCCAATAGCCTAATGTCAGGATGTAGACTCGTGAAACACTCCTAACACAAGCATTTGAAACTTACCAGGAATAGCATAACTATTATATTTTTAATAGGAAAAATACATAATATGTATTATGTTAGTAGATATAATAAATACATACTACGTTATTTTTCCCTCTAGAATAGATAGATAATATACATATACAAGTATTATATATATTAACCAAATAAACCGTCTACTCTGCCCAAAGTCGAGAACGACATTATGCAGGTGTTAGCAATTGTCTCACGTCTTTCACGTGATAATTAGATGAGACTCATTTACGGCGGCTCCTTGGCCCCTAATATCGTTACCAGCGAACGACGGGTTTTTGCATTTCAGCGGAATCGTTTCGCTTTGTTGCGTTCTATTTATATACCGATAAGAATACTTTTGGCGTTAATTGTAAAGTTTGTTTACGAAATTTAAATGAACCTTCTTTAGTTCATATGCGAATACGAATTTAATGTCTAATTCGTATTGAAAAATGCTTTATATCCATTGCAAAAAAATCTTAATACGATGTTGTTTTTATAATTAACAAAAATATTTAATACATATTTATCTTGTAGAGAATAACTTTTATTTATTTAACTATTAACATTTCTGACAACTAACTAACTAATAAATTTATTTGGCTTGTTAACATATTAATTATTTTAATACGATAGAATCTTTTTTTTTCAATATAGATTACACGAATACTTTTTGAAAGATATTTAAGCATACGTGGTAGAGCCACGCTACAGCTATATTATGGTTGTAGCACAAATGGGTGGACCACGCTTTCATAGAGGGCCAGCATAAATATGCAGCAATAGTAGCTTAATACTGCTATGTTTCGTATGGTGAGTGTAGAGATCCGGAGACCCTTTTTATTGGAAACAAGGCATTCCATCTTAGTCCTCACGGACGACAATGCATTTGCTTTTTGATTGTTAATCGAGGATAAATGTAGATGTCTATGGGCCACAGCATCCACTTACCATCAGGTGGACTGTGTGCTCGTTTGTCATCCTTATTCTATAAAAAAATTTACCACTGGTTCTCTGTCCTGGGAAGAAACAGCCAGGAACTCGTGACTTTTGAATAATCTAATAAAAAATATAAAGTTTTATATTTTTTCAATAATACCATTTATAAACATTGTAAAACAAACAGGTGGCAACGGTGAAATGAGGGTTTTCTAAATAAAAGAATCCGGCATAACTAACAAACGGTTGCGTGAATCAATCCAATTTTCCAGATCCAGATCCATTTAATCCAGATGGTATGGATGGTATCACGAGTTTTGTCGCGATGTGCAATGGTGAAATTGTGCGGCTGGAATTAGTCCAAACAATTCCTCAGAGCACTCCCCGTGGTTAATGCGATAAGATACGCAAAGAAATGCAACATCTTTTTGCAGTTCCAGTGAGTCAAGACGATCGGAAAGAGTTCGGTCGCCGACGATTCGAACGGCTCTGCACTCGGCGACGTTTTCCCAAGAAATATTGGCACGGTCGGTGTATAAAGCATCACCAGCGTTGTCGTCCGCATAGCAATGAATGTTACCGGCTTGTAACATATCATTGATATGCAGAAGAAACAGCTTTAGTGATAGCACACCTTAGTGATAGAACACCAGCGTCAATGAGCTTATAATCGGAGCATGCACCGTCTATTATGACCTTGATGCTTCGATCTCCAAGAAAACTGGCGATCCAATAGCACAATTTCTCCGGAAGCCAATAGGAAGGAAGCTTCGTAAGAAGCAATTTGTGTCAAAACTTCCTCATGTTGCGTATTGGTCAAATAAATTTTTCTTTCTTTCTTACTATTTGCAACCAACAACATGGTTTTAGGTATACTCGTATATGCGTACGTGAGCGCTTGTTCTTACAAGTTGAGAGCACGGTTTTATCATCACTTGATATGTACGGTAGTGTTCTCTCATCTCATATTTCCTAGTTGATCTAGCTTTTAACTACCCTCTTTCATATTACTAACCAACTGTTTAAGTTAAAAGTTACAGAAACATAGACGACTAACCGATGATTTATTACGTCTTGGATGTTGTTAAATGAGCAAACACAATTTATAAATTTTGAAGAAAAAAACGTCAACGAGCAACAAGCGTCACCTGTCACGCGGCCTGACGCGACGCGACGTGAGCGCCCCAAGAAGCGAGACGTGATGAATTGTGGAAAATAAAAATTACGAGGCAGCTAGATGGAAAAAGGGGACTTCGTAACACATTTAATTTTAATCGTTTCGACGTAACGGGATAGGACGGAAAAAGAGGTAGGTACTTTGTTTAGGTTTTTGTTTCACATCTTCTGTCGCATCTCTTACGTTTTAACAACGTGGTAGAGCCATGTACGAGTAACATACGAGTATATTATCGTTGTAGCACGAATAGGTCGATTCGACCGAGGAAGAGCTATGCTCTTACAGAATACCACTGTGAAATAGCAGCCTAATGTTGCCGTGTTTCGTGTGGTGAATATAGAGAACCGGAAACCCTTTTTACTGAAACCCATCTTAGTTCTCAGGGTTGAAAACGTATTGATACATAATCGAAGATAGACATCGATATCTTTGTACCACAGCATCCACTTACCATTAGGTGGACTGTGTCTTTCTTAGCCAACCTTATAATATATATATATATATATCCCGAGGGTGTCGTACAAGGTGACAAAGGGAATCTGAAACAGAGGATCGGTAGCAGAATTTTCCTGGTAACAACTCCAATTAATTAAAAAATATGCGGTTTACCACTCTGCCTGCCAAGGGTGGACCTAAATACTCTCTCTATCCTATTCCAGACAATCTGTAGAGAAGGCCTGTGTTCAGCAGTGGTTTTATAGATTTTTGGATGATAATTATTATAATCATTACCATAAAAGTACATATCTTAGAATCTAGATAGTTCAGTTTAAAGGAGAATATAATATTTCGAATACAAGTGAAACCCTCAAAGAGGCATTGCAGCAGCACAACTGAATAATTGCATAATTACCACCTCAGAAATGAGAGGAAGTCTGCCCAGCTGTGGAATGTCCTTTTTATCTCAAAGAACACTCGCCTTCGTTGACATAGTATTAGAGCATTAAGAGTTTAATACCAGCAGGCTTATCTTAATTGGTGATTGCAATTTTAAGTACTGATTTACTATGTGCTCGCTGGTAAAAGAATCATCTCAAGGGAATCCTCATATCTAAGAAAAAAATATGTTATACTTTCGGTCATATCAGATACGTATCACATTGGGTTCTGGAAAGTAAGAACGTGTAAAACCATTTCTGAATAATTTCTTCTAGTTCGCATCCGACTGTTTTCCGCGAATACCAACTCCACATCTAAAGAACGTATTTGCATGTTTGCAGGAACATTGTGGTTTTTCTAAGTATGGAATCCGACGAATTTAGTTTTAAAACACATATTGAACGTAATAGAAGTAAAGCTTTCATATGCCACCACGACACAGTGAATTGAGCTATATATTACTATTTTTTCGGACCAAAATGACCGAGAGATCAAAATAATAGCCCCATTCTTTTCTTACAGACCGGCAAGACACTTGTAGTTCTTCTAAACCGTTCCTCTCTCCCTCTCCTAAAATCTATAGTTAATTGTTTGCACAAACTATTTTTATTTATTTTCAATATTCAACTGTCAAACTACTATAACAAGCAAGCCAATAAACAAAACAAAATTAGAAAAAATTACAAGCAATTTCACGTCACATAGCTAAACCAGCGACCTCATGAGGCTGTCGTCACGCGCGTGAAACGACGTGACAGCGACAGGTAACAGCGCATTTTTAACATGACAACATTTAAATTAAATTCCTGACACGTCGAGTACCGCTTAATTTAGCCAATTTCAGATAAAACGCTTATCTGACGCTTATGCCAACTTTACGAGAACGCATGTGTAGACTTCTTGTTTAAAGTTGTCTACTGGTGTCCATGGACAGTTACCACTTACCGTCATCAAGACTAGTGGACTCTCAGTTCGTGGTCCTTCTGAAAAAAGTTCTTTAAAGTCGGCTTTTAATTTGTAGTAAAGGTTAATGCTTTTGTGTAGACTCATGAAAATTAGGACCTAAGGCAAACACACAGCCACCTGATGGTAAGTGGATGATGTGGCCCATAGACATCTACATTTATCTTCAATTAAGAATCAAAATGCAGATGCGTTGTCACCCGTGAGGACTAAGTTGGAATGCCTCGTTTCCAGTAAAGCTTCTCCGGTTTCCTACACTCACCATACGAAACACAGCAGCATTAAGCTTTTTACGCTGTTATTCTGTAAGAGCGTGGTCCTTTCCCGGTCCGGACCCATTTGTGCTACAACTATAGCAGTAATATAGCTGCAGCATGACTCTACCAAGTATAACAACTATAATCTAGTCTTATCAGTTAAATTAAAAACTTTTTTCCCTATTTTCCACTCTTAGGGGTAGAAATATTTCTCTAAATATTTATGAGGCTATTCCTGAAGTATAACCTATTTAACAAAAAAGTAATCGTTAACCTTGGTTTATCACTGAAAAGATATTGCGTAACATATACACAGGATACTGTGTGGTAGAGCCACGCTGCAGCTATATTATAGTTGTAGCACGGATGTGTCGGCTAGACACTATCACAGAATACCAGCGTAAGATAGCAGCTTAATTCTGCTGTATTCCGTGTGTAAGTAAAGAAAACCGGAGACCCTTTTTACTGGAAACGAGGCATTCCATCTTAATTCTCACTGGTGACAACGCATCTGCATTTTGATTCTCAATTGAAGATAGATATATATGTCTATGGACCACAGCATCCACATACTATAAGATGGACTGTGTGCTCGTTTGTCACCTGATTCTATAAAAAAAAGTCACTTACCATCACCAGAATAGGTGAAATGTGTAAATTCTTTGAAGTGGGCTTTTAATTTTTAGTGTAGCCTTAACAGCTAGATTAATCTTCATCCCCTATTTTTCATCGTTAGGTGTAGATTTTTTTTACTAGATTTGTATAAATCTACCCCTGAAGTAATTTATTTAACAATTTTAAGAGAACTCTTCCCTACTTAAATTAATTAAATACAAAAAAGTCAACTATGAGCTTGAAAAACAATTCCCACACTTAGTAACAATATAGCATAAACCACAGGAGTTAATAAAACTTATACATACAATATTAATTACTATTATTAAAAGTTGAACGATGAATTAAATGAATCAAGATAGAGATGCTGCAAAACAAATTTAAGTAATTATCACCATCGTTACTATAAAGAAAGTTACTATTTCTTTTTTAAAATATGTTCTGTCGGTCGTTCACACGAGATAGCGGTGTAGCGGCGCTGTAGTCGCGCCACAATCGAAATACACCGAAGCTTAAATCACGCTATCAACATTCCGAATCATAAACAGTATATATAGAACATCTCCGAACTATCACACGGAGTGTCAGCCGCTCCCCGGGCAGAACACCTTGCCCGACGGGAGATAATCTCCCCTTTTCTTTCTACGGCCACAGTGGTGACTCCGACGTGATCTGAACACGCAACCAAACAACCTTCAGAAACTTTAAGCTTTCATCATTGTCAAAAATACCCCACCCATTCGTTCCCGAGCAGATATCGTCTGCAGTCTTCATATCCTGCAAGCCATCTAGCTTGACAAGGTTCATCGCAGCACTGGAATAATAATGCTTCCTGTTCCTTCAGGCTACTCTCTGCGCTATACAGTGTTCGGCACGGCTCTGAGCCTTACTGCTCGCCTCTGCTTCACGGCACTCTCGCAGATTACTTGCCTTCTTCTCGACTCACCGCAGACTACAAGGCAATCTCCTGGCAACTTGCACATTCGTCGGTAACGAGGCTGCACTATCGACCTCCGGTCTGAGCAGGGGGGTGATGTAGCGGCGCTGTCGTCGCGCCACAAGCGAAATACACCGAAGCTTAAATCACGCTATCAGCATTCCGAATCATAAACAGTATATATAGAACATCTCCGAACTATCACACGGAGTGTCAGCCGCTCCCCGGGCAGAACACCTTGCCCGGCGGGAGATAATCTCCCCTTTTCCTTCACGGCCACAGCGGTATAGATAAAGAAGTTTCTCAAGAAGAAACTCAGTTACCTTTAATAAGAAAAATAATCATTTACATCAGTATATAATTGAGAAAATATAGTGTAACATGCAAACAAAAAATCAAACATAACCGTATTGAGAACTACCTCCGTTATGGAGTCGCCTAAAACTGACGGTCCTTGCATTTGAACTCGCGGGTACTGAGCTGCAACATGAAGATATCTTACAGAATAAGTAATATCTCAGCAGGTTACTTTGGCACCATTCCCGATACTAGATAGGTGAGCACCCGTTTTGTTTTTGCACGAATTTCGTCTAGCGAGCGAATAAGAAATTTTAGTAGAAAATATGTTATACGGTTTCCCACCATCACTGAACTGAATTAGATAATATATATATATATATATATATATATATATATATATATATATATATATAATGCAGATAAAAAAATTGAGTTATTTAATAATTAAGTTTAAAATTTTATCTAAAACAAATCGTTGTTTGAACTAAAAATAATAAATACATTTTATTCGTAATAACTTCTGAAGTCGGAGCCTTCTTTCTCTTATATAGTATCTTTAGAACATTTTTAAAATAATATGCACTCACAGGTCGCTTGCAATTTTATATACGTGGTAGAGCCATGCTAAAGCTATATTAATAGTATAGTTGTAGCACGAATGGGTTGGCTCGACCGGGGAATCTGCATTTTGATTCGCAAACGAGTATTAATATGGTTGTCTATGGGCCACAGCAACCACTTACCATCAAGTGCTCTGTGTGCTCGCTTGTTACCCTTATCCCATAATTTTTTTTATGTAACGCAGTTCTTTAAATGTTTAAAATTGAACAAATCCGAACACCTCTTACGAATATAGAATATAATTATTCTTGTATGCGATGATACAGCCTTTAACTAGTTGTTTACCTATCACAAGTATTATTTCAGTTGTAAGCACATATTTTTTTGCTACCTTTAACAGATATTTGTTAGTGGAAATAAATAAATAAATTTGCTCGTACTACAAAAAAAAACCATACATGAAATATACATTACATAACATATATAACTACTATGAAAATAATTATAATTTCATCCGTATCTCACGGAACCCCAGCGTCGCGCCGTGTCTCACAGCAGGCGCCTACTGTAAGTGGCCCGTTTAGCCGCGACTTCGCACACACGTAGGTGACACTTTATCTGCCAGTTGGCTCTACGCCTTTCCTCGGATTACTTCTTCAACGAAGCTCCACGATACGTGCTTCTTAGTTTTTAGGACTTATTGTAGTCTATCGTGTCTACAACATTTCGTTTTCATTTAACTTTATACAATAAGTAACAAAAACGCTGTGGTTACCGTTAAATGCGTTATCATGTTTTTTGTTCAAAAAACACGTAAAAAATTAATTTTAATTACAAAAAAAAATTTGCTAATTGTTTGGATTTTCAAAGACCCCGTATTACAGATACTCGTGTGAGTTAGAGGAAATAAAACCAAATACAATTTGCAAATTTTTTTTATTAAATTTTAAAAAAATATGGTCAAGTTTTCTGAAGAAAAATTATTTCTATACGCTTGAATACTAATTCTGATAACGCAGTAACGGAAACCATAGGTTTTTTGGTACAAGTTGTATATCTAATGAATGTTATTTAAAAATATATTTATAGCCTTAAAAAGAGGGGGTATCCAATTTCATTGTATATATAAGCGTGGGATTTGAATCCGCCTCGGCTTAGGATTCGAATTTCTAACAACAGCGCCACCTAACATTTTTAATAGGATAGAGTAATAAACGAGCTCACTATCCACCGAGAGGTAAGTGGTTGCTGTGGCCCATAGACATCTACATCTATCCTCGATTACGAATCAAAATTCAGATGCGTTGTCACCCTTGACGACTAAGATTGAGTCCCTTCATTCCAGTAAAATAGGTTTCCCGTGATTTACACCCACCATATCAAACACAGCAGCATTAAGCTGTTATTTTACCCTGATATTATGAGATACTTCTGCGGTCGAGCCGACCCATTCATGCTTATATAATATAACTGCAGCATGGCTCTGCCACACTACAGCGGATTATAGCTGCACGTAAGTATCGGCTCGCCAGCGTGAAATAAATTTTACGCGGTTGAGCCACTGCAGCTATGTTATAGTTGTATCACGAATAGGTCGGTTCGACTGGGGTAGGACCACGCTCTCACAGAATACCAGCGTGAAATAGCAGCTAAATGCTGCTGTGTTTCGTATGGGTAGTATAGAGAATCGGAGATCCTTTTTACTCGAAACGAGGCATTCCATCTTAGTCCTCAGGGTGACAATTCATCTACATTTTCATTCTTAATCAATAATAAATGTAGATGTCTATGGGCCACATCATCCACTTATCATCGGATGGACTGTGTGCCCGTTTGTCACCCTATTCTAAATAAATAAATTGGTTGTCTGTAAATTCGGTTTACGGACGATAGTTTAACGTGACAACGTCGTAACAAAACATTGATGAAATGATTGCATACTTTGTGGAAGAGAGATAGATGCGGCGCAAGCGGAACGCTCAAGTCGATTGTGCCTTTCGCTCGCTCATGCAGCGCTCTCGTACGATCGTAACGTTACAATGAACGTAACGTTACAATGAGTCATCCCTTTTCGTGCGTGCAGCCGGCGTTCATCAACTTATTAGGCGTTGTCACGTCAATAAAGTGGTACTGATGAAGTAAATAATTACTTCTAAACCCTGTTTTACAAGTGTCCTTAAAAGTAAAAAGGAAAAAAGCTACTTACATACGTCTTACAACTGCACAGACCTCCTAACCATAGTGCGAAATAGAGGTTTTCACATTTCCACGATTTTTTTAAATCTACGCAGACATCAAGGTTTCTCCGCTAAATTATTCTTCACTACTTCACTGAGCACGTGGAGCACTACGTAGTGAGCACGTGGAAAAAGCAAATAAAACTTTTTTACCAGTTTCATTTATCCTCGCGGGAATCGTATACTTTTTGTTCCTATGCTGTTAAATCTTACGGTGAGCTATACGGCTCTCGTAATTGTTTAAAGAAACTAATAAAAACTGAAAAAAAAGCTTTTGTACGATTGTTGATCACATCTAGCTAATAATTAGTCATTCAGTATTATCATGACAAAGAGATACAAAAAGATATTGGTGATATATTGCTATGCCGGTAGACACCCAACATATTCAACTGAAGACGTTCTTTCTTAATCACATTTTTGTTAGTCATTTTGCTAGAAGTGACAATTACGATAAATCATTCCAACAGTGGTCACCGGTTTGAAAATTTTAAGTCTGACAATTTTTGAAGCTGCAAGAATAAGTATTCAATATAATTCTCTTTAATTTCATTAGTTACTTATTATTAGTTTATTTAGCAGTAAGTAGATGGCGCTAGAATTAGATTCAAAATATGAAAACCAAAACCAAAATTACTACATTTCTACTAGCATAGTAAACAATGAAAGAGAGGTGACTGTTTAGTGAGTAGGTAAGATCCACAAATCAATTGTTCACTTCAGTTGCGCTCGCCATAACGCCTTCTGTCTACAAATCTTGTGCTCGATACCCGGCCCTTTAGCCGGGATACTCTTAAGACGATAGTGTTGCAAATGGCTCGTTTGTGGCCTTTAAAACAGCTTATTTAATTCGTAAAATAATTGTATAGCTGGTAGGTACATCAAATGTACTGTATAGCTGGAACAGAAACAGAACAGAAACAAAAATACCAGCTTAAAATAGCAGCTGAACGCTACTGTGTTTCGTATGGTAAGTGAAAACAACCGGAGACCTTTTTTACTGGAGACGAGGCAGTTCATCTTAATCTTCATGGGTGACAACGCATCTGTATTTTTATTTATAATCGAGGATAGATGTAGATGTCTATGAGCCACATCCTCCACTTACCATCAGGTGGACTGTGTACTCGTTTGTCATCATTATCCTATAAAAAAAAATCTGAACCAATTCATTCACTGTGTAGTGGCAGTGTAAGAATATCCACTACCCCATATCGTCTCATGGTTGTCGTAATAGGTGATACAGGGAAACAATTCAGTGGACAGCAACGTCTTCCCAATGACAACTAAAAATAAAAACTGCTTATATATATATATATATATATATATATATAGTATAGGTATATATATACATACGATTTATCGAACTAAAATTTATTGACCTTCAAGGTGGTAAGTACAATCGACGCTAGATGAAAACTTCAAGTGATTTGAAGTTTTCGTCTAGCGGCCTATATTTACCGGTAGACTTTTGATGGGTTGCAAGGATAAACGGTAAACGGTAAACTAAGTCATTTATTATATTTAACATCAATCATAATACGGCCAGTTTTAACGGAGAGTAGCCATGAGTGAGTGTGTGCGGAAGCTTAGGTACACTCTTTACTCCCTCACTCTTATAGTACGATGGGATGGCAATCCGACATGACCGGAGAAAGATCAGGCGCAAGACCAACGGCTGTACGTGTTTCCGAGACACGAATTTCCGAGCAATTCCATCTAAGTTCTCAGAGGTAACGTATCTGTAGCCTTACTTGTTTGAAGTTGGCTGCAGGTTTCAATGGAGTGCAGTAGACGCTTACCATCAGATGAGCTGTAAGTTCGTTTACAACTTCAGTTGTAAAATAAAGAAAACAACCTCATGTTTCGTGGCCAGGCTAAGTGAACGAGTAGGATTAGTTGGCATTTAAGTTTCAAAACAAATCTATCCTTCGTACTTGGGTCACTACTCAGAACTTTAATAGGAACTAACAATGAAACAGAATATTTGTATATTTTATTTCTCCGCCGCAAACGTGATATATTGTACAAAACTAATTTTATATGAAGAAGTTTAATACATAACACATATTAAATTAATACTTTATTGTTAAATGTAAAATTAATATTATTGATCTTACATTTAACAATAAAGTTTCCACAGTTAAGTAACGCATCGACAACAAGCGAACATCATGACTTACTTAGGTATGCAAAAACTAAATCAAAGCAAAGTGTAATATTAAAGTGAAATATTAGTTTAACTATTAATTTAAATATTACCCGTTATAGTTTCAATTAAAAAAATCCTTTTTATACTGTCCATATGACAGAGAATTTTGTACTATGTAATAAAAATAAAACAAAAAATATATTTTTTTGTTTTATTGGCTTTTTACTATTATTATAAGAAAGAAGTTTATAATTAGTATTTGGCTTAAAATATAGTTTGTGTCAATTAAGCAGTCCGTGTGAAATGATCGAACTGAAACGTAAAGTATGGAATTTTACAGCTAATGTCAATAGAGAGAAGACTATGGTGCCGCGACTAAAGGACTTCTTTAGCTATATAGACTCTTCTTAAACCATTGTTTAAACCTGAAACTGTCAACATAACATTTTGTAATAAGGCGGATAGTGTAAGTAAACTTTAAGATAAGAGTAATTTCTTCCATTTCTAAAATTATCCCCTAGATACATTTTTAAGCGTTACCTACATTTTGTTTGTTTTCAATACTCCACCCGGGTTAAGTGAGAACATTGTACATGTTAAGTTGTAATAGCTCAGGGGTCATGCTTGCTGTAAATTTCAAAATTCACGAACAATACGTGTACTATCTCCACCGGCACCTATGAAATTGTTAATTGCATTTTTTGCATTTGTTAATTGCTGATTTATCACACGTAAGGCGACGAAAAGAAACATCGTGAGGAAAACTGCACTGAAACTGAAATTTGCAGATTAGGACTGCGTGGCAGACGTTTTCTTGTCCAGCTTTGAAACGAATTACTATAACTTTATTTTACTAATAATGTTTTAATAGACTATAAAACCACGGACACAATGTCTTTATTTGGGTATCCAGACGTGTCTCATCCATCCATCGATTACAGTATATAAAATTCCACTGCTGAAGATAGGTTTTCATTTGGAAAATGATGCTGCCCATTTTAAATTCCTTCTGTTGCATCATATGATACCTAAATAAGGCTAATAAATATATTTACACCGCCTCTAAATGTTCTTAAGAGTTGACAGAGGGAAATTGAAACAGACGATAACAACTCAAAATAATAAAAAAGTTGCAATTCTCAATCCGCTTGCCAAGCGTGGCAACTATGGCAAAACCGAGGGGGATTTTCCCATCTATGGGGGAGACTTCTGTGCAACAGTGGACTTCTATACCTATAGACTTTAGATTTACAACCTTGTAATATGTTCAAAAGAGCGCCGTTCTTCAGCTATCTTGACTGCACCAAATCATAGCTGTCGTCTATAATCGCTCATAAAACCCCCGAAGTAAAGGTGTGGGCAAACGATCGAGCGTTTGGAAATCTTCAACGTGTCGATGCTATTGGCCATTACCGCGGCCGCTCGTAAAGAGCCGCTCGCTCGCACGGAACGCGCAGATACCGGCGGACATCGGATTATACCGGGGCGGGGGTTAGTGACACACTGAGAGATTTATTTTAATTGACTTTCAAACTTTTTATGTCTATCATCCCGACGGATATGTAGTTTGCTTTAGTTATATCCATATTATTACCACTGATTGACGATGAAATTTGGCGGTGTTTCGACCCCATGCCTCTGAAAGCACATAAGGAAGGTCGTGTTCTATAATCCTGTTCCGTGCAGATGACTAGTATCCATTGAGACTCGTCGCTTTGAGGACATTATTATTATTACCACTACTCAACATATAATTGATCCCCTTATTCATAAGCATTTTAAACACTTGATTAGTTGAATAGTGTTTTGTCTCATTCTGGCATTTGCGAGATACTTGTTGCTAGAAAGTGACAAAACACTATTTAACTAATCATGTGTTTAAAAATGCTTATGAATACGGGGGTTAGAGTCCATAATCATAGAACAATAATGTATTTTTCCGACGTGAGATTAGAAACTGACGGTGTGGGTGAGAGTTATTAACACCTTAAAGGCTACCTTCATATTTTTACAATGATCTAAAAAAGTCAAACTAACGCTTTTTATAGCGTATTATCAGTACTTTTACACATGCTGTTTGTGGGCTATATATACGCAGCGGGGATACCTCGTCTAGTTTGTTTAGTTCATTAATACGTTCAGAATGCTATTGGGATTACCGCGCTGTTATTGTGTCTTTGCCATGTTTGTTGAGGTACACACAGATGACTTTCATGCCATTATTTGTGAGTGTCCGCTTCGCTACTGAGTCGACTGCGTACCGCTATAAACAGCGAAAAAATCGAGACAGTAAAAATTGCCGAGTGAATTACCAAGCAGTTGTACCGCTTCGAAGTATTCGCTTGTTTCGCCAATTCAATACTGACCCGGGTCGCGGTCTATACCGGCCTTATATAGGGCCTCAGATAGTTCCAGAACCTTCTACTGTAGAGACATCTAGAATGTTCGTGTACATATCGGTCCCGACTGACTAGGTGTCGTTAGTTCTAGAAAGTTATTCCATGGCAATTTCTAGAACGATCTTGACTCTCTCAGTTCTGCTAATTGATACTAGAAGGCGCTAGTGGTAACTAGTCTCGCCATGTACCAGGCATTAATTATTGCGCGCGGCAGAATGAAGTATGACAAACGAGCAATAAGTCTACCTGTTGGTAAGTAGATGTTGGGGTTCAGTAACACCTACATCATCGATTAAAATTCAAAATGCAGATACATTGTCACTCCTAAGGATTAGCATAGAACGCCTCGTACCGAGTCGAAAGGATATTTATTATTCACAATTTTTATAGTATCGAATAATTGAATATTTTACGTAGTATAGCTACGCTGCAGCTTTGTTATGTTTTTATGTTGTACAAATGGATCGACTCTATCGGGATGGAACTACGCCTTCACAGGAAAACTGCTTAAATAGCAGCTTAATGCTGCAGTGTTTCGAAAGGCGAGTGTACAGAACCGGAGACCCTCTAAGAACTGGAGACGGTGCATTGCATCTTAGCTCTCCAGGGTGACAACACATCTGCATTTTGTTTCTTAATCCAGGATATGTAGATGTCTATGGACCACAGCATCCTCTTACCATCAGGTGCACTGTGTGCTCGTTTGGCATCCTTATTCTATATATAAAAAAATATAAATAGTGGCAACGAAATGACCAAAAATTAACACATATAATTTCATAACAAATTCGAAAACTATCCAGGAATGCTCCCGGTGTGTGCAGAATTTCTTTGCTACCTTATTTTATGGGGATTATACGATCAGCCTCCACCTTGTCAACGTTCTTACATATACCCAGGTTGGACATTGTAGACGTTACCAAACTGTATATACGCACGTCTTAGACTTTATTGCATCCGCATAGCGCTCAAACTTCCTTGCGTCTGCCAAGGAAAATTCTTTCCGTGAAGGTAGAGTGGGGGGAATTGACTTACCCGAGATAAGAATAGTAATAGCCAGTGTTTTTTCTATCCGAAATTACGTCGAGACGTTAACAGTTTCCTTGTTTACCTTTATTTTGTTTATGGTAACGTTTTGCGTCTATTGCTTTTATAAAATTCGATCACCATACGCAGTTGCTTGTCAACTTACGGTTATATATCTTAACCTTAAGTCGTTATTTCAGTATCTTGTTTTTATTTTTTATTTTTAATAATAAGTGTGATAAATGAGCACATAGTCCACCTGATAGTTCCATCCTCGGTTAAGAAGTCACCCCTGAGGACTAAGATGGATTGCCTCGTTTCCAGTAATGAGCGGTCCCGATTTTCTACTCTCGCCATTCGAGAACATAGCAGCATTAAGCTGGTATTTTATGAAAGCGGGTTCCTTACCCGGAGCTGTAAACGTTGTTTATATTTATCTTACAACTTGTGTTAGTTACTCTGTGATTACCTAACAGCATCTATCACTGTATATTCTCATCTGAGTGTTATAAAAATGTATAAAAACATATTTATGTTAAAGAAATGTGTTTGTCTACGGTAAATTGTAATTTCAACAGATTATATCTTTAACCCTCTCAGAAATGAGCGGAGGCCTGTGCCCAGTAGTGGGCCGTATACAGGCGTAACTTTTTAACTTTTTTATATCTTTGACGGGAAGTACTTTAAAAAATGAAAAACGTCTGTCAGCTAATTTATACAGCTTTAGTAACATCCAAATTTTAAATATATATTTGCGTTACTATTGTGTACTGTACTCCACTCCACGCAAGATTTTTTTTATAAGAGAGGAGGTAAACGAGCATACGGCTTACTTGATGTTAAGTGACTACCGTCGCCCGTGAACAACTGCAACACCGGGGGAATTGAGGAAGAGTATCTCTTTTCTTGAAGGTCCCTAAGTCGTATCGATTGATAGATCTAGCTGATTGACGTTTGAAGCTCTGACAATTAATCAATAAAATATTTTTAAGAGTTACTAAAACAATACAGAAGTTACATAAGAATATAATGAGAGTTTAAGTATGAAGTTGTCATTTTAAAGGAATAGTCATTAACCACTTTGAATTAAAATTTAATGTGCATTGTCTAAAATTCGAGATAAAAACTTTTTTCACGGATCGATCACTTGAGATACAGAAATATAGAATAAATGAAGGGAAATACTCCGATTAAAATTAAAAAGTTAAAGTTACAGCCTATAAATATCACACTGTTGGGCATAGGTCTCCCGTCATTTCTGAGAGGGTTTTTGGGCAAGGAAATGTCCGCCACGCTATCCCAACGCATGTTCGCGAACTTCACATGCCTTCGAAATATTTTTTTATTTCTCACACATGCGGGTTTCCTCACAATATTTTCCATCACCGTCAATCATGTGGTAAATCAGCACTTAAAATTGCAATTAACTATTAAACTGGTGCCGACGGGAATCGAAACCGGGTTGCTCGCGTACTATGAAATTTACAACGAGCAGAAGAAAGATCAAGTTTCAAATTTCTCAAAATAAAACTGTAATTTCATACTTCAACCCACTTTAACGTCTAATAGTTTAGTGACGACAAAGTTTCCATAGACAAATAACAGTTTTAGCCAAATGTTAATTTTAAGTATGTTACTTTAGAAACAGACTAGATGTACTTATTTAAACCAAAACATATTAAAACCAATTGAATAAAACTAAATTTACGGATTTTATCGCGTTTATTTCACTACTTTTACTTATTTTTAATTCCCGACGTTTCGGGTGCTTTACAGCAACCATGGTCACGGGGGGACTGAGATGTTTGACGTCCCAATGTCATAGTTAGTCCGGCTACCTTCAGTTTTTGAATATTAATTTTTGGTCCGATTTACGCAAAACGAGCTTATAGTATCATGAAGTCTTGCAGTGGTATGCTTAGGTTTGGGTTTAATTTTGTTAATTATAGGATCCCAAGCAGGTGGCAGCACCCATCCATCTTCTCTATTGAAATTTGGATGTTTTTTTAATTTCAATAGCCTCGCGTATCATCCTTGGTAGGAATCGGTGTTCTTTTGCGAGAATTTGTGGTTTATCAAAACGAATGTAATGGTGGGGACGATCTTGAACATGACCGCAGACTGCAGACTTCCCGGAGCGTCGGTGCTTCACGTCAGCTATATGTTCTTTCACGCGGGTTTTTATGGATCTTTTTGTTTGACCTATGTAAGAGAGACCACATTCACAATCTAACTTGTACACTCCTGCATCTTGTACAGGGATATTACACTTGACGGATGGTAAAAATTGACTAATCTTCTTCGGCGGCTTGTAGTATGTTTTAATAGAAGCTCGCTTCAAGATGTAGCCAACCTTGTCTGTGACTCCTCTGACATATGGCAGTACAGCAGGTACACGCTCGACTGTGGCCGGCTTCACTCGGTCACTGTGACGTAGGCGCGGGACCCGAAGCTTGTTGTCTTGCAATACTTGCTTGACGTGCTGAAGCTCGGCGGCCAGATGTTTTCTGTCATAGATCCCTCGTGCTCTCTGAAACAAAGATTTACCCACGGTAGCTAACTGTAAAGGATGATGGTGAGATTCAACATTTAAATATCGGTTGGAATGGGTCTTTTTTCTATACACAGTGTGACCAATTGTGTTATTAGGATTTCGAATGACTAAAACATCTAAGAAAGCTAAAGAATTATTTGCCTCTAACTCCATTGTGAATTGTATTTTAGAGTTTATAGAGTTAAGGTGGTTTAAAAATGTAGTTACTTTGTCAGATGGTAAAATTGTGAAAGTGTCGTCTACGTACCGCTTGTAGAATCTTGGATTTACAGGAGCAGTAAGAAGGGGCTTTCTCCTCGAAGTCCTCCATGAATATGTCAGCGACTATGGGAGATACAGGTGAGCCCATCGCCACACCATCTACTTGCTTGTAGAACTCTTCCTTCCACAATAGATAGCCAGATGTGAGGCAGTGTTTGAGTTATACTGCATATTCAGCAGGCATGTTATTATATTCTAGCTTCGTAGTTACAATTGATATGCAGTCTTCAATAGGTAGGCATGTGAATAGTGACTGAACATCAAAACTGACCATAGTTTCATTGTCAGCGAGATGTAGGTATTTTATCTCACTAACAAAATGGTATGAATCCTTTGTGTGTGCTCTGGTATGTCCTCTCAGTGGTGAAGTACTTTTGCCAAGTGTTTTGCCAGCTTATAATTTGGTGAATCGATCTGGCTCACTATAGGACGTAGTGGAGCGTTTGGTTTGTGTATCTTTGGTAACCCATACAACCTCGGTGGTTTGGTACATGATGGTATTAGCGAATTCACGTCGAGATTTAATTTTTCGGAGTGTTTCTTTATTAAATCGCTAGTTGCTTTAAGCGTGTTAGTTGTGGGGTCTGTTTTGACCTTTTTGTATGTACTTTCGTCCGATAAAAGCTGTAGTATTTTAAAATTATACTCTGACGTATCCATTATTACCGTAGCATTTCCTTTATCCGCGCAGAGAATCGTTAGATCTGGTCTGTTCCGTAAGTTAATCAACGCTGTAAATTCGTCTTTAGGAAGGTTTGGTTTCGGCACTGAACTACGACGTAACAAGAACGAAATATCTTGACGTATAGCCTCCAAATCTTCCTTACCAATATTACTTTTAAACAGACAATCCTCAACGCTGCAGATAATTTCTTCGTACGGGATTTTTCGCGGTGTTAATGCGAAATTCATTCTCTTCGCTAACACCTTTATTGTTGGTTCGTCCAGTGTATGTTTTGACAGATTATAGACCGTGCGTTGTTTATTGTTTGCGTCTGTGGTCAACGGTTGTGTTTCGTTCTGACGTTGACTTAGATGGTTGGCATTTGATTTGATCGTTAATTTTTGGTATTTTTCTATTTGTTTATTTTTGCATTCATTGTATTTTGCTGTTTCTCGTTTGTTTAAAGTTTCGATGCAATTATTAAAATCAAATGTCGTTAAAACTGTCTTTAGTTCACTGAACAAATTGTCTATGGTGTTGTTTATGAAATGTAAATCGAACCGTTTCTGCTGAATCACCGTTCGTAACAACTTTTTACTTGCCTGATTTAAGATCTTTGCGCTTCCTCGAATGTCCTTTTTTGTTGATATTTTGACACACGTAGGAATGAGATTATGATCTCTGCATCTCTTCAAGAAATTTAAAGATGTTATATATCTTGCGCGCTTGGTTTTAAAATCTCGCTGACAATGAAACTATGGTCAGTTTTGATGTTCAGTCACTATTCACATGCCTACCTATTGAAGACTGCATATCAATTGTAACTAGGAAGCTAGAATATAATAACATGCCTGCTGAATATGCAGTATTACTCAAACACTGCCTCACATCTGGCTATCTATTGTGGAAGGAAGAGTTCTACAAGCAAGTAGATGGTGTGGCGATGGGCTCACCTGTATCTCCCATAGTCGCTGACATATTCGTGGAGGACTTCGAGGAGAAAGCCCCCCTTCTTACTGCTCCTGTAAATCCAAGATTCTACAAGCGGTACGTAGACGACACTTTCACAATTTTACCATCTGACAAAGTAACTACATTTTTAAACCACTTTAACTCTATAAACTCTAAAATACAATTCACAATGGAGTTAGAGGCAAATAATTCTTTAGCTTTCTTAGATGTTTTAGTCATTCGAAATCCTAATAACACAATTGGTCACACTGTGTATAGAAAAAAGACCCATTCCAACCGATATTTAAATGGTGAATCTCACCATCATCCTTCACAGTTAGCTACCGTGGGTAAATCTTTGTTTCAGAGAGCACGAGGGATCTGTGACAGAAAACATCTGGCCGCCGAACTTCAGCACGTCAAGCAAGTATTGCAAGACAACAAGCTTCGGGTCTCGCGCCTACGTCACAGTGACCGAGTGAAGCCGGCCACAGTCGAGCGTGTACCTGCTGTACTACCATATGTCAGAGGAGTCACAGACAAGGTTGGCTACATCTTGAAGCGAGCTTCTATTAAAACATACTACAAGCCGCCAAAGAAGATTAGTCAATTTTTACCATCCGTCAAGTGTAATATCCCTCTACAAGATGCAGGAGTGTACAAGTTAGATTGTGAATGTGGTCTCTCTTACATAGGTCAAACAAAAAGATCCATAAAAACCCGCGTGAAAGAACATATAGCTGACGTGAAGCACCGACGCTCCAGGAAGTCTGCAGTCTGCGAACATGTTCAAGATCGTCCCCACCATTACATTCGTTTTGATAAACCACAAATTCTCGCAAAAGAACACCGATTCCTACCAAGGATGATACGCGAGGCTATTGAAATTAAAAAACATCCAAATTTCAATAGAGAAGATGGATGGGTGCTGCCACCTGCTTGGGATCCTATAATTAACAAAATTAAACCCAAACCTAAGCATACCACTGCAAGACTTCATGATACTATAAGCTCGTTTTGCGTAAATCGGACCAAAAATTAATATTCAAAAACTGAAGGTAGCCGGACTAACTATGACATTGGGACGTCAAACATCTCAGTCCCCCCCCGTGACCATGGTTGCTGTAAAGCACCCGAAACGTCGGGAATTAAAAATAAGTAAAAGTAGTGAAATAAACGCGATAAAATCCGTAAATTTAGTTTTATTCAATGTGTAGTGTTCGCGTAAATTTAAGAAATCATTATATTAAAACAAAGTTTTAATACGGTGCAGATCTGTTCTACTATCAATATTCTACCTTGGGAATGATGATTTTACATGATTTTGAATTTATGCTTTGTGTTTTTTATCCTTAGCACAACTTTCTTACTATAGGTATAGCGTGTGTAGGTAATATTATAAGTGGACATATGATACCTTACTCATCTTGGCTTTAATCATGTTACTGTAATAGTATTTGGAATTTATACTCACAATCAATCAATACATATAAAAATAGTACCTATTCGTACCAGGCAGACACTATATTTTGCTGAATTTACTGAAAGAGTTTTCCATCGATATTAAAGTACCTATAATTGCTGAATGTACCTGCAACTTTGTTTCCTAGTGCACTATTTCAACTTATAATACCAGTGAAAAGTACTAGACTACTAGTATGTTTTTAGGTTATTGTGTTATTCATATTTCAATTGTTAATTTCTCAGTATTTTCGTTATGATGTGGCAAAACTTATATTATTATTGTAATCTATAGATTATAAGGAATAAATCGACATGCATTTCATTAAGTGTCGCTAAAATTTGTGGTGGGTTCCTTTATAAGTTTTTATAATACCCACACATTTTTTCTATACCTCCTTCCTACTACTTATATAATGCAAATAATATGGAATCACGAAAATCCTACCCAAATAAGTTTGTTATATAAGATTTGTTTAATATTTTATCTTGTAAGATGCCTCTTGTAAAATGTATTTGCGAGCCAAGATTTTCATTTCAACGGCAACGCACCTATCTGTTTTCGGAACTTTGCCAAAGTAAGTTATTGTTCCCGCGGCTTGATCTCACGTATTTGCTTCTTGTCTGCTAGAAGGCGTATATTTGATTGTGATTGTTACTAGTTGGGTTCTACATATGTTGCCCTTGTACATCCTGTCTTATTTCTAAGCTAAAATAAACATAGCTTTGTTAAGGAAATAAACATTGTGTTTTTGATAGTACGATAGGTACTTGTAGGGTTTAAGATGTAATATTTGTCACAAAAGGATTCCGTCTATGGCACAGTCTTGGCGAAATTTGACATTACATAGCTGCTTCTACACTTTAGTTCACATATCCACGGAACTTCTTTATTGAAACAGTGCGTACGGGAGTTTAATATGGTCAATTCCTTCTAACTCAAAAACTAGAGCCTTGTTTACATAATATATGGCTATGTGATACGATAGCTTTTCATCAGTCATTCAAATAATAAAAGGTCAAAAGGGCGCAGCTTTTTCGACGCCATTTTTAGTCGTATGGTATTGTCAAAGCTTATTTACTATTTTTTTTTCTTAATTTATTAGTTATAGTATACCGACTTCGTGTTTTAGTCTCTATCCTCCTCATAGTTTGTGTTTTTAGGGCTTTAAATCTTAAGGTGACCATATTACACTCACATTCCTTAGTTTAAACATAAAACTAATTATCGCATCCAGCGCAGAGCAGTTCAAATGGTCGCCGACCGAGCTCTTTCCGATCGGCTTGACTCAATGGCACTGCGAAGAGATGTTGCATCTCTTTACGAATTTTATCGCATTTACCACGGGGAGTGTTCTGAGGGTTCCAGACACACAATCTCACCATCGCACATCGCGACAACCTCGCGATACCATCCATACAGTCCATACGCGATACCAACCGCACTGTGGTGGACCGCCAGTCATCCAGATAGGATGACAGGCGGTCAACCCTGTGCGGTTCAAAAGGAGTTTTCTTCCCCACAGAACTTCCTTGTAGAATCAACTACCACCAGAGATTTTTCCGGACCGATACGACTTAGGGACCTACAAGAAAAGAGCCTATTCCTTTTTAAAAGGCCGGCAACGCATCAGCCATCCCTAGGTGTTGCAGTTGTTTATGGCCGGTGGTAATCATTTACCATCAGCTGAGCCGTATGCTCGTTTGCCCCCTCTTCTATTAAAAAAGGAGTTCTGTGTGTTCTGACAATCTCACACACAGAAGAATCACAAACTCGTATATAAAGATGGCGGGTTATTAATAATAATAAATAATAATAAATTTTATTTAAAAAATATTTTTTACATTGTTTGACATAAAATTAAAGTCGAAACAATCGCCGCAGGGAACTAACTCAGGTTTTATGAAAAAAATATCTGCTTCAGTCAGCTTCAGTGTAGATTGAATTCTTATATATACTGCCCAAATATTCAAATGCTATTAATTTAAGATGTCGTTAAGTCTCGTGCTGTCACTGTCACTTTAATTAAAACTATGTGGATCTTAAAATTGAGCAGCGTTTGAGTATTTCGGCATAGGTAAGGCATACTACTTGCTTTTTCGATATATTATACATTATGCTTTTTAAATACGTTATTTTAGTATAAAATATCTACAATGAATTTTTCCTGTTAAAAGTGCGATGTTGTAAACCGTTTAATGTTATTATAATATAAAATTTTATAGCTGACATCTGTGCCTTAAGACATTGCTTGAAGCTTGAAAAGATAAACTTAGCAAGTTACTAACTTGTTTAAAAGCATTCTCAGTGAATATTACTTATTAAGTGTGGTTCATACGTGTGAGTGTGAGATATTAAGAAATCTAATAGTTACATGGTAAAAAGTTCGGAGTGAATTCAAAGTGAAAGGAAACGATCTACCTACCGTAAAGGACAGAACAGCGTTTTCCAGCAGTTTTTCATACAGAATTCCAAATTACGAATGTGATTAATGGTGAAGCTTTTGCGTGTACTAAGACGTTCGAGGACGCTCAAGGTTGCTCAGCGAACTATGGAGAGGGCTATGCTCGGTGTTTCTCTGCGTGATAAACTTAGAAATGAGGATATCCGCAGTAGAACCAGAGTAACCGACATAGCCCAACGAATTAGTAAACTAAAATGGCAATGGACCGGCCATATAGCTCGAAGAACCGATAACCGATGGGGAAGAAAGGTTCTCGAGTGGCAGCCTCGTACCGGTAGGCGTAATGTAGGGCAACCCTCTACTAGATGGAGTGACCTTGTTAGACATGCAGGAAGTCGATGGATGCAGGTGGCTCAGGACCGTGCTTTTACGTTACTTGGGGGAGGCCTATGTTCAGCAGTGGACTTGTGAAGGGCTGTAACGATGATGATGATGATTATGCGTGTACACACCACGCTGCAGCTATAGTATGGTTATAGCATGAATGGTTCGACCGGAGAAGGACCACGCTTCCACAGAATACCGTGAGTGTGGAGAACCGGTGACCAGGTATTCGGTTTTGATTCTCAGAGGTAGCATCGCAGCTGCATTGATGATTCTTAGCCGAAGGTATATGTGGATTTCTATGGGTAACAACATGTACTTACCGTCAGGTGGATTGTGTGCTCGTTTGTTACACTAGTAATAAAAAAAATCGGTGTGAATGTCAACGCGCTATCTAAAGGAAAGGAGAGAAACGTCTGCCTAGCCTGATAGTTTTTATATAGAATTAAAAAAAATTATTGGATCAAAAGTGAGGCTGCAAAATTTTGGAAGAAACAGGAAAATTCAGTGGGTTGAATTTTATTGTATGTTTCGTCACTGTATTTTACGTCGTACGCGTTTGTGAGTCGCTTAAAGTCTTCCAGTACCTGACCACCGTCTGCCAAATAGCCGAGCCGACTGCCAAATTAGATCATAAAGGTTAATATGTTCTGCGGTTGACTGTAGGTATGCACGTTGGCGGCATTTTCGGCGGAATGTTGTCGGTAATGGATTTTTGCGATGCTCAATATTGTTAGTATAAGTAAGTGTTTATAGCGTTATAGGCTGGACATAAAATGATATTTTAACAAACATTTGATGTTATTGTTTGGATTATTGTATGTCTTTTTAAACGGATGACTTAATGAAAGTATCAAAATGCAATATTTATTTGTTCACTAAGTTTATAATAGGGCCGTAATATTTTTAACACAATAAGGGTGTAAAACGAGCACAAAATCCACCTGATGTGTAAGTGAATGCAGTTAAATATTTAATAAATATTTTGTCCTCGAATGAAGACCAAAAGGCAGAAGAATTGTCATCTCTGAGGACTAAGATGGAATGCCTCGGTTCCAGTTAAATGGAAATACGGTTTGTACACTCATCATACGAAGCACAGCAGTAACCTAGGTAGGTTGCTGCTGCGCTTGACGGCAGAAAAGGCCCACCTAATATGTATGTATCAATGTGTGTCTTCTAAAGCGTGAATATTGTTTGACTAAGCTACTGCTTTTTACTACCAAATTAATAAAGCCACTAACCGTAGGGTAATATGAGCCAAGCACTAGACATAAAGTTAAAGTTACAGCCTATATACGTCCCACTGCTGGGCACAGACCTCCCCTCATTTCTGAGAGTGTTTTTAGGGCAAGGAAATGTCCGCCGTGCTGCCCCAGTGCGTGTTGGCAAACTTCACATGTCATCGAAATATTTTTTTCAGACATGCAGGTTTCCTCACGATGTTTTCTTCACTGTCGAGCGCGTCGTAAATCAGCACTTAAAATAGCAATTAATAATTTCATTGGTGCCGGCGGGGATCGATCCCGAGTAGATCGCGTCCTGTGAAATTTACCATCTGAGAAATTTATAATCAATCATCTGAGCTACCACGGTGCATGCACTAAACATAATTTTTTTAAATATTTTTTTCACAAGCTTTCTGGTCTTGCACGACTAGTTCATAGAATCTTCTGTCATGAAAATTATTTTTCCAGGCCGATATGACTCAGGAATGTTTAAGAAAAGAGCCTACCCTTTCTTTCAAGGCTGGCACCGTAACCGTCATAGTTATTAGGGATTTTTTTACGAGTCACCTGATCGTAAGTGGATGCTGTGGCCCATAGACATCTACATTTATCTGATGTATTGTCACCTCTGAGGACTAAGATGCAACGTCTCGTTCCTAATAAAAAGGATCTCCGTTCTGTGAGAGCGTGTCCCTTATCCGGTCGAGCCAACCCATTCGTGCTACACAATAATATCGCTGCAGCGTGACTATATCACTTCACAAGTTAAAAAAAAGATTTAAGGTTGTAATTTATAAAAATTTCTTGCATTTACAAGGCGGCAGGATCTGCTTTGGAGTCTGTCTAAATAGGTACTACGGTTCAAATCTATGTTCACAGTTAAGGGTATGTGTACGGTTTTAATTTCTATTTAATATATCTCAAATACAACTCTCTACTATCTTGAATGTAAGAATATAATAAATAAATAAATAAAACGAGACAACACTTAATTCATTCTACCATTCCCACCAATATTTTAGCATATAAATGCGTTTAGAGCTCTGAATACGTGATCTATATTTTTGTACGTGTATATACGAGGGAAAAAATAGGTAGGGACATTTTTGACTGCTGTGGGTCCGCTCAGGTGAACGTAAATCACTTGTCTAGACGAGTTTTATGGTTGTGCTGATACACGCACTACATATAACATAAGCACTTTATTGTATTAAGTTTTCCTGACCGACTGTACCGAGATTTGTTTTAAAGCAAATCAAGTTTTTGAATCTTATTTTATTACTCACTGTTTCACTGTTAATGCAGTTTTATTATTTCAAACTTATTAATTTTTAATGTTAGTCTGCTTTGATTTTGATTTGTTTATTTTATAATTAATAATTTCAGGTTTTCACATTTCTATAATAATTTGTCTTTTGGATTTCTTATGACGGTACTATGAACAAAAACATCCAGTGCTCATACAGATGGCGATACAGCCATCTCTAGTACTCCAGATGCGAAATACTCAATTTTTTGCCGCGTGTTATTACAGATACGTCAACTGTAAACTTAACTCTAACGAATAAGGTAAAAATAATAATAAGTAATAATAGTCGAGAATAACACTAAGGAACTATACTATAATAATAATAATAATATATACTAGGGTCTGGAGAGTGACAGATGGGAAAACTTTGACCAATATTCCATTAATGCAGGTCAGTAGGCGAATTCTTGAAGTCATTTTGCACAGCAATTAACTTAAAAAGGCAAAGTAGAAAGATGATTTTGAAGTTGCGAGACATCTGGCGCTGTAATCACCGAATTATATTTACTATCTATTCTTATTATTAAAAAAATCATCACGCGTTACATTTTACTAAATAGTAGATATCTTTTTCTACTTATTTGCAAAGCAGGGCTGCGGCATCGAATCCTGCGAATACCAAGTATTAAATGACTTAAAAATAATTGTTCCGGGTCGATGTTGGTTACTGCGCAATTTGTATTTATAAACTGCCTCCACAATATACGAGAAAATTCTAGTGTGATAGCATATTTGAAAAAAAAGAAAAGAAGATAAAAAGATAAAAGGAATAAATAAATAAAGAATTTACCACCAACGATATTTAGTGCTTTCGGGTTTGATGAAAGAGACATTCTTTATAATTGAAATAGAAATTTTTTGCCACTCAACAGTATTACACCGACTATTTTTGTAAATCAAAAGAGCCAATATAAATACTGGCTGTGAAACTCTTATTCTGCATTCTCGAAGGTCAGAAGGTGGGTGGAAAGTGGGTGAATCTCTTTATTTAAAATTAGGTGTAGGCGTTTATGGTCTGTAGTAGCAGCTTATTACCAGTTGGATGGTTAGCAAGACTCACTGGTCTCCCTGGTTTTTGTTCATTCATTCATAAGAACATTTTTTATAGCATAAGGGTAATAAACGAACACACAGTCCACCTGATGGTTAGTGAACGCTGTTGCCCATAGATATCTATATTTAACTTTTTTATAGAAGAGGGGGGCAAACGAGCATGCGGCTCACCTGATGTCAAGTGACAACCGCCGCCCATGATCAACCGCAACACCAGGGGAATTGCAGGTGCGTTGCCGGCCCTTTAGAAAGGAGTAAGCTCTTTTCTTGAAGGTCCCCAAGTCGTATCGGTCCGGAAAAATCGCCGGTGGTAAACTATTCCTAAGAAGGTTGTACGCGGAAGAAAACTCCTTTTTGAAACGTACAGTGGTGGACCGACAAGCATCCATGGTGTGGATGGTTAGCTGTGAAGTGCGTTCACGTAATTTGGCGGCTGGGATTAATCCGAACAATTCCTCAGAGCACTCTCCATGGTATATGCGAAAGAAAATGCAAAGTGATGCAACATCTCTTCGCAGTGCCAGTGAATTGAGCCGATCGGAAAGCACTCGGTCGTCGACGATTGGAGCCGCTCTGCGCTGGATGCGGTCAAGTGGAAGGAGCTAATACTGGGGAGCCCCAGCCCAGAGATGGGAACAGTATTCCATGTGTGGCCGAACTTGCGCCTTGCAAAGTTGCAAGTGGTGTGCCGGCATGAAATACTGTCCCGCTCTGCTGAGCACGGCAAGCTTTTTAGATGCCAATTTGGCCTTCTCTTCCAAGTGACCACGAAACTGCACGTCACTCGATATGTCAACGCCGAGGATTCCGATACTGGCTAAGGCAACAAGGGCAGTGCCTTGAAACTGAGGAGATACGACAAAGGGGTTCTATACCTCAGCACAATTGGTGGGATTCCGTCAGGCCCACTCGACTTGTGGATGTCCAGGGAGAGGAGGGCTTTGCGAACCAAGCGCTGTGTGAACTGCACTTCCGGCATAGAGCACTCACACCGTGGGATGGTCAGCGGCGTACTCTCCCCGTCATCGAGAGTCGAGTTGGACGCAAAGAAAGAGCCTAGAAGATCGGCTTTCTCCTTTGCGGTATGGGCCAGTGAGTCGTCCTCCCTGTGCAGAGATGGCAGAGGTGGCTGACAGAAATTCCCCTGGACAGCCTTGGCGATCACGAGAGACCAGAATGCACGGGTTCCAGAAGGAAGGAGAACTAGTTTCTCGCCAATTCTGCCAATGTGTTCTGACTTTGCCTTGGCAATGACTCTTTTGAAGGACCTGGAGACGGAATTATACTTCTTTTTTAGAGCACTGGTGTTTAGATCCCGGGACGCTGATGCGTCAGCCCAGGCTTGGTAGCACTCCTGCTTATAGCATGATGCTATTTTACAGGAGCGACCAAACCATGGCTGCGATTTGCCTCCAATAGGCACCACAGAGGAAGGAATAAAAAGTTCCATACCCTGAAGTACCACATCAGCGACAGAATCCGCAACAACGATGGGATCATCCGGCGAGAAGCAAACCCGCCCCCAAGGGTAGGATGCAAAGAAAGACCGCATCCCATCCCAATCGGCTGACCTATAGTGCCAAACACGGCGGCAGCCTGCAGATTGCAACTGCGATTTCAGCGTGAGTGACACCACACTCCGAACAAGACAATGGTCCGAGGAGCCTAAAGGAGCGTCAACGGAAATCTAATATTTGTCCGGGTGAGAGGTCAGCAGAAGGTCCAACAGGGAAGGTGCATGATCCTCCACATCTGGAATCCACGTAGGCGAAGTAACCAGTTGTGTCAGACCATATGCCTTTAATACCTTGATTCTACTGCAAATATTATCATAATAGTTTTTTTACGCAGCACTAGCAGTTCGCACTGGTTTTGGTGTTTTAAGGTTTTAAAGAAATGAGAAAATGTTGTTTCGTAATCTTCCAAACGCTGCGCAGCTAACTGATCACTCTAGTATTACATAATATGCTTACAATATTAGTAGACAATTCTCAAGTTGCAAAACAATCTGTCAAGCGTCGCAACCAGGGCAAATACCTTTCCCTGAGGCAATCTAAGGGGGAAAACCTATGTTCAGCTGTGTACATTGGATGGGCTCTAATAATAATAATTAATGATGATGATCATTATGATTGAAAATTTCACCCACCCATTGATTAAAAAAAAATGTTAAAAAGACAATTATTCAAACAACATTTATTTTATCATAAGATCTTTTAAAATCAACAGCCAGCTCACATAAAATCTATCTGATACGTGAATACTTGTATAATACAGAGCGATATAAATCAGAATAGTCAATGAAATATGTTTACCGTTAAAGGTTTGCGTGCAAAATACTAATCAGTAATTCACGAACCTAAAGGTCAACACTCGGGGAGTACCTACATACATGGCATTATAGCATATGGTCAAAATATCTCTATGATCCCAGTTTTAGTCGTTTTAAGGTATCTAATCCATTAATTATCGAACAGCCTGTATATATAATTCTTAACTATCAGTACTGTGATCCAAACCCATTACAAATATTAGATCAACAAAAAACATTCAACCCCAAGTTCCGAAACGCAACATTACAATAAAATATTGTGTATATCATGAAGCTTCTCGATCCCATTCTCAAATTCCGAACGCACGGCGCGCATAAACATGGCGGATGTCAGAAGGTGTGCTTTATAAAAATAAAGAGCGATTTATTAAAGGGTATACACATTTGGATCCGGGTCACGTGCGGCACCGGCCAGATTTGAGCCCCGCGAAGGTATGCCAGTAGTTTTTCTACTTTGATATAAAGTTTTTTCTCTCCCTTCCCCTTTTCTATATTGAAATCGTAACGGAACTTTTGAAGACGCTATCGTACGTGTTTTCGATTTGAATGGACTTTGAACATTTTTGATTTGCGTGCGCTCTAGAATTTTGTAACTTCATTAGAGCTTGAAACCAGTTGCTAGAAAATATTAATATGAATTTAAATTACGTAACGCAATATTAACACACACATACGAGGCTGTTCAAATTTTGAATCCCGTCTAAAACTCACCAGAAAGACATGATATAGATTTACTTTACTTTTATATATATATATATATATATATATAAAGCAAATGATACCATACCATATCCAGTACCTACTAAAATATGTAATATTCAATTAAAATCTGGCAAAAAGAGTTATTTCGAAACGTTAGTTTAGTTGGTTTAAAAAAAGACACTTGTCAAACGAAATTTATTTTATTACGTCGTAAAGATATTTCATTTCAGAGTGTAACATTCGGGTCCGCCGCGGAGCTCTACTCAGAATTACCAGACTTCACACGTCCTCAAAATATTTTTAATTTCCGAGACATGTTTCCATGTGTCAGATACAGGTTTTCTCAACAATATCTGTCTTCACCGTCGAGCAGCACATTAAGTCTCAATTAACAATTTCATTGATGCCGGCGAGGATCGAACTCGCTTTGCTCTCGTACTATGAAAATTTTAGAAGAGCACTCACCCTGAGTTACCACGGCTTTTATTTTAACATCTTATTGACGAGATAATTAATGTTCCTCACCTTATATTAAAAAATAATTCTGTAACACTTTTTCAAAATCCAAGAATAATTGATTCACCAAATCTAATCCCATAATCTGTCAACAGGATTATATTAACCTTAGACATACACGGGCTGGATTGATCCCAATACCTGATGCGCCGTCACGTCCCGCACTTTGAATGGCAAATCAAGAGAAGGTAGACCTTCGGGGCCTCTGAGACACCGTATGAAAATAAAATGATTGCGAAGGGTCCGAGACGACGCTGTATTAAAATATCCCCCAAGGTCCGGGATATCTAGCGAGCACCTGATGTTTGCGTGAAATAGTTTGTCGAGTTTTGTTTGGATTTGCGTTTGATAAATGATGTGGAAAGATTTTGTGTGGATGGTTTTTGTTTTAGATTTTTATTACGCCATTTATATTAATGTTGGTGACGTACGTAAATTAAAAGCATTGATAATTAACACCTTATCAGCACTTTTCATATATGCATTTCGCAAGGACAAACATCCAGACCAATTATTTGTAGGCCATGCAAAAACATGTCCCTGCGGGATTCGAACCTGCGACCCTTAGTGCTGTAATTCATTGCTAAGCGGTCCATTAAGCACAGTTTACAAAATGGAAGTGGATTTGTGAAGGGTTGATGCTGATGCAAACTCTTATTAATCATAGCGTAATTTTACACAGAATGTAAGATCTGCGTATAAAATGTGCGTATTGGTGGACTTAACATGACAACTCAAATACGCAGCCAATTTTTTTATAGGATGGGGTGACAAACGAGCACACAGTCCACCCGATGGTAAGTGGTTGCTGCGGCCCATAGACATCTACATCTACCCTCGACTACAAATCGTAATGCAGATGCATTGCCACCCGTGAGGACTAAGATGGAATGCCTCGTTTCCAGTAAAAAGGATCTCCGGTTCTCAACACTCACCATACGAAACACAGCAGCATTAAGCTAATATTTTACACTGGTATTCTGTGAGATTCCATCCATTTTTGACAGTGTTTCATTATTGCCAGCAGGGATTGGACCCCGTTTGCTTGTTTACTGTAAAATTTACGACGAGAGCATAGACCTCGAACTATCGCAGGCAGTAAGCCCATAACTCAATTGCAGAATTAATTGTTCACAAACTGATGGTTGTACCGGGTAGTGGCGATGTAATAATATCCACTAACCCATATCGTCTAGTTGGCGTCGTACAAGGCAATAGATGGAAATTGAAACTGGTGATAGACATCACCATCCTTCTGATAACAACTCAAAATAATAAAAACTGCGGTTGCTAATTCGCCTGCCAAGCGTGGCAACTATGGCAAAATCCCTCCTACAAGGAAATTTGTAATAGATATAATCTGATATGTAACTGATCTTCATATGCAGCAATACCGACACGAGGGTGTGATTGCTCCATAAACCTGTCAGTAATGATAGGAAGTCTGTGCCCGGATGTGAGATGTAAATAGGCATGTGCTATATTTTACGTTTTCCTGAACTCAGTTGGTCTCCAAAAGAACCTCGTCCGTACGTTAACAACGGTGACGTTGATCATTTGAAGAAAAATTTCAAATACTAGCCCTTAAATCCCTAAAATATACCCTTATTATAGTTATACTTTGACACTTCCTACTGCAGGTAAAGGGTTAGGAACACGGACGTAATGGATCGACTCAGCATTAGTTAGCATGAATTAAGTCTCTGATATCCGCGCCAGATTAATGCAGATATCTTACTGAATGTCTACCCACAATACAGAGTGTTTCATTTTCTTTTTTATATTGTTTGTTGTTTTCATAAAAATATCTTTTAATAAACTGAGCTGACAAACAAGCTAATAGTCCATCTGATAAAAAGTGGCTATTTCAGTCAAATGCATAATCACATTCAACGAACACCAAACAGAAAAAGTGCCTCGAGCCGCCACTACACAACACTTGTCGTCAAAAATAGGTTTATTTCAGCCCAAGCATTTTCTTAGACAGAAATTTTTCTGCTTTATTTACGTTATTCAAATATATGTTATATTATATTTTACTCGTATTTCATTAATGTATGTTATAAGCAAAGCATTAGTAATGCTATTATTTTATATTTTCCTACAAATATTAAACAAGACGTTAACTTAGTATTTTATAGATTTGAATTATAATTAAATAGTGCCTAGCAGTTTTTATAATAATGTCATCAGCAAATCAACATCATTTTATGTCGTCATAAAAATAATTTCTTCATCGACCGTTGGATTTTAGTTAATAATAAATATAAATATATACACAAAAAAGTTCAATTATTGTATAAATATTGATTATCTCTTTTTGTACCTTACTTTAAGCATTCCTTGAAGCGATTGCAAAAGTATTGCCTTAAGGAACTGTCTCTTTGTATCCTAATGTGAATAATTTATTTATAGTAATAACCACTATTTATTTTTTATCTTTAGCGTAGCAAATTTTTATTTTACTATTTACGCACACATTATTCTTAATTATTGTGAGACTGTGTTATTTCGAAATGTATATATTGTATGAAATGTATTTATGTACTTATGTAGATCAAACTTAGGTCCCCTATCCTAGAAGGCTAACCGTCGGACAATGCTGTATTTTTTGTTATCCTTAGTAAAAAAATATTGGTCTTCGGATTAGTGTTTTGACTCAACCTGTATATGAACGTACCTTACAAGGTAGCGGAATCTCTGGGGGTAGTTGAATAAATTGCTTCAAATAATTCCCGAATTACCATTTTTAATCTGCGACGAGATGTTGCAAGAATGAATTACGGTAGCGTCGCTCCCTTAAGATTTTGCAAAGTGATAAAGATATACGCTAACTATTCTCGACTGCTTCTTCGTTTATATTAAACTCTATCTAACTGGAAACTACAGTTGCATATAGATAGAATTTTTCTTCACTTTTAGGGTTGTACCTTCATAATAGACACCTGTATATTTTTATTCATGTGATGTATAAACTATACATATTTTGCTAGAAATTATTTAGGTAAGAATATTTTGGTTCAAAAGTTTTTATTTTTGATTTGGTTCATTTGTTTCAAAGAACAGGTTAGAAGTATGCCTGTGTGTCTGAAAAATTATACACGTGTGTAGTCTGCTGAAACGGACTGGAGTAACGTAACAAAATTATTGCTTCGTCATCATCACCATCATTACAGTCCTTCACAAGTCCACTACCGAACACAGGAGTGCCCCAAGTAATACCACAGAGCACGATCTTGAGCCACCGGCATCCATCGACTTCCTGAGTCCCCTCCACCGTCACTCTATCAGTGGAGGGCCGCTCTACACTTCGCTTAACGGCAAGACTTGATTGCGGTTAAGGTATGAGGTTAAGCTACCGGTATAAAATATTGATATCGCTATTTTTAAAGTAGACCGAAAGCGGTTGAAATTCACTAATACGCTACTGGTATAAAATAACAGTAACATTTGTTCTTTACTTAACCGAAATTATATTGGTAACCAAAAATATCTGTTTGAGTAACCAAAAGTACTTGTTGTTTTGACAGTGACAATTTAGATGAGAAATTCTAAGAAACTAATTGAAAACTAAGGTAATTTTGAACCACAAGAAATTGATAATTAGCGAAAAAAATAAAGCAAACGTTATTTTTCGGTTCTGAAATATTTGTGTATCGTTGTTTTAAGAAATCGCAATAAAAATATATGACGTCAAACCTTTAACCGTTATAACTGGTATTACTTCATAAATCTCTCATAAATGAAAATAATGTGCCCAGAACGTACAAAGGTTAACTTGACAGTAAAAATTACGCAATATTTTATCGCATTTACCACGGGGAGTG
This sequence comes from Parnassius apollo, assembly GCA_907164705.1. Lineage (NCBI taxonomy): Eukaryota > Metazoa > Arthropoda > Insecta > Lepidoptera > Papilionidae > Parnassius > Parnassius apollo. The sequence goes on from CAJQZP010001531.1 coordinate 1,467,153, forward strand.
CTCTGAGGAATTATTCGGACTAATTCAAGCCGCAGAATTTCACCATCGCACATCGCAACAAAACTCACGATACAATCCATACCATTTGTATGACTGGTGGTCGACCACTGTTCGATTTAAAAAAAAGTTTTCTTCTCCTAACTTTCTTGTGTAATCGACTTCCACCAGATATTTTTCCGGACCGATACGACTTACGGAACTTCAAGAAAAGAGCTTACTCCTTTTTAAAAGGCCGGCAACGCATCTGCAATTACCCTGGTACCCACTCTCTTACTTGATTGTGATTGACTCACGAATACAATCAAAGTCTCTTGTTATTCCTCGCAACTAATGTATTCCGGTCTGAGCCAGTAAAGCCGGTGAAAATTACAGGCTGAGTAGTCATTCCATCTTAGTCTTACGTGCTGATAAGCCATCTGTTGCCTTCTTTATTCAAAGTTGCTTGCGGGTGTCCATAGGTTGCACCGGCTACTTAACATCAGTTCGCTTGTCTTTTCAATTTAAAAAAAATGGTGTTTCGAATTCTTACATTTTTAAACCCAAAATTTCGGTCCGGGCATCAGCAACATTTCAACTGCTATAAACCGGCCGTGGTCAGTGCATCAGTCTCCAGTGTAACATCATTGGGTACAATTTACTAGCTCCCAGAGCTCTCGCTACGGAAACATAATACAAACTCGTTTAAAATACTATTTGGTTTATTTTGATTATTTATTATTTCTCATTTATTATTTACTATTTTTATTTATGTTTATACTACCTTTTATCATATTACATTAATCAGAATTTTTTTCTCTTTTTCTTTTCATATTTCTTGATTATACGACTATATTATGGTTGTAGAATGAATGGATCGGCTCGACCGGGGAAGGACCACGCTCTCACAGAATACCAGCATAAAATAGCAGCTTAATGCTGCTGTGTTTCGTATGGTGATAGTAGAGAACCGGAGACCCGTTTTACTGGAATCGAGACATTCCATCTTAGTTCTCAAGGGTGAAAACGCATCTGAATTTTGATTCTTAATCGAGGTTAAATGTAGATGTCTATGGGCCACAGCATCCACTTACCACCAGGTGGACAGTGTGCTCGTGCTATACACACAATAATATACAATATATATATACATCATAAATTGGTATCTTTTTTTATATAACACCATTAGGACCGTTAAAATTTCTAGTTCACTCAAAAACGATTGTCTCCTTTGTGGGGAGCGATATAATAATATAAAATGTGTAGTAATATGAATGGTAAAAAGTACCGTATAGAAGTTGAACATACAAATATTCTGAGTCATTATATGACTGACTTGTGGTTATATATATGGGGTAGCCATCTTTGTTATTACGTATATTTCTTTATTTAAGTGCGTATACAGTAAACCCAATAAGCACAAAATATGTTTCCATCAAACTAAACAACCCAATTTAACAACAGTATATTTTTTATGGCCATTACACATAGAAATAGATGCTCCAACATAAATAATTTTAAAATAATATTAAATCAATTTCTTGTTAATAGGGCATACTACAGTGTGAAATAATATCTCACAGATAAATACGAAATTCAATAATTGACTATTAACTAAAAAAAAATTAAATTGACTTGACTTATATAATATAATCTAAATTGACTTATCGCTATTATTTTTGATTATGTATCACGTGAACTCCAATTATAACTGGAGCATGTTTTAAGTGATTTAATATAAAAGTAATGAATTGTGATGGATATTGCATTCCAAATGGCGGAATATAGCTGTACTGCTTGCTCTATAAGTGATAAACTACGGCAACACGAACTGTATCAACCTATATTCGCAATAAACAATTTGAATTTGACAAATGCAACAACAAAGTTATTCCATTCACAAAACAGCAGTGCAGTGTCATCAGTGCGAACAGTTGAAAAGCGACGGGAACAGCAGCCGTGTTGCGTCCACCCATTATCGTATTTCAACCGGTCATTTGTGCAGTGAATCACTCACCTGACCGTGTCCCGCGCTGCGGTGATCTATATCCGGCTTTATTGGCGCGCAGTTTTAGTGCGGCTATTCGGACCCGCTCATTGTTTGGTTACGACCTCTAATGCTTGATGGGTGTCTGCTGTTAACTGCAAATGGTGTGATATTTCGTGCTTTCCGTGTCTATATATTTTATAAATTTGAATATTTTTACGAGATTGAAGTTTGAAACGAGCTAAAAGTGCACTGGATGATAAGTTTCTAAGCCACGGACATCTTCAAACAAAGAAGGCTGTGTTGTCTCATCTAATGACTAAAATGGAATGGAATAAAGAAAATTACGGTATTAAGAGCCGTAGTAGCTCAGGGAGTAAGCGCTCGCTATAAATTTTAACGCCGGTTCGATGCCCACCGGCACCAATCAAATTGTTAATTGCAATTTTAAGGGCTGATCGTAAGGATACCTGCGTGTCTGAGAAATAAAAAAGTATTTCGAAAACACATATAGGCTGTAACTATAACTTTTATGGAATTAATGGCGTTTATTTTTTTTGTTCCCGACGTTTCGGTAACTTCACCACGATCATGGGTTCGCCTAAAGTCATTGACGTTCTGATGTCATAGTTAACGAAGTCTGTTTTGACAAACAAGCACACATTCCACCTGATGGTAAGTGGTTGCTGTGGCCCATAGCCATCTACATCTACCCAAGATTACGAATCAAATTGCAGATGCATTGTCACCCGTGAGGACTAGAAGGAATGCCTCGTTTCCAGTAAATTAGGTTCCAATATCCGGTTCTCTACACTCACCATAAAAAACACAGCAGCGTTGAGCTGCTATTTTACGATGGTATTCTGTGAGAGTGTGCTCGTCCCCATTCGTGGTACAACTATACTAATATAGCTGCAGCATGGCTCTACCACGCAAATACTACCTCAAATTTTTAAATATTAATTTCTGTACTACGTAGAACGAGCGTATAGTATCTTAAGATTTTGGCATTAGTATGATTTGGTTTGAATTTCCTTTTTATAATTATAAGATCCTAAGCAGATGGTAGCACCCAGCCATCTTCTCAATTGAAAATTGGGATGTGTTATAAATTGTCATATACGTATGGAATTAAAGCAGTTGTAATTAAACGCAAAAAAAATCCGTATATACATATATATATATATATATATATATATATATATATATATAACTAGTACCCGGTTGAGCGAGATTAGAATGGCTCTCCACCACCTCAAAAACGGCAAGGCCCCGGGCGAGGATGGAATTACAGCGGAGCTTCTGAAAGCGGGTGGAGCACCGGTACTTGAAGTCCTTCAGAAGCTCTTCAATTCCATCCTCCATGGTAGCACTACTCCGGAGGCGTGGAGCAGAAGCGCGGTGGTCTTGTTCTTTAAGAAAGGCGACAACGCTCTCTTGAAGAACTACAAACCGATTTCCCTTCGAAGCCGCGTCTACGTGCTGTTTTCGAGAGTCATTACGAATCGTCTCGCACGCAGACTCGACGACTTCCAGCCTCCCGAACAAGCCGGTTTCCGAAAAAGCTTCAGTACCATGGACCACATACATACCCTTCGGCAAATTGTACAGAAGTCCGAAGAGTACAATCTGCCACTTTGCCTGGCGTATGTGGACTATGAGAAAGCATTTAATTCCGTCGAAATTTGGGCGGTGCTACAGTCTCTTCAGCGGTGCCTAGTTGACTGTCGGTATATTGAAGTGCTGAGTTTGTCAGAGGTGGAACTATCTAAAATACAACAACGAAAGGTCTTAAGATGAACATGGACAAAACAAAGATCATGTTTAATCTCCATGTCACACCTATGCCGGTAGTTGTTGGGAGCACTATGCTCGAAGTTGTTGACGAGTACGTTTACCTGGGACAAATAGTCCGACTAGGTAAGTCCAACTTCGACCGAGAGGTCAATCGACGGATTCAACTCGGCTGGGCAGCGTTCGGGAAATTACGACACATCTTCTCGTCAGGTATACCTCAATCTCTGAAAACTAAAGTGTATAACCAGTGCGTGTTGCCAGTGATGACTTACGGATCTGAGACGTGGTCCTTCACCGCTGGCCGTATGAGGACGCTCAAGGTCGCTCAGCGAGCTATGGAGAGGGCTATGCTCGGAGTTTCACTGCGTGACAGACTCAGAAATGAGGATATCCGCAGTAAAACCAGAGTGACCGACATAGCCCAACGGATTAGTAAGCTTAAGTGGCAATGGGCCGGCCATATAGCTCGAAGAACCGATAACCGATGGGGAAGAAAGGTTCTCGAGTGGCAGCCTCGTACCGGTAGGCGTAGTGTAGGGCGATCCCCCACTAGATGGAGTGACGACCTGGTAAGACATGCAGGAAGTCGATGGATGCAGGTGGCTCAGGACCGTGCTTTGTGGCATTACTTGGGGGAGGCCTATGTTCAGCAGTGGACTTGTGAAGGGCTATAATGATGATGATAATGATGATGACCCGGTTGACTCTCGGTATTTTTCGCTCGGTTTTTTTTAATTCGTGTGTTTTGGAATCATATCATAATTAGCTACAAATTACATACTTAACACGTTGATGAACAGTACTCGCTTACCGATTGCGCTTTAAAATACACTACTTTTTTCCATATATTGGCCATAGGCGTTGTGTCACAACACTGCGTCAATAATTACCTATTGTGACACAACGGGTATAGACGTAAACGTCTCACGACGTACTGGCACATGAAATGTGCATTTAAAGTGCGTGATTTGCCAGAACGCCTGTCGACGATGGCGTCGAGACACGTCTTCCACCTTTCTTCAGTTTTGTTACTATGACTTTAGGATTATCTTTGCGATTTGTACGTAAAGTGCCAGTTGTATGAGTTCTCAATTCAAGTAATTTTTGTGACGAGCTCACAGAATTGTAGTAGTTGTCCACAAATAGATGATGTCCACGTAATGGGTATGAACGCATCAACTTTAAAACAAGTTTTTCAGTTTTTGATCCAGTTTCAGGAGTTGAAGCTTGCTTTCCACTATACATTTTCATGTTCAGAACATAGCCTTCAGGTGTTGCTAGTTGGAAATATTTGATGCCATAGCAAGCCTTTTTGATTTGACTGGCGAAAGTGCAAACGACCTTGAAATAAAAGAAGAGACTCGTCTAACGACAGTTCTTAGCCAGGGTTGTAGATTTTTTTTGAAGTTTAGTGTTAGCATATCAATTGGTTGTACGATCTTATCATCCCCTTTGGCATCCAAATTTGCTGCATATGAACACACAAAATTTGTTCATATCTTCTTTCTGACATCATGTAGCCCAATACGTGATCATAATGTAGTGGATCTGATGGCGAGAAGAGAATTCTTTGCTTGGGGCATTTTACATGACCTTTCAAAAGAGTGAGACCCAAACACTTCATAGTTTCTTCGCAATTAGTCTCCCGATGTACTGTTTTACGACTGTCTAGTATGAGGTCTGTTAGTGTTACAGAGGCGGTTCCCATAACCGTTTGTACAGATTTCAATAAATTCTAAGAAATTTTGTGGAAAAACGAGATGAAAAAAAATCGACAACATTATTTTTATCTTTAATATTCACAGTCAAATCACATTCAGACGTGGCAAAATCGAATTCAGGTATTTCAGTAACTGATGTAGACCATGACTCCTCTGTAATATGTGAAATAGATCAACTGATAAGATGCTCAAAGTTTGGTGATAAGAGATGCTCTGGGACTTGATTGCAAACATTTGATTAGTTGAAGGCCCAGCTATTTGTTCATCATAAATATTTTCTTGACGTTCTACTGAATAACATGAAGTTCTGTCGTCGTTTTCGACATGATTCTGAACATCATAAGTATTTTGATGACATTCTAAGGACGAACATGTAGTTCTATCATCATCATCACCCGAAGAATCAGAAGACTCACCCCAGATTATAGCCGCTGTTTCTTGCAAGTGACTTGTTTGCTAACTTCCAACTGGGTCTTTAAAAATCGAAGATTCACTTTCAGAAGGTCGGTATTCCTTATCTGATCCATATTCTACATCATCCACAAACAGTTCTTCAGAGGAATCAGAAGTGGACGCGTCATCAAATAATTTCTGTAACCGTCTTTGATTTTCCTCAAAGGGATCCGTCTGAAAAGTAAATCGTTTCGTTTACAAACAAAATAAGACCCAAACATATGTCTTTCTTCTAAAAGTCTAACTTAGAAGGCTCAAAAAATTGTATTATTTATTGTAAGTACTAATAAAACAAAACAAAACGTATAAAATTACACGTGGCTTACCCTTGTGAAATATTTGGTTGCACAAACAGCGCGTGAGCACGTGGGGCACCACTTACGCACACTACTTCACTGAATATATGTAAATATGACGTCGAGGGGCGTACTGCGCTTTCGCGGGGTAGTACAAAATCGTCGTTGTGTGAGTGACCGGACTTTTTTCAAATGTGTGTAAAACTTGACGATGTGACAGTACAAGTACAAAAATTGTATGTACAGTGACAGTACAAAATGTCGCTTCATACATTTTGAAGGAATCTGGGACGTCGTAAGGCGTACTGATATTATAAGGGCTAAAACTCGAACGTCGACAGATGTTCTGTCATATCGCAAACTTTACCGCAACGTCTATAGGCGTTACTGTCCGTCAACGTGTTAATAATCATATTTAGATACAAATTACATACTGATGAAATACTAATAATATTTTTTGATCTTAGCGACATAATAGAAAAAACTGAACTGGTTATTTGAATAAAAAATCATGAGTGCAATTAGTTTAATTTAAATTTTCGTGTTTTTACTAAATACTAAAAAAAAGGGCTCGAAAAAATAGATTTTCTCAAAAAAAGAAAAAAAAAAAAAAATTAAAAAAAGTCGGTCGGTCGGTCTGGGCTCGAACCATGGTATTACGATTTTGTGACCGCCCAATATACCAATTAAGCTATTTGTAATCCTTAATAAACTGTCAAAATTTACCTTCTTATTCTAACGATATTGTAGCAGTTTTTCATTGTCAAAAAACACGGACAAAAAGACATTTTCTAAAAATAAATCCTAGCTAGATCGATTTATTGCCCCCCGAAACTCCCTGCACACAAAATTTTATGAAAATCGTTGGAGCCGTTTCTGAGATTGTATATATATATATATATATATATATATATATATATATATATATATATATATATATATATATATATATATATATATATATATATATATATATATATATAAGAATTGCTCGTTTAAAGGTATAGGATACATGGAATAAAGGTATGTATATCTATATACCTTTATTCCATGTATAGTATTTTTGTAAATATAACAAATCATTAAAATGGTATAACTCACAACCTGTTAATATTCTAAATCTCTATTTTCTTCAGACTGATTAGATGGAGAGACATAGGAGTGCAGATACTATGGCTAGTAAGCCAAGTCAGAAGGTAGTATCTACTACACTCAGAGGTAGAAAACTAAACATTTAATAAAGTACAAGAACAATTAATGCCCCGATTTCATTAAGTGGATCGCTTTATTGTTTTTAGTTCTTTGATGTCTGTTTTACTTTTTATTATTTTCTGACACCTTTGAGTAGACGTATGATATTTGACAACAAACTGTCATATCTCGAAGACTGCCCCCCCCCCCCCCCCCGGCTAACGAACTTCTTTAGTTAGAAAGACTATTCTGAAACCATCGCTTAAGCTTAATTATATCAATAAACTACGTTATTTATTATTTAAATAGCTTTTGATATATTTAATGTATTAATAGAAACACACGAAGCCGTCAATATTGTGCACAAAACAAAATCCACACAAATCGGCGCTAAGCCACAGTGCGCGAACAAGCGTGTAACAATTGTACAAACACGCTGCAGATGAGATCCGATTTTAAAAGAGGCTGTCCTGATATATTCAAATTCGTTTATTTCCTTGTTTGCTGTGTAGTGGCGGCGTAATACCACTATATCATAGCATCCCAAGGCGACAAAGGGAAACAAACCGGGAGACGGGCAGCAGCGTCTGATAACAACTAAAGAAACTGGCAACTATGGCAAATATCCCGTGTGAAAAAATATATAGGAGAGGTCTATGTTCAGCCGTGGACTTATGATAGCGTGCCACGGTACCGGTTTTTAATATTAAACTTAAAACTTTCACGAAGAGTATTTTTTATTTGATGGTTTTTCAGGTTTGTATGTTTTGTAATCTTTTCAATATATTAATAACATCATGATAATAAAAATCATTTGATTTTTAACCATTAAAATGCTTTATATATTTACATCATTAATGAAGTTTTAGTTTTAAACAACTTAAAAGATATACCTAAAGTTCTTAAATATAAAACTGCTCTGGCTTTCTTTCCACCTGTTTAAACTCAAGCAATACCACAAATACCTCGTTACCGACTGCCCACATAAAGGCTATTGTTGGCGTGGAAAAATGCGATATTCTCTCCTCGATCTCGCTCCTATTGTAGGCAGGTATTCAGAAAATTAACTTGCCCCAGACGATCGTCCGGTGAACTCTATTGGAAACTCTGCCGCAGAAAAATTCAACCATTGAACTTTATTTTTAAAATCACAAAGAAGTTTAATATTTTCACACTAGTTGTCTTGTGCTGCTGTGTTATAACTGCCGTTAAAAAAAAAAATAGCGTACCTTCCTTACAATCTAATGGTTTTTTTTTACCCCTTTTTTTTATGAAAATATTAATAAAAAGACAAAGGGTTGTATGGGAAAAAGAAAAAAAGGTATACTAACACAACTTAGTTCCTTTGCCTACTCTCTCGAGCGAATAATAAAAACAACAACAGAAGAAGATTTTGACGTCTACTATAAGACCTTCTTAATAAGAGGAATGTGCTAAATATGTGTAACTGTAATCGATATTTTATTTACCAAGCTTAACCGCAAGAAGCTAAATCGAGAGATGACTATTAATGAACTAATAATGTGAGCAAACATCCCACACTTGTCCGAAAATGTTCCAAGCAATTGCCACTCTTCTACAGAATATAATATCATTCAACAAGTTTAAATATTATTTTAAGACTAAATTTTAACTTTGTTTATATTATTTTCAATTTAAATTTTGTTTATAATGGTTAAAAATTTCATACAAATTGAGGAAAAATGTTTTACTCTAAATGAATTCCACTACCTCTACACACGTCTACTAACTGCTATGTCGTGACAGACTACAAAATTAGCTTTATACGTGTGGAATAAAATTTATAGCAATTATTTTTAGTCATGTATAGAATGGTGTTCCGGTTTCGTTGTTTAATAGTATGAACGTGCTTCGAAAATATAAACTCATAACTATTTAATAACTGCATAAATCTATAAACGGTGCAAGTGTATCGAAAAATTAGGACTAAAAGTGCAAACAAAGTATTAAAACCCGTGTGTGTTTTACTCAGAACAAAATAGTGCTAACAAGTGTAAATAACTTTGTTGTATTCAACGTATTTTAACCCATAAACATTAATTAAGTTTTGAAATATAGTAGTGCTACCAACATCAGAGAAAGATTACTTTTGGCTTGGATGCGTGTCATTTAAGCCCATAACGGAACATTGCGTTTCGTTCCACCACAGAATAATTAGTGAATTCTACCGAATCATTCCACGCCCAGGAACAAACATTTACGTTACGTTTTGTAATTGCATCGCAAAATTAAGGAAATACTTAACAATGTCTCAAGATATGTCAATATCCACACTTTATAGTATGATGAAACTAGAACTGGAATAGCAAGCTACTTTGATAAAAGATAATACAGAAAAGATTATGATGAACATAGACGATGAAATCAAACCATTAATCGAAGAAAATGAAAAACTTAAATTAGAAATTAAATTACTAAATAACAAATAAATTACCTAGAAAATACGACAAAGAGAAACAATATTATAATACATGGTTTCAAGGAATCTGAAGTTAAATATAATGAATTATTTAACAATATAAAAGAATTACTTGGAAAACTGGGCGTCAAAATCGACGAGTACGACATAAATAAGTTACACAGAATTAGAAAACAAGCAAAAGGAAAGATTAGGCCGGTATAGATTACTCTAACGACATATAATAAAAAGATAGATTCTAAGAAATAACAAGAAAATGCCAATTTGTCGAGCATCCCGTTGAGCATCGCACACGTGCCAGTTCCACCCTAGTATAGGTCGGCCACGCTTTTTGACTATCTCCCGCTCCCGACCACTGTCGTAACTATACTTAGTGGCCACACACAAAGTATTAACAATGGACATATATAATGTATCTATTACAGATCGATGTGCTAAAACATCACACACACTGCATTCATAAATCGATTTCTCTTAATTTGTCGTTACAATATTTGCTATATATGTCAATTTGGTTTAAATTACGCTCACTCCATTTTACTTTATTGATTATATATTCCTGAACCGACAGTGGCCTACGCCTAACCATTGTTAGATCACACTGCACCTATAATGGGAAATGGTCTGACCAATGAACGTCATTATGAATTTTAACTGTAACTACAGACTTCCATGCAGCTTGAGTTGTTATAGGTAAACAGTGGTCAAACCAACTACAACTACCATGAATATCACTCATAAATACTGTCCTTGCTATTTAACAAATTTATATTAAAGTCTCCTAACAAGACTATGTGACTGCACCAAGCAAGATTCCTGACAGTATCAGACAGAGCACCGAGAAATGTCTCCATTTAACACCATGGTAGTCTATAGACATTAGATAGATCTTTGTCCGTCGATTTTAAGAGTAAGGCACATTTGTTCTACAAGTGGGACAGGGGGATGAAGCATTGTCCGGACAGCTAGACCCTGCCGTATGCAGAAGCCGACTCCGCCACCTCGCAATCGCGCAGTGGTTGGTCGTAGAATGTGACGTAATCGTTATCCTGGCACGGCGGATGCGCGCCCTTTCTCTTCCTCTCGCAATCAAGTTTTTTAATCACCGTTATATCGACAGCGTGGCGATCAATTGTCACTATTAGTTCTTCGTGGCCTCTAGATAAACTTTTCTCATTCACGCGTCACACTCAGACGTCTGTAACGTATATTAGACATATACTTTATTAAGGAAAGTCCTTCTTACAATAGGAGAGATCCATGTCAACAGCAGTTTACTTGTACGAGCTGATAAAGAAAAAAAAGTGAGTGCCGTTAAAGATACTAAACAATAAAATTATATTAAATTGCTAAACAAAAGACTGTAAAAGAATACAAATTGATGGCAACGTAGTCTCATCACAGTAGGCGTGATAATGCGACAAACTGCCGGGAAGGATCGCTTCAACACTAAGACTGCTATCAAGGTGGACAAAGTTTTGTAAGGGAATGATAACAAAAGGGATGGGACGGTCTATAATATACTATAGCGTTCCGGTACCGGTATATAATTTATTAATTATGTGTGTTTGTGTTAATTTTTAATCTTTTTGTTAATGCAACTACATAACACAAATTAGTTTACCTATAGAAGTGGTAATTACAGCGCTTCACAAGTTCACTGCTGAACACAAGCCTTCCCCAAGGAATGCCACGAACAAGGTCCTGAGCCACCTGCATCCAACGACCTCCTGTAACTATGAATAAGTACCCCTCCCTCACATAAAACTCACGTTCAATTTAGTAAAATTTATACAATGTATGTATAAATATATTTAAATTATTTTTAAATATACGTTTGCCAATTTAATGATATTTCTTCTATTTATCTGAATACGGACGAATTCTTTGCACTTGGCCACACACTGTATGTAGCACGCAAAGCCTTGTCTTTCTCACATTGAATTCTAAGACAAAATATAATATGTGTTACATTTGCCCACACTCACTACTAATAGGCCGACGGCATCTTGGGCGTAAAACTGATAGCATTTCTCTACAGTAGTATACCACTACAGTAGTTGTTGAGCAAGATCCCATGAAGCTATGATGAATAATACAGCATCGCATCGTACAGTTATATTCAGCTTCTTTCGATAACGATTTCTAATTATAATAAACGTGATAAAATCCGTAAAAACTAATTTCATTATTAATATACGATAAAACCCGTAACAACTAGTTTCATTAATAAAACGCGATAAAATCCGTATCAACTAGCTTCAATAATGAAAAATAAATTAATTCTGCCGCCAATAAGCAGTACTTACATTGCCGGTCTGAAGAGTATAAAACTTTTAATTAAATTAAAGTTTATTTCTCGGAGATGACAACGTATCTGTAGCACTCGGTGCTTAAAAAAATTACACAATAATACAAAAAGAAAAAAAAACAGCGTCAAACATAGCAAGCGGATATTTGTCTTTGTTTGATTAAGAATTTTTGGGACTGGGAAACCCACAATTCAACTTTTGTTGGCAATGATTCAAATCAAGTTCCGTTGCACAGAGGCGTGATACTCTTATTATGACCCTAATTAGACTACTATTTATTACAAACTAAATCCTAAAATATAAGCCAACGACAAAGAACCGTGCTCTGTCTGTCCGTCTGTCCGTCCTCGCTTAATCTCTGTGACCGTTAGCACTAGAAAGCTGAAATTTGGTATCAATATGTGTATCAATTACGCCGACAAAGTGGTAAAATAAAAATTGGAAAAAAAGTTTTTTTATTAGGGTAGCCCCCCTATATGTAAAGTGGGAAGAGATTTTTTTTTTTAATTTCAACCCTAACGTGTGATATATTGTAGGAAAGGTATTTAAAAATGAATAGGGGTTTACTAAAACGATTTTTTGATAATGTCAATAATTTCGGAAATAATCGCTCCAAAATTAAAAAACAATGTGTGCCCCCCCCCCCCCTCTAACTTTTGAACCATAAGTTTAGAAAATATTTAAAAAAATCTGAAAAGTAGAACTTTATAAGGACTTTCTAGGAAAATCATTTTGAACTTGGATGGAAACAGTACCCACTACCGGGAGCAGTTGCAGGAGCGCGGAGCGCTGCTGGAGCGCGAACATAATGGATACCCATCTTTAAACTCATAAGTGGGAACACTTATTGTGACGGACGGGAAACTACGGAACCCTACACTGAGCGTGGCCCGACACGCTCTTGGCCGGTTTTATTTACTAATAATGCACTACGAATATGCCGTCGTACCAAAACATAATCTTATCGGTATTAATTATGTGCATCAACATCACTAGTATCGAAAGGAAGCCAATGAAAGTGAATTCCTTTCACCTGATAGAACGGTTATTAGCCAATTCGATGCCCATTCCTATCCTAATAGAGGTATAATAAAAGGGTCCTCTCTCTATTTTTTCGTTTATTCGCCGAAAAGGTAAAAATAAAATTTTCTTTTTCAATTTGCTCCATCAGGTGATTCGGTTCCTTTTTATTTTATTGTTCCTTAATTTACTTTTATATAAAGAGTAGATTATATTTTTTTTTCAAATTTATTTGATAATTTGTGTATTATTTTAATTTTAAAGTGAATTTGTGAAACACAGGTAGTAGGTACCTATTTACATTAAATATACCTATTGTATATGTATATCTGTGTTTCATATATATATATAATCTGATGCTGAACTTTAATCCACTATACGCAATGGTTACTAAAAAATTAGTTTTGATGAAACTATTTTTACGAATTTATAACGCTAAACGCGTTACTTATTTTTTACTTATTTAAAATTTTTAATAAGTATAATTAAGGGTAATAAAATCCGTAAAAACAGTTTTATTTAGTGTGTAGTCTTTGCGTAAATATAAAAAATCATTAGTTTTGATAACATAATACGGAAGTTTTGTGTTGGGATGTTCGACTTACATAGATTTCATTGCAAGCAACCAACCGATTTCAAGCACCCGTGCTGTCATCGACGAAATTATTGATGAAATGGGAAAGCGCACTGTTGCAAGAGCCTCTTCCATTTCCCTATAATAAACTGAAAGAAATTCTTTTTTAGCGAATGAAAGTATGTTTCACCCACATATGATCACAAAATAATCTCGGTTTGACCTCAATTTTGTATTTTATTTATTCACATGGTTCCTTTAAAACTTTAGGGTGTTTAAAACTTTTAATTTTACTTCTAGTATCGACAACTTTTTATTGTACTGTATGTGTTTAGGTACCAGTAAAATATAACAGCCTGTATACATCTAACGGTAGGACACATAATTTATTCATTGCGGCCTACCAAAATTCCACTGCAGAAAATGGGCCTCCCCAATAGAGAGCTTCATACGGGAGATTTTTAACACAGATGCCACGCTAGGCAGTAAGGCTGGCTGGCCCGTCACCTGTTTCATTTCACTCTACTGCTTCTTACGACACCAAAAGACTATTATGGTGTAGTCGGTAGTATTGCACCGTCACTGCGGCTGACACTGCACTACACTGCATGACCCATACAATCTCTCTTTCCAAAGTATTTTAAAGCAGGGAATTTCGTCGCCTTGCCCAATTTGTTTTGTTGGGATATGTTGTAGAACAAATGCAACGGCGATAATAGTGGTGCGGTGGGAGCTGTGAAAAAACACGACCGCACTCAGCATATTAGTCTCACAATCTTGCCATACAAATATCAGTATATTATAATAATTGTAAATATCAGAGAATACGTTCTGTTGTAAACAGTCCACATTTACTTATTGAAGTCCCTACTGACCCCAACAAAACACGTTCTCGAAATATTTTTTATCCCTCAGACATATAGAATTCTTCACGACGTTTATCTTCATTACCAAACACGCGGTAAAACAGTACTTGAAATTGTAATTAACAGTTTAACGTCGTCGTTGGGGATCGAATTTAAGTAAAATATAAACAGTGATAAAAGTAAAAAAATACTTTCAATAAGAATTACTTGCGGTCTGTTTTAAATAAAAAATAATTTAGTCTATGCTAAGTATTTCTCATTATTAAAATTGTTCGAATAATCTCCAAGTAAATTAAGAAAAATATTTCTAACTTTAGTTTTTACATACAGCTTTTCTTTTCTTCGAAAAATATTTGACGTTCTATTCTCACCCCTCGATCAAATGAAACGTATTTTTGATAGTTATTCCATCTCGCTCCCACCTCTTACCTCGCCTTACATACAGCCTACGTTAAGAGGTCTTTAATGACAGGAAAATTGAAACTTTTCTCCATTCCAATGCAAAAAGTTGCCTAAGTGTCGTAAAGAGCATTAGATAACGTGAAAAAATACTGCGAGAGGTGTTCGGGATGTTTTTTAACGGCCAAATTAGAAAGCAATCAACGTGTTGATGCTCTGATTTTTTTTGCTGCTCTTAATTCAAGTTTTTGTGGGTCAGTCAATAAAATGATAATTTCATATTTTTTTATAGAAATACGAGTAAGTGTTTTTTAAGTGTTTTGTAAGCGGCCACCGCAGCCCATGGCCACGTACAACGAACTACAAGCAAGCAAGGTCACAAATAGGCCGTCACCTCCGAGGACTAAGTTGGAATACCTTCAGAACAGAACACAGCGGTGCAAGCTTTGATATTTAGCGGCAGAAATAAGAAAGAGGATACTTCCTAATAATACGGACTCCTAGACAGAAAATATATCCAACCACATAACCAACAAGTTCACAGTCCACTGAAGGTAAGTGAAGGACAGTATATCATGCCTGCACATCGCTTGCAACTTTACAAAGCACAAGTTTGGCCTCACATTGAATACTGTTCTCATCTCTGGGCCGGGGCCACCCCATTGCCAGCTCCTTCCACTTGCCCGCATCCAGCGCAGAGCGGTTCGAATCGTCGACGACCGATTTCTTTCTGATCGGCTCGATTCACTGGCGCTGCGTAGGGATGTTGCATCCTTTTGCGTTTTCTATCGTATCTACCATGGGGAGTGTTCTGAGGAATTGTTCGGATTAGTTCCAGCCGCCAAATTTCACAAACGCTCATTGCGTCAAAATTCACGTTACCATTCTCACCATCTGGATGCTTGGCGGTCTGCCACTGTGCGTTTTACTAGGTGATTTCTTCCTCGTAAACTTCTCTGTGGAATTGTTAACCACCGGTGATTTTTCCGGACCGATACGACTTAGGGACCTTCGAGAAAAGAGTTTACTCCTTTCTAAAAGGCCGGCAAGGCACCTGCAATTCCTTTGGTGTTGCGGTTGTTCAACGGCAGCGGTAGCTACTTACCATCATGTGAGCCGCATGCACGTTTGACCCCTCTTCTATATAAAAAAATAGGACACCTACATCTATTATTCGTTAAGAATAAAAAGGTGCGATGTCACCCCTGAGTTCGAAGTTTAAATGCCTTTTTACTAGTTAATGGGTCTTTGTTTCTCTACACTCATCGTGCAACAGAATGATGCAGCCAGCAGGGTTGATAACCGCAGTAGCTTGCCCGTAGCTTGGTAACCCGGCTGCCAAAGGTGGCACCTGTAGAAACTATGAGTAGGGAAAGATCTATGTTCATCAGAGGACTTTGGATAGGCTGTAACGGTAAAATTTTTGTCATCTCTCATCGCCAAGCACGTGGTATACCAACACTTAAAACTGCAATTACAAATTCATTAGTACCGGCGGGAATCGAACCCAGGTTGTTCGCATACTGTGAAAATTACTACGAGCGCTTAGCCACTGAACTACCACGGTTCTACTATACTTCATCTATAAAATTATTCTTAAAAATGTCGTTGACTTTTATGAAAAATGTTTAACAAAGGTGACTGTTCGCAAATGAAGTTATTGAAAAGAATAAATCACCATGGGCCCGCACGCGTGTAATATAACAGCACATCGTTTTCGACAAGTTGTTTCGACAAATAATTCGGCTATTCTTTTCTACACGTCGACTTCGCGTGTCGTATGGTACAAAACATAAGCGTAGAGGACAAACTAGATAACTTTCTTGGGTAAATGTTAGTTTTAACATCTATTACAAAAATGTTTGGTAACAATGGAAATTATATAAATCGAGAATTGAATATCGATTATATATTTAAAATGTATATAATTTTACTGGTATATACATAAGATTCTTCATATATTGTGTTATTCGCCCTCTCTCTTCAATCAACAATACCAACTAGATAACGGGTCACGTACAAAATCATAGCTAAATACTGTCCGCGTGAATATAAACTTAAACAGCTACATTTGTTTATTAAAGAAATGAGACAAAAATTTTTAAATAGTTTTAAGTTCAACCTAATTACAACCATCGCATCTAGTAATAAAGTCACAAAAAAAGAATAAAGGTATGCAATATTCCTATCACTTGGAAATGAAAAGACATAAATTAAATAACATTCAGAGTGAAATCAACCTTAAGTGTGTAACAAATAAAGTTCTTTTTCCCGTTATTGCCTTGCAAGCTACGTCATTTTGTTATGTTTCTGTTTTCTTCTTCAAATTTGGTCCAGGAAGTATTGAGTCGCGTTGAACACTAAAATAATTTATAATATGATCATTTAAATTATTTTTATGTTTTGGGCATTTATGATTCTTGGTATACGTACTTTCCACACTAGCTATTAAATATAATAGTATGTAGTATATTGATTGCATTTAATTAACTAATGCAATATATATATATATATATATATAATAAATATATTATTTTTTTATAATATATATATATATATGTTTGTAGCATGTATGTATGTATATATGTATGAATAGCATATATATAAATATGTGTATTTTTTTATCACACCAATTTGCCCTACTCATGTCATCTTCATGTAATTCTGTTCAGCAATAAGACATTGCATACTTTTAAACCGCGGTAGAGCCATGCCGCAATTATATTAGTAGCTTAGTTGTAGCACGAATGGGTTGGCTCGACGAGGGAAGAAAGCTAGGAAAGCTAAAATAAAAAAGCTAAGTATCTACTGGAATTACACAAACAAAGACAAAAGTAGCAATTACCATTATTTAAAGTTTTGATAACAATTTATTAAAAATTATTACAATACAAATCTACTTCATGCGTCTATGTTCTTTCACAAATGTTTCTTTTCACAAATGTTTGCGCGTGTATTGGTCAACATTGGCAAGTCATTTGTAGGGGTGGTTATGATCGGTAATTTTATTTCAAATATTATATTACTTGTTAGTGTAAAGCTTAAAATATAACATATTATACATGTAATTACCGAAAGTAAGACACTCCGGCCGTTAAATAACTTTTTCGGGCATTATTCTTGCAACTTTTTAATACACATTGTGGCATTGTGAAACGTGTTTACATTGGCTGTGTTTCAAGTGAACTAAACGAAATAAGAGCTCACATCTCATGTGCGCTCTTATTTACTGAGATGGATTTCTTGCGCCGACCCGACATCTAGTTGGTATTGTTGATCGAAGCCCTCTCTAACTATATATTTATTTTATTGTTAAGTTATACTATTCGAATTATGTAAAACAAATGTTTTATTAGATGAGTATACTTGGTATATATACGAGGATGATTAGTAAGATATTTATATTCGTAGTAGAGTCACGCTGCAGCTACATTACGGTCAAGAAATTAAAATAACCGCTTAATGCTATCGTTTTTCTTATGGTTAATGTAAAAAACCGTTAATCCTTGTATCTGGAAACGAGGCAGTTTCTGGGAGGTAGTTTTCGGAGTGACAACGCACCTATATTTAGATTATTCGTCTAGGAAAGACGTAGATTTATGGGCAACAGCGTCCAATTACCATCACGTGTACTTTGAGCTCGTTTGTCATTCTTATTCTATGTTAAAAACGTTAATATAATATAATGCTTGTCGTGTGACCTGAAGCTCAAAATGAATAAGTCTAACTCGTTTGTATCCTAAAGAATAATATCAAATTTTTCATAGCTCGTCATTGTACTAATAAGTACAACAAATGCATCTTGAACTACTTAGATGCTGGATTTTGTTCCACCAGAAGGTGCTAGATCGGGAAAATACATACTCCGAATTCCGAAACAACTTTCACTGTTCTTATTGAAAATCCTTACATACAAACCATTTTCAAAATATATCATTACGTTACAAACAATTGACTTCCGCTCATTTTCATAACTTGGAGTATCGCCCACACGTTTCGGCGATAGATCATGCGCACCTGTAATATTAACGCGCACTATCACCAGCAGATGGCGTCACGGGGCGTCGAAAACACGTATCTCGTGTTTTTTGAACCAGCACCCTTCCTGTTATCCACCTTTTTACTATGTATTACTTAAACCGATAAATCATTTTAAAATGTTTTTTTATAAATACCATGTATTATGACTAACATATTAATTAATCACAGTCCCGTAACGACTAATACATGGTCATTTGTTCTAAAAATGTTTCACTCTACTGCTGAACATAGGCCCCCGATTCCTTAATGAGATATTGCCGTACCACGTTGAAACAGGTTAACCCAGTATATTATTAGTCGTTATAGGAAGACGCTGCTGCCTGTTCTTATTAGTTTACCTCCTCTTACACACCCACGGGATGATATGGGGCAGTAGATGTTAGACCACCACTACACTGTAAGGTAAGTAAGGTAGGTAAGTTAAGGTAAAGTTGATAAATCTAAGGGGTTATTTGCTGTAGTCCGCGCTTGGCAAGCAGTTCAGCAATCGCTCAATTTTATTATTCTGATTTGTTCAGAAAGATGCTGCTCCCCACCAACCCCAGTTCATTTCCCTCTGTCACTTCTTACGACACCTTTATACATGGCATGACATAAGGTGGATTCTTTTTGTTTTATAGAATAAGGGTGAAAATCGAGAATACAGTCCACCTGGTGGAAACATTTAAAATGTAGATGCATTTCACCGAAGAGAATGCCCAGTAAAAAGGGTTTCCGGATCTCTACACTTACCATACGAAACACAGCATTACGCTGCTATTTTAGCTGGTTTTCTGTGAGAGCATGGTCGTTCCGCGGTCGAGTCGACCCATTCGTGTTACATCTATGCTACTAATATAGATGCAGCATGGGTCTACCACGTAAAGTGCATTTATTTGTTATATTAAAATTTAACAACGGTGTTGCTCCTTACCTTACTTACTCATTCGTGCTACAACCGTAATATAGCTGCAGCGTGGCTTTACCATACATAAACAATACTGTGTGTACAAACTATATAGCGTTACCGTCGCAACTAATTAAAGTCTACAGCTGAACATAGGCCTCCCCTATATTGAATGTCTCACATGCAGGATATCCGCCATAGTTGTATCGTTTGGCAAGCGGATTGACAACCGTAGTCTTTTATTTTAGTCGTGATTTCAGACACTGCTACCTATCTTCCCTTTTTTTCCTTTTTTTTTTCTCTGTCGCTCAATACGACGCCCACAGGATGATATGGTGTAGTATTGGATATTCTTACACCGCCACTATCCTGTACTATATGATAAATTTAATCGTAAAAATACAGTTGATCTTTCTTTGAATGAGCATATTCACATAATAGATCAGATTTAGTGATTTTTACTTTTAATTATTGAGCAATACAAGTTTTTTGAATGCAATTTGATGACAAACGAGCACACACCTGGTGGAAATATTTAAAATGCAGATGCATTGTCACCCCTGGGACTAAGACGGAATACCTGCTTTCCAGTAAATAGGGTCTCCGGTCGGTCTCTACACTCACCATACGTAACACAGCACAATTTTTTTAAAAACGTTACCCTCACACTAGGATCTTCTCCTGTATCGTGGAGGCAGTTTACAAGCATAAATTTCACAAGGACAAACATCCAGACCCGAAACAATTATTTGTAGGCCATACAAATACTTATTCCGTGCGGGATTCGAACCCGCAAGCCCCCAGCACAGCCACTCATTACTAAGCCACTGCGCCACGGAGCCGTCACATTAAGCTGCTATTTTACGCAGGTGTTCTGTTGCTACATGCTACAACCATAATATTGGTGGCTTTACCGTATCAAAA
The DNA here is from genome assembly GCA_907164705.1 of Parnassius apollo. Classification (NCBI taxonomy): domain Eukaryota; kingdom Metazoa; phylum Arthropoda; class Insecta; order Lepidoptera; family Papilionidae; genus Parnassius; species Parnassius apollo. Next base: position 1,488,036 of record CAJQZP010001531.1, read on the forward strand.
TAATCGTATGTTGCCAATTTAATAAAAAATAATAATGTCCTCCAGACCGAATGTCGGCCACTGCCTTAACGGAGGCTAGCCATCGGCGCAGGACAGGATTATAGTGCCCAAGTGTATGCGCAAGCACAGGTACACTCTCTATTCCCTCACTCTCATAATCCGATTGGACGGTAAACCGACACGACCGGAGAGATCAGGCGCAGGACCAACGGCTTTACGTGCTTTCCGAGGCACGGGGGTGTAACACCGCCAACTTTTGACTCCGGGCAGCTACTGAGAATTTCTTGACGGAAAACTCAATAATTTATTTTTTGGCCCGACCCGGGATTCGAACCCAAGACCTCATGATTAGCAGTCGCACTACTACAACCGCTGGATCAATGAGGCAGTTTAATAATAAAAAATACTAAAATACTGTCATAGCCACGGGTGGGTTCTCCCACTGACTCATGTTTAATTATATAAGCGAGTGAACTTAGTTTGAATAATTTATCTTGATTTACAACGTCCCCGGCAGTGATGTAATACGCCATACCAGCACGCACTAGAACGACGGGGTGGTCTCTTGTTAATTCCATTGCAAACAAGAGTTTGAGGAAAGAACTGGGCTCAGTTGGTTTTTTATGTGAAAAGATTTTTTTATACTATTCTAAGCCATTGATAGAATCAGGCGTTACTTTGCGGAAATCCATTATAATAAAAATATTAATTACTTCGCAACCTTCCGCTAAATAAATACAATGATGTGTCTTACCTGGATTGTAGAGCACCTCCCGCCCTCCCTCAATTGAGCCGGAGCCGGCCGGAGCCGGGAGTAGTGGTGTTGAGAGTAGTGGTGCTGGGACTAGTGGTGACGGAGTTAGTGCATGCAATTGAAGGAGGGCGGGAGGTGCTCTTCAATCCAGGTAAGACACATCATTGTATTTATTTAAGTTAGCGGAAGGTTGCTAAGTTATTAATATTTTTATTATTCTAAGCCAGTTCTCGACTATCCCACCTGATGGTGGGGTGGTAACGCAGCCTAACATGGTAAAATGCACGGACTTTACGAAAGCCTACTTACCATTGTAATCGGATGGAAAGACAGATGCTGGCAACTTATTACACTCCTTTGTTTTACGCGTGATGAACGGTGAAGGAAAGCGTTTGGTTCTTTAAAATGCGCGGTAAGTCCACACCAAAGAGTAGAGACTTTTCGAGCGTCGGGTTATCGGATAGTGGAAGGGAGAGGGAGGAATTAACTTAATCTGTAGAAAACCAAAAGACTGGCTACTGTTCGCTTGTGTTCAAGAAATGAAATGAAAACTCTTTATTTTCCGACGAAATTTCGTTAAAACGTACGTTAATATGTATAATCTACTACCGTCTCTAAATTAATTTCCTCTATTTGGCGAATAAACGACGAAGGACCGCAGTTATCGTCTTCTTTGTTATTATTTAAGCCTATAATATGACATTCTTTATTAAAGAGGAAAAGTAATAGACCCATAGGTAATCAAAGCACGTTCAATAACAAGACAAGTAATTTGAAAAACTACTGAGTGCGTAAATTTATAACGTGTGTGTCCCTTCTCGTCAATTTTAAGGAGAAGTGTACGACGCCACCTTATGCCCCACTTTATAATGATAGCTACAGTAACATTAACAAATTTAAATTATACTAAAATATCTTTGATACACAATGTACCGGCGGTGTAATAATATTCACTACCCCATATCATCCCGTGGGTGTCGTAAGAAGCGACAGAGGTTAACAAATCAGGACATAGGCAGCTGTAATTTTTATAAAACTGAGTTTTTGTCACCTTCCGCCTCTTAGTAAGTGTATACTATCGTCCGAAGACACCTACAACTTACGCGTAGAAGGTTTGCTGATAAACATCATGCGTCAAAGGTCAATAAAAGAAGCATAGCAGTATTCATCAGATAAACTGGGGACTCATTAGGCATAAATTGGATTATACAAGACACAAGATAGCGGTTTATACATTCTATCCTCGATTAGGATATTATATGCAGCTGCGTTTTCACTCAGTTTTAAGTAAAAGGTCTCCGTTCCGATCACTCATCACAGCTTAATTTTTTTATAGAATAAGTATGACAAACAAGCATACAGTCCAACTGATGGTTAAGTGGATACTGTGAGCCATAGATATCGCGTCGTCCTGGAGGATAAGATGGAATGCATCGTTTCCTTTGAAAACGGTCTCCGGTTCGTTACACTCACCATACGAAGCAAAGCAGCATTAAGCTGATATTTTTCGCTGGTATTTGTGAGAGCGTGGTCCTTCCTTAATAGAGCCGACCCAATCGTGTTATAAATAAATAAATAACTATAATATAGCTGCAGCTTGACCCTACCACGTGTAAAAATGTTATTTTTTTCGGTTATTGACTCGCACGAAGACACTTTTACCAGCGACAAGTAAAAAGAAATAATGCATCATAATATTTTGTTAAAAAAAACTTCGTCGTAATATGCTGATGTATTACATTGTAATGTTTTTGGAGGTTTTTGACGATAGCTTAACCGATCGGAAAGTCAGAAATGGAAAGAAAGGAAAAATTCTTAAATTTAGAACACTACACAGAATAAAACTAAAAGAAATGAAATTAAGAATATTAATAAAAACTGAAACACATGACTGAACCATCCCCCTAGAAAGAAAGTAAAATCCGTAAATTTAGTTTTATTCAATGAACAGTATTTTAAGTTCTTAATGAACAAAATAACTTGAGGTATAAGAACATCGGACCACTGTTTCTGCATTTTCACTAAGAGTTCACAGGATCAGATATTTAATGCACAAATTCGCATCACTTTTATGTACATATCAAAATCTACTTCAAAACATCATCCAAACAATAACAGAGGAGCCACATTCCGCCAGCGGTCTCGCTAAAACTCCTTAATAATGTTATTTTATGTTTTAAAGTATTTGTGAAGAAAAATACACTTTAAGATTTTAATGTTCTATTAACTTAGAGCGAAATGAAATAAAATAATTTTGAAACAAATGTTAATCACGACTAATTTCTCTATCCAATCTCCCACAACAACGAAACTTACAGATACACGTCAGTAATAAAAGTGCAGTAACACCTCAGCATACAGCATCAAAGTCCCTTTGAAGTCTGATGTAATCTCGCTCACTACTAGGTACGTGTTTATCACGCGCGGGCGGAGCGGAAAGATGCTCCACTTACATATTTAATTTTCGATTTGATTTCTTTAGCCGATTTTGAAATAAGGTCGAGGTTTTATTTCGATTTTGTGTTTATGTGTAGTGGCGGTTAAGAATATCCTCTACCCCATATCACCCCGTGGGTATCGTAACAAGCGACAGAGGGAAACAAATCAGGAGCTGGTCTTCCTAATAACGACCAAAAATAAAATAAAAACCTGCGGTTGGTAACTCGCCTGCCAAGCATGGCAACTATGGCAAATATTTCCTCTATGAGGCAGTCTATGGGGAAGGCCTGTGTTCAGCTGTGGACTTTAATAGGATGTATCAGTAACGGTGTGTTTTAGTACACTATATCTTCATCGATTCAAGACTAGTCCTACATAAATTTGGAGAAGAATTTGCACCCCTAAGCGTGGGAAAATAGAAGATGAAGCTCTCATTGTAACTATTCAAGCAACATTGAGATTGTGATGATCTTTGAGTCCATTCAAAAGAGTTAAAAAATTACTATTAATAAATATTAAAACCCGATTTCAAAGAACTACTAAGTATAAAAAAAATTTACATTCTGATGTTGGAGCTTTAAGCTTGAGCTTTCTCATATGTACAATATATTATCCTTGCAGTCAGTTTAAAATGTGAAGTTATTTTATTATTTTTCATTTTTCGTTACTCTATATAATTGATCATTTGTAAAAATATCATTTTAGATTTGGAAATATCATGTAAGTGTTAAACGTTAATATTTACCACTTATGATCAATTTCCAATTTATTTCAAAGTGCTTCCTTTTTTATTTACTGTTACTATATATAAATTATAAAAGAACAATGAAACTAGTCCGTAAAGACACCACTCCAAAATAAATTACTCAACTACTCTGTTCTTCTAGTAGAGCAATAGTCACGCCGAACAAAAGTACAGACTATTTACCACAATGGAACTCCTTTTTTCGGTCCTTTGTGACTTCTCCTTTGATTAACTTTGATCTAGGTGAGTGCGCGGCGGAGGTAACCGCTGATAGCACGTCTACTTGCCTCAATAGAACCACGCTAATGGATTGTTACGGGATAAGATTTCACTGTGAAAATCACCTGAATGGTTTTGTCTTATCTTTGACAGTAGAGTCTTTGTTTTGTAATGTAATTTTTAGTTCTCTTTAACCTAAGATCTTCCATTAAAGCTTGTAGTATGAGCTTATTTAAAAACGCTATATAATACGGGTATGCATAGTTTTGTAACAAACTGCAAGAATGCATTTAAAAAAATATTATCCCTGAATTGAAAAAAAATCTCGTTCCACTGCAACCTATTGATACTAGTTACTGGGCGCCCGAGCTCTTCTTGATGTTAGAAAAAAATAATTTTGACGGGGATGACATATATCTAGAAAAACTTGGAGAGTCAATACAAAATTACATCGAAATCGTTAGAGCCGTTTTCAGAAACCAATTACATAAATAAGTAAGAACTGCTTACTTAAAGTATAGGATTATAGGTTTTTTTTTGTGCGAGCAGCTATGCAGGTCTACGGAAAAAGTATTACTCCGACCTAAAAGATCTATTGTGATTGCTGCTATGGGTATAGTGAACTGCTGAGCGCTACGTTTTTAATGAATAGAAGGAGTTGCTTAGCTGTGAGCAATTTCACTTCTTCTGGACGGAGTACATATTTTCTTAGATGAGTATTACGTTTGCGCATTAAGCGTCCGTAATCAGTTAGGATGTGCAAAGGCGTTTCTTCCGTTATGGAACAGAACCGAAACATTCTTGAGTTGCTTAATCCCAGAATGAGCATATGCTTTTTTAGGACAACAATGTCCGGTTAAGGCACTTGCCGGAATGCGCAATTTATTTTTGCTTAATCTCAGGGCTTCTAAAGCGAATTTACGATGAAAAGCCCGGATTAAGGTTTTAGACGAATGCTTCTAAGACAAACAGGTTTTCTCAACATGTTTTCTTTCAACATCGAGCATGTAGTATAGCAGCACTTATATATTCATAATACGCAACAAACATAAGCTAATGGTACCAGTTTCTCTACTCCACAGTGTCAGTAATTAATTTATGGGGCAATTCTATTACCGAGACTAAATATTTATGCAACAATAACTGTCTAAAAAAAGGATTATTATTATTATAAAAATGAATACATATTTGATTAATAATATATGTATATAAAATAAATTTTCTAAAATAAATTTTGTACAAAATAATAGTAAAAAACAGTTTGTACAACCTTGATTATTGTTTTTTTAAACCCCGCTGGGTTTCTTGTTAGCTCTTCCCAGGACTGAGGTTTTTTCCGAATCAGTGGGAAAAGTAAAAAATGGCTGCCAATAAGAATTACATGTAATATATATTGCATAAAAATATTAATCATATATTGATTAAAACTACTTTTACGGATTTTATCGCGTTTTATTTATATTAATTTTAATACCCGACGTTTCGGGTGCTTTCCAGCACCCATAGTCACGGGGGACTGAGGTGACTGACGTCCCGATGTCAAAGTTAACCCGGAGTACCTTCAGCTTTTTAATTATTGTCTTTGGCCCGATCTACGCAGAATGAACTAACTGTATTTTGAAGTCTTGCAGTGGTATGCTTGGGTTTAGTTTTAATTTTATTAATTATAGGATCCCAAGCAGGTGGTAGTACCCAGCCTCCTTCTCTATTGAAATTAGGATGTTTTTTAATTTCAATAGCCTCACGTATCATCCTTGGTAGGAATCGATGTTCTTTCGCGAGGATTTGTGGTCTATCAAATCTGATGTAATGGTTGGGGCCATCTAGAATATGATCAAGGAAAGCACCCGAAACGTCGGGTATTAAAATTAATATAAATAAAACGCGATAAAATCCGTAAAAGTAGTTTTAATCAATGTATAGTGTTCGCGTAAATATAAGAAATCATTATATTAATCATATTCTAATATAGTAATATATCTAATATAGTAATATAAAATCTTATTCTAAAATAACAATGTAGTGGCGGTGTAAGTACATCCACCACCCTCCCCCTCGTCCCGTGGGGGGTAAGAGACGACGCAGGGAAGCATGCGATGTATGAGATGCGCAGAAGCATCTTCGTAATAACAAGCCAAGTGGAGTGTGCACTCGTGATTGCGCAAATAATACATTAGGTATTATAATCCCGTCCTGCACAGATGGTCAGTCTTCACTCTTCATTGACACTGGCCTCGTTGACCGAAATTCGGCTTTCAGAACATTAAAAGTACAATTAACAATTTAATTTGTGCCGCCGGGAACTCGGTGTCCTCGTATACTACCATATTTTACGGCGACCACTTATCGCCAGAACTACCACGACTCCGACTCTTTTACGAGTATATAGTTAATGTGACAAAGTTTTCGTCTTTAGTTTTTTATTTTAAACAAAATTCTAAAGCGTCTGCTAGAAATTTTCCTAGATATATAAACGTGTAGTAACATGTTAATAAGGTACTATTTATAAGCCTCTAACTGTCAAGGGCTGCACATGGGCCGCTGCTATAACAAGTATTAGCCAAGATGTTTATAATAGATTTAAAACATTTTAAAATAATAGGTCCTTACCAATGTAATTGCCGTTCTACAGTACTGGCCATTTCAAATTAAAATAATTTTTGTTTGGCTAAGAATTAACATAGCAAATTCTTTTCAATATTAGTTATTTGCATATTGATTACCGTTATGTTTCCATCGTAAGTGGATAATTTTCGTCATCATACGTTAAAAATTCGAGTAATAATGGAATATGAGTACATCATATCATGTCAGCAACACGGCACAATCGGCACACATCATCAACAACGTTTACGGAGCGAATACTACACGGTTTACGCGCTTTACGTTACGCTTAACGTCACGGTTTACCCGCTTCCGTTCTAAAAATTTCAACCTGAAAAATGAAGACTGTGGTCGTGCGAAAATTATTGGTCAAATGACGAAGTACAGGTGATTGTGGAAGCTGATGATACTCAATCTACGGCTGAATTTGCAGCAGCTTTGACGTTAGCATGAAAACAATATTGGTCTATTTGCGTCTAATTTAAAAAAGCTTGAAAACGGATGCCCCACGAACTCAATAATCGCCAGCGCGTCGAGACGTAACTGGCACCGCTGAACAGGTACACAAACGAAGGAATTTTGTTGTCTGCGACGAAAAATAGATTTTATTTGACAATCGCAAGTGCTCAGCATGATGGTTCGATCCTTGTTCAACACCTAAAAAAATTATCTAAACGAAAACTTACGCCCAGAAAAGTGATATTCACTGTTTTGTGATCTAACGCCAGTATGATTGATCATAGCTTCCTACCAAACGGAATCAGCATTAGTTCAGATGTGTACTGTAAAAAACTACACACAATGATGGAGAAGCTCGCACGTCTCCAACCAGCTTTAATCAATCGCTCGTCCCCGATGCTCCTGCATGACAACGCACGACCTCATACTGCACAACAGATGGTCTCTCTAACCAGCTTTAGTCAATCGCTCGTCCCCGATGCTCCTGCACGACAACGCACGACCTCATACTGCACAACAGATGGTCGCTCCAACCAGCTTTAGTCAATCGCTCGTCCCCGATGCTCCTGCACGACAACGCACGAACCCAATACTGCACAACAGATGGTCGCTCCAACCAGCTTTAGTCAATCGCTCATCCCCGATGCTCCTGCACGACAACGCACGACCCCATACTGCACAACAGATGGTCGCTCCAACCAGCTTTAGTCAATCGCTCGTCCCCGATGCTCCTGCACGACAACGCACGACCCAATACTGCACAACAGATGGTCGCTCCAACCAGCTTTAGTCAATCGCTCATCCCCGATGCTCCTGCACGACAACGCACGACCCCATACTGCACAACAGATGTTCGCTCCAACCAGCTTTAGTCAATCGCTCGTCCCCGTTGCTCCTGCACGACAACGCACGGCTTCATACTGCACAACAGATGGTCGCTCCAACCAGCTTTAGTCACTCGCTCGTCCCCGATGCTCCTGCACGACAACGCACGAACCCAATACTGCACAACAGATGGTCGCTCCAACCAGCTTTAGTCAATCGCTCGTCCCCGATGCTCCTGCACGACAACGCACGACCCAATACTGCACAACAGATGGTCGCTCCAACCAGCTTTAGTCAATCGCTCATCCCCGATGCTCCTGCACGACAACGCACGACCTCATACTGCACAACAGATGGTCGCTCCAACCAGCTTTAGTCAATCGCTCGTCCCCGATGCTTCTGCACGACAACGCACGACCCCATACTGCACAACAGATGGTCGCTCCAACCAGCTTTAGTCAATCGCTCGTCCCCGATGCTTCTGCACGACAACGCACGACCCAATATTGCACAACAGATGGTCGCTCCAACCAGCTTTAGTCAATCGCTCATCCCCGATGCTCCTGCACGACAACGCACGACCCCATACTGCACAACAGATGGTCGCTCCAACCAGCTTTAGTCAATCGCTCGTCCCCGATGCTTCTGCACGACAACGCACGACCCAATATTGCACAACAGATGGTCGCTCCAACCAACTTTAGTCAATCGCTCATCCCCGATGCTCCTGCACGACAACGCACGACCCCATACTGCACAACAGATGGTCGCTCCAACCAGCTTTAGTCAATCGCTCGTCCCCGATGCTTCTGCACGACAACGCACGACCCAATATTGCACAACAGATGGTCGCTCCAACCAGCTTTAGTCAATCGCTCATCTCCGATGCTCCTGCACGACAACGCACGACACCATACTGCACAACAGATGGTCGCTCCAACCAGCTGTAGTCAATCGCTCGTACCCGATGCTCCTGCACGACAACGCACGACCCAATACTGCACAACAGATGGTCGCTCCAACCAGCTTTAGTCAATCGCTCGTCCCCGATGCTTCCTGCACGACAACGCACGACCCCATACTGCACAACAGATGGTCGCTCCAACCAGCTGTAGTCAATCGCTCATCCCCGATGCTCTGCACGACAACGCACGAACCCAATACTGCACAACAGATGTTCGCTCCAACCAGCTTTAGTCAATCGCTCATCCCCGATGCTCCTGCACGACAACGCACGACCCCATACTGCACAACAGATGGTCGCTCCAACCAGCTTTAGTCAATCGCTCGTCCCCGATGCTTCTGCACGACAACGCACGACCCAATATTGCACAACAGATGGTCGATCCAACCAGCTTTAGTCAATCGCTCATCTCCGATGCTCCTGCACGACAACGCACGACCCCATACTGCACAACAAATGGGCGCTCTTACCGGCTTTAGTCAATCGCTCGTTCTCGATGCTCCTGCAGGACAACGCACGACCTCATACTGCACAACAGATGGTCTCTCCAACCAGCTTTAGTCAATCGCTCGTCCCCGATGTTCCTGCACGACAACGCACGACCTTATACTGCAGAACAGACGGTCTTTCCAACCAGCTTTAGTCAATCGCTCGTCCCCGACGCTCCTGCACGACAACGCACGACCTCATACTGCACAACAGATGGTCTCCAGTATCAAGAGCTGGGGTTGGAAGCTGTCCGTCATCCGCTATACTCACCAGACCTTGTGCCTACAGACTTCTACTTTTTCTAGAATTCGTATAAATTTTTGGGCGTTGAAAAAACTCAATACCCAAGAGACAGCTTTGTTCCCTCCTGTTTCTTCAAGAATATCAATAAACTATCACTGCGTTGCTAAGAATTTGATTTTTTTATTTCAAAAATACGGCAATTTTATAGGTAAAGACCTAATATGACAATATCTAGAAATACATTCTATAACTGAGAAGAATAGACTCTGAAAATCGCGTTATTTTCCTCATCATCATCATCATCATCATTGCAACCCTTCATAAGTCTACAGCTGTACATAAGCCTGCATCTAACGACTTTCTGCATATCTTACCATATAGTCACTACATTTAGTTGGGAGCCGCTCTATATAATTCAATTATGGTACGACGAGACTGCCACTCGGGTACCTTTCTTCCCCATGTGTTATTGGCTCTTCAGTCTATATGGTTAAATTCTTAAAGATCTAAACTCACGCAGAGAAACTACAAGCAGCCCTCTCTATGCATCACCTAGCGACCTTGAATTTCTTCATACGGTCAACACGCACCGGTTGTAATCTCTTGTTTTCAACAAATAAGAAATACGTCATGAGAACATGTCATGAAGAAGATCCGCAACCCACCTACCAAGCGTGGCAACAATGGCAAATTACATCCCTAGGACGCAATCTATAGGAGGACTTTTGACAGGCTGTAATGCTAACGGTTAAGGAACTCGTCGACAACTTCGAGCGTAATGTATTAGTAATATATGAATATTTGTTAAGTTAACTATACGCCCCGGCTTCGCACTAGAAATTTGTAGATCTACACAACCGCGCCACATAACGGTTCCAATTATGTATATATAAACAAAAATAGGGGGTTACCGTCTATAATATTTATTTAAAAATGCCTACGCAATATCACAAAGAAAGGAAAATCAGTCAACAGTGAATAGCACTAATATGCTATTGGTTCTTTTTGACTAGGTAATAACTTTAATTTAATGACCTAGGGATGTGGGCACCTTCAGCCTTGTATCCGTCCTCGTTGGCGACATATGTGATGGTGTAAACGACACCATTATCACCTGGGTAAGAGTACTGGCCACGAACTTCAAGGACTTCGTCTTCAGTGCCAACATTCTTTAGGTGACCTTCTTCAGAAGCAATCTTACCGTCGCTGGTCTCGTATCTAAAAATAAAAATATTTGGTGATTTTTTAAGCATTTTCACGACAGCGATGATGTTCCTGGCCAAACCAGATTTTAGGATAAATTAGTATTACCTTTTTTATAGAAAAGGGGGCAAACGCGCATGCGGCTCGCCTAATGGTAAGTGACTACCACCGCCCATGAACAGCCGCAACACCAGGGGAGTTGCAGCTCTTTTCTTGAAGGTCCTTAAGTCGTATCGATCCGGTAAACCTTTTTATTTTCCTTAGCTTGATAGAATTGACTAGATGAGCATGGCTTTGGGTTAGCCCAAGACTTATCCCAGCCGTACTTCAGTCTACAATTGCTGATACGTACTTGATAAATGCTCTCATTTTTATTCATAATTCTATGGTATAATATTAATTTTTTTTATATTTCCTGTTATCATTTTTAATTAAAATAAGGGTGATAAATGACCCTCAGATGTCAAGTAAATGCTGCAGCCCGTAGACATACACATCCATCATAAATAAAGAATCGAAATGCAGATGCATGCACCTGATATCTAAAGTGGAATGCCTAGTTTCCAATAAAAAGTGTATCCAGTTCTCTACACTCAACATACGAATCACAACAAGATATTTTACGCTAGTATTCTGTGTAAGCGTGATCATATTCTGAAATTATTCGTGCTACAACTATAATAAAGCCGTAGTTTGGCTCTACAAGTTTCAGTTTCATCTCTATGCATTCGATTTCCCTACAAGAATTGCATACCGTATAGACTTGGCCAAACTTATTTATCCCACAGTGTGCATCTACATACAAGAATCAATTAGTTAAGCCTAAACTAAACTAATTAATCCTATTGGACTTATCCTAAAATCTGTTCCAACCGGTAGATGAAATGACAAGAGAGAAACGGTCAGAACACGTAACACAGATTATTTTTCACTCCAGAAAGCTTAAGAGTTGATTGCGTAGTTAGGACTATGTTTGCCATCCGTATCTGCCAACGGATGACGTCCAATAATTAACGGAGCGCTGGACTACTAGAACGTTATATTTGATTCTGGATAGGATTGATTTGGTCCAGTATACTGATCCCTTTTTTACCATTTGGAAAAAAGTAGGGTGTAACATGTGAACGAAGTAGAAGCCTATGGCACTGATATAAATATTAAAAAAATTAAAACAATAATTTCGAATTAAATAAATAAATTAATTAGAATCTTTTTTTAATAAGATTAGGGTGACAAACGAGCACACAGTCCACCTGATGGTAAGTGGTTACAACGGCCCCTAGACGTCTACATATATCCTCGATTACGAATCAAAATGCAGATGCGTTGTCACCCGTGAGGACTAGGATGTAATGCCTCGTTTCCAGTAAAAACGGTCTCCGGTTCTCTACACTGACCATACGAAACACAGCGTTAAGCTACCATTTTACGCTGGTATTCTGTGAGAGCGTGGTCCTTTCCCGGTCAAGCCGACCCATTCGTGCTACAAATATATCAGTAATATAGCTGTAGCATGGCTCCACCACGTAGATCATATACACCCCACTTTACGAAGGCGAATAAAACAATAAATTTAGTAGGCATCTTTGACCTTGTCACTTCGCAGGGTATCAGGCTCAAGGACAAACCAAACAAAGGACAAAATAAATAAATGTGCAAAAAAAAATTTACAAACGTTTAATTTAAAATGTTTGTTTTCATTGTCCCTAATGGCACTGATATTTACGTAAAATATCAGTGCCATAGGCTTCTACTCCGTTCACAAGTTACATCCTACTTTTTTCTCAGACGGTAAAAAAAGGTTATCCAGTATATAAATAATCTTTGTAGTCTGGTATTTAGTCAATATACCTAATATGCGACGACCTCAATACAATTTAAAAGTAAAAAAGTGGAGATATTCACCTAGTCACATTGCACTATAAGTGTACAACTTATAAAGGTTATTTCAACCTTTGTCGAGTCTACTATGATCTTTATTTTAACCTCTGTGTTGTGATGGTGACGTTGAAAAATTCATTTTTTATAAAGAATAACTTTATCCGTGTAGTGGCGGTTGAGAATATCCACTACCCCATATCTTCCCGTGGGTGTCGTAAGAGGCGACAGAGGGACGCAGGAAGGAGATGGGCAGCATCATCTTCCTAATAACAACAATAACATAATAAAAAACTGCGGTTGCCAGCCCGCTCGCCAAGCGTGGCAACTATGGCAAATATCCCCCCATGAGCAACGACGCAAATAAACGGCCTCCAGTCCCTGGCGGCCCCGCTATTCCTGGCTACGGTGGCGATCATAGTAACGGCGGGGCAGGGGGTGCTAAGAATCTCCGGTGGAGGTTCGGTTGCCACCTACGACGACTCGACCTGGCAACGTAAAACGCACGCACCCTGAGGACTGACGAGAAGATACTGGAGCTGAAAGAGGAGGTAGACAAGTTGCGCTGGCATATTATTGGATTATCTGAGGTCCGAAGAGAGGGGGAGGACACGGTAATCCTCAAGTCCGGCAACTTGTTCTATCACCGGAAGGGCGACCATCTGTCCCAAGAAGGTGACGGATTTATCGTCCACAAGTCTCTCGTCAACAACGTTGTAAAGATTGGGAGTGTGTCGACGAGGGTCGCGTACCTGATACTCAGAATCACCAAACGGTATTCGCTGAAGGTCATACAGGTCTACGCACCAACCTCGGCACATCCCGATGAGGAGGTGGAGGAAATGTATGAGGATATTTCCAAAGCCATGCATTCTTCCAAAACCCACTACACGGTGTTGAAGGGAGACTTCAACGCAAAACTAGGCACAAGAGAAGGCGGTGAGCTGAAGTTAGGCAAATTTGGAGTAGGGCAACGGAACCGTAGGGGCCAGCAGCTGGCTGACTTTATGGAGAAAGAGGGACTCTTTATGATGAACTCTTTCTTCCAGAAGCGGCCCCACAGGAAGTGGACCTGGTCGAGCCCCGACGGTTCGACAAAAAATGAGATTGACTTCATTATGACGACCAGACGCCAAATGTTCAGTGATGTCTCAGTGATCGCAAGGGTGAAAACCGGCAGCGATCACCGAATGGTAAGAGGCACACTGAACCTAAATGTTAAGTTGGAGAGGTCTCGTCTAATGAAGTCAACGCTCCGTCCCCCTCGTGCTCTAATCCAGAATCCCGAGACTTTTCAGCTCGAGTTACGTAACCATTTTTAGTGCCTAGAAGATTGTAATGCAGTGGGCGATATGAATGACAAGCTCGTGGAAACTGTCCATGCGGTCGGAGCTAAGTTCTGCAAGACCCGCCGCAGAAGAACATAAAAACTCTCCGATCACACTCTTAATCTCATGGCTGTTAGACGGGAGATGAGGCTGCAATGGTCAACAGATTTGACAGCATACAGGCAACTGAACAGACAGATCTCCAAATGCGTGCGGCGAGACTTACGCAACTTTAATACTGCTCGTATTAAAGAAGCGATCGAGCGGAACCAGGGCTCCAAAGTCTTTGCCAGAGATCTGTCTGCCAGAAAGAGCCAACTGTCAAAGCTGAAGACTGAGTGTGGCAGCATCGTTTCCGGGACACCTGAGATTTTGAATGAGATTGAGAGGTTCTATGGGCAGCTGTACACATTATCGTTGGAGCCACACGCAAATGTGAGTAACGATCCAAGAGCAAGTCTTACCCGACACTATTCCGATGATATCCCGGACGTCAGTCTGAGCGAGATTAGAATGGCTCTCCAGCACCTTAAAAACGGCAGGGCCCCAGGCGAGGATGGAATTACAGCGGAGCTTCTGAAAGCGGGTGGAACACCGGTACTTGAAGTCCTTCAGAAGCTCTTCAATTCCATCCTCCATGGTGGCACTACTCCGGAGGCGTGGAGTAGAAGTACGGTGGTCTTGTTCTTTAAGAAAGGCGACAACGCTCTCTTGAAGAACTACAGACCGATTTCCCTTCTGAGCCGCGTCTAAGCGCTGTTTTCGAGTCATTACGAATCGTCTCGCAGACTCGACGACTTCCAGCCTCCCGAACAAGCCGGTTTCCGAAAAGGCTTCAGTACCATAGACCACATACATACCCTGCGGCAGATTGTACAGAAGACCGAAGAGTACAATCTGCCACTTTGTCTGGCGTATGTGGACTATGAGAAAGCCTTTGATTCCGTCGAAATTTGGGCGGTGCTACAGTCCCTTCAGCGGTGCCAAGTTTACTGTCGGTATATCGAAGTGCTGAAGTGTTTGTACAGTAGGGCTACGATGGCTATCCGAGTACAGAACCAGAGTTCGAAACCTATCCAACTGCAGAGAGGTGTAAGACAGGGTGACGTTATATCCCCGAAACTCTTCACCGCTGCGTTGAAAGACGTTTTCAAGCTACTGGACTGGAAAGGATACGGTATTAACATCAATGGCGAGTACATCACTCACCTTCGATTTGCCGACGATATAGTCCTTATAGCAGAATCGCTGGAAGACCTTAGCACTATGCTCAATGACCTCAATGGTGTCTCCCAACGGATAGGTCTTAAGATGAACATGGACAAAACAAAGATCATGTTTAATGTCTATGTCACACCTATGCCGGTAGTTGTTGGGAGCACTATGCTCGAAGTTGTTGACGAGTACGTTTACCTGGGACAAATAGTCCGACTAGGTAAGTCCAACTTCGACCGAGAGGTCAATCGACGGATTCAACTCGGCTGGGCAGCGTTCGGGAAATTACAACACATCTTCTCGTCAGGTGTTGCCAGTGATGACTTACGGATCAGAGACGTGGTCCTTCACTGCTGGCCGTATGAGGACGCTCAAGGTCGCTCAGCGAGCTATGGAGAGGGCTATGCTCGGAATTTCTCTGCGTGATAGACTCAGAAATGAGGATATCCGCAGTAAAACCAGAGTGACCGACATAGCCCAACGGATTAGTAAGCTGAAGTGGCAATGGGCCGGCCATATAGCTCGAAGAACCGATAACCGATGGGGAAGAAAGGTTCTCGATTGGCATCCTCGTACCGGTAGGCGTAGTGTAGGGCGACCCCCCATTAGATGGAGTGACGACCTGGTAAGACATGCAGGAAGTCGATGGATGCAGGTGGCTCAGGACCGTGCTTTGTGGCATTACTTGGGGGAGGCCTATGTTCAGCAGTGGACTTGTGAAGGGCTGTAATGATGATGATGATGATGAAAGAATAACTTTAAAAAACGAGCATATAGTCCATCTCATGGAAAGTAGATGCTGTGGCCAATAGACATCTACATTCATCCTCAATTAAGAGTCAAAATGGATACGCGTTGTCACTTCTGTTTCCCGCAAAAATGGTCTCTGGTTCTCTACTTACACCCACCATACATAACACAGCTACATACCATTTTTTTAGGTGTTGTAAGTGGCTAATATGAGAAATGACAAAAATATCTCATGGGTTTCCATAGAAGGCGTTATATCTATCTAATCTAAGCCAGACGGGAAATAAACAGAGAGACCTTTACCTCCGTCGACGGACAGCATCAAAAGTCTCTGAAACCGTTAAGTGCAAGACGTCTGGCACGGCGATCGTTCAATTCACCTGCCGAGCATGCTTAAGAAAAATCTATTCAATGGGAAGAAAATGAAGTTTGTCGCGTTTTAGGATACGAGTACCACAGTTCACATTATTTTTACCGCCTTCTGATTATTTTCTCTGTCACCTCTTACGACACCCCTTGGGCTGATATGGTCTAATGGATATTTGTACACCGACACTACACGGACGATACCTATAAAAATTCTCTGATCTGATCTGATCCCATAAAAAATTCTGTAAACTTCACCATAGCAATTTGTCGCGTGTTGTGAAAGCACTTTACAGACATAAATTGCACAAGAACAAACATCCAGAACCAAAAGTAGAGATCTGGAAACACTTTTCACTGGAAACAATGCATTCACTTTTATCGATTAGGGGTGACAACGCAATCTGCATTTAGGTTTTTAATCGAGGATAGATGTAAATTTTTATGGGATATAGTATCCCCTTACCATCAGGTAGACTGTATGCTCGTGTAAAATTACCTGTAGAAATAGTCTCCAACACCGATGTTGTTGAGTTCGTTAGTGACGACGGTGGCGTCCTTAGAGTCAATCGGTACAGCGACCGCCGTGGTAACAAACAAAGCAAAAATGATGAGCTGAAATGTAAAGATTATTCTTTAAATTTCTAAATATTCATTATACGTGGTAGAGCCACGCCACATCTATATTATAATTGTAGCATGAATGGGTCGGTTTGACCAGGGTAGAATTGCACTCTCACGGAATACCGGCGTTAAATATCAACTATTGCCGCTGTGTTTCGTATGGTTTGTGTACAAAACCGGATACCCTATTTACTGAAAACGAAGGATTCCATTATAGTCCTTTAAAGTGATAACGCATCTGTATTTTGATTAATTTTTGATTAAGGGCAGATGGTAGATAGTCTATAAGCCACAATATCCACTTACCATATGTGTACTGTGTATAAAAAAAATATGTATATATATATATATAGTGAGGTATAGTGAGTGTAGAGAATCGGAGACCCTTTTCACTGGAAACGAGGCAATCGCAATGCATCTGCATTTTGATTCTCTGTAATATACTCTTTTGATAAAGAAAGAATCAGCAAAATTGTCAACCTTCCATCAGAAATATAAATATTAAATATTCGAATTAAGAACCCCTCCTTTTTCATCGATTAAAATCATTTCGAAATCAAATAGAACATTTGAAACCTTCTAAATATCCTTGTACTTTAGCCGTTAATCTCATTTAAAAATAAAATTTTAATCTTAAATGATTATAGATTAGTATTCAGATGTAGCTACTTTGACAGTGTTAATTAATATAATCTAATATTTTACGACAACACCGGTTAAAGCTACTACATATTCATCAATGGAACTTGTTTCTATACGATGTTTAAGTATTTCCAAAAAAATATGTTGGAAATGCATTGAACTTTTTTTTACTTGGTAGAGCCACCCTGCAGCTATATTACTGTTGCGGCACGAATGGGTCGGCTAGAACGGTGTAGGACTACGCTCTCACAGAAAACCAGTTTAAAATAGCAGCTTAATGCTGTTGTGTTTCTACTGTGTATATGTGTGTGTGTGTGTGTGTGTGTGTGTGTGTGTGTGTGTGTGTGTGTGTGTGTGTGTGTGTGTGTGTGTGTGTGTGTGTGTGTGTAACTACTGTGTTGCACTATAACAGTATAAATAAAATTGTTTAAAATATTATTTCTATCGCCAAACAGTGTCCCTACTGCTGGCTGGCTAAAGGATAACAGAAAGAGCAATATTGGCTGTGAGATGATCCATCTCAATCGTCATGGGTGACAAAGCAAAGTTCTTTGCTTGTAGTTGGTTACAGGTACTCATGAATTAGCAGATATTTAGTAGCCCCTTAACATCAGGTAAACTGTCAGAACTAAAATAAAAACAAACCGTACAGTTAAGGTCATAATTATAGAATTCTTGGTGATGCAATACGAATTTTTAATAAAATTTTTATTATTACATAAAAGATAGTGGCTGGATTATTCAGTTCTTAATTTTGGTACAAATTATTTAGAATTTAAAAGAGCTTTTGTAATGTGAAATCTTAACAATTTCTTAGCGAAATTAAAGAAAAAGTTTATTAGATTTCGAATCCATGATTTTTGCAAATCGCAGCATCACAACAAATCATAGCCGTAATACCTACTGCAATAAATATGCAGATAGAGAAACATATGCAATTAAATATATACAATATTTTAATTTTAAGCTTCTCATTTTTAAAGTTTTCTGTTTTGCACACAAGGCCAAACCCCCCCCCCCCCGCGCGTCTTCACCGCCAGCTTCACACTCGCACTACATAATTTTGTTCTTTGCTGAAACAAAGCATTTGTTCGAGTCCAATTAAGATAGATGCACGACCGTGTCTTTCGCGAAATAAAAATGATATATGCGCCAAAATTAATTTAATCAAAAATTTCGTAAATTACATATAGAAAATTTTGTAAAATCTTCAAACAGCACACAATCATCTTGTAAGGTAAATAAAATATCCGACAAACAAAGGTAACTTTTTTCTACCGTTACAATATAATCTTCATAAGAGTTTGAAAAACACAACACTTAGTGTGATATTAAATTATCTTAACATATCTTTGCTTTCAGTTTTGAAGTTGATTAAGTACAGTAAAATTCAATTCTACTTAACGTGACCGCCTTTTTTATTTGTTTGTATTATAATAATCCCAGTGTCATGCCATCTCGTCTAATCGTAAAAGAAAAATGTTGAAAGAAAAAGAGGCGTGATACGTTTCAATTCTTTAACGAATGTCATAAGATATCGACACACATAAATAGAATTTTCTATTAAATAATTCATTAAATTACTTACGGATTTCATTTTCGCGAAGGACGTTCAGTGTTGGATCTATTACGAGAGAATGATTTGCCAGAGACTGATAGGAATATTAATTTCACACATTTATATACGTCTAAGTCTAGTTTGCATATATTTAAATGTTGGCAGAACCTATTATGGCAACTTTTTTATTTATTTTAGTCGTAGTTATTTCTTTTTTAAATACGTCCTACGTTTTAGGATTGTTTTGATGTAAAATGTAAATATTAATTGTGTAGGCCCGAATGATTTATCAGTTTATTTGTTACTTGTTGATTTATTTAAAATGATCAAATGTGGGTGGGTATATACGCTCAATGTTTGCTACGTGTCGTCAACAATTACCCTTATATACCGACATACTAGTAAAAATCTGATCTTCAGTTTTTGTCACTCGCCATACGAAACACGACATTATTATGCAGCTATTTCATGATGTTCTATGAGAGCGTGGTCTTTCCTCAATCGAACCAAAATTGAACTGAACTGAACGACGCAAATGTTGCAGCTATAATACTCTGCAGCATATGTCTATCCCGCTCTCTACTACGTCTACGTGAGCTCCTTCAATAAAAAAGTTTACGTTGTGGCTAATTAATATTAGCAGATCAATCATGATTAGATTAAATAAGAATATTGTGAGCCTCTTTTTTGAACTAACTGTAGAAATGACTTGTGGCGAGCTAAATATTTCATTGTTTTTTACTTAAAAATATTTTAAAAATATTGTGGTATTGGGTATATATATTCAAAAAGTTTGCTTAAATTTAGTAAACTTACCAAGTCTTACTTTAATATTGTAAATTTACTAAAAACTCTTTACATTGGTATTAAGTTTAGTTCATTATTGTTGTCTTATCCTATTAAAAAAAATTGCTTACATCACACAATATATAAATGTAATTATTAGAACCAACACGTATTGCTGGGTCTGGGCTAGTGCAATCTATTTATATATAGATAACATTTTTAGAGACGCTAATACGTCCTTGCATAAATTAATCGTTCAATTTCGGATCACTGTGGACGGTTAGTATCATTGCCTCACATACACAAAACAAACAGTAAAATAAAAGTTCTGTTTGTTTCCAATAAAATTCATTGGCACCAGCAACTAGTATTTTATAAATTTTACGGTAATGAAATGGCTACGCAGTGTACATAGCATAATTAATGCATACTTCTATATAAAAACGAGTATTTTTTTAAAGTACACTATTTTATTATTAATTTTTTGTTGCAAATGGTGCAACAAAAATACACAAGTTAATTCAAATAAATTCCATAACTATTCCATGTAGGCTAAGAGAACAACCCTTTTTTCAATCCATATAATTTAATATTAATGATCACGATTTTTTCCTCGGAGCCGTCGAAATAAACATCGTTTGGAGAGGTTAAGAAGAAAAATATAAATAATATAATACAAAGACTACCATCGCTTTCATATAAAAATTAAACCAATTATTTGTATGGTGCATTACTTACAATTGTTAGTAGTGAATTTAATTAAAAAAATTACTTCTAAAACTTTCGTCTGAAACAGTTGCAAATCATTTAATGAATGGGAAACGGTAGGAATTCATAAAGATAGGTGAAAGATCTTTATAATGAAATAATACAGTTTTATATATGGAGAGCATATAAAAAATCTAAAATATTTAAAAAAAGTGTGCTCCACAGTTAAGACTTTACATTGAGGCAGCAAAATTAAAACCGCATCCAATAAAATTAAAATGACATGGAGTATAATAAATAGTGAAACGGGCAAGTTCAAACAAACTACGAAACTCAGATTTTTAATTGAATATTGACAATAACTTTAGAATGGTTACCACTCTTGGCAGGCAGGTTGGCACCGCAGGTTTTTTTTAAGTTTCTGTCGTCAGGAAGATGCTGCTGCCCATCTTCTGTTTTAATTGTCAATCTGGCATCATCAATTGTTTCCCTCTGTCGCCTCTCACGACACCCACGGGATGATATCACGGACGTTTTCAATCTATTTGAGAAGCCTATGTTCAACAGTGGAATTTTATAGGGTCTAATGAATGGATAGATGGATCAATCGATTAACAATAATTTGACTCAATCTGATCTAATTGGCTGATTTAATGAAACATAGTATAGTCACATTTTTATTAAAATCTGGTAGTGCATTAGACCCGCCAATTTTAGACCAACTTCTGTTCTTCTATCAATAAATAAAAATTTTGAGAAAAGTTGATGGTGTTAAGGTTTTAACGATAAATATGTTCCTTCATAAAAATCAATAAGGGATAGCTACATAACTGACGTCGATATTGAGTTTATTATTATTTTTGTGCATGAAAGTATTCAGATGATGCTTTGGATATATTTCGTGACTTTTTTAAGATCCTTCTACTGTGTTCACGATGATACATTAATCAAAAAGCTACAGCACAATAGTGTTAAGAAAAAACTTTAAAAAGTTATTATTTTATATTAAGGAACAGAAGATAGACGGTGATTATCAATGGTAAAAGTTCTTCTTGGTTACCTGACCTAATAGGTGTTTCTAAGGGCTCAATTCTCGGCCCATACCTATTTCTAGTCTATATTAATGACTTGCCTTTCCTTGTAGGTGATAATTTAGACATATTATAGACTGCGTCGTTGGACAAGCGGCTGTAAACGCGATTGCTAATCATGAGGTCCCGGGTTCGAATCCCGTGTTGGACCGAAATCAGTTAT
Source organism: Parnassius apollo (assembly GCA_907164705.1). Taxonomy (NCBI): domain Eukaryota; kingdom Metazoa; phylum Arthropoda; class Insecta; order Lepidoptera; family Papilionidae; genus Parnassius; species Parnassius apollo. The sequence continues at coordinate 1,510,089 of CAJQZP010001531.1, forward strand.
TGGGTATTTGTCAAGAAATTCTCAGTAGCAACCCGGAGTCAGATAGTTGGCATTGTGTCACTTCTTTAAAAACACTTCTTTGTAAAGCCGTTGGTCCTACAACTGAACTCATCCCGGTCGTGTCGGATAACCATCGCGTGAACTGTGAAAGTGAGGGATTAGAGAGTGCACTTCTGTTCGCGCATACGGTCGGGCACTATAATCCTACGCAGATAGATTTCGTTAAACGTTTCCTAGTTAGTTAGTAGTTAGTAATAAATAACAAAGGCCGAAATTATCTAATAACATCTTGTCGTAGACGATAGAATCTATGACAACGCAGCTGACCTTGGCATTCACTTTCCATATCTATATTAACGAAAACCCAAACCGGTTAGGTGAATTGACTGACCGTAACAAGACAGTTTGTGGTAGTTCCCTAAATTTCAAGGCATTGCAAACTCGCGCTAAAACATTTACAAAGTAGTAGTTTGATAAATGTCTAATTTAACATACTACTACATAAGTAGCCGAAAACCTTTATATCCATACCTTTATATCCGTGTAACCTCAGTTCCTTTATATCCGACATTACTTACATTCCTTTAAATCTTGTTTTTTCAATATTAAGCGCATAGTATACAAATGTACAAAACATATATATATAAAGATATTTATTTTGTAAAACATGAGTAAAATAAATACAGGTGTTAAAAAACTTAAAACGAGCTACATGTTTTGCCATTTATGGCATACAAATATTATACTACATATATTAATTATTCTACAAGACAAATTAACTAACCCTTCGTTCATAATTTTAGATGTGCAACAATTTCATCCCGTAAAATTGCATTAGAGAAATGTCGCAATTCATTATTTAGCTTAAAAAATAAATCACTTAAGAAATCAGGCAAGCTGTAATAACATTTGGCTATCAGATATTTTTAAGATGTAGCTTAAAAAGTCTGGTAGGCAATTGTTTGATGTGTTTGGGGATTTTATTATATATTATTGGCGCCAAACAGAAAATACTTTTATGCATCAATGCCGTTCTTGAACCAACTGCACATAATCTTCTATTATCCCTGCGATTGCGAATTGTAACGTCCGATAGTTTGTTAAACAATTTAGGGTTACTTTGAACGAAGTTTGCTAATTCATATATAAATAAGGAGGGTAAGCTCAAAATGTTGTCCTCAATGAAATATGGTTTGCAGTTATCAGTAATTTTAAGACCGAACATAGCTCTGATGCACCTTTTCTGGGACTTAAATATAATTTCCTTATTAGTAGAATTTCCCCAAAATATGATGCCAAACCTCAAAATGGAATCAGCAATACCATAGTAAGCCGTGAGAAGCGCCAGTATATATATATATATATATATATCGCGCTCCGCGCGGGTGATTTCTGGATCTGGGCAACAATGCCACCTACCGGATCTACTCAAAAACACAGTAATTTCATTATAATCGATATAGCCGTTTAAGTCATACAAACACGAAAGAATTATACAAAAAGATATAAAAAAAACAGCAGAAGTTGGGAAAAAAACCTTTTTAAAATACTTTTTGCCACTTTTTTGGTGGAAATACTTCAAATGAAGGAATTTCTTCAATCTGTTTTTTGGATGGTATTTCTTAATAGAAGCGCTATCAAATGTTAACTATGGTTTTTGTGTCTCATGCATAGTTATTTTTTTAAACAAATATCTAACTCAAATTTTGTTTAGCTTATTTTTTTAAGTTTAACCTAACGTGGTGTAAACAAATAAGGTCACCTGAGTGCCGAATTAAGAAAAAACATGCCTGTTTCATTGAGATTTCAAAATATTATAACTCACTGTATTTCCAGCATTTAATACAAAATAAATTCCTATTACAATAGTGCGAAAATTTACTTCATTACTTGAAATTAACTTCAAAATATTGATTTCATAACTATGGGATTTAATAATAAAAGAAAACGAGAGAAAATAACAATTTTAAAATATCATTTTATTAAATTAAATTTTACAGAAGGTGTTCAAAATGGCCACCATGAGCTCTAAATACACGTTCTACACCTTCTAAAGAATGATCACTTTATTTTGCTTGCATATCTCATTTTAGTAATTTGTTGTGCAGCCTTTGCACACGCTCCCGTGGCTGGTCCACTGAGGTGATGGGATCTTTGTAGACCTTCTCTTCGAGGCATGACCAGTAAAAAAATCGAGTGGGAGATCCTGTGATCGTGGGGCCACAAAATTGTCCCTAATCATCCGATCCATTTTCTGGGATACATTTTGTTGAAACAGTCTTGACCTCTATGGGCGTAAATGGTAACCACCGTGCTACAGCCACATTCTTCTTCTCTCTTCCAACGAAACCTTTTCCATTGTCCCGTGTCTTAAAAAATGCAAATAGCTCTCTGCGGTCAATGTTCCTTGCAATACGAATGGACCGATGATGTTGCCGTTTAGGATTCCAGTCCAAAGGTATATAAATTGATACTGGGACCTGTCTTCTCTCACCAAATGAGGATTAGTGAGCTATCAACTGAAAATTTTGATTGTGCTTATTAAAATATCCGTCTTTTTTGCACGTGGACTCATCGCTCCACAGAATTTAGTCAAAGAATTCGGGATCACTGTTCAATTTTCTTAGCAAGTTTTCGCAGAATTCACCTCTTGTAGGATAGGCAGCAAACATTGACCGCTCTGATAATGAAATGGGTGTTACTTCTCTCGTTTTAGTATTTTGTGCACTATTCTGATATGTCTGCGTGTCTTGCTATGGTGCGCGCGGAGGTAGTCGGATCAGCTGCGATTTCATGTACATCCTCTTCATTCTGTACTTGCTCGTGCTGCCGATACCAGTTCCACGTATTTGGCCGTCAATGAATGCATTATGCACGCGAGTAAACACTCGATAATCGTGCGTGCCTTAGCAAATCTTTCACGATACTTTGCTGCAGTTAGATTGGTGTTACCACCACACTCGCCGTAGATTAAATGCATTTGAGCACAGTCAGAACTAGTATATAGTTGAGACATTACAGTTAATAAAAAGACGATGCATGCTCCGATTACAAACCAATTAACGCTGGTGTTCCACAAGGCTGCGTGTTATCACTAACGCTGTTTCTTCTGCAACTCAATGATATGTTGCAAACCGGTTACATTCATTGCTATGCAGACGACAGCACTGGTGATGTTTTATACACCGGCTGTACCAATATTTCTCAGGAAGACGTCGCCGAGTACCGGGACAAACTTGTGTCTGAAGTCGAGACTTTGTTGAACAAAATCCCAGACTGGGGGTAACTAAATCTAGCTCATTTTAATCCCCAGAAGACACAAGGTTGGGCGTTTACCGCTAAAAAGAACCCCTTTGTCGTATCTCCTTAGTTTAAAGGCACTCCCCTTGTTGCCTCAGTTACTATCGGAATCCTCGACGTCGACATATCGAATGACGTGCAGTTTCGTGGTCACTTGGAAGAAAAGGACAAATTGGCCTCTAAAAAGCTTGGCGTGCTTAGCAGAGCGGAACAGTATTTCATGCCTGCTCACCGCCTGCTACTTTACAAGGTGCAGATTCGGCCGCACATGGAATACTATTCACATCTTTAGGCTGGGACTCACAAAGCGCCAGCTCGGCAACCGACCGAGCTCTTTCCAATCGGCATGACTCACTAGCTCTGCAAAGAAATGTTGCATGTCTTTGCGTATTTTATCGTATCTACCACGGGGAACACTCTGAGGAATTATTAGAACTAATTCCAGCCGCACAATTTCGCCATCGCACATCGCGACAAAACTCACGATACTATCCATTCCATTTGGATGACTGGCGGTCAACTACTGTGCGATTTAAGAGAAGTTTTCTTCTTTGCACAATTTCCTTGTGGAATCAACTACCACCAGAGATTTCTCCAGACCGATACGACTTAGGGACCTTCAACAGAAGAGACTATTCCTTTTTAAAAGGCCAGCAACGCATCTGTAATTCCCCTGGTGTCGTAGTTATTCATGGGCGGCGGTAATCACTTACCAACAGGTGAGCATTGTACTCGTTTACCCCCTCTCCAATAAAAAAAGGACTTCAAATTTTTTATAAACATTATGTTGAAGCATTTTTTATAGCATATGGGTGACAAACGAGCACACAATCCACCTGATAGTAAGTAGGTTATCTGGCGAATAGATATCTACATATCTTCAATTAAGTATCAAAATGCAGATGTATCGTCGCTCTACGATGAAATGGCTCGTTGCTTGTAATAAGAGTCTCCAGTTCACTACACTTTTTATACCAAGTACTGCCTACATAGTATTAAGCTCCTATTTTACGTGAGTATTTTGTGAAAGCGTGGTACTACACAATAATATAGCTGCAGCGTGACCTACCACAGATAAAGGCATCGATTTCAGAAGCTTGATGAGAAATTATATTATTATTTAAGCCTTTTGACTTTTTAATAAAATTTTAACTTTATTGTTAAAGATCAAAGTTATATTAAAATTTATAAATTCATACTCTTAATTTTATCTTACTGTCTCGAAAATTACACCACCAAAAATCTCAAATTTCTAAAGGTGCATCGTGTTCTTTTCTTTTTGTAACTTCTCGCTATGAAAATCAATGATTTAAAAAAAATGGAAAGTTATTGGTTTCACCCCGGTTTCCGAAATTCGATTTCTCATCTCTAGATAGCTATTTTGACTATTCCTACAAGGATGTCCCTGTGTGTATAGTCTATATTAGTTTGTGCGCGCGCGCGCGTGTGTGTGTGTGCGTGCGTGCGTGTGTGTGTGTGTGTGTGTGTGTGTGTGTGTGTGTGCGTGTGTGTGTGTGTGTGTGTGTGTGTGTGTGTGTGTGTGTGTGTGTGTTGACGTGTGTATTCGGTAAACATACTCACTTGAATTATGATGCCCAAAATATAAATACTTGCAAATTGCTGTTGAAATCGACCTGTATATGCAAGATATTCTTCTGACATAAACATTTATTTGTTAACCATCGTATCAAAAACATCATTTTAACTGTGATGTTACGAAGGTTGTTACAGCGAAACTTCGACTAAAATAGCTCGACTACGTTTCAATTATTTCATTGCTATATGACTTAATTAAAAAAAAAAACAACGACAAACTTTAGAATAATTCCACGACTCATCGTCTCAGTTAGGAAATCTATTTTGTATGTTAATTTATCATCAGATTTTAGCATTTTAAATAAAATTCAAAAATGGCCTAATCGGATTGCAACTAGATAGCGATAAAATAAAATACGAAGGTTAAATTACTAAAACCCAATGTTTATTAACAATATTCATTCGGGATATCACAGAATCGTTTGGATGATTTATATAACAAAAGGACGGGTAAGGGTTTGGAAAGTTAAGTATTTTGGACTAGATAACGCATTAAATTATGTCTTTTTATTGATTCCTGGGTATGTGCGCGCCGTCGGCCTGGTATCCATTTTCGTTGGCGATGTAGGTGACGGTGTAGACAACGTTATCGGGCCCAACGTAAGAATACTGTCCCCGGACCTCCGTGGCTTCGTTCTCAGTGCCAGCGTTCTTCAGCTCTCCCTGCGCAGACTGTGAGATCCCGTTGGAGGTTTCGACGCTGTAATAGAAAACATAAAGATAAATGTTGGGCTAGTCAGGATATATCAGCTATCCGTTAACTGTTGACTTTATTAAGTTAAACACGTAAAGCAGTGTCAGTTCGATTATTAAAATTTAAAGACTGAATATAAACTCACTCTACGCGGTAGGGGCCAACACCAATGTTATCATTGTCGTATCGGAGGATCTGAGCATCAGTGTCAGGGTTAACCGGGGCGGCGACGGTGGCGGCCACAAACAGAGCGGCAACAATGAACTGCGGAGAACAGTTATAAAACCGTTATAAAACATAAAGGCAACATTATTATTTAAACTTATCCAAGATGGTCACCAGAGCTTAGATAACTCTATTAAGAAATAATGAGATCGTATTTAAATCCACATTTGGCTCTTTGTGCTTCCTAAACAATTACACACAATGAGTCGAGTATATACCGACAAAAACACAATTCACTAATGCAAATCACAAAAACGTACCAGTTTCATGTTGATGGGTTGGGGATTTTTTCGTTGTTTGTGAAGGAAGGCAATCGAGCGACTGATGCTCTGCCGTGGTGGCGCCCCGTATTTATATCATTTAGACACGATGTATAAGGCGAGGACGAACTGTGACAATTGAACCTAGAAGTATCTTCGGCCACCAGTTACATATTTTAATGTTTTTTGAATATCTGTTTCATTTTCTGTCGCGATATTCGACATATCTCTTGTGAAGCGTAGTTGACAAAAAGATACGTCGGAATATTTTTATACGTATTCAACGATGATTTTTTATCTAATTATCCAATTTCAACGCATTCTTTTTGCCATATAAATTGAGGCAAGATCTGGATTTGGGGAAAAAATGACATGACATGACATAGAGAAATAATTCTTTACCACGCTACCGTATTTGGATGATGATACTCTGGTTAATTGCTGGTTAATTATTAATATTTTATTAGTTGAACAGGTGTATGTAAGCTGTTTTGAAATTAATGGTCAATTATATTAATTTTTTAAAATATAATCTATAACAATAAATTATTAGCAGAAAAAATAATTATTAGACTGAACAGAAATAAGACATTATTCAAATGGATTTGTCAAAATTAATTTTATATATTTTATGCTGTATTTTATTTCTATTACAAATATCATATATTATTGTTAATATAATTTTAAATAAATAAAAATAAAACGCGTAGTAGAACAAAATATTAATATTAAGAATAAAATAATTTTCACGTCTCAACTGAGACAATCTTACTGTTGACATAATGCGTGTGTAAAATTTGTTTTATTTTTTTTTAGTTTCCGAAGTCAGTTTTGAAAGTTATGAAAAGTTAGTTTACAGCACAAGCTCAAGTTAACAACCATAATGTCGTCTAAATTATTACATCATCATACAATCTTCATCCCCTATTTTTCGACCCTCAGAAGTGTAAAATACCTATTAATAATAATTTCTATCGACTCAGCCTTTCTAAAAAATCATTATACATATTGTTTAGATACACAGTGAAAAGTTATATCATACGTTCATTTCATTTGTTGAAAACATAAAAGGAAATATATTGATTTTTACGTGAGACATCAACACTCGAGAACTCTGCAGAATCTGAACATTTGAGAATCACCTCCACCATAACATCATATTGACGATTTTAGGGCCGACGTCTCGAACTTTTGACTCTGTTCTGCGTGGCCTTAAAATTCCAAGTGTTCTTAGATAGCTGTTTGAAAAAAATTGCGTGAAATAGTAGTAGGTCAAAAAAACCTTTTGAGTATCAAAATAAAGGAAATTAAAAGAGGATTACAAAAATGTATATTATGTTATATGTTTAAATTTAAATTGGGAATAATTAATGGTTTAAAAAATTTGATACCGTAAAAACGGGCCATGTTGTGTAGGATATCGAGCTATCATATGAAATTTAGTTCGTAAAAGTGTGTCGGGACAATAAAAAGATTAAAACAAAATAATTAATTTAAAAAATCAACAACTCGACTGCAAAAAAGACAAATTAAAAAAATGCACTACAAAAACCGAAACATGATTGAGCGGATCTCCACTTGTTAATAAACTTAATTCGGGTATCTTTCAGTTCATTATATAGTCTGTTAAACCGAAATAGTAAAAGTTAAAATAAACTATAAACAAAGTAAAATTTACTTTGTATATAGTTTATTTTAATTTTGGTTCTATTCTTAATTTCGTTTAATTATAAGTTTCAATGTCCTATATATATGGAAAAAAGTCTATCTTATAAGGTGGAAAAAGGAGATGAAGTTTTTACTGTAACTATTTAGAACACTCAAAGAGTCTGAATAGTAAAGGTAGACTTCAAAGTTCTTATATATTATGTCGAGGCATTTTTTTATTGCATATGGGTGACAAACGAGCACACAGTCCACCTAATAGTAAGTAGACCCTGTGGCCCATAGATATCTACATCTATCTTCAATTTAGAATCAAAATACGGATGCATTGTCACACTTGAGGGCTACGATGATATGCCTAATTTCCAGTTATAAGGGTCTCCAGTTCTCTATACTCACCATACGAAGTAGTACCTACGTAGTGTTAGGAAGTACTTCGTATGGTACTCGTATTATTTACGCGGGTATTTCACGAGAGCGTGGTCCTTCCCCAGTCGAGCCGAACCATTCTTGCTACAACCATAATATAGCTGCAGCGTGTCACCACGGACAAAGGCATCGATTTCTGATGCTTGATGAGAGACTATTTTACTATTTTAGCACTTTGAAGTTGGATTTAACTTTTTTATAAATTCATGCCTTTAATATTTTGTTACTCTTTCGAAAATTACACTGCCAAACAATTACAAATTTCTTTTTTTTTTGTAATACTATTATTATAATTTTATAAATTTTATAATTCAACACATTTTACTATGCAAATTCATAACTTTTTTATCATACGTACATACTTTAACGTGGTATTGTGGTTACAGGACATTGCCTAACAAACGGTGTTCTTCTGGGTACAGTAGCGAACGCGAATAGATGTTAGAAGGCTATTGCGTCGAAGAGGGACATGGCAGCTTTTAAAATTGACCATCAAAACTGGTAGAGACTTGTTCTATTATGTCTATAACCAAAGGCCAATGTATTGGTTGCAGTGTGAAAGGGTCGGCTAGGGTGAGAAATTACCGCGGTTTCACAAAATACCAACGTGAAATACAGCTGTGTTTTGTATAGCCAAAACCAGAAACCCTTTTACTTTTAACGTGGCGTTCTATCTTAGTCCCCATAAGTGACAACACATTCACATTGTTTATACGTGTTTTTTTGCGTTCATAGTTGTTTTCATCAACATTTAAAAGCTCACATTTAAATTTAACTAAAAGGCGGATTCTAGCGGATGTTCGCATCTCTGACGATGTGTCTCATCACCGGTCTAATTATTTCATGTTTCGTATTATCGCCATCTATAGGAAACCATGAGAACTATTATTTCCAAAGTTGCCTCTATAAAAACCTACAAAGTGCACTGGGTGATGGGTTCTTTTACGCTGCCACTACACGGCATCTATATTCTAATTATTCATATTTGTTTTGCATAATGCATACTTGATTGTGAAATTTTATTGAGAAATAATTTATTAATTTTAAATTTGAATTTTGAGCTAAGCAATAAAATATGTTGCCGACCACACCGCTAAACTCATGTCAGGATAGCTAAATATACCGTTGTCTATAACTTGAAAATTAAGGCTGCGTTCTTACTAGGTTGCTCAAAGGCCACGTTATTCATAGGCTGATCAAACAAAGACAAACGAAAACTTTTAAAATTGCTTTGTATATTTGTATATTTAATTAAAAAATGAAAAGTGAAATATAAGTAATGTTCCAAAAAAGAAATGTGTAGTAGTCAGGTATGAATTAAGTCCTGTTTATAAATTAAATGTTTAATTATGAACTAATAAAAGGGGGATAAGTCGCTCGCGTCCGTAGGCTTTGACCACTATTCCTAGCCTATTCCTAGCCTGGCCTATTCCTAGGCCCACCCTACACGTGTCCCCGGGTGGTGCTAAATGAGCGACAAGCCGATACCACAGACTCGGCTCCACGCCGTGGTAGCAGCGTAAAATATACTACCCCATATTTCGCACCATGAGGAACCATATAAAAGAAATGGCCCCGAGTTCCCGGCGCCCCTTTAATGGGGCAGGGGTGCGAAGAATCTCCGGGAGGAAAACCGGCGACGAGGTTCGCCACCCGTCACGTTCTGTCTCCCGGAGAGGCAAAAAGTGGATTGCAGAGGCCCGTCTGGCTACGTTGAATGTATGTGGGGCAATGAATGATAAAATGGATGAAGTATGCGATATGATGTATGATAGAGGAATAGATGTGTTATGTGTAAATGAGACGAAAAGGAAGGGGAAGGATGTCACTACACATGGCATGTATACCGCATACTGGTCTGGTGTAGACGAGATCGAGCGGGCATGCCAGGGAGTAGGTATCATCCTTTCAGAAAGAATGGGCCAATGTGTGAAAGAGTATGAATGTGTAAGCCCAAGACTGCTATGGATACAAATGAAAGTGGGCTTAAAGAAGTTGTTTGTGTTAGGGGTCTACGCCCCAGACATGTCTAAAGCCCACTTATATCTGAGAGCAGTTTTGGGAAATGGTAAGGATAGTGTTAATGAAGTGTAAGGGAAATGAAAATATTATTATGCTAAGAGATTTTAATGGAAGAGTTGGGGTGAGGAGGCTTGGTTATGAAAGGATATTGGGAACGTTTGGTGGTACGAAAGTATAAATTAGAATGGTGAAAGTCTCCTCACCGTATATGTGGAAAAGAATCTTTTTGTGACGAACACTTGCTTTCGCCACAAGAGGATTCACATGTATACTTGGGAAAGAGGTGACGATAGAAGCATGATAGATTTCATAATTGTGGATGAAAGATTGAGGGGCGCAGTGGTAGATACAATTGTTTACCGGGGTTCTAACGTAGGAACGGATCATTGATTTGGTTTTATGCCGAATTAATGGTCTATTCAGGCGTTGGCGCCATCGATCATCTGTGTCTACCACTGCGTTACAGCGTATTAGAACAGAAAGGTTACAATATGAAGGTGAGAAAAACAAGTTCAAATGTAGACTGAAAGAAAATATAAGTGGTTTGGATGAATTATGTATGAAGGAGTTAGACTTGGAGAATGTATGGCAAAACGTAAAGAAAGGTTTATTGGATGCAGCTATCCGAAGTATGTGGTGTTAGTAAGAGAAAGAATGAAAGTAAAAATAATACGTTATGGTGGGATGATGAGATACGTATGGAAGTTGAAGCAAAGAAGAGAGCATGGCTAGATTTACTAGCAACAAAGGCTGGTAATTCTAGCGGTACGAATGATGATATCGAAAGAAAAAAGGCAGTCTTTAGACATCTTAATAAGAGATTAAAAGAAGTAGTTGAAAGAAAAAAGCAAGAAAGAACGTATAAGAATGATAGAAGAATATCGGATAACTTCCAGGCAAATATTAAAATGTTCTAGAAACTTGTAAGAACTGCCAGGGGACATTCAAAACAGCCTATGATGAATGCTATAAGAGACGAGAATGGCTATATTCTGAATGACAAAATTTTGAGTTTAAAGAGATGAAAGGAATATTTTGAAAGCGTGTTTATGAGTGAGGAGACAACGTGTGTACTAAGTGAAGTAGAAACTCCGAAAGAAGAGGACAGAGGTAGCGAGATAAGTATAGATGAAATAATGAAAGCAATGAAAAGCATGAAAGCAGGTAAGGCTGCCGGATATGATAGAGTTTCACTCGAAATGCTAAGGGCTGGAAAGAAAGTCGTGGCAGGCCCGCTGCACACCTTGTTTAATTTATGCTGGGAACTGAAGCGGGTACCGGTAGACTGGTGCAAAGCCGTGATAGTCCCAGTATATAAGGGAAAAGGGTCCCAGTAGGACTGTAAAAACTACCGTGGCATCAGCCTTCTTAGCATTGTGGGAAAACTGTATGCTAAGGTAGTGATTGAAAGGGTCATGAAAGAAACTGATGGAAAAATTTGGGATGTGCAAGCGGGATTTAGAAAGGGAATGGGATGTACAAATCAAGTCTTTTCCATGCGCATGATCGCGGAGAAGTTTTTGGCCAAAAACCAAAAGGTTTTTTGTGCGTTCATGGACTTGGAAAAGGCCTATGACAGAGTGGATAGGGATGTGCTATGGCAAACACTAAACTCATTTGGGTTGAGCACTGGCTTGATATAGGCATTGGAGTCTCTTTATAGGGACTCTAGTGCTTGTGTTAGGATCAACGGGGTCTACTCGGACTGGTTTGACATCCATAAAGGTGTCAGACAGGGCTGTGTGGCTTCCCCGTGGCTGTTCAACCTATTTATGGACAGTTGTTTGCAAAATTTGAAGGTTGAAGAATGCGGAATAAGAATGGGTGAGTTAACCGTCAAATGCCTTTTGTACGCCGATGATCAAGTTATTCTTGCGTCGTCGGCGGCCGAGTTGCAAATGATGGTTACATTAATGAACAGATCATTAAAAGAAAGGGGTATGAAAGTGAACGCAAGTAAGACGAAGGTTATGGTTTTTGAAAGAGAAGAAAGTAAAACGATTTGTGAAATAAGAATAGAAGGGGAGTTGATCGAGCAAGTAGATGAGTTTGTATATTTGGGCTGCGTATTTAGCAGGGATGGGAGATATGATAAGGATATAGAACGACGAGTGAATGCGGGAAATAGAGTAAATGGGGCCCTGCACTCTATTGTGAAGAGTCAAAATGTGTCAAAAAAGGCACGTATGGCAATTCACAATGCTGTGTTGGTCCCTATTTTAACGTATGGTAGTGAAAGTTGGGTGTGGCAGAAGAAGCGCGGGAGTAGAATCAACGCAGTAGAAATGCGGTCGTTAAGGAGTATGTTAGGGCTGAATCTGAATGACAGGGTAAGAAATTGTGTAATAAGAGAAGAATGTGGTTTGCAAGATGATGTTGTGACCAGGATTAAGAAAGGAATGCTTCGGTGGTTTGGTCATGTGGAAAGAATGAATGAGGAAAGAGTGATAAAGAAAATTTATGTTGCAGAAATGAATGGCAGAGTCGGAAAGGGACGTCCTAGGTGAAAATTTATCGATCAAATGGCGAAAAACAAGATAACCCAGCATAAAAAAAAAAGGGGGTTTTTTTTTTTTTTTTTTTATTATAAATAAAATGTTGTCGCGCTGAATTAATTGATTGACGTACCATAGTTAATACTTCAATGTTCTCGTCAAGGATTTACCACATTTATAGACTACATTTGCTATGAAGTGGTGAGGTAATAATATCTAGCACCCCTTTTCGTCCCACGAGTATATGTCAGTATAACGGATGTATATAATATATGGCTCTGTGATGTTCAAAATGTCTGCAAGCGTGATGACTAAATTAGCCTTAATGGGGGATGCCTATCTCCAGCAGTGGACTTTTAAGAGCTGATAAATAAGAAGAAACCATTTTTTGTGGTACATATTCATACGCAGCGTTACAACGCTACGTGTATTTCAGCCTAACAGACACCCAAAGAATGTAGTCACATCATTACACAACAAGGTGAAGGCCAGCGGGTCAGTTTTGTGAAATGCTAAATATCGATCTGCAAGCGAATTCTCTCTCAATTCAACGAATGACGAATGACGTGCGTTGTATAATCATTATTATATCCGTACACTCACTTCTATTTGCGCTGTTGCGTATATTCTTTAGAAACAAATGGCTATTGACTGCGTTTTTAATCAAGGTTTGTAATATTGACTTCAATATTATTATTTATTTTCATTTTTAGGCGACTTTAAAAAAGAAGAAGTTTTACAATGTATGTTACGCGATATCTTTGTCAATTTTGAACCGATTTTCGATTTTGATGATTCTTTTGTTATTAAATGTATATAAGTATAATATTTCAAAGATGTTCTCATGCAAATTTGAGAAAAAATATTTTTTTAGGGAAGAAAAATAGGTTATAAAATTTTGAATGTTAAACTTTTTAGTTTTTAGTTAAACTATTTAGACTAGGTACTTTAAAATTCTGATATCTAGTCCATTCAATAGGATAAAAAAATAACTTTTATAAAACTACAAACCGACTTCAAAGAACTAAAAATAATGCCTAATATAAATTCGCATTATGTGTCGGGCATTTAATTATTCATAAGATGTCTTAGCAAAAAATTAATTTAGAATTTAAAAATTGTTTTGATTTTTTTTTTGTTTTGAATTTGGCAATCACTTATTATTAAAAGTTTTTTAGCTTCGGAGGATGATGCAGATTTTGATGGTAAACTGCACCGTCTTAGTGTAAGTTAAGTTTGATGGAAAGTCCGACGCTGAATACTATACAGTCACAGTCCTTTACGTGGTAGAGCCACGCTGCAGCTATATTATAGTTGTAGCACGAATGGGTCGGCTTCGACCGGGGCAGGACCACGCTCTCACAGAATACCAGCGTGAAATAGCAGCTTAATACTGCTCTTTTTCTTATGGTGAGTGTGGAGATTTGGGGACCCTTTTTTACTGGAAATGAGGCATTCCATCTTAGTTCTCAGGGGCCACAACGCATTTGCATTTTGATTCTTAATTGAGGATAACTGTGGATATCTATGGGCCACAGCATCCACTTATGAGCTATACCATCAGGTGGATTGTGTGCTCGTTTTTCACCCAATGCTATAAAAAAAAAGATCCAAAGCTCAGTGCCAAACATAGGCCTTCTTAATAGATTGCCTCTTAAGGCGGATATATTCCAGTATTGCCAGAGTGAACGGGCTGGCAAGTGCATTTTTTTATTTGTTTTTGTTTTTATCGCGTTATTGTGAGGACGCTGTCATGTTTCTCCTGATCTGTTTCATTGTCCTGAGTTTTTCTCATTCGACACTCACGAGATCATATGGGGTAGTGGATATTTACACCGCCACTGCACTTAATCATATGGGGTAGTGGATATTTACACCGCCACTGCACTTAATCATATGGGGTAGTGGATATTTACACCGCCACTGCACTTAATCATATGTGGTAGTGGATATACTTACACCACCACTACACGTAAATTTTTTAACTGAACATAAAAATCACTTAAATTTGAATCCATTTAATAAATTATACTGCTCTAATTAATTTAATATGTCTAGAAATTGTAGAGGCCGTTAAAAATGTCAATGTCAATAAAGAAGCACAACTAAGACTGGTGCCTATCACATTCTGACGGCAATAATGTTTTATATGTCAGTGGGAACAAAATAGCTTAGAAGACTATTTTAGCTTATTTAAAACAAAAACTTACATTAATATGTATGGTTAATGTTTATTTTCATAGTGTAAGTAGATGCTGTGACTCATAGACGTCTACATTTATCCTCAATTAAGAATCAAAATGCAGATGCGTTGTCACCCATTAGATCTAAGAAGGAATGCCTCGTTTTTAGTAAAAAAAGGTCTGCGTTTTTTTTTAATTTATTTCATTCATTACATTTATTAATTACACATTACTTTACGGTACAATCACAAGTTTATAGAAACTTTACCGTGTCCCGGTATCGTATTTTTATATAGAATAACGGTGACAAACGACCACACATTTCGCCAAATGGTAAGTGATGCAGCATTGTCCTACGACGTATAACATAAGAATGTAAGAATGATAGTAATAGCTAACCTTGTGGTGGTTACTGCAGTCCAAAAACACCCTTGCAATAAACTCAAAATAACGATTGTTGCAGATGCGTTCTTTCCTTTCAAGGCCAACCTGGAATACAAACGAGGAAACTTTCTCCACTTTCATTACTAGTAGGATAAATTAATTGGTTTTTGTAAATATGAATTTTAATGCATGTGTTTTGGAAAATATAAGCAATCATATTATAGACTTTAATATTAATTATGACATTGTTAGTTATGCCAATAAATCTTCTTGTTATTACTATAAAGTGTAAGTACCTAAGCATTACCAGAGCTGAAACCAATTTTTGTTTTAATAATAATATTATGAATATACCAAACCAACCTAAGAGAGTTAGACCAGGAGTGTAAGGAGTCAAACCAGGGATAAGCAACATCTTTCTGATAACCATGAGGTAATCTACGAGGGAGTTCTAAAAATACTTAACAGAAGGAGAAAAACAAAAAAGGAACGATATACTCTACCGGTTGCGTGCATAATTACTTAGCATTTAATATTGTTTTGTCGTATTTTAAGCGCAAAATTTTGTAAAAAAAACACAACCCTACTACGAATTTCGTAATATAATATCATCATCTCATCGAGTTTGAAGTTCTCTTGTCGTTCTCTTGACTTCTTCTTGTCCTTAAATGCTATTTCTAAGAGAGCTAGACCAGTCCACCACGTGACTCCAGTGCTTGTTGTCGGACTTTACATCTCCTTAACATATAATCATTAATCTTTTTTTAAACGTTACCCCCATTTTGTCCTGTATCGTGAAGGCAGTTTACTTATGTAAACTTTACATGGACAAACATCCAATCCTTGGAAATACTTGTTCCGTGCGGGATTGAAACCCGTGGTACTCAGCGTCGCAACACCATGCTATACCAATGCGCCATAGAATCGTCAATATTTTGTAGAAAATATTTGTTCCACAAAAATGAAGGTTTCCTCACAATGTCTTCCTTCACTGCCGAGCACACGATAAATCAGCATTTAAAAGCAATTATCGTTTACATTGGTGCGGAGGTTCGAAACCAGGTCGCTCACGTACTTTGAAATTTATGGCGATTTTATCTAATCTACCAAGGCTCGGTCGGCTTACATACTAGAAACTTATTTTTGTATGGAAGGAAATCCCTAACTATTTAAATCTTTGTATCATTGTTTTTAATAAATCGGCCATTAGGAAAACAAGACACGACACAATTCGGTAACGAGATGCGACGAAGATGAATGTATACATGTGATTCGTTCGAGGAATCCATAACAATGGAATTAGTAACCGAAACTAACAGATTACACACAAATTTTATAACAACGAAGTTCTTTTTTTTTTCGTTCATTTAACGGAAGCGCCATATCAAAGATGATTTAAATAAGGTTAATGTCTCTATCTAACATAATTTTACAGTGCTAATCAAAGGCTTTGCCCAAAGGTTTCTATCCATCTGTTTGGATATCATTTATTCGAAAATATATCTTTGTTAAATTTTAATTAGCAGAAATAAATATATGTTATGACAGAAAAAAAATGTTATACATAATTTAATTTAATTTTGTGTTCAAACTGTAATGACCTAGTGAATCGTTTCTAGAGGTTTATTTTTCAAATCCAATATTCAAACTATGTAAGACATATCATTTTATTTTATTTCGCGCGTCTTAGCTAAATAATTTTTCACATCTTTATATTGGGTTACCGCAAAGTAACGCCTGATTATATTATTAAATCCAATATTCCCATTTATTTGTAATGGATCTCTTCAAATAAAAATAATATTCGTATATTTTGCTACAGTTTTTTGTAGATTATCAAAATGTTATTTTAATTATAAAATAAACTATAATAAACTGTTAGAGTTTATTAAAACTCTAATAGTTTATTATAGAATTAAGAAAATAACACTAATCTTCAAATTTTTTTCAAATGTGAACAACATTTAATATTAATGTCGCTATTAACACCATGTGAATACTAAATGTTTTTAAAAGTATCGATGAAGCAATTTGTGATGCAATAGAACACAGTTTTTATCGAAAAGAATGAAGGTGAATGAGAAGATTTAGGATTTCAAGGTATGATCACTTTGAAGTTGTAATTAGATGATCATTGAAAAATAAATTTAGAGGCTAATGTGACGGGTAAATAAATTTAGAGGCTAATGAGTTTTTGAATTATACTCGTATGGCCTTTTGCACCTGTTAGCATTCAACTTTGACTGATTCGGTAAACATATTATAAATTTAATGCTCAGAATATAAATACTTGCAAATTACTGTTGAAATCGACCTGTATATGCAAGATATTCTTCTGACATAAACATTTATTTGTTAACCATCGTATCAAAAACATCATTTTAACTGCGATGTTACGACGGTTGTTACAGCGGAACTTCGACTAAAATAGCTCCACCACGTTTCAATTATTTCATTGCTATATGACTTAATTTAAAGAAAAAAAACACCATTTAACAAGCTTTAGAATAACTCCACGACTAATCGTCTCAGTTAGGAAATCTATTTTGTATGTTAATTTATCATCAGATTTTAGCATTTAAAATAAAATTCAAAGTGGCACAATCGGATTGCAACTAGATAGATATGTAGTTAAAATAAAATACGAAGGTTAAATTACTAAAACACAATATTTATTAACAATATTCATTTGGGATATCACAGAATCGCTTGGACGATTTCTATAACGAAAGGACGGGTAAAGGTTTGGAAAGTTGAGTATTTTTGGACTAGATAACGCGTAAACTTATGTCGATTTATTGGGCCTTGGGTATGTGGGCGCCGTCAGCCTGGAATCCATTCTCGTTGGCGATGTAGGTGACAGTGTAGACAACGTTGTCATCGCCACGGTAAGAGTACTGTCCCCGGACCTCCATCGCTTCGTTCTCAGTGCCAGCGTTCTTCAACTCTCCTTGCTCATTCTGGGCGATCCCGTTAGAGGTTTCGAAGCTGTAATGAAATTTATTTTCTATAAATAAACAAACCCAACATTTATAAAAATATTATAATTTTATATAAATAAAAATATAATAATTTTATATAAACGTACTCTGAATTGAAGAGTTAAAACAAATTATATGTTGTAAAGTAGTGTCAGTTTAATCAGTAAAATGTAAAGACAGAAGATGAACTCACGCGAAGCCGTAGGGGCCAACACCGATGTTTTCATTGTCGAAACGGAGGATCTGAGCATCAGCGTCAGGGTTAACCGGGGCGGCGACGGCGGCGACCACGAACAGAGCGGCAACAATGAACTGCAGAGAAGAAACCTTATTATTTAGTCTTATCCAAGATGGTCACCAGAGCCTAGATAATTCAAAAAGAAATAATGAGATCGTAAATGTATCCACATTTGGCTGTTTGTGCTTCTTAAACAGTTCCAGACATTGAGTGGAGTATATGCCGACAAAACACAATTCACTAATGCAAATCACAAAAACGTACCAGTTTCATGTTGATGGGTTGAGGATCTTTTGGTTGTTTGTGAAGGAAGGCAATCGAGCGACTGATGCTCTGCCGTGGTGGCGGCCCGTATTTATATCATTTAGACACGATGTAAGGCGAGGACGAACTGTGACATTTGAACCTAGAAGTATCTTCGGCCACCGTATGCACTGACTCGAACTCACAAAGGTTCCTTGTGGCATGTCCGGTTACATATTTTATGACCAATAACATATTCTATGACAAAAAAGTGCTATGAATGTTTTTTTAATATCTTTTTAATTTTTTGTCATGATATACGACATTTTTTCTTATGACTTATTATTACGTAGTTGACAAAAAGATACATCGAAACATTTTTATGCGTATTCAAGGATAATTTTTAATCCAATTATCCAATTTCAACGCATTCCGTAAGCAAGATTAAACTTAGTGATTATATTATCTTTGGGCAAGATCGAGAATCTGCCAAAAAATGAAAATCTGAAATGACACAGGCGTTGCTGTTATTATTTACATTTTATTCGTTGGACGGCGCGCAGTTTTCAAATTAAAGTGTTTTTAAAAATGGTCAATTTTGTTAATTTTAAAAAATGTAATCCATAATAATAAATTATTAGCAGCAAAAATTATTATTATTCTAAGTAGAAATAAGACATTTTTCAAAATGGATTTGTCAAAATCTATTGTATTAATTTTGTGCTCATAGTAAGCTGAGTGGCAGTGGGCCGGCCATATATCTCTAAGAACCGATAACCGACAGGAGAGAAAGTTCTTGAGTAACGTAGGGTGACCCCCATTAGATGGAGGGACGACCTAGTAAGACATGTAGGAAGTCGATGGATGCAGGTGGCTCAGGACCGTGCTTTGTGGCCTTACTTGGGGGAGGCCTATGTTCAGCAGTGGACTTGTGAAGCGCTTTAATGAATGAATGAAATGAATATCATATATTATTGGTAATATAATTTCAAATAAATAAAAATAAAACGTTGTAGTAGAACAAAATATTAATATTAAGAGTAAAATAATTTCCACGGCTCTGCCGAGATATTACACAATACGTATGTTAAATTTGTTTTATTCTTTTTAGTATCCGAAGTCAGTTTTAACAGTTATAAAAAGTTAGTTTACAGCACAAGCTCAAGGTAACAACTACAATGTCGTCTAAATTGTTACACCATCAGACAACCTTCATCCCCTATTTTTCTACCTCCTACACTTCCGGTGGAAATTTTCTTCAAATTTAAATCGTATCACCCTCTGAAGTATAAAATACCTATTAATTTAAAAAATCATTTCTATCGATTCAGCCGTTTCCGAGAAATCGTTAAGAAACTATAACGTTTGTAGAATTGGATAAAAATACACGATGAAAGTTTTATTTTACATTATTATTAGTTGTTAAAACATAAAATTAAGTATATTGATTATTTTTACGTGATTCAACAACGCTCAAGAACTCTGCAGAGTGTGAACATATATGAACATGTTGAGCATCACCTCCACCATTACGTCAGATTGACGATCGTTGGGCTGACGTGACGTCTCGAACCTTTGACGCCGCTCTGTATCTGTGTAAAATAAAAGTGACCAACGAGCACACAGATTATATGATGGTAAGTGGATGCTGTGGTCCATACACATCTACATCTATCCTCGATTAAAAATCAAAATGCAGATGCGTTGTCACTACTAAGGACTAATATGAAATGCCTCGTTTTCAGTAAAACGGGTCTCCGGTTTCTACACTCACCATACGAAACACAGCAGCATTAAGCTGCTATTTCAAGCTGTTATTCTGTGAGAGAATGGTTATTCCCCGATAGAGTCGACCCATTTGTGCTACAATTATAATATACAGCTGCAGCATGGCACTATCACGTAGAAAAGTGTCATCTTCTGGAATCCAAATTTTATGTAAATTTCACGAAAATAGTAAAAATTTTAAAGAAGCTTGGAGTTTCCTGACAAAAGTTATTATAATTAAGAGAAGACCCCATGCCCGGTTATAATATTTGAATACTATAATCACATCTGAATGTCATTAGAGATGATCAGCATCTTCTTGATAACAACTCAAAACAACAACAAAAAACTGCAGTTACCAATTCACTTACAAAGTGTTGCAATCAAATTCTCCTCCCGCTATGAGGGACACAATGGGGGAAGCGGTTGTAGATTTTTTTTAGAAGTTGTGGACTTTTAATAGCCTATAATGATTCAATACAACATACTTTGAAATAATTTAGAACTATATTGATTAAACTTCCTGATAAAACTATTGAACACGTGTTATCGCGTGCTGGGTTTCCATGTTGTTCCCTTAACTGATTTCTCCTTTTTTGTTGGTTTTTTACGCGAAACCTTCGCCTATTGTGAACAGTATTTAATGGTTCGTATTAACATTAGAGACGACTCTTTTGAAATATAAAAAGAAAATTCCATTCCTGCAATAATTTACAGAAAAGTTTTACACGATAATCTAAGTTTTACCTTGAGCTTATTGTAATATCCCTTAGTCCACTCAAAGGGGTAAAAACAGTTAAAAGTGAAAACAAAGTCAGAGCCTTAACATTTCGATACACTCTTTTAACGACTTGACATGCGTGACGTTTTAATTCTTTTAAGTTGGTTCTATTTTTACAAAAATTTATTTTCATTATTCGCAAATTAAGTGCTAAATGAAGCCTTGAGGTAAGTCCTCTTGATGTAGCATAACTGCATCCCGCATATAAAGCAAAAGTTTTAGGTATATGAAACTAAAGTTTTCGATACATTAAGTATCAATCAATTTATTCGAAGTCTCTGAATGAAAATATTTAACGGATGTTATCGAATTTAATTTTCTTATTTTTACTTCTAATTCAAAGATTTCCTCGTTAGTCTAGTGGCCGTTGCTGTCAGTGTGAGGTCCAGAGTTTAAATCCCGAATCGGGCCGAAAAAAACAGTTATTGAGTTTTCTTCTGCCAAGAAATTCTCAGTAGCTGCCCGGAGTCAGGAAGTTGGCAGTGTTTCATCCCGTGCCTAGGAAAATACGTAAAGCCGTTAGCCCTGCGCCTCATCTCTTTCCGGTAGTGTCAGTTTACCATCCCATGGGACTATGAGAGTGAAAGACTAGAGAGTATACTTGTGCTTGCGCATATACTTGTTAATTATTCTAACTAGCTTTTAACACACTTGGATACGGATTTTAAAAATGTTATTTATTCTTAAAATATGCTGAGCCATTGAAGCATTTCCACACAACACGGTTCCATGTCACCTTCATCCACTGACTTCCTGCATTCTGGTCGTCACTCCTAGTTAATTATCATGATTTAACATATATTAATACTCTTTAGTATTTAGATTTTGATGACGATACACGTTAACCATATCTCTAAAAGCGACATTACTAATGGTTAAGGATACGATCTGTGAAATTAAAAGTTGTGAGTTCGAATCTGCCTTTCGTCCACTGTCGTGTTCTACTCCTAGCAGAAGCATTTGAAATTTAATTGAAGTAGTTAACGAGAATTTTATACGTGTAAATAAAATATACTTTATAAATCATTGCGTACTCTTTTTAATTTTTTTTTAATTTAGGGACTCAGGTTATTTTTATTATGTCAGTCCCATTGTACCTTATAACTAAATAACACACTACAATTTCTTAAATTATTTACACAAAATATTAACTAAGTTATATACAATTTGAGCAGCATTAGATAATGGTTCAGACAGAATGCTTTGATATTCCCCTAGGTTTCAAATTTTAATATCAGTTTTGACAACTAATAGTTTCCTTTCATGATGATTTTTGGAACATTCCGCGACCAAGTGTTGTACATCTTCTATTGTTTTGCATGTATCACAATTTGGAGATTGTTTCTTTTTCATCTTGAAAGCAAACTTGTTACACGGAAGGTGTCCGGAACGAAGTCGCATTGCTAATACAATATATTCTCTATTAAACGGACATTGATTAAACCAAGGCACTTTCGGAGGCTGACTCTGGATGATTTTGTACCAAATCCCTTTTTCTTGCGATCTTTTATCAAAATATTCTTTCCAAATTGTATAACATTTCTCTTTATTGCGTACTCTTTAAATACCATAATTTCACAATTAGTAAAAGTAGTTAATCTTTTACTTAAAGAAACGATTGAAGCTGTTTTTAAAGGGATTTTAGTTTATACGACATTAGAACATTTTTTTAAACAATAAGCGTGACAAACAAGCACTTAGTTCACCTGATGGTTAGTAGATGATGCGACCCATAGACGTCTATATCTATCTTGATTAAGAATCAAAATGCAGATGCGTTGTCGACCTTGAGGAACTAAGATGGAATGTCTCATTACCATTTAAAAAGGGTCTCCGATTCTCTACACTCGCTATACGAAACAGCAGCATTAAGTTGCTATTTATCGCTGGTATTCTGTCCTTTCGCTTGGATTCCTACCCCAGTCGAGCAGCATGGCTTCACATGATCTCTCCGGTCGTGTCGGGTTGCTATCCCATAGGACTCTGAGTGTGACGGAATAAAGAGTGCAGTTGGCTAGCCTCCGTTAAGACCCCTTTTTGATTCTAATTCTTTAATCAAGGGTAGATATAGAACTTAAAATTAGGTAGATAATTTACACTTTATACTGTTTCCCTGACTGTATTAAGCTGTCTGTTACGACACCAACGGGACATAATCCGTCATCCTTTCTTAAATGATCGGCATTTCAAATACTAAATTTAACGTGTCTTCAATCTGTATTAAATCATAAAATTGCCCCACCCAAACATAAAAAACAGCGAATGCATCAATTCTGCATTTCATTTTGATCCCTGTTTCTTAACATTTCAATTCGTTTTTGTTTGCGTGGCATTTTATTTTTCGCATTTTTTATTAGTCGCAATAAATTATTATCGTCTTTATTAAACACCGTTTTAGATTTCCAAACAAGTTCAATAACAGTGAATTAATTTGCATTTCATAAATAAATTCTTAACATATGAACGTGTCATATTTAATTCATAAAAATCCATACATTTTATGTAAGTTTGTAACATTTATAACTTTAACTGACTTCAAAAAAGGAGATTGTTCATAATTCGGCCGTATGCTTTTTTTTTGTATGTATGTTACACGATATCTTCGCCAATGGACACTCAATTTTGAAGATTCTTTTTTTATCTAATCGAATATCTAATAGCGGATTATCTTACGCCATTATTACACGTCTGAACCTTTTATTTCCGTCATAATTATCATCACAGCCCTTCACAAGTCCACTAAAATTGGGCCTGCGCTATGAAACGCTACAAATCATATTCCTGCACAACCTGCATCCACTGACTTCTTGCGCGGCTTACCGGGTCGCCACTCAATTTAGTAAATGACCGTCCTACTTTCCGGTTACCAGCAAGAGGATACTCTAGGATTGTTCATCCCCACCTTGCATACCATATGAAATAAAGAGCTAAAGAGGCAGCAGGGACATTAAAGGATGAAAGGCAGCGTTAAAGGGGAGAAATATCTAGTGCTAAAATAGAAATAGAAACAGTAACAGAAACTTTTTTATTCAATATGGATTATAAATAATACATATTAAAAGTAACTCTTTTGTTTAATTTACCACTGGTTCGGATAAAAACCTCTGTCTTGGGAAGAACCAGCCAGCAACCCAGTGGGACTTTTACAATCAGTAATCCGTTTTCCAAAAATATGCGAATGAGTTATTACACGCAATCATAATAATATCCCCATCCCTGTTAGGCAATCTATGGGGAGCCCTATATTCAGCGGTGGACTTTTGATACCGTTACTGTTACAGCCGACCTTTAGTCCACTGAGCCTCCCCCAGAAATTAATAATAATAATAATAAAGATAAAGGAAAAAATAATAATAAGGATAAAGGATGGCATCGTCGACGTCTGTCGATTTTCTCGCCATCTCGGTGCGTCACTTAGGCATGTCATCCGGTTGTTCAGCGCTTTCTAACACCGAATACTTGCACAGGCACAACCTAGTAGCCAGGATTCTACACCAGGAGCTCGGTTTGAAATACGGTGTCGTGGAAAACTTCTTAAGTACCCGGAAGCCGTGCTCGAAAATGGCCGCGCCAGGTTCTAATGGAACCGTGCCATCATCACAGACAGAACTAATCTTGTGAATAAGCTTGATATTGTGCTGATGGACCGGACACAGTCAAGGATATTTTTGGTCGACAATACCATTCCATATGACGAGAATCTAGTGAAAGCCGAATCACCTGGCTTACGAGGTGACTGACATGTGGGGTGGTCTGCTGACCGAAATTATTCCTGTAATCGTCCCTACAAATGGGCTAATCCCGGTCAGCCTCTCGGGTCATCTGAGGCGACTGGAACTCTACGACGGACCGCTCCGAGCTCAAATGCAGAAGGCGGTGCTCCTCGATACTGCCCGCATCGTCAGCCGGTTTCTTTCCCTTTCCTCCTAATCCTCGGCCGTTTGGTCTCCCCTATCGAGGGCTTCCATCTAGTTGGGCTTTTATACATTTATGTATTTTTGGCATTTTTTTATTGATGATTTGTGGCGTTTCATAGCGCAGGCCCAATTTTATATACTATATAGTTGCCCTAAATAATAATAATAAATAACGTTTGAACTAGGTTATCACGTGTATTTCAGAAAACAGAGCTTTCGCTAATTCTTAGTTCTAAGTAAGTAGTAAGTCTATATTCGGTAAGTAGATAAGATGATTCATTATTCCTTAGTTAATATTAGTTCATAGCGGTTACTGCTATGTACTGTTTAGTGTTGTTATGTGTATGTGCGGATGTGTGGTTTGTGTGTCGGTGTTTGTGCGTGTGTGAGTGTGTCTGTGTGTATGTGCGTGTTTTAATGATTGTATTTTATTTAAATATTGTAAGAAGATTTTGCAGTAATTTCAGTACACATTTTTTAAATCTATTGGTGCTTAAATCTATAGGGCCAACAATATTCTCGGTGGGAATTTTATTATAAATGTATGGTGCTATGAAATTGTAGCGTCGTTCCATGAAGGTGGTTGGTGGTTTGGTAATGGGTATAGGGCTCCGAAATTTTCTTTTTCTGGTTCGTATTAGTGAGTAGGCAGTTACACAGTGGTATCTCAGGAGAGCTTGAATTATAAACAACTTGCGAACTGAGAGTACCGGGGTACCTGAAATTGCTTCGTAGGGGGATATTTGCTATAGTTGCCACGCTTGGTAGGCGGGTTGTCAAACGAAGTGTTTTTAAATTTTTTTTTTTGTTATTAGAAAGACCCTGCTGCCCATCTCCTGGTTCAGGTTCCCTCTGTCGCCTCTTACGACACCCAGGGGACGATGTGGTGTAGTGGATATTCTAACACCGCCACTACACGGTGCCCTAATAAAAAAAATATGTGAGAATTCTTTTTTTTTTTTTTTTCTTTAATTGTGTATTTTAGTGCTGATGTGCTTATTATAGCAGCTTAATGTTGCTGCGTTTCGTATGGTCAGTGTAGAGATCCGAAAGTTTTTACTGAAAACGAGGCGTTCTGTCTTACTCCTCAAGGGTGACAACGCATCTGCATTTTGATTATTAATCTAAGTTAGATGTAGATGTCTACGGGCCAATAATATAACTATATACATTATTAACATTACGTAATTATATGACACTTGCATCGCGGGTTTCTTTCATTTAGATCCGGCGGGAAAGGGACGTCAATTGAGACTCGACTCGTATTTCACTTGCTAAGGATCGGTCCTCATAAACTTTTTATGTTTTAATTTGTTCTGTGGAATATTATATATTAACTTAACATAAGCGCGCTCCTTGGTTTAATATTAGGTAAGAATTTTTTTTTAAATTGCCTTATAAATTACTATCAGATGGATTGTGTGCTCCATCATCACCCCTATATAATAAAGAAAAACTTGTGACGATTATAATGCATATTAACCTCTCCTCCATAGCATCTCAGATAGATTTGCAATATACTGTAACTTTCTAAATAAACCTAAAATTTGTGAAACTTAAATTCTGTCTAGATTTCGCGATAAAACTGTGTCTCAATCTTTGTATATTTACAATGTTCGCCTCCTATTAAAGCGACCGGTTTGGACCCCTGTGCCTCGTACGCAACACCAGGTTCCAAGCCTAGTGCAGCTCGTTACCATATGTCGACCTCTCGAGTCGTTTAGCCTTCACGACTTATGCAACAAAGCTCGAGCTCTTCGAATTAATTTATTGCTTTATAATTCCTTTAAAGCCTCTAAATGTTTCACTCGTGGCCTTTAAAACCGTATATGCTGTCTACAAAAATCGTCTTTTACAAATGGAATCAAATTTTTTATAGGGTTCTTTCGAACTCAAACGTATAATTTATACGTGGTAGGGCCATGCTGCGACTAAATTATTATTGTAGCACGAATGGGTCCATTCGATCTGGGATGTACCATACCCTCACAGAACACCGGAATAAAATAGCAGCTTTGTGCTGCTGTGATTCATATGTCGAGTAAAGATAACCAGAGACTCTTTTCACAGCAAACGAGGCATTCCATCTTAGTCCTCAGGGGTGACAACGCATAGGGGTACATGCGGATGCATTGGTTTTTTTTTTTTTTTTGAAGTAAAGGTGAAAAATATTAGTAATTGATATTGTTTATTAATTTAAAAGAAAAATTAAAATAACCCGTCTCACATGAAAGCACAGATCTCTTTTGATTTCTCAGAAAGTTATTTTTATTAGAACATTATAACTGTATTTACACTATTTATAAAAATAAAGAAAAAACTCGTTTTATACCAGTTATACAATAGGCGACCTTATCGCTCCAATTGATCTCTTCCGAGCAAAATTTGGATGGACAGAAACTTAAAATATGTAAGGACGGATATATACATTAAAAATTTTATTGGATGAAATAGTAAAATACATAAATATAGGTAATATTATATATCTACACATAATATTTTGAATAAAAATTGTACATAAAATATATCGTTTTTACTCGGATTTTTTTAGCTTCGCGTGTAACTAGGTATATCAATCTATCTACTTATCAATGAAACGGAATCTTTTAATATAATTTTCATCAACTTCTCGACAGCCGATTGACCTAAAAATTTGCACTCGTATCAAGGACAATACAATAATTTAATAAATTTAACCTAGTGTTCTGATCAGGATCACAAGAATACATCATAAAATTTTACCTTTTGCTTGTACTTTAGTTTTTTAAAGGTACAAAATTGTATTATAATTTTGTCTAAATCAAAATCATTGAAAATTTCTTTGTGATATATGTGTATTCTAGGGTAGTTAGTTTTAAGAATCGCATTACCGCAAGTATCAAGTACCTACATGATGGCTATGTTGCTCGCTCTCTCGAATTAAACCGCTAAGATGAAGAGACGCGAGAATAATTTACAAAATCGACTAGTGAAGGATGCACGGGGGTATGGATTCGTGAGAATTACACGCTGCAGTTATATTATAGTTGTAGCACGAATGGGTCGGCTCAACCGGAGCAGGACCACGCTCTCACATAATACCAGCGTAAAATAGCAGCGTGATGCTGCTGTGTTTCGTATGGTGAGTGTAGAGAACCGGAAACCATTTTTACTGGAATCAAGGCATTCCATGTTAGTCCTCAGGTGTAAGTACACACTTGCATTTTGATTCTTAATTGAGGATAGATGTAGATGTCTATGAACCGCAGCATAGATTTTTTTTCTTTTGATTCATATAAATTTAATTATTATATGCCTATTTCGAGTAATTCCGTTTTACAAAAAAAATCAAATTGAGAAGCAGTTTTTTTTTTCAAGTCAGCTAAAATTAAAATTACTAATTTAAACTTCGTTACGTTCAATTGTGACATCCATCGATTCCTGCCACTCCTTTCCACCGTTGGGACAACTAGGCGGTCGGCGGATTTTCACCTCTTTGTTCTCAACATTCCACGTATTAGAACCAAACGGTTTGCTTCCTCTTTCGTAATGCGTACAGCAAAGGAGTGGAATAATTTGCCGGCGTTTATTTTCCATCCGAATACAATCTGGGTGTTTTCAAGGCAAGAATAAATAGGCTTTTGTTAAGCTAAGACAGTACGATTTACCATCTAGTGCTTTACATACCAGCCACCGGGTGGGATTGCGGTCAGACTGGCTTGTAATAAGTTAAAAAATAGAATGTGGTCTAAATACTTACATTAAAATCTTCATCTCTTATTATACCACCCTTAGTAAAGGATTTTTTTAAATTCACATGATCACCTCTAAGGAGTTCTTGTGTAGTATAACCTATTTCAGAAAAAGATAATCATTTTGGTTCAGCCGCTTCCGAGAAATCGACGAACATACGTAAAAAAACATACGCGTCGAATATAGAACCTTCTCGTTTTTTTAATTTTGATTCGGTTAATAATAAGGAAGGAGCGCAAATTTATTACCCACCCAGGTCGTGTGTAACATGGAGATCGTGGGTAATATCGAACGATTTGGGTATTAATTTGATTATAACAGTCATTTTAAATGGTTTAATTCTTCAATGATTCGCAGAACTTTAGAACGATTTTTGCGCAACACGACCATTTTTTTTTGTAATGAACATATTATAAATAATATATATATATATATATATATATATATATATATATATATATATATACTATTTGCTGTATGATTGCGGTGTAATAGAATCCATTACCATAAAATTAACTCGTGGACTGTCGTAGGAAACGACAGAGGGAATCTAAAACAGGAGCATCTTCCTGAAAACAACAAAAATATTGAATAAAACTATTGTTACGGATTTCATCGCATTTAATACTACATATATTTAATTTCCATCATTTCATCCCCCCAGTCACGGGGGACTGAAGTACTCACCTACCTGCTTGCGATCCTGTAATTAAGAAAATTAAAACTAAGCCCAAGTATACCACTGCTGCAAGACTTTAAGACACAGTAAGCTCATTCTGCGTAGATCGGACCAACATTAACAATTATAAGCTAAAAGTACTTCGGGATAACTTTGGCATCAGAACGTCAATCACCTCATTCCCCCCATGACCATGGATGCAGAAAAGTAAATTTATTACAAGCGTGGTAAGTGCGACAAGTACCACGTTTAGAAATGCTCTCTAATTTACCATTGTTACCGTGAGGCAATCTATGGGGGAGGCCTTTGGTTAGGCATTGGACATTTGACAAACTGTAACGAATGCATGAATTCTAAACTATAAATACTATTATCTCTTTTAACTTAAACAGTCGTTGATAAGATATATATAATTTAGAAATTACTTATATATTGAGAAAATATAATAGAGCTTTATTTGGGTCAATTGAAAATTCACAATGAAACTTGGGCTTTGTTTAGAAAGACGTAGAAATTTACATAACTAAATGCTCAACACGATTCTACATTTTTACTGAAATCTTGATGGCACCATAACCTGTAATGTGAATAACAAATACTTCAAATCTAAAGAAGCACACTGAATGAAGTAAAAGTATATAGAAAATAAAGAATTTTTAAATTTCTAAAAAAAATTATATTATAATGGCGGTGTTTTAACCTCGTGCCTCGGAAAGCACGTAAAGCTATTCTCTCTCTGGTTATGTCAGATAACCGTCCCATCAGACTATGTTTGAGATAGCAAGGAGTGTAGCTGTGCTTGCGCATATACTTGAGCACTGTAATTCTTTCTGGGAATTCGGTCCAAAGGACATTACAGATGCTTATCATCTTATTATAAGCGGTCTGGTGATGGCGCAAAAAAATCATCACTACATTTCGTTTAGTGGGTTTCGTTGACTATGCCAACCGTTAGAAAGATCCTAAGGTTTCCGACAGATGGCGGAATAATCAAACCGTTTACATCTGACGTTAAATACACCAGGGACAAAGAGAGACGGAAAGTTACAAGACGTCTGGTACTATAGTAGTACTCACGACAATATATGTTAGGTTTAGAATAAGAGAGTTATCTTATTAAAGACCCAGCAACAGATACACGCCTCCCATTTGACATCTTCCCACATTACATGGCGACCCTGCCAACCAGTGCGCTGCGACAATGCACATGCGCCGCCGGGGATTACGAGAGAAATATTTTTTTTTATAGAATAAGATTGACAAACGGGAACAAAGTCCACCTGATGGTAAGTAGATGCCATAGATATCTACAATAATCCTCGATCAAGATCAGAATGCAGATGCGTTTTCACAGTTGTTAGTCCCCAAGGACTAAAACGGAATGCCTCGTTTCCATTAAAAAGATTCTCTACACTTACCATACAAAACACAGCACCATTAAGCTGCTATTTTACGCTGAAATTCTGTGAGAGCGTGATCTATCCACGATCAAGCCAACCCGTCCCTGCTACAACCATAATATAGCAGCGTGGCTCTACTACTTACTAAAATATAAAGCTTTGGTCGGTTTTTTTTTCTTGGAAATTACATTTAGATACAAATTACATACTGATGAATAATATTTTTTGATCTTATTGACATAATAGAAAAAACTGAACTGGTTATTTAAATAAAAAATCATGAGTGCAATTAGTTTAATTAAAATTTTCGTATTTTTAAAAAAATACTAAAAAAAGGGCTCGAAATAATAGATTTTCTCACAAAAGAAAGGAACTTGAAAAAAAAGGGGAAAAAATCGGTCCGAAGACGGGACGCGAACCAAGGAATTACGATTTCGCGACCGCTAGATATCCACTTGAGCTATTACGATCATTAACAAAGTGTCAAAATTTACCTTCTTATATTGTAGCAGTTTTTCATTACCTAAAAACACGGACAAAAAGACATTTTCTAAAAATAAATCCTAGCTAGATCGATTTATTACCCCCGAAACTCCCTGGACACTAAATTTTATGAAAATCGTTGGAGTCGTTTCCGAGATTATATATATATATATATATATATATATATATATATATATATATATATATATATATATATATATATATATATATATATATATATATATATATATACAAGAATTGCTCGTTTAAAGGTATAGGATATTATAAGAAAGCGAAATTAAACTACACATACTTTATTGAAAAGACACCTTCCTACATTACAAGTGTCCAGCAGTGGACATTTCACACGCTGATAAACAAGAAGAAGAAGAAGTCCTGATTAACTAAATAAGACCTGGTCATGCAACGAAAAAGACAACTGATTCTGAGGGTTGAATAACCGCTTACTGGCCCAAGTAACCCGCACTCGGTCGGGGCTTAAGTAACGGAAAATGTATTTCTATCTCCATCCATTACAGCCTAGAAAAGTCTGAACTGCTGCTGAACGTAAGCCTCCCCCATAGATTGTCGTATAGAGGGGATTTCGCTTTAGTTGTCACACTTTGCAGACGGGTTGGCAACAGCAGTTTGTTTAT
This sequence comes from Parnassius apollo, assembly GCA_907164705.1. Lineage (NCBI taxonomy): Eukaryota > Metazoa > Arthropoda > Insecta > Lepidoptera > Papilionidae > Parnassius > Parnassius apollo. The sequence goes on from CAJQZP010001531.1 coordinate 1,542,219, forward strand.
AATTTTGTGTTGTTACCAGGACCTGATGACATTCACTGGATAATAAGGGGTAGTGGATATTCTTACAAGGACACAACGTCGTACTTCAATCTATTTTTTTACATTTATGTGGTAATGAACGATTACAAAGTTTTCACAAGTAGATTAAAAAAATAAAAGGGTCGCATGCTAAGAAAGTTTGCGATAAAGCCAGACAACAGTTATCTTTTAGCTTAACCTCGTATGATTAAGACTTATAAGTTATTCGAATATATCCTCCTAACACTTAAGAAACTCTGTTGTCGAAATTCCTATTTATGCGGTATTTTATACAGGATATCCTGCGCACTACAACTAATATAAAAATACTTGTCCTTATAAGTGCTTCTTGTAAAACGATGAAACAGCATTTTTCCAGAACCGCAATTTTGAAAAGTGAATGAGGTAAATTACGTCATGATGTAGATGCACGTAGAGTCGAGCAGGGTTCCGTGATCCAATGATATAAAAACTATATTTTGTATATTATATTGCTCAGAGCTCGTCGGTCTTCCTTATCCTTATTCGTAAATGTTGTTATCTTATACAATAAAATATCATCAGAAAGATTGGAAATAAAAAAATTGGTAAAAAGCTATATAACCGTGGTTGCTTAGGGCTAAGCACTCTCCGTAAGTTTCACAATATGCGAATAGCCCGGGTTTAATTCTCACCGGCGCCAATTAAATTTTCACTTGCAAGTCTAAATCCTATTTACTATGAAAAACGATGATACATATGAAGTAAACCAACACGCATTGGGGCAACGCAACCGAAACGTCACTGTCAAAACTGTTACTGTTTTTGCAAGTGGCAAGCAAACTTACAGTCTACCTGTTGATAAGTGGTTACTGAAGCCCATGAACACCTGCAATCAATATCAAACAAAGGCTACATTTTTTTTATTTAACTAGCTTTACGGCTCTGGGTTCTAGCCCTTCTGAACCTATCATTTCTTTCGTAGTCTTCGTTTTTATATATTTATTCTTCACAATATGCTGATACATCACATTGCGAAGTTTTTGGGATATTTTGACGACAGCTTAACCCAGCGGAAAGTTGATGACGACAGCCACTCAAGTTCATAAGGCACCCAAGCGATCAAAATAACTTGAGGTTTATATAAACATCGAAGTACTTGTTTCGTAACAGAACGCGAGTAACCCGGGTTCGATACCCGCCGGCACCAATGAAATTATTATTTGCAATTTTAAGTGCTGATTTACCACGTGCTCGGCGGTCAAGGGAAACATCGTGAGTAAACCTGCATGTATGAGGAATAAGAAAAAAAATATTTCGAAGACATGTGAAGTTCGCCAACACGTATTGGGGCAGCGCGTTGAACATTTTCTTGCCCTGAAACCCTCTCAGACATGAGGAGAGGCCTGTGCCCAGCAGTGGGACGTATTTAGGCTGTAACTTTACTTTACTTTACTTTACTCTACTTTACTTTACTTGTTTCGTCGTTTTCTCTAATAGTTCACATGCGCAGACACTTAATTCACAAAATCGCATCACTTTTACCTATCAAAATCCACTTCAAACCATTATTCAAGCGATAAAACAGGAGCGACAATTCGTCGACGGCCAAGTTCCCGCCAAAACTCACAACAAAGGCTATAGGTGTGTTTTAACTTGGACCTAGAGAACTAAAATAAAGTGCTTCACAGCCTGTAATTATACTGGTTTTCCTTTAACTCCATTTTACTTTTAGCATTCATTTTAATATATTATTAATATGTGAGAACAGAATACGTTAACTTTATTCCTAAAAACTTTACTTTAAAGAAAAACAAAAACTTTAAACTGTCAAAATCACGAGCAAAGATAAAAAATAATGAGTTTGTGGCATAGAGTAGACAAAAATTTTGTAGTTTTCTTATAATAGCAATAATGGCAGGGATAAATCTATCTCCCATTTTATCTATTGTGGATATTATATCCACCAGTAAGCCAATGCTCGAAGAGTGGATAAGGTATAAACATTGTAGCCTTTCCCCGTGGATAAGTTGTCTCCTGCCCATGCTAGCTCTGAAGACCGAGACTTTTAGATGAAAAAGTATCCTCCCACCTAGTATAAAGTAATAATTTATTTACACTTAAATTGATTATTTACGCGTGAAATTGTTGATGACATTAATGTAATAAAACTATTTTATGCCACTAATTCCGTAATGTATAATATTAAATATATCCCGTATAAGGGTGGTAGAAATCATCATAACAATCACTAGCCCAGGGTAGGCGAACCAACGGCATATTTTGGGCACGCCACCGATCACCAAGTTCACTATGAAGTATTATATTACGAACGAACGCGAGTGATCCTAGTTACATCGTGGACTACCGTTGCTGATGACGCATAGTTCGTTTAATCATCATCATCATCATCATTACAGCCCTTCACATGTTCACGCCTAACCCAAGGAATGCGTAGTTCGTTTACGCATAGCATAATAGTCAATTTCGTTGACACAACTGTTTTTAAAAATTCATTTCTGTTATATTTAGGGTTTTACTACCCCAATATAAAATATTTTTCAGAAACAGAAGTCAAACTTTAAATTAAATTACGCGTATAACTGAAACTATGTAAAGCAATAAATGTCTTAAATCAAAAGTGTTTGTTTATTTTTTGTAGTAAATAAATAATTTTGAGTGTAATATTTAGTACTATTATTTTCCCCATAATCACGAAGTCAAAATTATTTTACGGCACGTCAATTTCCTAAACAAACATTTCTTCCACCCCTGGACTAGTCTTCGTTTCTTATATTATACGTACTTATAACGTATTTACGTTCTCATATATATTTTAACTTGTTTGACGCAAATCAATTTTGAACATTCCTGAGCCTACACTATCCTTAAATCTTTCCCTCTAATTTTGTCAATATGGTCTTCATGTCCGAGTTTTTTGTAAACATTGGTTTTGCTTATTTATTATCATGTATATTTTAAATCATTGGTGCTCGGTGTTGCCAGTATTTCATACATATTTAGAACAGACTTATATGATATACATATTTTAAAAACATTACCCTCACTTTAGGACTTTCTTCTGGATCGTGGAGGCGGTTACATACATAAATTGCGCAAGGATAAACACCCAAACCCGTTTATTTGCAAACTATACAAATAATTGTGTTCGTAACTATATATAATTGGGTTCGAACCCGCGACCCGCGGCACTGCAACTCAATACTAAGCCATTGCGCCACGGAACCAACACATTGTATGTTAAACATTTTTGTTATACCATGTCTATGTTCATACACGCCCCATTCAACAGAATAATAGTTTCATATGTAACAGGTGATGCTACTCCGCCTTAATAGAAAATGACAGAACAGAAAATATGCAAGAGTAAATTGTACGGGTCCACATAAGTGAAAGTCAAACCAAATCCAACCTGCTTGATGCTCAATGAGCAATTTCGGTCAAGGCCATTTTGAGGCTGTCAAATAAAAAGTAAATAAATACGTCTTCAAAATTTGCAACGACCTCATTGATAAATTGTATTAGCAAAATAAAAAATACTTTTTAATTCAATTTAAGGACTTTGCAACCACCACTTAAACCGCGTTAGGTGCAAAGCTACATTATTTGAATATTGTTAATTTAATATTTTGTTAAATAAGAAAATCGTGACCTGCCGGTTTGAGGCAGTTTCAAAATTACCCCCCAAATTAACAAAATTGTGGAATAAGAATATTTAAAATAATTTTATAAAAAATTATTTATAAAATCCTAGGCGAGCGAATCCCTGGAGGATCCTTGGAGTTGTAAGGAAAGGTGTGATATAATTTTACAAGGCTTTTTAAAGAAAGAAGGCTCCGTGGCGAAGTGGCTTAGCAATGAGTTACAGCGCTAAGTTGTCCTTGTGAAAGGAGATGGCCAAAAATTGTATGAACCTGTGCCCCAGACTGTACAGAGATGAAATCTATGTCATTTGAAAGTACAGATCTTCTATATAAAGAATTAGAAAAGTGCAAGTAGCTACGCAGTAGTGGACAAAAGTTATGAAGATTTAAAAATGTTAATTTTGGCATTTGGTTTTTATCATTATTACACCATGTAGATATTAACAAAGTTCCAATTCATGAGTGTTATGTAGGTTAATGCATATGCATGATGATTAGGATGTATCCTAACCGGTTTAGCTAAAAAAAACAAGGACAGCAGTTTTTTTTCAGTCTTTGAAATTATTATTTGTAATTATTTTTTCTGGCCGTGTAGTGGCAGTTGTTTACAATCACCAAACGGTATTCGCTGAAGGTCATTCAGGTTTGCGCACCAACCTCGGCACATCCCGATGAGGAGGTGGGGGAAATGTATGAGGATATTTCCAAAGCCATGCATTCCTCCAAAACCCACTACACGGTGTTGATGAAAGACTTCAACGCAAAACTAGGCACAAGAGAAAACGGTGAGCTGAAGTTAGGGAAATTTGGAGTGGGGCAAGGAACCTAAGGGGCCAGCAGCTGGCCGAGTTTATGGAGAAAGAGGGACTCTTTATGATTAACTCTCCGGTCGAGCCTCGACGGTTCGACAAAAAATAAGATTGACTTCATTATAACGACCAGACGCCAACTGTTCAGTGATGTCTCAGTGATCGCAAGGGTGAAAACTGGCAGCGAGCACCAAATGGCTAGAGGCACACTGAACCTAAACGTTAAGTTGGAGAGGTCTCGTCTAATGAAGTCAAGGCTCCGTCTCCCTCGTGCTCTAACGAATCCCGAAACCTTTCAGCTCGAGTTACGTAACCGCTTTCAGTTTTCAGTCAAGTCTAGAAGATTTCAATGCAGTGGACGATATGAATGACAAGCTCGTGAAAACTGTACATGCGGTCGGAGCTAAGTTCTGCAAGACCCGCCGAAGAAGAACACAAAAACTCTCCGATCACACTCTTAATCTCATGGCTGTTAGACGGGAGATAGGCTGCAATCGTCAACAGATTTGACAGCATACAGGCAACTGAACAGACAGATCTCCAAATGCATGCGGCGAGACTTACGCAACTTTAATACTGCTCGTATTAAAGGAACGATCGAGCGGAACCAGGCCGCTCCAAAGTCTTTGCCAGAAATCTGTCTGCCAGAAAGAGCCAACTGTCAAAGCTGAAGACTGAGTGTGATAGCGTCGTTTCCGGGACACCTGAGATTTTGAGTGAGATTGAGAGGCTCTATGGGCAGCTGTACACATCATCGTCGGAGCCATACGCAAGTGTGAGTAACGATCCAAGAGCAAGTCTTATCCGACTCTATTCCAATGATATCCCGGACGTCAGTCTGAGCGAGATTAGAATGGCTCTTCAGCATCTTAAAAATGGCAGGGTCCCAGGCGAGGATGGAATTACAGCGGAGCTTCTGAAAGCGGGTGGAACACCGGTACTTGAAGTCCTTCAGAAGCTCTTCAATGCCGTCCTCCGTGGTGGCGCTACTCCAGAGGCGTGGAGCAGAAGTGCGGTGGTCTTGTTCTTCAAGAAAGGCGACAACCCTCTCTTGAAGAACTAGAGACCGATTTCCCTTCTGAGCTGCGTCTACGTGCTGTTTTCGAGAGTCATTACGCATCGTCTCGCACGCAGACTCAACGACCTCCAGCCTCCCGAACAAGCCGGTTTCCGAAAAGGCTTCAGTACCATAGACCACATACATACCCTGCGGCAGATTGTACAGAAGACCGAAGAGTACAATCTGCCACTTTGCCTGGCGTATGTGGACTATGAGAAAGCCTTTGATTCCGTCGAAATTTGGGCGGTGCTACAGTCCCTTCAGCGGTGCCAAGTTGACTGTCGGTATATCGAAGTGCTGAAGTATTTGTACAGTAGGGCTACGATGTCTATCCGAGTTCAGAACCAAAGTACGAAACCTATCCAACTGCAGAGAGGTGTAAGACAAGGTGACGTTATATCCCCGAAACTCTTCACTGCTGCGTTGGAAGACGTTTTCAAGCTACTGGACTGGAAAGGATACGGTATTAACATCAATGGCGAGTACATCACTCACCTTCGATTTGCCGATGATATAGTCCTTACGGCAGAAAACCTGGAGGACCTTAGCGCTATGCTCAATGACCTCAATGGTGTCTCCCAACGGATAGGTCTTAAGATGAACATGTACAAAACAAAGATCATGTTTAATGTCCATGTCACACCTATGCCGGTAGTTGTTGGGAGCACTATGCTCGAAGTTGTTGATGAGTACGTTTACCTGGGACAAATAGTCCGACTAGGTAGGTCCAACTTTGACCAAGTGGTCAATCGACGGATTCAACTCGGCTGGGCAGCGTTCGGGAAATTACGACACATCTTCTCGTCAGGTATACGTCAATCTCTGGAAACTAAAGTGCCACCAGTATAACCAGTGCGTGTTGCCAGTGATGACTTACGGTCAGTGATCTGAGACGTAGTCCTTCACTGCTGGCCGTATGAGGACGCTCAAGGTCGCTCACCAAGCTATGGAGAGGGCTATGCTCGGAGTCTCTCTGCGTGATAGACTCAGAAATGAGGATATCCGCAGTAAAACCAGAGTGACCGACATAGCCCAACGGATTAGTAAGCTGAAGTGGCAATGGGCCGGCCATATAGCTCGAAGAACCGATAACCGATGGGGAAGAAAGGTTCTCGAGTGGCAGCCTCGTACGGCGGCGGTAGGCGTAGTGTAGGTCAACCCCCCACTAGATGGAGTGACGACCTGGTAAGACATGCAGGAAGTCGATGGATGCAGGTGGCTCAGGACCGTGCTTTGTGGCATTACTTGGGGGAGGCCTATATTCATCAGTGGACTTGTGAAGGGCTGTAATGATGATGATGATGAACTATTTTTTATAATATAATTATATTAATACTATTATTGATCAATTAATTATATTAATACTATGATTGATAGAAAATAATTAAACTTATGTATTACACCGTTTATAACTAGTACACTCGCGTGAGGCACGAACACAAACACGAAGGAAAAGCGTACATATTTATCATATACCGAGTGACACTTTGACTGTTTTGATGTTCTAGACGGACGGATTCAGTGTTTCAAGTACTAAAGTAAAATAACACTACCCTATAATGTAACGCTACATGTTTAACCTGTATTTTTATTATTTTGAAGTATTAATTCATTAAATGAAGGCTTGTTTTATACATAAATAAAGTATTTTTATGAGTTTAGCTATTGTTTTTCCCTACTCCGATCTCTTTAAGTATTATATGGAAACATTGAAGGTGCTATAGAGTGACTTCAAAGAGATCAATTCACTTTAAATGCTTTTAAACTTGATTATTTGTGAACAGCTGCTATGAAATGTTAATAGTTATTCAAAATTCTTTTTGTATTTTATTTAAATTAACACACATTTTGGCCATCTCATTTATGTTTGTAAACTGCCCCCACGATGCATGAGAAAATCCTATTGTGGTAGTAACGTCTTTTAAAAAAAATTTTGTGAAACTAACTAAATTAATAACTAAAATTTCCGTAGTGACAACAACGATATTATAATCTCCGGCGCAAAAACCGATGAACAAAGAATCGTCATTTTTTTATTATTATTATATGCCATTGCATGACCACAAACCCACCTTAATAGTATTATTTTCCTCGTTTGTTCTTAGCCGAAGCAAAAAACCGAACAAAATCATGCTCATCTTAACACACACACACGCACACACACACACACCACACACACACACACACACACACACACACACACACGCACACGCGCGCACACACACGCGCGCGCACACATACACACACACACACACGCACACACACACACACGCGCGCACACACACACACTCAAGCACGCGCGCACGCACGCACACACACACACGCACGCACACACGCACGCACGCACGCACGCACGCACGCACGCACGCACGCACGCACGCACGCACGCACGCACGCACGCACGCACGCACGCACGCACGCACGCACGCACGCACGCACGCACGCACGCACGCACGCACCCGCACACACACGCACACGCACACGCACACGCACACGCACACGCACACGCACACGCACACGCACACGCGCACGCACACGACACGCACACGCACACGCACACGCACACGCACACACACACACACACACATATCATACACATATACAACAAGCCAGTAAACGCAGCTCGCTAGACGCACAAGTATGCACCTAAATCCATGTTGTTGTTGATTTAAGATGCAAATATGTACGTGAGTCCGGAGTTTCACAATATGTTGAGCATAGTTTTTGATTGGTTTGAATGGTTTTTGAGTCACTTGATATGTGTGCAATGCTGCGTCTTTCTTTCTTTATTGGCTGAGGTTAAGTTTTACTAACTTTTAAGTGTACTTTTCCCGCATGTATGTACTCTCTCTCATCTAAGGTATTAATGTGATTATATTGCGAATATTTTTAAATATTTTTAGCTAAGTAGGTAATAGTTAATATATAAATAGCTAGACGATATTTCAACATGATGACTCTTTTATCGCATTAAACATTTGTTGTGTTGTGTGGTTGTGTTTGTGGTTTTGCTTTATCCACTCATTATCTTTCGCATGTAATTTTGTGGCAAAAAACCCGTCACTCTTAACCATGTCTTCCAACCAACATACATAAAACATTTTACTCGCTTGCATACACAAAACTGTGCTATTCCGGCTTATTTCCGGCTACCTACTGAAAGCTTTAACAAACTACGCGAACTTGTTTAAAAACAAACAAACAAATAAGGTAAGCGTTCTTTAATTGGTGACTAGTAAATATGTATCAAGGAAGTTAGTTTGGTAACCATCAAAACCTCAATGTTATCAATTGGCCTGTTTGTCTACCGGTAGTAATTATGTGGTCCCGGGTTAAAGTTCTGGGTTGGGAAAACATTTATTTTTTTATTTTTCTGTCAATAACTTTCAATAGCTGCCCGTGTGCGTGCCGTGGTTCGAAAAGCACGTAACGCAGTCGCCTCATCACCTGATCTCTAAACTACCGTCTCCTCTAATTATAAGAGTAAAAGAATACAATGTGTGCTTGTGCTTTCGCAGATACCAGCAGTGGAGTAAATATATCGTTGGAGGCCCGTGGCGAATTAATCGGATGAAGCCCTCTCCCATCCAATATAAAGAAGGCCATCATCATCTTCATGATTACAGCCCTTCACAAGTTCATTGCTGAACATATGCCTCCCCCAATGAATGCAACTAAGCACGTTCCTTAGCCATCTGCATCCATCGACTTCCTGGATGTCTTACCAGGTCTTACTCTATCTAGTGGGGGCTCGCCCTACACTTTACCTGCAGGAACGAAGCTCCCACTCGTGAATCGTTTCCCCAAAATATATATATATATATATATATATATATATATATATATATATATATATATATATATATATATATATATATATGTATATGTTTAAACAATCTGCTATAATATCATAACTTATATTATAGAAGATTGTTTAAAGATTGTCAGTTCTTCGAGTTCTATATGTCTGGCCCATTGCCACCTCAGCTTACTAATCCGTTGGGCTCTGTCGGTCACTCTGGTTCTACTGCGAATATCCTCATTTCTAAGTTTATCACGCAGCGGAACCCCAAGCATAGACCTCTTCAGGTCTCGAGTGGCAGTGAAGGACCATGTCTCAGATCCATAAGTCATCTCTTCCAACACGCAAAGAAGCTCAACCAAGGTTATTTTTTTATTTTATAATGAATCAATCACGTAAAGTAGATACATAAAACTCTATTGTAGTTGATTTTTAGTATCTATCTTTTAATTTAAAGAATATAGTGGACTAAAACTACAATTTTTGTTTTAATAAATTATTAGTGGTCCTTTTTTCAGGCTTTCTGTTTAGAAAAGGTGTTGTACTCGTAACATTATCAAAGTTAAAATTACGCGCCATGGAATGTTCGATGGATAGAATAGCTAAGTACGTAGCCTTTCTTATCCAATAGATTCATAAATCAGCAATTTCTTCAAAAGAAGATGACGTTTCTATTACGTGTCTAAAAGACTGATAATTTTCTTGGAAAGAGAAATTGATATGTATTTTTATATAAATAGACAAAAAATAAGGCTCTTTCCAATAAATCAAATAGTTTAATTTGTGATTCAAAAAGGTCTTAATTAAATACAAATAAAGTTCAGTCTGTGATCGACCTCATGGGCATACAAATGTCAAATATCATTCGTAGGTCATAGATTACATATTCATAATAACAGATTAAACTATTAGATTAAAGTATTCATCTTAAATATTATTTGTAACATTGGATTTGATTATTCATGTTAGATTAGAATATTCATAATTTTTATTACATCTCTAATTTTATTATATGTCATGTAAGTAATACAAAATGTGAAACAAAATGTCGACAAAAATTAATCAGTAGAATAAAATGAATGTTCTATTAGAAATTGGATCAATTTATTTTTGAAAATCTGTACATCCGTTAGGATGACAAACGAGCACACAGTCCACCTGATGGTAAGTGGTTGCTGTGGCCAATAGACATCTACATCTATCCTCGATTACGAATCAAAATGCAGATGCGCTGTCATCCGTGAGGACTTAGGTGGAATGCCTCGTTTCCACTAAAAAGGGTCTCCGGTTCTTTACACTCACCATACGAAACACAGCAGCATTAAGCTACTATTTGACATTGGTATTCGTGCTACAACTATACTACTAATATAACTGCAGCATGGCTCTACCACGTAAAATACTGAACTGACAGTCTTCTGAGTATAGCTTACATGCCGCCTCCATTTTCTGTAACCTTCAAACCATCACACAATAAATCTGCAAAATCTCGACACATTTGTCACGACGTCTCATCATTATACAGGCTGATTGAGAAACAAAAATCAAAGCAAATCGCAATTTTATTGAACAGGAAAATCATATAATAACAATACTAAAATGCAACACCTAAGCATCTGTCGAAATGCTTGACCTTTTGTAACGTTGTGTGACCTAAGCGAAACTACAATTATTACTACGCGGTTAAGTAACTTGACCGTGTGAGAATGTGTTAGAATACCCACTACTCTACTGTCCATTGGATGGCGTAAGAGAAAACAGAGTAATACAAACTAGGAGATGGGCAGCATTTTCTTTTTAATAACAACTATTATACTGACTTAGACGTGGTAGAGCCACATGAGTAAGCTTATACGTAATAGAGCTACGTTATGGTGCTAGCACGAATGGGTCGGCTCGGGGTATGACACGATCTCACTGAATATCAGCATGAAACAGCAGCATGGTGCTGTTATGTTTTGTATGGTAAGTGTAGATAACCGGGGGATACTTTTAACTGGAAACGAAGCACTCCATCTTAGTCCTCAGGGGAGACATGCATCTACATTTTGATTCTTAATCAAGGATAAACGTAGAGTCTGTGGACTACCATCAGGTGGATTGTGTGGTCGTTTATCAACCTTATTCTACAAAACCTTAAAAAAACTTCGGATTCCAACCCATCGTCCAATCGTTGCAAGTATGGCAAATATCGCCTATCTCGTTATTTTAAACATCCTAAACTTTATTGACCCCTTTTTGATTATTTCGACTTAGTTAGTTAACCGTTATATAATAAATATACCGGCATAAATAAATTAATAATAGATAAATAAATAGAAGCCCGACCATATGGAAGCCGGATGGCAGGGGAGACCAAACGGCCGAGGGTTAGGGAGAAAGGGAGAGAAAGAAAAGAATGATGGAGGTATCGAGGAGCACTGGCTTCTGCATCTGAGCCCAGAGCGGTCCGTCACGGAGTCCCAGTCGCCTCAGATGATCCAAGAGGCTGACCAGGATTAGCCCGTTCACATACACTACTACAGGTATAATTTCGGTCGGCAGACCACCTCATATGTCGGTCACCTCGTGAGCCAGAACCAGATATTTTGTTCGCTTATCTGTTTCGGCTTTCACGAGGTCGTACAGAATGGTAATGTCGACCAAAAATATCCTTGAATGTACCCGGTTAGCACAATATCAGGCTTTTTCTCAAGAATGGTCGTGTTCGTGATGATGGTCTGGTCCCATAGAGCCTGGCGCGGTCATTTTCGAGCACGGGATCCGGCATAATTATTATTATTATCAGTTAGAAAGGAGAAAAACTGCGGGGCACGTGGTAAATCGTTTTAAGTTTCCTTTTCTGGCTAGGAGTCCATCGGAGTAAATATCGCGCTCTTATTTCTATTTATGTTGTTAGGTGATAGTTCGACTAGGTAAGTCCAATTTCGACCGAGAGGTCAACCGACGGACTCAACTCGGCAGCGTTCGAGAAATTACGGCACTTCTTCTTGTCAAGTATACCTCAAAACCTAAAAACGACATTGTACAAGCACTGCGTGTTGCCAGTGATGACTTATCTGAAGCTCGAATAAACGACAACCGATGCGGAAAAAAGGTTCACGAGTGGTGGTGTGGTTCGCGAGTCTCTTACAGGTAGCCGAAGTATATGGAGTGACGACCTGGTAAAACATGCAGGAAGGTGCATGTAGCTCTGGACCGTGCTTTGTGGTATTCCTTCCGGTGGCCTATGTTCAATAATAGACTTGTGAAGGACTGTAATAATGATGATGACAGTAGTAGTTGAAAATTATTTACTAAAAACGATGGTCTGATAACTAGAAAATTATTATCACATTCCATAAGAGGTCACGAAGTACGCCGCACTTACATAAACAAGTGGTAAAATTAAGAAATTTGTACAACCGACTTCAATATAAAAAATGAGGACCTGATCAATGCAGTCGAAGTCAATTAAATACACATTATTAAACATAACTCAAAAACTACAGATCTTGATCAAATTTATACGGGGCCACATGAGAAGCGTCAGCTTTCAAATAAAAAAAAATCATCAAAATCTAATCACCAAGAAAAAAGTACTGAGGTAACATACATAAAAAATTCAGTCGATTTAAGTACCTCCTGCTTTTTTGCAGTCTGTTAAAAAATTAATTTTAAAACCGCTAAGTAAATACAAATAAAGCTAAATACTTGCTTTGAAATAATCGAAACATATCATTATAATGGTATAATCTATAAGACCTGCTGTATAATAATGAAGACCACATGACATTTAATTTATACATCTGAATAACACTTCCGCGATTTTTATTTTACTGCGGAATTGTTAAGATGCCAAGGTTTACTCAAATCAAATGGAGAAAAAAATATGACGTGACATTAATAAATTATTAAATCAGAGTGGCCAAAATATGTAAATTAATTATATCAGTTACCAAATCTCAAAGATATATAAGGATATACACCTCCTTATGCAATTTACATTTACTACTATATCGTTACAGCCTATTTATGTCTACTGCTGAACATAGACCTCCCCCATAGAATACCGCATAGGGGTGTATTTGCCATAATCGTCACGCTTGGCAAGCGGGTTGGCAAGCGGGTTGGCAACCGGGTTTATTTTATTTTTAGTCGTTATTGGGAAGAGGCTGCTGGTCATCTCCTGATAGGTTTCCCTCTGGCGCCTCTTAAACACTCACGAGATGATATGTGGTATTAGATAATCTAACACCGCCACCGCACGGTAACATTTACATAATATAAGTTAAAGGTAAAAAAAATTACAAGGTTTTTTTTTGTTTTCTAAATAAGATATTGACTATTAAAATTATTTCGTTTCTTTAAAAATTGAAGTCACAGTTTGTAACCTAATGAGAAAGTAATAATGAAGGCAAAACGGATCACACACACAAACATTTTGACTTGAACGTTCTTTGCTTCTCTTTTAAACTTTTCTCATTTAAATTGGTTAGATAATGCAATATCCGCACACTAATATAACTTTCTATCGAATATACCATACCTACTCTATAAATGTTAAATGATGCATTTACTAACACTTGCCGGTTTAAACTATGACAATCGATCACCCACGTCTACAGCATAACCTAAATGCTATTATACGACCTGACCTTTCGTCATCAGTCTAGATAACACACAACACCGTCTCCTCGTTCGTACACCGCTCTCGAGCCAGCCTCCCACATAACTCACCACGTGAAAGTCCGACATTTGATCTTGACTTGCGCATCACAAATGCCACGTGTATTTCAACAGGCCCAGTGTCGCAAAACCCCCGCAGTGATACGTCTCATATACTTCTAATCTTTCGATAAATATTGACTCGTCTAAACCGAATTAAGATGGGTCCCATTGTATGCTAAAATTGTTGACATATTATACCATTAGATACAATAGTATAAATTAGTGTATACCATAATAAGTGGAATGATAGCTGCTAAGATAACTTGGTTGTTGCGAAAGATCAAAAGTTAATCAAGGCACACTTGAAAGGTGAGTTGCAATAAATTTCACAGTTATGTGTTAATGGAAATACCATGGTAGAGCCACGCTATACGTGCGGCAGCAGCACTAATCGTTACATTTCTGGTAAAATTACATTCAATTTTAAGATAATAGAATCAGGTATTATAATTAATATAAGAAATGTTTAAAACCGCTGAGTAATTCTTAGCGGTCAGCCACCGCAGAATCCACTTTACCTGATGATGCCTCGTTAAGAGGAAAAACACTTATCGTATTATCAGCAGTGGTGTATCTCTTCTATAGTGTAGTAGTATTGGAAGTAGTGGTGCTGGAGTTAGTGCTTATGGGGAGAGTGCACGCAATTGAGGGAGGCTGCGAGGTGTACTTCAAACAAGATAAAGCACATAATTTTATTTTATTATGCGGATACTTATTAATTTTTAACAACTTTAACGTAATATTCCATTTAATTCCCCGTCAGGTTCAATGCATCAACAATTTCTTAATTCTTAGTCGAAAATTGCTGAGGTGTATTTGTTCCACAGCATCCACTCACAACCAGGTGAATTGTGAGCTCATTTGTTAATGCCCTGATCAACGGGCGAACTTTACCGCGGACGTGGCTCGCCCGTATGTCTTATTGGTGGATCGTCGCAAAACCGTGGTTATGTGAGACGACACACCGGACTCGCAGCTTGCCAGCATTGGATGAAATTTGGCACTTATCTCACATTCACTCTAAAGTACTACTGGTCCTCTAGCCAGATTAAAGAATGACGAGATGCTCGTAAAAACGCCGTAAATTTAAACGCAAACTTATGGCTCGCCTGATGATCAGGGCCTTTTTTGTGTAAAAAAATACTGGTGTAGGTAAGCATACCACTAAGCAAGAAATTGAAGATAAATTTGAGAGGCCACTAAAGTCGCAGGATAGCTCTTTTAAAATGGTCTTTTATAAAGGTCAATCGAATAAAACTGTTTTGACTTTGACTTTGATCGCTTAACCTTGCATTCAGATACATAGCTTCTATGACGTCGTACATTCGAACCCCATCTTTAGCCAAGGTTTGTGCTATAACTTTACCCGTT
The DNA here is from genome assembly GCA_907164705.1 of Parnassius apollo. NCBI lineage: Eukaryota > Metazoa > Arthropoda > Insecta > Lepidoptera > Papilionidae > Parnassius > Parnassius apollo. The sequence continues at coordinate 1,557,633 of CAJQZP010001531.1, forward strand.
ATCTCCAGACCCAGTGATCCTTGAGTACTTCCGTTTTAGCGAAGACACTCCTGACACTGATATACGCTGCACAGGAGACATAAAATAAAAAAGATATTATAAAATTATGATGAAAGTTTTTGGGTGAATATAATTTATCTTTTTACGTAAATAATTTCGACTAATATGTATTGAAATAATTATGATTTTCACGCTGCCGACATTCGCTTGGTATGTTTTGTTTTTGTTCTCAAAATGCGATAGTCTTTTTGTAATGAAGTAAAAGCTGACTTTTATATAGAAAATTTTGTATAGATTTTATAATGCCAAACTTCTTCATTGGAAAGTAGTATCAGAATATAAGTTTTATTGGTTTTCAGTGCTGTGGGTGAGTGCGGTCGCATGGGACCACTCGGGATACGCCGGGCGCATGCGACTGCATGGGATTTTTATGGGGAAAAGTACTTAAAAATAAGATTGTACCATAAAAGCAAATTATACACTCACACACAAAAAAGAATATAAAAGGCAATTATATAACAAACTGATGCTATGTAACGGAGTGTGAGATCATGTGCTATCAGAATCTTTTCATGCTTATACCACTGGGTTGCCACCACAGAAATCCAAATAATAAGGCAATAGAAGTCGTAAAAGCGCGTGACCTTGTTGCCGCACATGTGACTCGTAGGCCACAAGCGCGCAAAGAGGGTTCGAGTTCGAATACTTACAATAGTGTTCGAACATCACCCTGGGTCCCTAACGATATAATGAACTAATACTGACTGCTGTTGCCGTGCATATTGGATTTAGGTATGTTTTAAATTTAACAACTTATACTGCCCTTGAAAAATTCTAGGAAGAGTTATGAATTAAGATAACTTTGAATATGTAATAATCTATTGGTTAGACAAAACACTACTATAATAATGAATCTAAATTCAAGTAATTTACCTAAGGTATCTTCACCAAACTGCCTCTACTGTAAAAAAGTAGGCAATATGCATAACATTTAGTGATTTTTTACAGAAGATGATTACATATTTAGAGGTAGCATATTTTTTTCTAAAATAAACGACCACAAAGTCCATCCGATTATAGGTCAAGTTTCCTTTAGACACTTACATCTACCCTCGATTGAGAACTAAGATCGAATAATTTGCTATCAGTAAACAGAGTATCAGGTTTTCATCACTCATCATACAAAAGACAGCAGAGCTACGCTGCTATTTCAAGACAGTATTCTGGTGAGCCCACCGATTAGTGCAGCAACTATGACTACTATATCAGAATGTACCAGAAATCAATCGTTACGGTCATCTTTCTTTTTAACAAATATAATACTTATAAGAGTGCTTAGGCAAGTCCATTTTCAAGACAATTAATAGAATCAGGCGTTACTTTGCGGAAATCCATTACATTAAAGATTTTTTTTATAGAATAAGGGTGACAAACGGGCACACAGTCCACCTGATGACAAAAGGATGCTGTGGCCCATAGACATCTACATTTATCCTCGATAAAGAATCAAAACGCAGATGCGTTGTCACCCCTGAAGACTAAGATGGAATGCCTCGTTTCTAGTAAAAAAGGATCTCCGGATCTATACACTCATCATACTAAACACAGCAGTATTAAGCTGCAATTTTACGCTGGGTATATGATAGTATATAATTAGCTAAGATGCGCGCAATAAAACAAACAACGTGTCTTACAAAGTTTGAAGAGCACATCCCGCCCCCCTTCAATTGCGTGCAATATCTCCGTCACCAATAATCTCAGCACCACTACTCCCAACAACGCTACACTAGGAGAGATACACCACCGTCTATAATACAATGCTACTAGTGGTCTTCAAACTGGGTAAGACAAATCATTTTATTTCATCTTTCGGATCTTAATTAAATATTTTTACTACTTTGATACATTTTCAGAATTGACCTCTGTTTTAAATAGCCCTTTAAATAACTTATAAATAAATATAGCTCAATTATCGCCTTGGCTTATTTGATTATGTACAATAAAATACCCACACAAAATAAGCTTCGGTTAAGTGACTCACGTGAGCTTTCGCAACACATGTAGACACGAAGTAATTTAAGGTGAATAACAAAATCACACCTATGCCGGTCGTTGTTGGGAGCACTAAGCTCGAAGTTGTTGACGAGTACGTTTACCTGGGACAAATAGTTCGACTAGGTAAGTCCAACTACGACCGAGAGGTCAATCGACGGATTCAACTCGGCTGGGCAACGTTCGGGAAATTATGACACATCTTCTCGTCAGGTATACCTCAAAATCTGAAAACTAAGCTGTACATTGTACAATCAGTGCGTGTTGCCAGTGATGACCTACGGAACCGAGACGTGGTCCGTCACTGTTGGCCGTATGAGGACACTCAAAGTCGCTCAGCGAGCTATGGAGAGAGCTATGCTCGGAGTTTCTCTGAGTGATAAAACTGGAAATGAGGATATCCGCAGTAGAACCAGAGTGACCGACATAACCCAACGGATTAGTAAGCTGAAGTGGCAATGGGCCGGTCGTACAGCTCGAAGAACCGACAACCGTTGGGGAAAAAAGGTTCTCGAGTGGCAGCCTCGTACGGGTAGGCGAAGTGTACGGCGACCCCCCACTAGATGGATTGACGACCTGGTAAGACATGGAGGAAATCGATGGATGCAAGTGGCTCAGGACCGTGCTTTGTGGCATACCTTGGGGGAGGCCTATGTTCAGTAGTGGACTTGTGAAGGGCTGTAATGATGATGATGAACAAAATTTGTGAACATAATCTGTGTATCCTCAACGCTGTATCACCCTGTGGGTGTCGTGAGCGGCGACAGAGGGAATAAATCAGGTGATGGGCAGCAGTGTCTTTCTAATAGCGACTAAAAATAAAAATAAAACTGCGGTGTCCATCACGCTTGCCAAGTATGGCAAATATGGCAAATAATGTCCTCCAGACCGAATTCCGGCCACGGCGGCCTGCCTCAACGGAGGCTAGCCACCGGCGCAGGACAGGATTATAGTGCCCAAGCGTATGCGCAAGCACAGGTGCACTCTCTATTCCCTCACTCTCATAATCTGATGGGACGGTAAACCGACACGACCGGAGAGAGATCAGGCGCGGGACCAACGGCTTTACGTGCTTTCCGAGGCACGGGGTTGAGACACCGCCAACTTCCTGACTACGGGCAACTACTGAGAACTTCTTGACGGAAAAACTCAATAATTAATTTTTTTTGGCCCGACCCGGGATTCGAACCCAGGACCTCATGATCAACAGTCGCACTACTACAACCCTCCTCCTATGAGTCAATCTTTGAGGGAAGCTTATGTAAATAAAGCTTTATCACCACTTACCAACAGCTGGGGCTGCAGTCAAACGCTCGTTTTTAAGTTAAAAAAGCAGTCCCTTGTGAATGCCACGAGGTAATCATTATAAAGACTCGGTAATCTGTTAGATTTCTTAAACTGTCTAAATACAAAAGATGCAACAGATGTCACCCACTATCATGCCAAACTTAAAGTGGCAGCTCGTTTACCTTGACATACGCAAATGTCGCGTCCGCGTAGTTATTTATTTTATTAAAACAATTACTTTTAAAAAACTATAACTTGTATTAGGCGATGCAAGTATACAATGAATAGCATTTATCCATCACGTGATACTGTTTTCACTGTATCCATTATCGATGAACGCACGGCACGAGATAACAAAATATGTGAACGGAAAAAGTGCAAGTAAACTTGCAGTCTATATAGTCTGTGCTACTCAATACGTGTTGACAAATTCCACTTATCGTCAAAATATTTTTGCCGTACACGTCAGCATTAAAACCTAACCTAAAATTAAAAATTCATTGGTGCGGATGGAAATGAAACCCGGGAAAAACCGGCGTACTGTAAAATCTACGGCGAGCGCTTTTACCTTGGGTTACCACAAGTCACTTTAACCTAACTTAAGAGGATATAGTAAGTCAGCTCAAATTCTAATTTCGCCCCCACTTCCCCGCGCGTCGTATGCTATGTACCGACATGTTTGTAATCACTAATACTGTAAGTAGATAGGTCGTTAGATACTTATTTCATTAGGTTTATCATACTCGTATTTATGCCTGTTTCTTAACGCCGACCCAGTCGCTTCTTATTTTTATTATTTCCCATTTTAATTTTACGTCGTCTTGTTGCGTAATGTGTATTCTGATCGTAAGCGACACAACCTCCTCCTTCAAAGGCTGAAGCGAAACTGAACGGGCGGCAGGAATCAAGCTTCAAGAGGCCGATAGTTTAGGTAATTTCTTTTTACAGTGAAAATAATGGTATTTAAAAAAAGTAAATAACATAAGCACTGCTTTATAGTTAGTTCAGTTAGTATGCAAAGTTTCATGATCTTATTTAAAGTATTTTATGAATAACAGCGGTTTATTGTTTATTTTGGAGGTAACTTTGGGTTTTTTTCTATCGAGAAAATTTTATGGAATCATGTTTTCGTCTAACATAGTCCTTAACATTAATCCTCAACTTTACCATATATTTATTTCAAAATTAATGCTGCAATATTTTCGGCATAACGGAGGATCTTGCTAAGCCATTTGAGGTTATATTTCTCCTTAAGTACTATTTTTCCAAACGTAAAATGTTTATTGTTTTAAACTTTTCTAAAGCAACAACATTGATTAAATCCTAACAAAATGAAAGAATAGGAAAAAAGATTCAACATCATCATCATTACTACTGTTGGCGACGCGTCTATAAGAATATTCCAATTTATTAGTTAACCGATTACGAACAGGTTCTAAAAACAAATTATCGAGCAATAATATTCTAATAAGAAAACACTTAGTTGAATCTCAAAGAAATATCGAATTAATAATTTAAAGGTCTTGGGTTCGATTCCCAGTACAACTAATTTGTCGTTTTCTTAGTAATATTTTCTAAATAAATTCATATAGGGAATTTTTAAGATATAAATTATGTTTCCGGTTTCAGTTCCCCGGTTGAAATCACATTTCCAATAATATTGTTAATTTAAAGGAATATTAAAATAAAGTTAGAGACCAGGATTTGGTCCCCGGTCGAAATGATCACTTTGTATTTAAATAGAATTAATGGAAATTAATTGCATAAGTATTATTTTATATAGTTTGATACGTTTTGTATGAAAATAAAATGTTTATTTTCAATGTTTTATTCATAAAATATTTTGTTTATGTTATCTGATAAGGAACATGATAACTGATAAAAATCTAGTTAGAAATAATTTCCTACAATTTGGGAGTCGTGTAGAATCAGTTGTTCACCTAGTATTGGTTGATGGCAGTGTGTGCTAAATTTGCCACCTTTTACCGACAACTGAGAGTCGTGTAAGAATTAGTTGTTCAAATAGCGTGAGTTCATAGCCGCACGTTAACCTTGTACTTAGGAGGTTAAAATAAGTAGAAATTTAAATATTTGTAAATTTCAGCAATTTATGTAAAATTGACTTGTAAAATATTGCAGATTGAATGTATGAGCAAAAGAGGTGAATTCTGTGTTATTTTCATGTGAAAATTCCTTTGGATTGGTGAAATATTGATAGTTTTGTGTTAGAAATTTAAAAGTGTTTTAAATAGTAAGATGTATGGGAAAAATACAAATTAAGCTATTGTATTAGTTAAGATATTTATAATTTCAAATGAAGAACATTGTTTCAACCTTATATGTTAGATATTTAAGAATTCTAACTTAGTACATACGTTGTAAAATAGGCATATTTTGTTGAATAAATAAAAGGTTTTTTGTGATATAAAAATGTAATGTATATCATAGTATATATATTTTTTGTGCTATCTTTATAAATAAAATGTATAAATGTATGTCTTATACAAATAAAGATATTGAGCAAACCGTGAGAGAGTGATAGTACAAATTTATGTAATTAAGTAGCGTAATCGCACAGAGGCCGCGGCTCACTTTCGAGTATAGCTTTTTTGATACCCCATTAGACCCTGGTTTTCATACAAACCAGCCCAGACCAGACCAGCTACCAGTATATAATACAATCAAGAAAGAAAAGTATATAAGGAAGTGATAGGGAAAGTAATTACTCTCTCACGGTTTGAAGATAATTACTGTTTTATTCCCAAGGGATCCTTCACCTTTAAAATAAGTACAGTTCATTGGTAGCGCGGCCGGGAACCTTGGAAGACCCGTAATCCCCACCTGAACCTATTTGAAAAAAAAGAAGAGGTCGACGCCCTTGTGTGTTACTCCGTTGCGGGGTTCACATACGTTGTTCCCGAACCCAATGTAGGTGTCATAGGAGGTTAGAGAATCCGCTGCTGAACGAGCCGTGACAAAGACCCTTCCATCGTTCCTGTCCTTTTTCAACTACAGCCTACGAAAGTCTACTTCTGAATATAGGTCTCCCCTATACAGTGCAGGTTGTCAACCGCAGTTTTTTTTTATGATATGATTTTACAGTTTTCAGGAAAACGCTGCTGCGTTTGTCTGCTTTACTTTTCTTTGTTGCTTCTTACTACACCCAATTCTTTCTGTAGCGACGCCCCCCGGTGTAAAATAATTGCTCCTAACTATTAAAAAAAATTATATATTGTAAATTGAATAAAACTAAATTTACAGATTTTATCGCGTTTTTTTCATTACTTTTACTTATTTTTAATTCCCGACGCTTCAGGTCACGGGGGGGACTGAGATGTTTGGCGTCCCAATGTCATAGTTAGTCCGGCTACCTTCAGTTTCTGAATATTAATTTTTGATCCGATTTACGAAAAACGAGCTTATAGTATCATGAGCTTATAGTATAATTTAGTTTTATTCAATGTGTAGTGTTCGCGTAAATTTAAGAAATCATTATTATAAATTGATAATATCCACCTCAATTTTGAGTTACAGTAGTTAAATACGACTTATTTGTGTATTGTAAAATAAGTAAAAGTCACATGTATTTTAATTAAATAGTGTTTAGTGTTTCAAATAAAAGTGGTAGTTATAACGAACATTGTCTAAACTTACTGTAAATTTATTTCTTGTTAACCCTTTAATAATTAGAGATTCACCCTCTAGTAAGTCTTGTTTCTGATTTCATTTTGAATTATTTATGTGATAATTTAATTTGAGATCTGTAAATAGATCCATAGACTTTTTCTTTGTTTTCTTTTGCTATTTATACATAATAGTAAAATGAATACACACAACTCCTAAACGCGGCAAATGTAGGAAGGACCAATTCAAAGCGACTTGAAAGCGTCCCAAACTCAAAGTCTGTTCAGTGAGCTCATAAAATGTGAATCTTCTAAAACATTGCGACCCTCCACAACAATCGATTTAGCTGGTGATGATTTGTCACATCAGGAAGAAAGCGGAAAGGATTACATGCTGTAGAAAAAAAAATAATTACATAAAAATAATTAATATGTTAGGAAAGTTCAAAAGTTAATTGTACTAAAATTAATATGAAAAATGATATAAATGTGTATACGCAATAATAATTAATTAATAAACTTAAATTATATTTAATAGAGGTGGAAAATATGAAAAAGTGTTATGAGACTGAAATAGAGTGTCTTAATTCAGAAATTTTATCACTTAAAAACTCCCTACAAATTATATTAAATAAATATGAATCAGCTTAGGAGGAGATACAAAAACACAAATTGGTCATGAATAAACTGGTAAAGTCATGTAAATATAATGAGGAGCGCTTTAAGTCCTTATTAAAACATTAGTATCAGAGCACTCCTTACCAGGTTCCTCTCCTTATTTTCATCTACAATCTATCACAATGCCATGACAAAGAATATAAACTAAAAAATTAATTTAAATACTAAAAAACAAAGTTATTATTTTAAATTATGGGCATGATGTTAAATAACTATTTAAAAGGACGGCTGATTAGTAATTATTGTATGCCTGCAACACCCTTTAGTTAATAAATAAAGTTTTGGTTAGTAAATTTTGGCCTAATAGCACATTAATTATTATAGTTGTTGGGAGAAGAAGCAATACAAACAAGAGTCAATTATTAAAATACATTGATTACATAAATACTTTAAATGTACATAAAATTATCTTTATTTTATTGGAAAAATTGTCTATGGTACCTTAAATTATCTTGTTTACATTTCCTTATATACAGGGTTGGCCACAGGGAAATAAAATAAGAAACGATTTAAATTTATGAATAAATAATCTGTCATGCAAGAATAATTTAAATTTGACATTTAATCCTATACCTTTAAACGAGCAATTCTTGTATATATATATATATATATATATATATAATATATATATATATATATATATATATATATAATGTTACGCGGCTAAGTTGACATCTGGCACTAGCGCCATCTAGTGTCGGGTAACGGAGCGAGGGGGAGAGCTTTCCAGAAAATGACATCACTAATTTTTCAACCTACAGCGCCACCTGTTATCGAAAAGAAGAACTAAGCTTCAGGAAGCTGACTCTCGAACTTTCGGCGCTTTGTCGATTGGTGCGCGTATTTACTTGAATGTTCTGGATGATTCGGTACTAATGTGTATTTATAGGCGCTGCAAGGTGCGATCGGGGAAGTATTGAATTTGGCGAGACAAGCGAAGCTTCGGAGCGGAATAAAGTGAATTAGTGTGCTTAATTATTGGTGTTTTAAGTTTTAATTTGTGTAAAGAAAATTAAAGTGTTAATTTAGGTAATTATATCGGCAATTTTTATTGTCACGAACCTCAAGCACGTAACAATTGGTGTCAGAAGTGGGATAAAATCATGCCGATTTTACCTAAGGAGGAAACGGAGGGTGTCCGTACCCGAAGTCAACGCCAGCAGGAGACGGACCAAAGAAGATTTCTTGGTGCAACGCCGCAGACGTCGGAGGGCCAGCCGCCGGCTGCAGGCCCGTCAGTAGCTCCTACATCTGCAGCACCTGATTTAGGTGCTCTGATGGTGATGCTGCAGGAACAGGCTCGCTGACAGGAGGAACAGGTCCGTCAGTTGAAAGAGCAGATGCAGAGCGGACAGGAGGAACAGATCCGTCAGTTGAAAGAGCAGCTGCAGAGCGGACAAGAGGAACAGGCCCGCCGACAGGAGGAACAGATGCTCCTCATGAAGGACCTTCACGCTACCTTTGGGAAAGAGATAAGGGAGGTGAAGGATAGGGTTGCTCAACATGACAACCGCCTTTCGGAAGCTGAAACCCGAATCGAAAGACATGAAACCCGAATCAACCATGTGAACAATCGGGTTGACAACGTGATGGCTGACGTGAAGAAAACGCTGGACGACCTCAAACTTGGGGATGGAACTACAGCTCCCGTAGTAGCTACAGCACCTTCGCTACGTGGATTCAAAGTGCCGCCGTTCGACGAGACTTCTTCCTGGTCGGCCTACAAAATCCAGTTCGAGGCCGTCATGAAGGCAAACGGCTGGAATAAAAGCCAGGCCATGACTGCACTCACCTTAGGCCTGCGCGACCAAGCCTTAACCGTGTTGGAAGCTCTCGGTAAGAAAGTGACCTTCTTACCGAGAGCTGTGCGTGTTCTTGCGAGTGACGAGCAGCTCCTTGAGGCATTGGAGGCGAGATATGGTGACGCTCACCTGGAACACGTCTTACGCGCGCAGCTTAAAGATCGCGTGCAACGCAGCAACAAAAATCTGCAGCAGTGGGCCCTTAAGGTGGAGAAGATGGTTCGAAAAGTATACCAGTCTGTACCTGCGCTCATTGAAGGGAACCTGGTGCAGACATTCATTGACGGCATACGCGACCTTGAAGTCAGAGCTGCTGTGGGGCTGGGGCACCACGAGACGCTTAAGAATGCCTTGGTCCATGCACTGGAGGTGGAAGCCGTGCGGCAGGATCTTCGCTCCCATCGCGTCAGGGAGATTGCAGCAGCTACGGTACGCGACCGCAATAAAGGATACAGCCCTAGGTGCTATGGCTGTGGGGAAAGGGGCCATCTTCGATCCAGCGGTTCGCTTAGGGCACTAAGTGAACCGTAAAAAGGGAAGGTGAACGATATCATGAAGGTGGTGCGGCTACCAGCCCCGCCCAGCAGCAGCAGGGAAACGAGTAAAATCCAGAAATGCGGGGTGGGTGCTGGCTGATATTAAAATAGCCCCAAGGATCTCGATCTCACAAACCCATGATGGGAACAGTCTAATCATCAAGGGCGAGGTCAACGGAATGCCGTGTAAACTGACCATAGACACTGGAGCATCTCGTACGGTTGTTAGTTCCCAACTTATAAGTCAGTTCCTTGGGGACTCCGCATACAACCGAGAACGCATTAATTTGGTAACAGCCACCGGTCAGCGTATACCCGTCCGTGGAGAGAAGGAGATGGAGTTGAAGCTAGGCAACGTGATCTACCTGCATAATGTCATCGTGGCTGATATAATGGACGACTGCATCCTAGGCCTAGACTTTATGGGGAATAATTGTTGTAAGATCGACGTTAAGCAGGTGTTTTGAAGTGTGGACAGGAGGAACTTTTTATGGAAGGTGCGTTACCAGGGAACATGTACAGCATTAAGAAGATTGTTCTTCCGCCGAGATCGGAAACGATTGTTCCGGTTAGTCTTCCTCGAAACGCTGGGCAAGCCAACCGTTGTGTACCTTGTGGAAAGGGTAAACAATGACCTTCCATGGAAAGTAGCTCGAACCTTGGTTAGGACCACTGACATATCAGGAGTACGTGTGCTGAACCTTTGCGCCCGGGAACAGATTATAGAAAAAGGCACACTGGTTGGTACCTGTGAGGAAGTGGATTGGTTACGTCGGTGCCAATATATATCGAGTGGGACCCCCAGAAAGGATTCAGAAACGAGAGTGACCACACTTTTGGAAGACTGTCGCAGTGTTCTCTCCGCGAACGAATTGGTCAAGGCAAAGAAGTTGTTACTCAAGTACGCCGATGTATTCTCATCAAACGTTACTGACATAGGAAAGACTGGCTTAGTTCAACACAAAATAAACACAGGAGAAGAATTACCTATCCGTCAGCGGCCAAGAAGCCGAAGAAGATTGCCGGTAGCACTTGAAAAGGAAGTGGAAACCATGATTGAAGGAATGGTGAAAGATGGTGTTATTGAACCTTCCTCTAGTCAATGGTGTTCACCAGTGGTACTGGTGAAGAAGAAGAATGGCAGCATGCGGTTTTGTGTTGACTACCGCCGTCTGAACGACGTTACAAAGAAGGACAGCTATCCCTTGCCAAGAATTGATGACACGCTGGACATGCTTACAGGAATAAAGTGGTTTAGCACGCTGGCTCTAAAAAGTGGCTACTGGCAAGTTGAAATTGACCCTAAGGACAAGGACAAAACTGCGTTCTCGACGGGAAGGGGTCTGTGGCAATTTAAAGTAATGCCGTTTGGTTTGTGCAATGCTCCAGCAACGTTTGAAAGGCTGATGGAGCTTGTACTTACTGGGCTAATTGGCGATGCCTGTCTGGTCTACTTGTATGACATCATCATCGTGGGCCGTACGTTTGAGGAACACCTTCAGAACCTGGAACGCGTGCTCATGAAGATTCAGAGTGCCAACCTCAAGTTGAGTCCGAAGAAATGTTCACTATTCAAACGGCAAGTCAACTTTTTGGGGTATGTAGTGTCGGAAGAAGGTATCCGTACGGATCCGGAGAAAATCGCCGCTGTCAAGGATTGGCCGGTTCTAAAAGACAAGACGCAGGTTAGAGCATTTTTGGGTTTGTGCTCCTATTATCGGCGATTTGTGAAGAACTTTGCAGATATAGCCAAACCTCTGCACAAGCTAACCGAGGAGAAGAGACATTTCTGCTGGGATGAAAGTTGCAATATCGCATTCCAGGAGCTCAAGGACCGTCTGTGCAAAACACCTATTTTGGGATACCCTGATGCAAACAAAGAATTTATAGTTGACACAGACGCAAGTGATATAGGACTTGGCGGTGTGTTGTCTCAACGGAATGGTGACCAAGAGGTCGTGATAGCGTACTTCAGGAAGTCATTGTCAAAACCGGAAAGGAACTATTGTGTCACAAGACGCGAATTGCTAGCTGTGGTAAAGTCATTGCAGCATTAGCAAATATCTTCTGGGGCGGAAATTTCACATACGAACTGACCATGCTGCACTTAAATGGCTATTGCAGTTTAAAAATCCAGAAGGACAAGTTGCGAGGTGGATTGAACTACTGCAGGAATATGACTTTGAGATCGAACATCGCAGCGGGAAATCTCATGGCAACGCAGATGCATTGTCAAGAAGACCTTGTCGTGAAGATTGCAAACATTGTACTAGGCAAGAGAGTAAGGAAGTGGTATCCTTGAGGATGCTCAGGGCAGACCACCTCAGCAATGAGTGGAGGGACAGCTTACAACATGCACAGCAGGAAGATCCGGACATCAAGCCGATTCTGGAATGGATGAAGGCCAGTGCTCCCAAGCCCAAGTGGAACGACGTCTCAGCGATGAGTTCGACCACTAAAAGCTATTGGGCCCAGTGGGACAGCTTGTTGCTTCAGGATGGAGTTCTATGCCGTAAATGGGAAAGTGTTCGGGGAGACAGCTGTCATTTGCAAATGGTTGTCCCTAAAGCTAAAGTACCGGATGTTCTACAGCTGTACCATAATGATTATTCAGGAGGCCATCTGGGAGTTAAACGAACTCTACTGAAGATCCGAGAACGGTTTTACTGGGTCCACTGTCGAAACGATGTCGAGGACTGGTGTCGCAAATGTACAAGTTGTGCGGCTGTAAAGGGACCTCAGACTCGTAGTAGAAGTGCATTGAAGTTGTACAATGTTGGTGCACCATGCGGAGAGTGAAAGCGGTAACAAGTATTTCATGGTTGTGATGGATTACTTCACTAAGTGGCCAGAAGTCTTCGCCATTCCAAATCAAGAAGCTTCAACAGTTGCTTATAAACTAGTTCATAAAGTCTTCTGTCGTTTTGGTGTACCTTTAGAGATTCACAGCGATCAAGGAAGGAATTTTGAGTCTCAAATATTCCAGGAAACTTGCCGAGTTATGGGTACTCATAAAACAAGAACGACTTCTTATCACCCGCAATCTGATGGAATGGTAGAACGATTTAATCAGACATTGGAGAGGTACCTAGCAAAAGTTGTAGACAATCGGCAACGAGATTGAGACAAGCACATACAACCGTTTTTGTTGTCATATCGAAGTCTGTTCACGAAAGTACAGCAGTGACACCAGCTTTCGCAAACTTTGGAAGAGAATTACGGCTGCCTGCAGACATGAATGTTGTGGATGATTCGGTACTAATGTGTATTTATAGGCGCTGCAAGGTGCGATCGGGGGAAGTATTGAATTTGGCGAGACAAGCGAAGCTTTGGAGCGGAATAAAGTGAATTAGTGTGCTTAATTATTGGTGTTTTAAGTTTTAATTTGTGTAAAGAAAATTGAAGTGTTAATTTAGGTAATTATATCGGCAATTTTTATTGTCACGAACCTCAAGCTCGTAACATATATATATATATATATATATATATATATATATATATATATATATATATATATATATATTCATCCAGAACATTCAAGTAAATACGCACACCAATCGACAAAGCGCCGAAAGTTCGAGAGTAAGCTTCCAGAAGCTTAGTTCTTCTTTTCGACAACAGATGGTGCTGTCGGTTGAACAATTAGTGATGTCTTTTTCTGGAAAGCTCTCCCCTCGCTCCGTTACCCGACACTAGATGGCGCTAGTGCCAGATGTCAACTTAGCCGCGTAACACTGCCCCCTCCCAAGACATGCTCGTCCCGAGCATTATCGGCCCCATAATAACGCGCCAGGCGATCCACATGGACGATCTTAGGAGTCCCCCTTGCGCCCTTCTGTATCCGATAGGTTACATCGTTGATTCTGGTCACAATCCGGTACGGGCCGTCCCATTTAGCTTGAAGCTTAGGAGATTTCCCTTTGCTGCGGACCGAATTGTGCAACCACACTAGTAAACCTTCGTCAAACCCTTTGTTGTTCATTTTGCGGTCTTACCGGGTTTTCATCTTTTCAGACATTTGCTGGCCCGATTGTCTGACGTGCTCATAAATGTCATTCATTTTGTTCCGCAAGTCATTTGCATAATCGGTTATGCTGCGTGGGGCATCAGGTGGTATCCCGGTGATCATGTTTGCAGGCAGCCGTAATTCTCTTCCAAAGTTTGCGAAAGCTGGTGTCACTGATGTACTTTCGTGAACGTCGCTTTGATATGACAGCAAAAACGGTTGTATGTGCTTATCCCAATCTCGTTGCCGGTTGTCTACAACTTTTGCTAGGTACCTCTCCAATGTCTGATTAAATGGTTCTACCATTTCATCAGATTGCGGGTGATAAGAAGTTGTTCTTGTTTTATGAGTACCCATAACTCGGCAAGTTTCCTGGAATATTTGTGACTCAAAATTCCTTCCTTGATCGCTGTGAATCTCTAAAGATACTCCAAAACGACAGAAGACTTCATGAACTAGTTTATCTGCAACTGTTAAAGCTTCTTGATTAGGAATGGTGAAGACTTCTGGCCACTTAGTGAAGTAATCCATCACAACCATGAAATACTTGTTACCGCTTTCACTCTCCGGAAACGGCCCCGCCACGTCAATGGCTATTTTCTCCCATGGTGCACCAACATTGTACAACTTTGATGCACCTCTACTACGAGTCTGAGGTCCCTTTACAGCCGCACAACTTGTACATTTGCGACACCAGTCCTCGACATCGTTTCGACAGTGGACCCAATAAAACCGTTCTCGGATCTTCAGTAGAGTTCGTTTAACTCCCAGATGGCCTCCTGAATAATCATTATGGTACAGCTGTAGAACATCCGGTACTTTAGCTTTTGGGACAACCATTTGCAAATGACAGCTGTCTCCCCGAACACTTTCCCATTTACGGCAGAGAACTCCATCCTGAAGCAACAAGCTGTCCCACTGGACCCAATAGCTTTTAGTGGTTGAACTCATCGCTGAGACGTCGCTCCACTTGGGCTTGGGAGCACTGGCCTTCATCCATTCCAGAATCGGCTTGATGTCCGGATCTTCCTGCTGTGCACGTTGTAAGCTGTCCCTCCACTCATTGCTGAGGTGGTCTGCCCTGAGGATCCTCACAGATACCACTTCCTTACTCTCTTGCCTAGTACAATGTTTGCAATCTTCAGGACAAGGTCTTCTTGACAATGCATCTGCGTTGACATGAGATTTCCCGCTGCGATGTTCGATCTCAAAGTCATATTCCTTCAGTAGTTCAATCCACCTCGCAACTTGTCCTTCTGGATTTTTAAACTGCAATAGCCATTTTAGTGCAGCATGGTCAGTTCGTAAGTGAAATTTCCGCCCCAGAAGATATTTGCTAATGCTGCAATAACTTTACCACAGCTAGCAATTCGCGTCTTGTGACACAATAGTTCCTTTCCGGTTTTGACAATGACAAAATTAAAGTGTTAATTTAGGTAATTATATCGGCAATTTTTATTGTCACGAACCTCAAGCTCGTAACAATATATATATATATATATATATATATATATATATATATATATATATATTCTCGTTATTATAATCTCGGAAACGGCTCCAATGATTTTCATAAAATTTTGTGTGCAGGGATTTTCGGGCGCAATAAATCGATCTAGCTAGGATTTATTTTTAGAAAATGTCTTTTTTGTCCGTGTTTTTAGTCAATGAAAAACTGCTACAATATCGTTAGAATAAGAATGTAAATTTTGACAGTTTATTAATGATTACATTATATAATAGCTTAATTGGTATATTGGGCGGTCGTAATACCATGGTTCGAGCCCAGACCGACCGACCGACTTTTTTTAATTTTTTTTTCATGTTCCTTTCTTTTTTTGAGAAAATCTATTTTTTTCGAGCCCTTTTTTAGTATTTTTTTAAAAACACGAAAATTTGAATTAAACTAATTGCACTCATGATTTTTTATTCAAATAACCAGCTCAGTTTATTCTATTATGTCGCTAAGATCAAAAAATATTATTCGTATTTCATCAGTATGTAATTTGTATCTCAATATAAATTCCAAAACACACGAATTAAAAAAACCGAGCGAAAAATACCGAGCAAATCTCGGTCAAACGGGTACTTGTAACAATTATAATAATAGAATTAATTTAATAGACATAAATAACATGATTAAAACTACTTTTACGGATTTTATCGCGTTTATTTTTACTTTTTATTTTTAATTCCCGACGTTTCGGGCGCTTTCCAGCACCCATGGTCACGGGGGACTGAGATGACTGACGTCCCGATGTCATTGTTAAACCCGGAGTACCTTCAGCTTTTTTAATTATTGTTTATGGTCCGATCTATGCAAAATGAACTGACTATGTCTTGAGTTCTTGCAGTGGTATGCTTGGGTTTAGTTTTAATTTTATTGATTATAGGATCCCAAGCAGGTGGTAGTACCCAGCCTCGTTCTCTATTGAAATTAGGATGTTTTTTTAATTTCAATAGCCTCACGTATCATCCTTGGTAGGAATCGGTGTTCTTTCGCGAGGATTTGTGGTCTATCAAATCTGATGTAATGGTTGGGGCCGTCTAGGATATGATCACAAACTGCAGACTTCCCGGAACGTTGATGCTTCACATCAGCTATATGTTCTTTTACGCGGGTCCTAATTGATCTTTTGGTTTGTCGTATATAAGAGAGACCACATTCACAATCAAGCTTGTACACTCCTGCATCTTGTAGAGGAATATGACACTTGACGGATGGTAGGAACTGACTAATCTTCTTCGGCGGCTTGTAGAATGTTCTAATAGAAGCTCGCTTCAAGATATAGCCAATCTTGTCTGTGACACCTCTTACATATGGTAGTACAGCAGGCACACGCTCGACTGTGGCCGGCTTCACTCGGTCACTGTGACGTAGGCGCGGGACCCGAAGCTTGTTGTCGTGCAGAACTTGCTTGAGGTGCTGAAGCTCGGCGGCCAGGTGTTTGCTGTCACAGATCCCTCGTGCTCTCTGTAACAAAGATTTGCCCACGGTAGCTAACTGTGAAGGATGGTGGTGAGATTCGCCGTTTAAATATCGGTTTGTATGGGTCTTTTTCCTATACACAGTGTGACCAAAGACATAAATAATTTAATTAAGACATTTTGACTAGTGATAGGTGCAAGCAGGCACCATTTTGACTAGTGATAGGCAAATGTGTTATCTCATTATTTATATACTATACTATAACTCAGCCAAGGACTTGACTACCCAGACATCTGCTCCTATTGAGCAGCATAATGACTTGACATTCAATTTGGAATCCGTTTCATGCAATTTAAATAAGAAAATGTGACAAGAGAGGTAGTCTCTAGCAGTTACAGTAATTTAAATAATTTAAATTGTAGATTACAAATCCTTAATAAATGTAATTGTATGACTCCATCAAATGTTAAAAATAGTTTACACCTTATACGAGGCTTGATATGTAAAGAGCTAGAAATTGAATTGTACTTAAATAGCAAGAATAGTCATATTTTATATATAACTGAACATTGGTTAAAAGCTTATAACTTAATGATTAACTTCGATATTCACCAGGTAGTCAGTTCTTTCAATAGAGAAATGGTTTTAAGAGGTGGCGCCTTAATTTTAGCTTGTAAATTATTATCATGTAAAGAACATCTACAGACCTCCATGTTCTATATATGATACTTTATAAATAAATACGGAGGACGTTTTTATTAACCTTAATAAACAGAATAAATCTGTTGTAATATGTGGATACTTTAATATCAATTTCCTAAAAGCTTCCTCTACCAATATCTTAATTTAGATCATTGTTCAAATCATAATATGGTCAATATATTTATAAATTTTAAGCCGTTTCATAAATGTATAATTCAAAAATTCAGTTCTTATTACTGTGGAAAATTAGTTTTGTTAGCTTAATTTCACAAAAATCAAGTAGATGAGAAAGTTGTTTGTGCTAGTAAATGCACGTCGCTTGGAGGAATTTAAAAAAAAAACATAGTGAAAAAACTTCCATCACTTTCATTCCAAAATAATGCAGATTTTTTGTATGTATCATTATTTAAGCTTATTTGCAATGAATTTGAAAATACTTACACTTCTAAAACGTTCTCCTTGAACAATCGTTCAATTATATACGAGTACTGTCAATCCTTCAATGAACGGGTGACAATAGGAGTCCATATAATCAGACCAAGAAAAAAAAGAAAAAAAATTATGAACTTTACTATAAAAGATCATATAATCCCAGCGTCGGATTTAGAGAATATATAAAAACATATACAAAAATATTTAAAAAACCTGCTCCACAGCCAAGTCTTTATATTGGTAAGGTTTCAAACTACCCGTTGAGTTTTAAAAGTAAATTAACTAAATTAGATCAGAACGTTGCAATGGTTTTTGAAAAATATTATACTGATATTTCGATATTAACCACTAAGTCACTGAATTCTTCTCCTGCCGTCGCCAAATCATTACTTAAATAAAATGTAAATGCGTGTACAAAGAATTTTACATTTCATAAAGTATCGTCAAAAGATATTGTAAAATATTTTAAAACTATAATATTAAAAAAATATTAAGAAAACCGCAGATCTGTCCGTTAATGTTATTGGTATATAATAAATACAATCGCATCTCAACTATGTGTTATTTTTAAGACTAGTATCGAATCCGGTGTGTTTCCTGATTTAATGAAGCATATTAAAGCAATACTTTTATTTAAATCTGGTAGTACATTGGATCCCGCTAATTTTAGACCTATTTCTGTACTGTCAACAATCAATAAAATTAAAAAAATATATATTATTGATCAAATGTAAAAAAATAACGAAATTAATTTACTACATAAAAACAATTCGGTTTCACAAGGGGTCGCTCGAAAACTGAAGCTGGTGTTGATCTGATTAAATATATATACAACGCATAGGAGAATTTACATTATGCTTTGGGTATATTTTGTGACCTATCCAAGGCCTTCAATTGTGTTCACCTTGAAACATTAACAAGGAAACTTCTGAACTACGGTGTAAGAAGTGATGGTCTTAAATTAATAATTTCATATTTATTATGTAACATAACTCCATTAATAGTACGAATTCTTTTGGGTCGATAGTACAAACGGGCGTGCCTCAGGGCTCAATTCTCGGCACCTTTCTGTTTCATGTGTATATTAACAACTTAACTTACATAGTAGGGGAAAACCACGATTTAGTATTATTTGCTGATGATAGATACTTCATTAATTTTCAAATTAAAACGACAATTATTGAAATATGACGAAGTAAATAGATGTAGTATCTGAATTATTTTATTGGTTTAATGTAAATAACTCCAAATGTCAAACATCTAAATATCAATGTAAATTTAAATGGAGGGGAGCTGAGTCTTGTCGATACTACCATTTTTCATGGAATCACACTAGACGCAAAGCTTCAATGGGGGCCCCATAGATTAAAACTAGCAAGCAGACTTAGTTCTGTAGCGTATGCTCTAAAAAGATTATAAGTCTTACCAGTGTTGAAACAACTAGACTAGTTTACTTTAGCTATTTCCATAGATGTATGGAATGTTGCTCTGGTGACACGCGACTGATACTGATATTATATTTGTTTTATAGACGAGAGCCATAACATAAATCTATGATTAAAAACCTAAAGAGTCGCTCAGACAAAAATTTAAGGAAATTAATGTATTACTTTGGCATCCCAATACATTTATGAAGATATAATGTACTTACACAAAAATAAAAGTAGTTTTAAAAAATAAGTGATATTGATTCTGTAAATGCTATTTGCCAGTTACTCGGCTCCATCGAGACAGTAATTCATTATTGGGGCGATGTCATGTACATCGCCCCAAAAATGAATTACTGTCAACAAAATCCCAGAAAATATACAAAATTTGACCTGCACGATATTCAAAAACTTTATTAAACTAAGTTTGTCAAAAAAGGGTAAATGGCTGTTATAATTTTTTTTTCAATAAGCCCCGCTGAGTTTCCTGCTGGTTCTTCCCAGAACAGATGTTTTTTTTTCGAACCAGTGATAATTTTAGCTCACAAATTTCAAAAATCCTGTTAAGCAATGGAACCGCGCACACTAGAGCTATAGAAGCGAATGTGCAGGTCACCAGCCGGTCGCGAACATCTCAGCCACGATGGAACGATATAGGACACACGATTAAATTTTATTTTCAAACGAAGCAAAATTTTCCTTTGCAAGATTGCTATTGTTAATAAATCGACGGAAAACTTTTGGTTTCAAGGCAATTTGCAAAATTCAACCTGTTCTGCGCGAGGCTGCGAGCTTTTTAACTAAAAAATTAAATTTTATAAATTAAAAGAGACAGTATATATTTCATCAAATACTTCATACAAGTCACCAATTAAGAGACTAATGATTGTGCTACCTTTGTACAGTCAAAATACTGCAGCCCTTTAATATATTATCAGTGGGCAAATCAGACTTTAAATTATTAATCAAAAAGACATATTTTTGATAAACAAGTAAATATAAATTTTTGCCTAATCCTTCCTAGGGTTCAGTCTGTGTGAAAACCCTGTTCTGCGGTGCTGCAGTTTCTTACCAGACAAAAGTCACATCTATTACTAACGACCTTTGGACGGAATTTTGATAACTGCGGCCAGCCTCAGCGTAGATTAGCCATCTGGGTAGGACAAGATTTTAATCTTGTCCTGCCCAGATCTTTAGTGTCCGAGTATATGCGTAAGCACAGGTGCAGTCTCTATTCCTTCATTCTCAAAGTCCGATAGAACGGTAAACTATCACGATCGGAGAGAAATCAGGCGCAGGACCATAGTCTTAACATGCTTTTCGAGGTATAGGGTGTAGCCAACTTCCTGACTCTGGGCTACTATTGAGAATTTCTTTACAGAAAAATCCAATACTTGATTTTAGCCCAACCTAGGATTTTAACCTAAGACTTTATACAGTCAAATCCACATTTATTAGATGATAGGACTCATTTTTGTATAGGAATTCGTCTGTGTAGGTACCACGCTCTTAACTATTACTTCCGCAAATAGTAGTGCTTGTATTGCTGTGTTCTTCTCGGAAAGGTATGAATCCAATATAACAGGCCACGAGTAATTCTATCTTAGTCCTCAGAAGTGAAAACGCATCTACCCTTCTTCGCTGGACTAGCTGTCAATGGTTACTGCAGTAGTTACTTACCATCAGGTGAACTGTAGATTGATTTGTCATACCAGTTTTCCCTTCATTGCTTTGCATATATCCATCCCGGGGACAGTACTTTGGATGAAAGAACCTGATATGCTTCTATCAATGCATTTAAAATAAAAAAGTAAAGTAACAAGTCGCATTTCTGGGCCTCACTGGCCTTCTCTCACATCTGAGGGGATTGTAATAGCAATTGGTCTGGTCTGGAGTTAAAAAAAATGAAAATTATATTATTTACGTGATAGAGCTACGCTGCAGTTATATTAAGCAGCATAAATATGATGGCTCCACTAAGGTTCTTGGTGTATGTTCATGGAGCATGGTCCTAACTCTCACAGAATGCCAGCGTGATGCACCAATATTAAACAATACTGTGTTTCGTATAATAAATGTAGAGAACAATAGACTCTTGCTGATGACGATGCATTTTAGTCCTCAGGGTGCAGGTGACAACGCATCAGGATTACAATTTTATCAGATGTTCTATTCAACACCATGAATGGAGAGTGTGCTTGCTCATCACCCTTATTCCGCCTTTATCTATCAATAAAAATAATTATTCTTGTAATGAGTGGTAAGTAAAAAGTTGTTTTTAAGTAAGTGCTTTTATTTTATAAATATCATATGCATTTTTATTTTACTTTGACAAATGGACAATCGAATCGAACAATTACCAACACCATATTCTAAATTATATAACCCAAGAATCAATAGACATAGATCAATAACTACCCTGACCGCAAAGTCACGCCATAGTCATAAGAATGGACTGAACATG
Organism: Parnassius apollo; assembly: GCA_907164705.1. Lineage (NCBI taxonomy): Eukaryota > Metazoa > Arthropoda > Insecta > Lepidoptera > Papilionidae > Parnassius > Parnassius apollo. Next base: position 1,579,571 of record CAJQZP010001531.1, read on the forward strand.
CAGAATATTGTATTATTACATTAATTTATAATTTGTTTCCAAATAACTTCTGATCAAACAGGATGCTACAATGTAAACAAGTAGTCGCAAATTACACTAGTATGAACTTTATTTTAGTCTGATGCACAATACAAATTTGTGTGTCCAAATTTTGTTGCAAAATCAAAATCGATGGAAAGCTAATTGCTTCATTATGGGTTATATAACAATCATTGAAATCTTAATCTTCTTTGATTACGTTGTCTGACCATGTTCCTGCAAATTTTGTATCTTAATCTCGAATATCATAATACATAAATGCTCACGCCTGTCACCCAGAGGGGTAGGCAGAGACTACAGACTTCCATTTAACACGATCCTGACACACCTCTCTCGCCTCCTCCACATCCGTATACCTACGCATACATGCTCGTCCGTTAAGGATACTCTTAATTTGGCCCATTTTCAATATATCGCCAACTTGGTCGATAAACTTTCGCCTAATGCGTCTCTTCCCGACTTTTCTGTTTATTTCTGCAACATAGATTTGCTTTGTCACTCTTTCCTCGTTCATTATTTCTACTCCTCGTGCCCGCTGCTAGGACGAAGTTGCTTCAGAATGCACCATGGTCACGGGCTATACACTATGTTAATATCATCTCAGAGGATATTGACATATTTGCATGTAGTGAGACGAAATTCATGATTGCAGCATACAAATGCATCGAAAATCGTAATGTTTTTAATTAGTATTTTATTTTACCATCAATTTGATAGATTTCATACTAGATACCATTATTTATTAGTCAGTAGTTTTCTTATATTTAGGTTAGTTATAGCATCGCATTGGTTTAATAACTGTAATGATGTTATAATTGTGTAATAAATAAATAAATACGTATCCAAATCACCGAAGCATTCCTTTCTTAATCCTGGTCACAACATCATCTAGCAAACCACACTCTTCTCTTAGCACACAATTTTTCATCCTGTCATTCAGATTCAGCCCTAACATACTTCTTAATGACCGCATTTCTAAAGAATTTATTCTACTCTCGTGCTTCTCCTGCCATACCCTTCTTTAACTATCCTTTAATAATGTATGGTAGATACATTAAAGTAGGGACTAACACAGCATTGTGAATTGTCATACGTGCCAATTTCGAACTCTTCTCCGTGTCTTTCTAGTTTTATTTTGCTTGTACTCTTAGCATATATGTTCTTTAGCACACTTATGTATTTTTCATTTATTTTGTTTTTTCTCAAAGCCTTCCATATAGATGAGTGTGATATACTGTCAAATGCCTTAGGACAATCTACAAATGCTATGTGTAACGGTATGTTATATTCTTTGTATTTTTCTATTATTTGTTTCATAGCGTGTATATGATCCATTGTTGAGTAGCGTGGTCGGAAGCCTGCTTGCTCTATTGGTTGGTTTCTATCTATGTCTGGGGCTATTCTACTTAGGATTATCGAAGAGAACAATTTATAGATTGAAGATAGTAAACTAATTGGTCCATAATTGTCGATGTCAAGTGGACTTAGTTTCTTATAGAGCAGCTATTGTGTTTGAGCTGCACCATTGTTTTGGTATTCGTTCTTGTTGTATGATTATGTTGAATTGCTTCGTCGGGTAACTTACTAGAATAAGTGACCCAAGTGTTAGAGCTTCATTTGTGATTTTATCTGGCCCTGGGCTTGTTTTCAGACTTTACTGTTTTTATATGTCTTTCTATCTCACGTTCAGTTATAGGAGTTAAAGTTACTTCTTCCAGTTGGGATTCTCTTTTATGTTTACTTTCCAGTTGTTCATCCTTTTAGGTTTCATCATGAGAATTTCTTCTGTAAAGCTCTGAGTAGAAAGCTGTTGCGCGCTTTTCCATCTTGCAGACCTTGTATCCAGGTTTTATGCGTTGACAGCTCTTTAAGCATAAGGTAACGGTAAGCAAAGGTAAGGGGTTTAAAGCATCTCAAAGGTATTTTACATGATATACCTATATTATATTATTATAAAAATGAGTGACCGAACATATATGAAAAATATTATTTCAAATTGATCTTGATATGCATAATGAATTAATTTCATTTGTTTACGTAGAATAATAGTGCGAGCATCAGTTTTCTGTCAAAATATGCATTAATTCAGCCAAGTATTTCATGTGCTAGCGTAACCTGTAGAATTAGCAGTAATTTATCTTACTTAAGTGCATTAAAATTTTAAGATTGTCAGTTTCTTTTCGATTGAGTTATTAGAACTTGTAGTCAATTTATTAGTGCATGAAATGCAAGAATTTATTTATTTTGAAAATTATGCTCATCTAGCTAATTCATCAAATGCTGCCATTCAATGGCGATTTTTTACAAAAACCTTAGACGGATTTAGAAATAGTAGTGGTAGTAGATAATTACTTTAAAGCTTTAAGATTTATAATCACCAAACTATGGAGTATTTTTACTAATTTTGAGGAACAAGAGCACTTTAAGAACCTTTTTCTATCGAAACATATTAGAATTCGTTAGTAATTTGATTGATTTTGTATTAAATACGCAAGACCAAATAATTAATAATTCGTGAAGTTATTTAAGGTCTTGTACAGACTTTACTGTATTAATAATAATATAAGACAGATTAAAAACGCTTATAGCCGTGTAAAACATCTTTTTCATGGCTAATGCAGACAGTGGCTATATTTTCACGTTATTTTTTGCAAGTATACTGCTTTTGGTGCTTCTGTCGAGCTATAATTCTCCAATAAGGTAAAAGTGGTTTTTAAGATTCTCATAAATCTATTTTAAAGCTGTAGACTATATAGTTCTGCTTATTATTGTCTTGAGTGCTATGTACAATATTTATGTTTCAATTGGAGCGCTTTTGTCTTTGTTATTCCTCTTATGGGTCTCACAGTATTAATAAGTATATTTATAGCTCAGCTATATATGCAACGCCTGCAAAAACGCTTTACTAACCCATTTTTATCCCCAAAACCGTCATAGTCACTGCTTAACGTCTACTTTATCACTTTGTTTTTAAATAGACGTAGGAATCTGTTATATACGGATAAAGAAGTATGGAGAAGATGCATAAGAAGCTTACTCCTTTCTAAAAGGCTGGAAACGTACCTGCAATTCCCCTAGTGTTGCAGTTGTTCATGGACGGTGGTAGTCACTTACCATCAGGAGAGCCATACGCTCATTTCACCCGCTCCTATACAAAAAGAAAGATACAAACTTCCTTAAACAGCCGTTATACAGCGAGAGAGTTATATGGTGTCCACGCATATTGCTTGTGTGCTACTTAGGAAGGCAAAACACATCGGCTAATTGACGAGAAGCTAGTTAGCTTTCCTTCAGAAACCTATGAATCCTGGTCTCTTGCCAAGGCTGTCCAAGGGAACTTTTGTCAGTCATTCACTCCCGATGGAGTCTCTCCCATTGTGCTGAAGTCGTGTGTTCCGGAGTTGGCACCGGTTTTAACGCGTCTTTTCCGATACTTCTACTCCCAAGGCGTAATCCAAATTCATGGAAGACACCTTTTTTGCTTTACCCGATCCCTTAAAAAAGCGACCACTCAGACCTACTTAACTAGAAGCCCATCGCCATCACCTCCTTGTTCTCCAATAAAATAGAATCATTATAAACTGCCAGCTCATAAAGTACCTTGAGGATTACCAGCTGATTAGTGATTCGTCGGGTCGATCAGCTGGTTATCTAAGATCGGATTTGGCACAAAGCGCTACTTTCGAAGCTCCCTTCCTAAGGGCTTCCCGCGAAATTTTGCAATTAGATTACCAGGCTTTCACGTTAATTCCAAACACAGTAGACAATTCAAAAAATATTTTGTATAGATCTTCGTTTAGTAATGCTATTGAATTATTAATATTGAATTTGTGTCTGAATTCGAGACTTTTTTGTACATAGTATCGGATTGGGAGCGACTAAATCTGGTCCTGCTCAATCCTCCGAAGGCAAAAATTTGCGCATTTACCGCTAAAAAGAACCCTTTTTTCGTATTTCCTTAGCTTCAAGGCACTCCCCTCGCTTCCTTAGTTAGCATCAGAATCCTCGGCGTCGACATATCGAATAGTATGCAGTTTCATGGTCACTTGGAAAAAAAGGCTAAATTGGCCTCTAAAAAGCTTGACGTGTTCAGCAGTGCGGCACAATATTTCATGCCGGCACACCCCCAGCAACTTTACCAGGCTCAAGTTCAGCCTCACATGGAATATTGTTCTTATCTCTGGGCCGGGGCTCCCCAGTGCCAGCTCCTTCCTCTTGACCGCATCCAGCGCAGAGCGGTTCAAATCGTCGACGGCCGAGTGCTTTCTGATTGGCTCGGTTAACTAGCCTGCGAAGGGATGTTGCATCTCTTTGTATATTCTATCGCAACTACCACTCGTAGTACTCTGAGAAATTGTTCGGATTAATACCAGCAGCCATATTTCACGACATTGCGTCTAAATTCACAATACTATACACACCTTCTGGATATTTTACGATCCACCACTATGCGTTTTGCTAGGAATATTCTTCCTCGTGCAACCTCTCTGTGGAATTGTTTACCACCGGCGATTTTTCCGGACGGATACGACTTAGGGTCCTTCAAGAAAAGAGTTTACTCGCGATTTCCCCAGTGTGGTAGTGACTTACCATCAAATGAGCCGTATGCTCGTTTGCCTCCTCTACTATTTAAAAAAAAACCTTTCTGTTCTTATACGCAGTAAAGCAATGGTAGACACAGATGTCCGATGCACGCAACACCTAAATAGACCAAGTAATGATCCATCCCTATGTCGTACCCCTGGTAAACCCTTGTATCTACCACTGCGCTCCTCATTCTTTCATTCGCAATTATGAAATCTCTCATGCTTCTATAATTACCTCTTTTCCATGTACTACACATGTGAATCTACTTATAACGAAAGAAAGTGTTCGTCACAAAAATATTCTTTTCCACACATACGGTGAGGAGGCTCTCACTATTCTCATTTAATGCTAATATGTCTAATTTGTGTAGTTGTTTTTTACTTTTGGCAGAGGCTTTAAAAATTTCTGGTGTATTTAATACTTTGGAAGTTAAAGGAACCATCTTAACTTAACAATCGACGCTATTGTAACTTTGTCGTGAAAGTAATGAAAGTACCATTTCTCTCAAAAAGTTGGTGCAATCAAAGCAGAAACTTCCATATGCTCATCAGCACCTGTACTGTACTGATATGTGAAGTTTAGTTATTCGGCTCCTTGGTGTTTGTGCATTGACTTCGTATATGACTGATGTTTTCCGAAAAGAGAGTTTGTGTTCCAACATCAGATATAGCTGACGACATTGCCTCTTCATTAACCTCCCCACTCCTCGTTCCCTTCTTTTTATAATTTCTAACCGTGATCGTCCTGTCTAACAAAAAATGATAGGTTTCAATAAATTTCGATAAACACAAGTGTCGAGCCACAGTCATACATTAGGAATGTGTCTTGTACTTTTGTATGAATCTACCCTATCTCGTGTTAATTAATAAAAAATATGCGTAAAAAGACTGTATTTATGTAGGATAATTCACAAATCAACTAAAAAGCTCTATGATATTTTGATTAATATTTAATAGCAGTGATTAATCTTAACAACAGTAAAAAATCACAAAATATGTCTAAATTAAGGTTATGAAATTACTTATGCGAGGCAAAAACACGTTTCGTGTTGTACACATGCGTTCTCCGCGGTGACTGCTCTCAAACTTCATTAGTCAGTGTACACACATAAAAACTACGCACACACACTAACTTGATTCCTAATTTCGGATACACTCAGTGTATGAATGTACCCCTTGTGTGAATCCGCACCATGCTCTAACCATTCGGATAACATTTGTTTAAGATAATGTGTTACTTTCTAAGTGTATCTAGTAAGGTGTCCATTTATTTTCATTCTTTACAGCCTTTGAAATTCCACTGCTGTAAAATAGGCCTCAGATTGCCTCACAAGAGGGATTTTGCCATAGTTGCCATAATTCGCAAGCGGGCTTGCAACCGCGGTTCTTTTTACAATTTTGTTAAATTATTATTTGTTATCCAAATTTTATTAAAATACAACACAATAGTATTAACGAAGTAACAAATAAAACTGTAATGGAAATTAATACATAAGTAAAATACCAAAAAACCTTAAAAATATCTCTTAGAATAACTTTAGTCTTAGCGGTCAGCCGCCGCAAAGTCTACTTGCTCTCTACTCCCCTGAGTATGCCTTGTGTAGAGGCGAAACACGTGTCGTATTATCGACATTGTTGTGTCTTTCCTAGTGTAGTGGTGTGGAGAGTAGTGAGGCTGGGATTAGTGGTGATGTAATTGAAGGAGGGCGGGAAATGCTGTTTAAACCAGGTAAGATACATCATTTTATTTTATTACGAGGGTCTCAGATAATCGATTTTTTAACATCTTCACTTAGACGCACCTAAAATGGATGTTCTAAGATTCTGCGTCACTATGTAATGTGCGAACACATACCAGTACTTATCGAGGGTAAGGTCAGTTACATACGCAAATTATCGTTTACGACCACTTCCACTGAGACAGTAATCGTTAAATACATCTGATAACATCATTTCTGGCAACATATGCGTTGGAGACCTATACTTTAGTGAATTAGCTAGCAATTAACCTTGTAAGTTACAAATTATATGATAATAGATGTATTCCAACGTGGCAGTGATTAAAATAAGTAACCTCATGAATACAACTTATTTATTTTAATTAACGAAGGGAGATAGATAAGGTTGAATTATTTTTTTTATTCCAAAAAACTGAAAGGCTAACTGACGACTCCGTGACGTAGAGGCTTAGCAAGCGCAGCGCTAAGGGCCGCGGATTCGAATCCCGCGCGGAATAAATAATTGTATAGCCTACAAATAATTTTTCTGGGAGTGGATGTTGGTCCTTGTGTAATTTATGTATGTGACTACTCCCACGATACAGGAAAAATCCTAGTGTGGAGGTAAAGTATTAACAAAAAATAATAATTAAAACTACTTGATAATTGATACGACCTGGGGACCTTCAAGAAAAGAACTTACTCCTTTCTAAAGGGCCGGCAACGCACCTGCAATTCCCCTGGTGTTGCGGTTGATCATGGGCGGCGGTAGTCACTTAACATCAAGTGAGCCGCATGCTCGTTTGCCTCCTCTTCTATAAAAAAAAATGTGTTTGACATTTTCTTAAATCTAAAAACATCTACACGTCATAAAACTAATGTAATCCGAAGAACCATGCATTAAACATGATGATGCAATAATCAAACCAATATGTAAAGTTCGATTGTGATTGTGTGATTATACATCGTTCAAGGTTTACACAAAACCAAACCCAATATGAATCCATTAATAATAACATTATATTGTAAATTTATGTTTTAAAAACGTGCCGCTGAGTTTCTGGCTGGTTCTTCCCAGGACATAGGTTTTTTTCCGAACTACTGGCAGCAATTAAATAACTTTCAGTATGTATTATTTTAATAAATGTATTTTAAATAAAAATGGTTTTATTCCATTCTCTTCTATTCAATTCCAATATTCTCAAGTGGCAGCCTCGTATCGGTAGACAAAGTGTGAGACGGCCTTATGATATACAATAGTCTAATTGTTCCCTGCCACTACGAGGTCATAGGGTCTTCGAGCAGTAAGAACTTGTTAAAGCGTTGTCGTAGTATTTGACTTTTGAATAGTGCTTTGTAAAAATCAATTTTCAATAAAAATATTTGGCTTTGACTTTCATCTTCACCATCGTTACAGCCCGTCTCAAGTCCACTACTTAACATAGGACCCCCCATGGAATGTCACAAAGCACAGTCCTAAGCCACCTACATCCATTGACTTCCTAGATGTCTTACCAGTTCGTCATTTCGCCTACCGGTACGTGTCTGCCACTCGAGAACCTTTCTTCCGTTGTTTTCAATATACCATACTCATCTGCGCTTAGTGCATCCTACCCACAACGAATGAGGTTCTGTTGAAACAAATATTGGTAATATATAACATAACTTTTGTTGATCGGCATCAGAAAATGCCGAACCAATAATCACAGATCGGTGATTTCAAACTACTAACATTTTTTTAGAATAAGGGTGACCAACCAGCACACAGTCCATCTGATGGTAAATGGATGTTGTGGCCTCATCTACATTTATTCGCAATTAAGAATCAAATACAGATACTTTGTTAACCCCTGAGGACTAAGATGGAACGCCTCGTTTTTAGTAAAAAGAGTCTCTCGTTCCCCGCAGTCACCATGCACGCAACACACGACCCCGGTCGAGTCAATCAATTCGTGCCACAATCATAATATAGCTGTTACGTTATCCATATCGTTTGCCTCAATATTGATAAGACCTACCAACAGAATAAAAAAAACATAATAATTACACCTAATTTTATGGTATATAAAATAAAGCTTAGGCTAAAATCATTTTGACGCATATTTTGCCACACTATGACCGAATGAACTTTGACGCAGTCATTTTGCATAGTGATGGGAAAGAGAATTTTTGTTATTATTCAATAATTATTATTTTTTTACCAATCCATATGTTGACAAGTGAAGAGACAGAAAGCTAAAACATAAACACTTACGCCTGTCACCAGCAGATACTACGGAATTCCATTTGGCACGATCCTGTCACACTTCTCTCGCCTTCTTTACATCTATATACCTACGCTTACATGCTCGTAGGTTAAGGGTACTCTTAATCTGGCCTATCTTCAATATATCGCCAACTTGGTCGATAAACTTTCGTCTAGGGCGTCCTTCACACTATTTCCTCTAATTCTTTCTACAATGAAACCAGAAATCCTTCTTAATTCTTCACATCACGCAAACAAACTTTTCTCTTATCACACGATTTCTCATATCCATATTTAGCTTTCTAATATTACTATAAAAAAGCGTATATAAATGTGTTACAAACACATTAAATAATATAAAATAAAACATTAATTGTTTTCGTATATACTATTAACGTCAAACCATAATAATAGAACACATAGCACAGAGTAGAGATCACAGACCTACTACACAGTAGAAATTTTCGAGAAGATTTTATTATTAATGTGATGTTGAAAGCATACATAATTCGTATATATACTGAGAAGTTGAAGTGAAATAAAGCTTGCTTAATATATAAACTTAAAAGTTTTCTTTACACAGTTATTGACGTTTAACTTGCATCATGTTGATTATGATGATATTTTATAGAAATATCCGCGAAATAGTTGCCGTGTAGAGGTGGCGGTAGGGTTATACTGTGTATTTATATATAAATCCACCGCTGTTAATACAATTTTATTGCAACCATAGTACTAATAGTCGCAGATAAATCCATTATCATCATGATTACCCTTGCAGCCTATCAAAAGTCTATTAATGACCATAGCCTTCACCCGTAGACCGCTAGGTTGATAGTTGCTACGCTCGGGGGTTGGAACCGCATTTATTATTTTAATTGTTAGGAAAATACTGCCGTTCATCTCCTGTTAATAGCCCCATATGGAATCCCTTATGCCGGCTGCCACACGGCCCACTTTTATTATCGACATTTTTAGAAAGTATTTTAGAATTAATTTGTTTATCGATTACATAAGAGAACAACACTAACGACCGGACTCAACCGCGGTCTCATGACCTTCAATCGTCTTCACGCACGATTCTATTATTTTATATTCAACAAAATGGAATGTAAAGAATTCGTAAATTGTGTTATGTAAACAATATTGAATACACAAAGCAGTCCGCGTTCCATTTTGCAAACAGGAAGTAGGCAACAGGACCTTCCTAATAACAACTCTAAACAATAAAAAAAACTATCCCCTACGCCCCTCCTATGAGGAAATCTATGGCTTAGTCTTATATTCAGCGTAAGACTTTTGGTAGTTTGTATTAAATTACGACAGGCTGCACTAAAAGTATCGGGAATGGAATATTTCCACTGTTCCTGTCATATTAAAATCTTTTTAATTGAAAACTCCTTGGTTTTAAAAATTGAATACCATTTATTTATTTAAAAAAAAGATTCTCGGTCTTGTCACAAGGTTTTGTCAAACTTGTTTAGTCGTTGAGTAAATGGAATTGACTCGAGAAAATTCAAGAGCGATGATTTATTATGACTTTCGAAGTGGTTTAACAACACAAACAGTGTGTTGACCGGATGATTTCTGCATTTGTTGATGAAGCCCTATCCAAAACCACAATTGATCGCTGGTTTGCTGAATTTCAACGTGGACGTGTCAAGCTCAGTGATGATCCCCGTCAAGGTCGTCCAAAAACTGCAGTCACCCAAGAAAACGTTGATGCTGTGCGTAAGCTGATTGAGGAAGATCGACATGTGACATACCGCGAAATTCAGGCAACTTTAGACATTGGCATGAGTCAAATACAAATAATCTTGCATGAACAATTAGGTGCAAAAAAGTTGTTTCCCCAATGGATACCGCATTCGCTCTGTAAAGAGCAAAAAGCGGCTCGCGTTACTTGGTGCGTCAGAACTCTCGAAAGATTCCACACAGGATCCTCAAATGCTGTATACAACATCGTATCAGGTGACGAATCCTGGATATACGCGCACGAACCCGAAACAAAAAACCAGTCACGAGTTTGGATGTTCGAAAATGAGTTAAAGCCAACAAAAATTGTTCGTTCACAAAATGTTTCATTGTTGCAAAAAATTTGTCTCCAAAACCGGCCATGTTACGACTATTCCTTTTGAGGGACAAAGAACGGTTAATGCAGGTATGCTAAAATTTGTTTGCCACAGGTCGTTTCTGAACTCCGTAAAGAGAACTGCACCACCGGATCATCCTCCATCACGACAATGCGAGTTCTCACAACACACCCAGAACAAAAGAGTTTTTAGAGCAAGAAAACATAGAATTATTAGACCATCCGCCGTACAGCCCCGACCTAAGCCCTAATGATTTCTATACTTTCCCTAAAATAAAGAATAAATTGCGTGGACAGAGATTTTCATCACTTGAAGAAGCTGTGGACGCCTACAAAACGGCCATTTTGGAGACCCCAACTTTCGAATGAAATGGTTGCTTCAATGATTGGTTCCATCGTATGGAAAAATGTGTCAAATTTCGCGGAGAATACTTCGAAAAGCAATAAATAAATTTTTAAGTAGTAATGTTGTGTCACTTCCTTGATTCCCGAAATTTTCAGTGCCGCCCTCGTAGTACACTAACCGGGTAGTGACTGTCTTATATCCACTACCCCGTATTCTCCGCTAAAGGGAAAGACCCACAGCCCAGCTAAAGAAATACAACCCAGCGTATAGGCAGCAACGTATTCCTAATAGAAACTAAAAGAAAATAAAAAGCTGCGATTACCAACCATTCCCCCAAGGGTAAATCTTTGGAGGAGGCTTATGTTCTGCAGCAGTTTTTTTTAAATATAGCATTGGGTGACAAACGAGCACACAGTCTATCTGATAGTAAGTGGATGCTGTGGCCCATAGACATCCACATTTAACCTCAATTAGGAATCAAAATGCAAGTGCGTTGTCATCCCTGCGAACTAAGATGGAATGCCACTATTCTAGTAAAAAGCGTCTCCGGTTTTCTACACCCACCATACGAAATACAGCAGCATTACGCTGCTATTTTATGCTGGTATTCTATGAGAGCTTGGTCTTGCCCCGGTCGAGCCGAGCCATTCGTGCTATAACTGTAATATAACTGCTTCGTGGCTCTACCATGTAAAAATACAATAAATCTATACACTGAAACTGTATACGTATCATTCGAACCATTCAAGCGATGTATTGAGTTAAATAAATCACGAAGAGAGATACATCCATTAGTTTGATAACGAAGGAAAAGAATAACACGCATCGTTCGTTACGTGAACACCCCTTAGTCGTAAGGAACCTCAAAAGATCGCGCTAGTGTTCCCTTTATAATAGTCACGAACAGAGCGTCAAAGGCCGCTTTGATCTTATACTCGCTACTATAATTTAAGCACATTATGTACCGACACTTAGATATACAAGATGACTGAGTAAATCTAAGTCAAAATCAAATCTTGAAAGAAGCACTTCTTTTAAAATCAAGTGACACAAAATTATAATAATAATAATAATTTGGGTATCTTCCAGGGCGATTGTCTGAGTCCAATCTGGTTCTGCCTCTCCCTGAACCCTCTCAGTACCTTACTGGAGGGATCCGGGAGAGGATTTCAGCTACGGAAAGGAGGGACAAAAGTGACCCACCTTTTCTATATGGATGACCTTAAGTTATTCGCCTCCGATCGCTCCCATCTTATGAAATTGCTAAAAATCACTTGTGAGTTTAGCAGTTCTATTGCAATGGAGCTGGGGACGGATAAGTGTGCGGTCCTCCATGTTGAGAGGGGAAGGGTTGCTAACTCTGAGGGCATAGACTTATCTATGCCCGTCAACTTAAGGACCCTTTCCGAGGCTGAAACATACCGATACCTGGGTATGTCACAGAACATCGGTATCGATGAGGCTGGTATGAAACAGTCAGTTTGCGACGTGTTTTATGCACGCTTGACCAAAGTGCTTAAAAGCCTTTTGTCCGGTGTGAATAAGACACACGCATATAACGGCTGGGTCATACCTGTCCTTATGTATACCTTTGGCATACTCAGGTGGACTCAGACTGAACTTAACGCCCTGGATAGAAAAGTCGGCGCACTACCATGACATCCCACAGGATGCACCGATCGTCGGTAATGAGGCTGTACTTGCCGCGAAAGCATGGTGGGCGTGGCTTTCTGAGCGCGCTCACTATGCATAATCGTGAAGTGTGCAGCCTCCGTCATTACTTCCTGGCGAGATCGGATGATCCATTCTATAATGACGTCATTTCTAGTGATAAAGGACTTACCCCTCTATCCTTGGCCAACGAGCAATGGCAAGACCCAGCAGTGCTTAGCATTTCCGACCGGGAGAACGTATGGAAGGAGAAGGAGCTCCACGGGAGGTACTACAGGGCTCACATGTAGAGCCCTTCGTAGGCACAGTCACCTCCCTCAACTGGCTACGTTTCGGTGATCTCTTCGGGGAAACCGAGGGTTTTGTCTGTGCAATACAGGATCAGGTTATTAAGACCAACAACTATCGGAGATACATCCTAAAGGATGGCACCGTGGACATCTGTCGAGCTTGTCGCCATCCCGGGGAGTAACTTAGGCATGTCATCTCCGGTTGTTCGGCGCTTTCTAACTCTGAGTACTTGCACAGGCACAACCTAGTAGCCAGAATTCTACACCAGGAGCTCGCTCTGAAATACGGTCTCGTGGACCGGAAATTGCCGTATTACAAGTACTTGCCGGAAGCCGTGCTCGAAAACGACCGCGCCAGGCTCTACTGGGACCGGGCCATCATCACAGACAGGACTATTCTTGCGAATAAGCCTGATATTGTGCTGATGGACCGGGCACAGTCAAGGATATTTTTGGTCGACATTACCATTCCGTATGACGAGAACCTCGTGAAAGCCGAAACAGATAAGCGAACAAAATATCTGGACCTTGCTCACGAGGTGACCGACATGTGGGGTGGTTGACCGACCGAAATTATTCCTGTAGTCGTCTCTGCGAATGGGCTAATCCCAGTCAGCCTCTCGGGTCATCTGAGCCGACTGGGACTCCGTGACGGACCGCTCCGGGCTCAAATGCAGAAGGCAGTGGTCCTCGATACCGCCCGCATCGTCCGTCGGTTTCTTTCCCTTTCCCCCTAACCCTCGGCCGTTTGGTCTCCCCTGCCGAGGGCTTCCATCTGGTTGGATCTTTATTTATTTGTGTATTTTTTGTATTTATTTTATTTTATTGATATTTATGTATATTTATCTTTTCATTTTAATTTATAATTATATATTTATAGAAACCAACCAGATGAGAAAACTATACAGATACACAGATAATAATAATAATAATAATTTATTTATTCAGGAAAAATTTTAACAATATATATTTGCATCTGCGCCAGAACTAAGCAATAAGCTTGTATCTCAGGCAACAGTGCTCTTTCTTATGGGACAATTTAATAAAAATCTTTCTGATTAAGAAACTTACGTAAACATATTATATCAAACAATAATATTATTTAAAGTATGAAAATTAAACCTACATATATAACTAAATATATTGTTGTGTGTAAATTGTTCCTCTCGTATGTGGGTGCGTGCTAGTGTATGTGTGTGTGTGTGTGTGTGTGTGTGTGTGTGTGTGTGTGTGTGTGTGTGTGTGTGTGTGTGTGTGTGCGTGTGTTTTAGTGTATATGCGAGGGAGAGGGTGAGTAGTATACATTAAAGTAATAATTATAATAAGAAAATATAATTTAATGGTATATTAATTATACGTTATAGAAGTAAATCAGTTATTTAGGGATTTCAATAATACTTCTGTTTCATCATAATCTAGTTTTTGAAGCCATTTGAGTAGGGTTTTTTTACATTGATTCTTATTTAAAATGTATAAATTTAGTTGCTTATTTATTTTATTGTACAAGAATGGACCAAGAAAACAAAAATATTTTTATTAATTGAGATGAGGTAAAATTTAATAACCCATATTGCTTTAAAATCGTCAGATAAATGTATAATTGTCGGACTGTTAATACTTGGCAGTGTTCATATAGTTCATATGTTGGATAGAGAATGGGTAGAAAAGTACAAACCTTTAAAACAGCTCTCTGAGCTCTTTCCATCCATTCCATCCAGGGCTCCACCCCATATTGTTATACCGTAAGTTGTAATGGATTGACACAATGCAGTGTATATTTGTTTCACTAGTTCAGGTTTAGCTACATGCCTCAAAATTTTAAAGACATAAATAAGTTTTCAAACTGGGGTCGTTAAAACTTCTAAATGATCTTTAAAATTCAGTTGATTATCAATACGAATACCTAAATACTTAACAAAGTAGGTTTTGGAAAAAGATTTGCAGGTTAATCCTAAAGGTTTTATTAAATTTAAATAAATATGAGCTGTTAACTTATAGTTGATAGTTGATTGAGGATCATTTGTCATGAAAAAGGTAATATATTTAGTTTTTTCAATATTAAGAGATAGGTGGTTACTACGTAACCATACTGAGACAACATCAATTCCAGTTTGAGCGTTATCAAAAGCCTCCTTCCATGTACTTGCTGAGAATAGGAGTACTGTGTCATCAGCATATGATATGATTTTGCCATGGAAGGATTTAAGTTTTATGAGGTCATTTATGTAGACGAGAAATAGAATTGGGCCCAGAATACTCCCCTGAGGAACTCCGAAGCTAACAGGGACATCAGAACAACATTGGTTATTTATTGTAAAACACTGTAGTCTTCCAGTTAGATAGCTTTCAAATAATTTTAGTTGTGTACCCCATATATCAATTTTTTCAAGTTTCCTTAGCAGAACGGGGATAGAGACCGTGTCGAATGCCTTGGCAAGGTCCAGAAAAATCCCTACCGTTTTATTGCCTTTTTTGATGATATTATCGGTTAATTCGTGTACTGCATCATTGGTAGATTTACCGGATCTAAACCCGAATTGACAGTTTGATAGAATATTAAAGTTCTCTAGGTATTTTACAAGTCTGATATTAATAAGATTTTCCAATACTTTTGAAATAGAAGGAAGTATAGTATTTCTATAATTATTCACACGGTCTCTATCTCCAGATTTATATATGGGGTGAATTGTGGATTTTTTTAAATAATTAGGGAATATTCCGTTCGCGAAACATAAATTAAAGATAAAAGTTAATGGTGGGATTAGGATATGTCGAAAAGTTTTTAGAAAGTTATTAGAGATTTTGTCCCAACTAACTGTACATTTTGATTTTAAATTTATTATAATGCGTTCTACTTCGTCCACATCAGTAGATTATAATACAAACGATTCTCTTGTTGTATCAAGATTAATTTGAGATAATTCTTGTTTTTCTACAATACTTTTTTCTCCGATGTTTTTCCCAACAGTTGCAAAGAAATTATTAATACTATTTAAGGAGTCTTTAATACAGTCAGTTTTCAGTAATTCCTGAGACGATGATTTCTGTTTAGATGTGTGTGTAATAGTTTTAATGGCTTCCCACACTTTTTTACTGTCTTTACCCGCTAATTCTAATTGTGTTTTCTCATACTCTCTTTTAATCTTTTTAATAAACTATTGCAATAATTTCTGTATCGTGTATATGTGAGTTTAAGTACTATATTTTCTGATGCACGTTTTACTTTCAGATGCATTTGATCCCTATTACGCATACATCTTATTGGGCCGGGGGTTATCCATGGCTTAATGTTTTTTAATCGTCTAGATGTATATATTGCTTGTATTTTGTTCTATTGCAGTTTTTAAAGATGTAACTAAAAATTCTGTACAAAAGTTAGCGTTATTTGATTTATATATTGTTTCAAAGTTTCTATATTACCTATGTCCGCAAGTAAACCTTCATTATTTAATTTAGTTCTATGTTTTAAAGAGGACTTTTTAATTTCATTCTGATTTAAGCACAGGAGTACTGTTTGATGGTCAGTTAATGTAGAAGTAATCACCAATGTAAGAGCTGGCTTTTTTGTTTTGAGCAAGACGTGGTCGAGACACGTTTTATTTTCCCTTTTTGGACAAGTGTGGGCAGGTATTTAACCATGGCTAGCACAAAGATTAATATAATCGTGAGCTCTTTTATCTCCAT
This sequence comes from Parnassius apollo, assembly GCA_907164705.1. Lineage (NCBI taxonomy): Eukaryota > Metazoa > Arthropoda > Insecta > Lepidoptera > Papilionidae > Parnassius > Parnassius apollo. The sequence goes on from CAJQZP010001531.1 coordinate 1,596,242, forward strand.
TTTCTGGTCAAATGTCTATGTTTAGGTCACCTATAATTGATATGTTTTTAAAAGTTGATAAATTTGACAAAATAACGTTAAGATAGAGATTAAAAAAGTCCAATTTGCAGTATGAAGGCGAACGATATATAGCTATAATTGCAGTTTCGAGACCGAGTTTCATAACAAGACAGTTTCCTTCTAGAAATGTCGGTTCTTCAAAAGTAATGTTGATATCAGATTTTGCATATACCACGATTCCGTTATTCTGCAATGCATGTTTTGTTGTTTTATGACTACTATATCCATTTAAATTAGGCAATAAAGGATCAGAACCAAGCCAGTTTTCGGTCAGAATAATAATGTCACAGTCAACCTCAAGCCTTTTCAATAATACTGTGAAACCGTCAAAATTCTTATAGATACTGTGAATATTTTGATTAATAATAATAATACTATTGGGTTGGCCATGTAGCAATAGTTTAGTTTGCTCAGCTTCACATATGGCAGATTCAGATACAGAAATTTGATCTAGTTCATCTCCTATATCCTATATCTTCATCCATTTTTATAAATTATATGGCATTTAGGTTCTAGTTTTTTTTTCATTTATTTATCATATGAACAAGCATTACACATATTTGTAGTGATAGCATTTAAAAAAAACACTAAGGTTTATACTTAAGCTATCGAGAGATTACAATTTTATAAAATAATATAGCGTTATGTTGTATTGCAGATACTATAAAAAGGAAAAACAAACAAAAAACATGAAATGAATATGCAAACAATCAAAAAAATGACAAAATACGTTATAATAATTTAAGAAAGTGACCCTTTAGTTTACACCTAATGTTATTTTTAGTGATATTGTCCACTAATTCTGGTGGTAAGTTATTGATAAGCCGAGGTATTAAGTAGCTACATGTTCTCTTACCGTACGCATTGCTAGCACGCGGCTCGTTGAGACGGTTTTTAGAAATTTCTCGGGTGTTTACAGAATGCTCAATCGGGATTTTTAGCGATTCATTAAAAAATTGTTCTTTTAATAAAATATTTTGTACTTGTATATGTATTGGTAAAATTTTACAATGTTTAAAGAGACCATTAACGTCATCCCTGAATTTATTTTTTATTTTATTTGGAACTATAGTATTGAGTATTCTTACTTGTAAACTATGGATCTGGTCAAGATATGTTTTGTAAGTTTTGTAAACGAGGCATTCCATCTCATCATTTTAATTCTTAATTGAAGATAAATGTAGATGTCTGTGGGCCACAACATCCGCGTACCATAAGGTGGACTGTGTGCTCGTTTGTCACCCATATTTTATAAAAAAAAACAGCAATGATCGCACTGCTACTTTGCGACAGTATTTGGTAAGAGGATGGTACCCATCCAGACGGACAGACGCAGGCACCACCTATAACTTAGTTCGCAAAAATTAACAGTTATAATTTTTATTGTATTTCCGACACGGCAGCCTAGCCCACCTGAGCTTGGCGCGTGAACCGTTACCGTTACTGTTACAGCATATTAAAGTCAACTGCTGAACATAGGCTTCCCCCATAGGGGAGACATTAACTATAGTTGCCTCGCTTGGCAAGCGGGTCACAACCACAGTTTTAAGTCTTTATTAGGAAGACGCTGCTGCTATTTCCTGGTGTGTTTCCTGTCGCCTCTTACGACACCCACGTGACGATATTGGGTACTGGATATTCTTACACCACCACTAAACTGTTATAACACGTAAATGTTACATCAGAAATGCTTTGTGACTGAATGCTGGTATAAAGATATGCTGCCCCGCTTATCCACTGGGACTGATATGTAATCGATAGTGGTACCATTGTTATTACGGTTGATCATACTAGTACATTCAAAATCAGGAAAATGAGGATTTGGGACCGTATTTTCATGAACTAAACGTCAGCAGAAGTAATATGGCGTATTTTTTTTAATTATCAGTTATTTATCGCAGTAATGAAGACAAACGAGCACACAACCTGATGGTAAGTGGTTGTTGCCTATGGGCCATTTGGACTATAACACCAACTATATTACGTGAGGGATTACCGTATTAACGGTCATCCGGTTAATATGGTTACTTTCTTATAACTTAAGAACTACAGGCTTGTTTGCATAGATGGCTTTGTGATACGATGACTCTTCATCAGTCAATCAAATACGGAAAGGTCAAAAGGGCGATGCTTTATCGACGCCATTTTGACAGTTGCCATTGCAGTAAACATTTAAGTTGATTTTAGTGTGGTGTAGTGTAGTTAGTTATTTTAAGTAGATTATTTTAATTATTCCTAATTATTGCCAAGGCTTGTTTTCTATTTTTTGTTAATATATTAGTTATAGTATACGACTTTGTCTTTTTGCTTCTGTTCTCCTCCTAGTTTTGGTTTTATAGGGTGACAAAGCTTAAGGTGCCATATTACCCTCACGTACCTTATAGTTACTAGATATTATGCTTATTCCGCCCGCCAAATAGCAGTGTCTACACCACTGTGTTCAAGTCTGAAGGGTATATAAAGCCAGCATTGTTAAAGGCACGATCGTGATGACACTCATCAGTGTTCTTCTCTATTTAAAGTTGTGTGCAAGTGTCCATGCGCTGCAGTAGCCTTTTAGCATCATGTGGACTGTAAGGTCTTTTGTCACTATATGTATGTAATCTGCCCCTTGATACAAGAGAAAACCCTAGTGTTGACGTTTAAAAAAATGAGTGAGTGCACCGACTCGAGAATCGAACCCGGGACCCAGTAATTAGCAACCGTGTTAACGACCACTAGACTAACAAGGCAGTCAATACAACATCTATGACATTAAAATTAATAACAGAATCTTTTGAAACGCATCTCACGCAGGTATTTCATAACTCTCTAAAGAGTAAATCTATGTACCTGTTAAAGTTTTTCCACTATGATATTACTTTGTGCTTACGTTATCCGACTAACTTTCACCGATACAACGCCGAGACACTTTTTGTTTCACCCTTGTGAGCAGGTGTCCTTTATTGGATTTACAAACTTCACACACAAACGGACAAAAAATAGCTCGGCTAACCGAGGGAGACTTAGAGTAACATATTTTATATGACATTTTACGTGGTAGAGCCATGTTGCATGTATATTATGTTTGTAGCACGTATGGGTTGGCTCAACCGGGGAAGGCTCTCACGGAATACTAGCGTAAAATATATAATATAGTAAATGTAGAGAACCGGAGACCCTTTTTACTGGATACGAGGCATTTTTTCCTAGTCGTCAGGGATAACAACGCATCAATATTTTGATGTTTAATCGAAGATAAATGTAGGTATCTATGGGCCACATTATCCACAATTAACTCTCTATCAGGTGGGCTGTGCGCTCGCTTGTCACCCTTATTCTATAAAAATAGCATAGAATTCGGAGCGGTATTTAAGAAAAGAGGTGTCTGGGATTGTATTCTCGAGTCCGACTTGGCAAGCAAAGTGATTACGCCAAATAAATCCCAAAATATTCTACATCATAATCATCATTAATATATATTATCAGAAATCTGGGCAAGGCAAGATCCAAGGAAAACGAAGTGTGGGTCGAAGAAGAACATCTTGGCTGAAAAACCTACGCCAATGGTTTGGAAAGAGCACCCGTTCCTTATTCAGAGCCGCGGCATCAAAGATCCAAGTTGCCTTAATGATCGCCGACCTTCGATAGAAGATGGCACTTTAAGAAGAAGAAGATCTACTGCTAAATATAGACCTCCCCCATAATTTGGCTCATAGGGGGATATTCCCATTCGCCATAGTTACCACTCTAGAAATATGGGTTGGCAACCAAAGTTTTTTACCGAAATGTTTTCTTAATGTTGATGTTGCTGCACACGCTTATAATGCAATCCTACTTTGTGAAAAATTTCACGTACCTAGGAGGGTAGTTAGCTAGTTATGAGTATGCATTATTTTGGTCATCAAGTGCTAGGTAGTAGGGCAACTATACTATAGCTGATAAAAATGTTTTGTTGCCTAGGAATCAGTAGATGTGTAAGGTTGCAGGTGTCCGTTAACTACATTAGCCTATTTAGTGGCTTGTTAGACACGATCCAACAAACCACTTGGTATCAAATATACAGATAGATAGTTAATTTAGTTTTTTTATCGGATAATGGTGACAAACTTGCACACAGTCCATCTGATCTTATTTGGATACTGTGGCCTGTAGACATCTAAATCCGTTATTAATTATGGTTGTAGCATGAATGGGTCGGCTCAACCAGGGAAGGACCACGCTCTCATAGAATACCAGCGTAAAATAGCAGCTTAATGCTGCTGTGTTTCGTATGGTGAGTGTAGAGAACTGGAGACCCTTTTTACTGGAAACGAGGCATTCCATCTTAGTCCTCACGGGTGACAATCCGTCCGCATTTTGAGTCGTAATTGAGGATAGATGTAGATATTCATGGGCCACAGCAACCACTTTCAGGTAGACTGTGTGCTCGTTTGTCACCTTATCCATTAAAAAAAACATTGTCACACTGGAGAATGGAATGCCTCGATTACAGTAAAAGGTTCTCCTGTTTTCTATACTCACCGTACGAAACACAACAGCTCTTCTATTTTACGCTGATATTTTGAAAGAGCGAGGTCCTTCCCCGATTGAGCCAACCCGCGCTCCAACTATAATATAGCTGCAGCGTGGCTCTGCCACGTAACAAGTTTAATAGTTTGTCAGTTTAATTTAAACCTATACACAAAAATGATATTTCTTTGGTCGTTTTGTATACTTTCTTACACCATTTAGCTGATTACGATAAAACTTACCACATCACGAATTTCTCTGACAACAATATTTTTTATGAAAGAGGAGGAAAACAAAAATAAGAGTACGGCTAACCTGATAGTAAGTGATCTCAGTCGCCTATGAAAAACTGCAAAACTTGAGAAATAGCTGGTGCAGGTACGTCACCGGCTTTTTAGAAAAGAGTACGCTCTTTTCTTAAAAGTTTCCTAAAACTGCTAACGACGGTATATTCCACAATGTGACCTTGAGTTGCAGAAAATACCGCGTAAAACGCACGGTTGTGGACCGAGACGATGCAGATGGAATATCAAATTTGTTTATTTGTCCCATTTTCTAGGCGTTCCTATTTCATTCATCCAACACTTAAGAATCTTTGGTGAGCTGTTATGCGTATTTTGTCCAAAAAAAGATATTGCAGCATATGCCTGGCACAGTTTTTTATAAAAATCTTCCAGCGAACCTATCGTAAAAATGTATGACACCGGTATGTTTTCCAAAAAACACATAAATTGAAACAAGTTTCGATAACCCATAATGATATTATATAAAAAGCGACCAATCTACGGCAACTTCTCGCATCACTTGCTCGCAGACAATGGCCCGACGTGTTTTTTTCTCATAAATTCATAAGTTTTACGAGTCGCGATGTCGGCGGCGACCCTCGATCATTTGTGACTTAGAGCCGCTTACGGCATGTTTATTGGGGAGGGGACAGGTGGGGAGGCAGGACAAGACGGATTTATTAGAGGACTTTCGTATATTACACTTAAAAAGGCTTTATACCTCTTGAATCCACCCTTATATTAAATCATAAAATAGCAATTCACGAGGAATAAAAAACTAAATAAATGAACCATGGTAGGAGTAGCTTCAAGAGTAAAACGGTAGCAATAAAATTTTACAGTATATGAATAAATCAATAACAATCGCCACTGACAACATTGAAATTGTTAACTGCAATAGGTGCAGGAAAACATCGCGAGGAAACGTGGTAGAGCCATGCTGAATCTATAATATGGTTGTAGTACAAAATGCTCGGCCCGATTGGGGAAGGACCAAGCTGTAGATAATATCTGAAGCCCCATCACTCCCTCCTTATTTAAAGTTCTTCATCATTTTAAAACTTCTAGTAAGGTATTTATTGATAAGGCTTCGGCCGCAAACACAGAAATGCACAATTTTTGAATAGGTGGACTCTTCCAATTTCCCCACTGATGAAACGTCAATTAATAAGCTAAAGTCAATTATTTGGTTTTCTGTCAAGAAATTCTCAATAGCAGATCAGAATCAGGAATTTTGCAGTGTTTTTCCACAGTATTCGAAAAGTACGTAAAGCCGTTGTTCATGCGGCTGATCTCTCTCCGGCTGTGTCTGATTGCCATTATCTATGTAAGGCTGTGTCAGATCGCCATCCCATGGAACTATGAAAGTGAGGGAATATATAGTGTACCCTATGCTTGAGCACACGCTCTTATGCTACATTCCCGTCTGGCACATATGGCTAGCCTTAGTTATGACTGGCCACCGTGACCGAAATTCAGTTTGGAGGACATTATCAAAATAAACGTTTAAGAGTTTTAATAGTACTTGACACCAGAAAGCGCTTTAAAACGCTACATACAGCCTTATATAAAAACACATAGCTGCTTGTTGAAAAGAAAAAGTGCCACTGCAACGTATTTAATAAGTGTCAAAATACAGCAGTTAATTCTTTCCTGAGGCATAGTGACTAACAAGCCCCCCTCTCAAAGGTTCATTAAAGTACGCGTTCCAGTATATGCTTTACTACGAAATCGATTACCATCTTGCTTCTTACGGGTTTACATATTGTAACTGCTTCTTTCTTTTAAAGTTACAGCTGCATTGAAAGTAAAAGTTTACAAAAATAATTACAGTATTAAGTGCTGATTTCCCAGTGCTAAGTGGTGAAGGACAACATCGTAAGGAAACTCACATGTCTGCGAAATATGTTATGTGAAGTTTACCGTTTGAACACGCATTGTAGCAACGCAGTGGTTATTTTCTTTTCCTAAAAATTGCCTCAAGCAAGAGAGAAGGCCTGTGCCCAGGAGTGGGACGTAAATATGCTGTCACTTTTATTGAATAGTAATTATACTTACTGGATACAACCATTACCATTGCCATGACCATAACAGCCTATACAAGTCTACTGCTGAACATAAGCCTCCCCCATAGATTGCCTCATGTGGGGTATTTTTCCATAGTTTCCACGCTTGGCGTGCAGGTTGGCAACCGCAGTTTTTTTATTATATTGTGTTGTTATCAGGAAGATGCTGCTGCCCATGTCCTGTTTCAGTTACCCCTCTGTCACCTCTCACGACACCCTCGGGACGATATGGGGTAGTGGATATTCGACATAATATATTTATGTTTTACACGACTTGTATTATTGAATTATAAATTGTAGTTGCGTTCAGTTCATGAGAACGATGCTTTAAGTATATTCGTATACCTACCCTAATAACAGCTTATTTGTTATTTTTATTAACATATATATATATAGTTTGACTACCGTAGAATTTTTATTATTTTTAATATTTTATCAGGAAGTTGCTGCTGCTTACCTCCTATTTCAGTTTCCTTGCCTCTTACGACGTCCATGGTTGCGGATGGATGAGATGATATCATAGACGGCGATCTTTCAGAACGTCATAGCAAGTTCAGGACATTAAACTGCTCAAACCCTACATGAAGTACCACAGGCGTAGAAAATATACAGTGCCTCGTTAGTCCAGTGGTCATAAACGCAGATGCTGAACATGAGGTCCCGGGTTCAAATCCAAGGTCGGGCTAAAATCAGTTATTGGGTTTTTTTATAAAGAAATTCTCAGTAACAGCCCCGAGTCAGGATGTTGGCGGTTTTACCCGCGTGTCTCGGAAAGTACGTAAAGCAGTTAATCCCGTGCCTGATTTCTTTCCTTCGTCCCATCGTTTCCATCGTTACCGTTCTATCGAATTATGAGAGTGAGGGAATAGAGAGTGCACGAGTGCTTGCACATACACTCAAGCACTACAGTTCTGTCCAGCGCAAATGGTTTGTCTACTTTCAGGCTGACTGCCGTAACCTAAATTCGGTCTTCTGGACGTTATTATTAAAACATGAAACAAAAGTTAAAATTAAATACGATTATAATAAATATGTAAAATCAGTTTTCATTCTTAAATTAAAAATATATATATCACAGACATTTTTAGCAGTTTATATCATATCGCATTTGCTGTAAAACAGTCTTAAAACAATACTCACCGCTCACAGTGCAATAAATAAGCGCAGGGACAACACCTTGTTAACTGGAAATAATTAACGGGGAAAAATAAAGCTGGCAGTGAGCTCTCAGCTTTACTGTCCCCTGATGACCGTAACTTATAAATTATGCTATGCATAAAATAGATTATTCCGTAACATAATAATTAATAGACAATGTAAAAGTAATCGATATTTAATAGAATCAAGCGTTACGTCGCGGAAATCTATTCTAATAAAGATCACGACAAGAAACGTCACGTTTTCTCGTAACGTTTCACCGCCAGAGCTGCATGAGTATACTATTATTTAACCTATTTATGTAGAATATAAAATATAAGAAGAATATATTTCGTAAAGAAGTTTCATTTCATTCGTGTGTACACGAATATACGCACAATTTTTTTTATAAACCAATATTAAAAGTAAAAATTACGTTGTATAATAATTACTTCTAATCTTCGTTGAGTAAAAAAACATTATATTCTATTCATATCTATTCGTATTGCTATAGGTAAATAATAATTACACAAAAAAATACGTGGCAATTTTCAGTAAGAGCAACGTTTAAAGACTCACCTCTAGCAACCTATCCTAACTTTTTCACTTAATTATACGTTCACCTCCCAACGGATCCTGCAACCCTTCGTTCTTCCTAACTTTTCCAATCTACGCCACCTTTTGATAGCTCACCACTTCCACTTTGTTCCTTTTATTGCGATCGCTCACGCCTGATGAATCGTTATTAGTATAGTTGACGGCGTTAGAAGTTTATAGCTATTAGCTAGTTATCTCTAAGAAAATACGTGATAAAGGCTTTATATAACAAGAAAGTTTTTTAAATTAATGTTCTAATTTTCGAAGAGAGCTTTGGGCGCGATGAGCGCAAAAGATGTAGTTTGTGACCAATCGTCAGATCACATATAAGATGTTTGTTGTTATGTTTTCCAGAAGAGGTGTGCGTACCCCTGATATTAATTAATATCTACGGTACTAAGAAATTCAACAAACTGTCTAATAACATCAACTAAATGGCGAATTTTATTACACAAAAATAAAGCTTATTTCCACTTAATCAAGTTATTTCATAAACTCACTAGTAACTTTAGTTTTTTGCTTTTTGCTGCTCGCTAAAGGTTAGAACACATTCACAACAAGGGACAAACAAACGCGTCGGGATAAAATTATTCGTCGCGCCGCACTCCCTCAGGTGATATTAGAGATTTACTGTCCACTCGCTTTGTTTGCCCAGCGAAAATTAAGAATTAAGTGATGCGAGAAATTTTTTAAAGTTACAGACTTTCATTGCAAAAAATAGAACATGACAATTTTTCATATTGACTATATCTTACTTAGGAAATTTAGGGACCCTTCAAGTAGCATAAATAAAAATCCGTAGTTGTATTAACGATCCACTTAGCACTAACTTATTGTTAATTTTAGACTACTTCGAAAAATTAGGAGGCTTCAGCGAGAAACAAACTGGTCCCACGTACACAACGCATGCGATGCAACGCTCCGTGGTGTACATACTTGTTTCACGTATGCAACGTAAGTGTGGCGTCCGACACTTCAGTCACTTCTTAGAGGACGCACGGGTACAATTGTTTTCTGATTCTGAGTGTAAATTTGATACGGATACAGTTTATCTGATATTCATAAATGAATATATCCACGCCACAAAGAAAAATATTTTTCTCTTACGAACCCCATGTTTTCGCATCTTAACTTTTTAGATAACCATAACGTTTAAAAGTATTACTACCAAATATTCTTATGTCGGATTGACAAAAGAATAAAGGCACAACAACAAAATACATTTTCTATTTCTGCAAAATATAAAATCATGTCTCATATTTAACCGTATCTGGGATCGCTGGGATAAAAATACAAAAAAAAACTAATATTTACTTTTTACGCTAGTCAACACATTTAATATTATAAAAAACATTACAAACATTCGTATCGCCTTCCTAAATCGATGACAACAAAACGCACCGCGCACGCGTTTTCTATATTGCAAAGTACTATTAGTTTATGACGCGTAAATTCTAGAAACACACTAGTCGTACGCATGGGATTGAGTACGAATATGCCCTCCACCTTCCCACACCGATCAGGATACGATAAGTGTGTTTCTAATGCATAGTTTTTCATACAAAATCAAGCGTTCAGATATCATAATGCGTTGCATACGTTGCGTACATGGGACCAGTCTGTCTTTGCCGTAACAAATCGACTGTGTGTGTGTATGTGTGTGTGTGTGTGTGTGTGTGTGTGTGTGTGTGTAATATACACACACCGTCGATTTACCTATAAAAACCTATACCTATAAAAATCGACTGTGTGTGTGTATAATATACACACACACAGTCGATTTTTTATAGGTTGCGGGATATCTTCATCAGTTATGAAACGATTTTGATTAATCTTGTTTTTGTTCATCACGCTATAACGTAGGAGTGGTCCTATATAAATTTATGAAAATAAATCAACCCTAAAGGGTGGTAAAATTAAATAGTTACATTAAAAAACGAAAATTTTAATGTAACTATTTAGGTGACGGAATTTTTTTTTTTTTTTGTATAAAAAGTAAGAGCCGACTTTAAACAATTAAAGAATTGAAAATTCTGAACTCGTGACTTCTATACAATATATTTTGTAACCTTCTCCTGAATGTCGAGTTATTTATTTTATACATAGATTAAATACGATATAAACATATTAAAATTTTCACTTTTATGAATAAAAATGTTCAATTGTTTCATTCTTTAAAACAATAATAGAAATATGGAAAAATAATGAAAAAAACCTTCATATATATTATATTGTTATTACTCAAAACTCAAACCATCACCGCATTAAGATCAAGTAGTATATAGCAGATAAGTAATATATATATATATATATATATATATATATATATATATTAGAGCCGTGTTGACTCTGATGGTTAACGCTCGCTGTAAATATCACAGTACGCGAGTAACCAGGGTTTGTTCCCCGCCGGCACCAATGAAATTGTTAATTCCAATTTTAAGTGCTGATTTACCACGTGCTCGGCGGTGAAGGAAAATATCGTTAGGAAACCCGCATGTCTGGGAAATAATAAAAAAATATTTCGAAGACATGTGACGTTCGTCAACACGCATTAGGGCAGCGCAACGGACATTTCCTTGCCCTAAAACCCTCTCAGAAATGAGGGGAGGCCTGTGCCCAGCTGTGGGACATGTATATGCTGTAACTAACTAACTAACTATTATATCATATATATATATATATATATATATATATATGCTACTATATATGTATATATATAGTATCATATATATACTATAACTATTCTTAGCCACGCAAAAAGTAGAATGCGTTTCTTATGAAATCTTAATTTTTATCCTGTTCTATTGATTATTGCCACATGCACATCGGAAATATTATCATTCAAAGTAAAGAATTTATAACACAGTTATTGTAAAAATGTGAAAATAAAAGTAGACTACAAGTTATTTGAGTCTTTAAAAACTACCCTACCACCTCTTCACTATAAAATTTATAATTATCGAACGTTGTAAACATACTTATTTTTCCTCACAAAACCGTAAGTGATAACAGAGTAAGCGAATCTGTCACTCGTTCAATTATTTATTAACTAAAAGAAAGTTCTTTTAGTTTTAAACAGCGAACTATATAGTACTCAAATATTGTAAATAAGTCTTCTTTTGTTAACGAACTAAGTCTAATTTAAGTCGGTCAACTTGAGGTCGGCCGTTACGTCGTAGCTTCGTAGCGCAGTACTACGAAGCCCTCACGTAAGGGCTGTTTACAAAAACAAGATGACTGGCTTAACGCGCCTTCCCGTGTCTTTATTGGCCCTCGTAGACTTGTTGTCAGGGTCGGATAGGTTTATGCAAAACCTACCCAATGATAAATACTGATTTTCAATTATTTATATTATTCTAATCTTTTTAAATGTTTAAGCAGAAAGTAGTATTTCATGGCAGAACTGCTATTTTATAGAAATACTGCAGCTTGTAGTCACCCTCATCTTGTTCTCGATAAAGATTGAAACTGTACATACGTCGTTACTTCTGAGGAATAAGATGAAATTCCTAGCTACCAGTAACACAACAACGTAAAAATTATTTGACTTCTAGTTAACTTATTTTGTAACAACACATATTGTTTACATCATTTAATCTTTAAACTATGACTGTGGAACAGAACTACCGTTCATAAGATATCACATTCAGTAATCAATAAATCATTTTTCCGGCTTTTACGCTTTGATGTTGCTCTCCAAAGGCAAATGAGTGTTAAAAATTATCAATATGTAACATACACCCTCAAAGTGTCTGAAATAATGTTTAATTAATATCAGATAAATAAATATTGTGTGCGTACAGGTGTACTAGAAAAATAAGGGTACTAACTGTTATAGCACACATTCGAGGAGGGAGCAAAATCAAACCGTAAATCTCTAATATGAGTACATACTTCCTATCTTGTGTCCATCCTTACAGTTACACAACAGAGTAAGCCCAAGTTCGACAGAGATTAATCCACGAATCCAACTTGGTTCAGAAGTATTCGTGGTATTGTGACCCATCTTCTCGTTACGCCTTCCTTAAAAGTTGAAAACAAAAGTGTACAACAATTGTGTACTACCAGTGATGACATAACACTTAAAACTTGGTTCTTTACTGCTGGCCGTAGAAGAAAGCTTAAGGTCGCTCGGAGCTTTAATTAAAATTGTAATGATAATATCCGCAGCAGAACCAGAACAACCGACATAGCTCAACAGATCGGTAGTTGCAACGGGCTGGTCATGTAGCTCGAAGAATCAGATGGCGAGAACCGATGTGGAAGAATGGATCTCGTATACCATCAAAGAGTATTAGATTAAGCTTGTACTGCAAAGCGAAGTGTCTGGTGGCCTGCACTAGATAGAATGAAGTCTTGATAAAATATTCAGAAATTCAATAGCTAGGGGTGGCTCATGAGGATGTTTTATAGGATAGAATAAAATAATATTTTATTAAATATAGATCAAAAGTTAATTTTATTAAAAGCATTTTTGACTTTTATCACAGATTCGAAAAAAATCTTTGTCCTGGGATGAACCAGCAAGAAACTAGAAGAATTATATGTCAAAAAATATCATACACAAAAAACAAAGATCGTACAAACTACTTACAAAACTTTCGAAACGTCCACTTCTTCCCTAAGTGTTATTATCAACCATTCATTTATATTATATTAACCCTTTTATACAGATTACATTTCATAAAATATTTAATATTGGTAATAGAGAAGCGTTGTATATTTTCTGGGACTTTGCTGCAATAACGTATACATTGCCCCATGAAAAAATTATTGACGTTGTGGAAAGAAGCTATTGTGTGACGTACCTTCACACTGCAGGAGACTTGTGAAGGTGTAACCATTACAATTAAGATGTTAATTTATTTATTTTATTTCTAAGATATAACAACGACATACATATTTACAAAATTTAGGGAGATATTTGATTCTAAAATTTCTTATATGATGCATAAAAATCAAAAGTAAATCCAACATTCGTTTACAATGCTTAAAGTGTAACACAATCACTTATCATATCTTCGTGTTTGACAATAAATGTCAAAATTTTCAACGCGCGGGAGCATAATGTGCACCTAGTTAACATTTATTACATTCAAAGAAATTATACAGTGGCCAATTGATAGTGTAGGCAGCTCAAATCGTATCCACACCCAACTTTATACTGTTGTAAATAAATTGCTTTTAAATCTGTTACATCGTGAATAACATCATCCCGCATAAAATAACCTAGAGCGCGAGGTAATGGGCCGGCACCGCTTAACAGTTACACTCAGGTACTGAACGCGCGATAAACAACTTTGTATTGCTTCAAAGTAATATACTGACGAAAATTTCCTGGGCGCGCTGCCATCACTATAGGATATTTGATTGTTACTTGTGAAATGTAGAACCACAGAAATAAATATGTATTTAGAGTTTTTAGTATTAATCAAAGAAAAGTAAAACAAAACATAATATATTAAAAATTTACCAAAAAAATATGTTTTATTTGATGTTGTTAATTAAACAAACATATAGTGAAGTCATTACATAAAAATAAATATCCTAAAGTTGACAAACTAGTCAAAATAATAACGATGAACAAGAAAATCTACTTATCAACGCATCTGCATTTTGATTCTTAATCGAGGTTAGATGTAGATGTCTATAGACCAAAGCATCTATTACTATCATATATATCGTGGCCTGCGTGCCCGTTTGTCACCTTCGTTGTTTCAAAAACTACACCAGTTAATATGCCGTTACGTTTAAATTTAAAAAAAATACAGCATTCAATACAAGAAATACCATAAAATGTTAACCCCGCTAGGCGAAAACTACATTTAAATCGAAACAGCCCCATTCGCCATTAAAGCAGGCGAAATGCGCGCTTTTTCGCCGGAATTATGTTTTTAAATTTATGACAGGCTAAAATACGAAGTTTAAAATATCTTGTGCGCTATCTACTGGCGGCTGGCCAAACTACCTGCACAATAAATAATTCAATCTCAGTGTGCGCGGCGCGACCCTGCGCTCATAAAATTATCGTAGAAATGTTTTAGTGCGCATTGCAAAAGTACTATAATCATGATAGGTATCAAAACAGATTTATTTGAAAACAATGAAATAATAATCTTCCGGTCACCCGATGCCGCTAGATGACACTGAGGTTAAAGTTTTTGTTACACTAATCATTTAATTGAAAATCTAGTTTTAAATAAAAGTTTATCAGTTTCTAGAGTACAATATTTGTACACAAAACAATAGCTGTTCTTTAATTTTTTGCACATTTTAACTATTTTATACTTTTCTACTTTTATGAATATCTGTGGTTTTATTTATTTATATTAATTAAACTAATATAAAATATAATACTACAGAAAGAAACATTAACCTCTACATTCTCCGGAAAAATTAACTTCCCTGCTATGAAATCTGTTAAATATTACACCTCATTTTAAGTAGCGCCGCCCTAGTGGCAAAAAGTCATTGAGCACACTACACAGATTTAGAATAGAATACAAGCTACAGCTTAAAGCGGTTCACAGTGTAGCATTTGACTGCCTCGTTGGTCTAGTGGTTGTAGTAGGGCGACTGCTGATCATGAGGTCCTGGGTTCGAATCCCAGGTCGGGCCAAAAAAAAATAATTATTGAGTTTTTCTGTCAAGAAATTCTCAGTAGTTCCCCGGAGTCAGGAAGTTGGCGGTGTCTCACCCCCGTGCCTCGGAAAGCACGTAAAGCCATTAATTAGTCTTGCGCCTGATCTCTCTCCGGTCGTGTCGGTTTATAAGCGTAAGGGAATAGAGAATGCACCTGTGCTTGCGCATACACTTGGGCAATATAATCCTGTCCTGCGCCGATGGCTAGCCTCCGTTGAGGTAAGCCGCCGTGGCCGAAATTCGGTCTGGAGGACATTATTATTATTGTCATTATTAGTGTAGCATAAAATTCTGAATCATATTTTCATATGTGTATACTTGCTCAGATCTAATAAGCTATTTAACACATTCTGATCTCTATCGCTTTCAACATCATCATTACAAACTATCACAAGGAGGTATGCCACCAAGCACGGTCCCCAGTAACTGTATCCATTGTCTACTGGATGTAAGTTTTTCTATGATTACGTTTTTTTTTTACTGGAAACGAGGCAATCCATCTTAATCCTCAGTGGTGAACATTTCTACACTTTGTTTTTGATCCATATTCTATAAAAATAATTCCTTTAATAAAACGCCAGTATTTTCTAAGAGGTTTTTATTGACATAAAAATCAATAAGCCAAGGTTATTTCTTACTGCTATTATTTTTGATCAGGCTAATCAGACCACTATAAAAAACCTATTGTAAAAAACTAATTATCTCACTGTCAAACTACTTCCATACTGACGTTAATTGGATTTCGATCCGTGCATAATAAGGTTCGTTGGGTTCATGCGTTTTTAAATAAACATAATTTACTTGTTAACTTCCCGTTTGGGAGTTTTATAATGGGTCTGAAATTTTAAAAGCCAATATTCCAACATATTAACGTTTTGAGTTTCAAAAATCCAATTCTACTCTTTTTTCAATGATGTCTGGGAGTATTTTTTTCCCTTAAACGGGGAAAATGCATTTAAATTATCATAGGGTCGTAGTGTAGTATAGTCCCTACAATAACATATATTGTTATTTAAAGTGTATAATAAGAGTAGTCCAGTTAAAGACATGGAAGAAACAACACGCCGCCTCTCATTGACACTTTTCCAACATTACATGAGCAGGGCGTTCCTGCTAAACGGTGCGCTGTGACAATACACGCGCACCGCCGCGCCAGGGTCTGAAATTATGAAGAATGTTGTCAAATAAATTATAATTAAATAATTATGACCTGACACAATATTATACTGAATAACGCAAGAAAACTATAATATGACAAATTCGAAGTGTAACTATAATACGAAGTGACCACAGTAATCATTTTATAGAAGCTGACTAAAAAACTAAAAAGTATGTATAATAGTATGAAGACAACTAACAAAGAATAACGTTACAGCCTATATACGTCCCACTGTTGGGCACACGCCTGCTCTTATTTCTGAGAGGGTTTTAGGGCAAGGAAGTGTCCGCCGCGCTGCCCCAATGCGTGTTAGCGAACTTCACATGTTTTCGAAATATTTTTTTATTTCTCAGACATGCAGGTTTCCTCACGATGTTTTTTTTACCGCCTAGCATGTGGTAAATCAGCACTTAAAACTGCAATTAGCAATTTTATTGGTGCCGGCATCAAACCCGAGTTGCTCGCTTACTGTGAAATTTACAGTGAGCGCTAACCATCTGAGCTACCACGGCAAATAATAAGGAAAATAAAATGTCGAATTTTTCATTGTAATGAGCAAAGGTAAAAATTCAAAAAACGGCAGATTAATTTAAAAAGGAAAAAAGCAGTTGTACTCCAGCGAGCTTTGTCCAGTAAAGTGTGAAATTTGAGCGAAAATAACAAAAAAAAAGAAAGGTAACATTGCAGCAGTGTGATTCTTAACTGTATTTAAAACTTGCTTTTAAAATTTGATAAGGTTTTTTTAAAGTATTAGTGTGACAAACGGGCACACAGTCCACCTGACGGTACGTGGATTCTTCTGTTAAGTGATCTTTGAAGAATCAAAATGCATATGCGTTGTCACCTCTGAGTACTAATATGGAATGAATCCTTTCCAGAAAAAATGGTCTTTGGTTCTCTACACTCACCATACGAAACACAACAGCATTAAGGTGCTATTTTCCGATGGTATTCTGCGAGAGCACGGTCTTTCCCCAGTCGAACCCATTTGTGCTACAATCATAATATAACTGCAGCATGGCTCTACTACTATTTCAAAACAGCCTCCGTGTGTAAGAATATCCTAAAAGTTATAGCCTAGATATGTCCCACTCCTGGGCACTGGCCTCTACTCATTTCTGAGCGGGTTTTAGGGCAAGGAATTATCCCATTTCCTCACAATGTTTTTCTTCACTGCCGAGCACGTGATAAATCAGCACTTAAAATTGCAATTAACAATAACATTAGTGACGGCGGGTGTCGAACCTGGGTTGCTCGCGTACTGTGAAATTTACAGCGAGCGCTAACCATCTGACCTACCACGGCAAATAATAAATATAATAAAATGTGGATTTTTTTAATGTAATAAGCAGAGACCATAATTCAAAAAACAGCAAAATAATTTTAAAAGGAAAGAAGCGGTTGTACTCTAATCCAGTGAAATATGAAAATTGAGCGAAAATAACAAAGAAAACATGAAGAGGTAACATAGCAACAGTGTGATTTTTAATTGAAACAGAAACAGAAACTTTTTTATTCAATATAGATTATAAATAATACTTATTGAAAGTCACTTTTTTCATTTACCACTGGTTCGAAAAAACCTCTGTCCTGGAAAGAACCAGCAAGAAACCCAGCGGGACTATTTAAAAAAAGGAGCTTACTATCATGCGTGTTACAATTAACAACACAAAACAAATTAGAAACAGCTTTGTAGCTATCACCCTTCCCAGGTGTTATTGTCATCCATAAATTCCTTTATATTATAATAAATCTTTTTATACAAACTTAGTTTAATAAAGTTTTTGAACTTTGAACTTTGTGTACGTCAAATTTTGTATGTTTTAAATTACATTTAAAGCTTGATTAATTTAAGATTTTTGATCTTGTTTTTGCTGTTATTTTTAAAAAGAAAACCTATGTAATAAATTTATATTCGGTATTTAATTATGATTGAGTTGAAATTATTTATCAGTTACTTGACGCTTCAAATAATTCATTTTGATTATTTTCATTACTGTAATTAAAAAAATCATAATGCAATATTATAAAAAAATTAAGTAACGTAACAACTTCTATGGCATGTTTGGGTCAAGACACAAGACGATTTTATATTCATTGTCCTGCAAACAAAATGAATGAAATAATATGATAAATTACATATTTACGTATTGATATGTACCATGGTTTATTATCAATTAATCTAATATTTTGTAGTTAAAATTATAAAAAAAAATTGCTATTAACTTAAGTTTTAGTTTTTTTTTCTAAAGGCAATTTATTTAATAACCTACATAAAAATTGAAATTGTTCTTTTCAATGTTTACTTATGTGTTTGTTTTGTAAATGTAATGTTGGAAAGGTGTCTGAGATGAGAGGTGTCGTATTGCTTCTTCTGTATTTAATTGGACTTCTCTTATTCTACACTTTAAATACTATCATATATCGTCGTGGGGGCTGCACTTACTACATTGTCTAGGCTTTTGGACTGGATTTTAAAGATGACCAATACAAAACCGACTATAAATCCCGCTTTTTTTCGCTTTCTCTTCTAACATCCCACGGGAAACAGCATTAATTCACAAGGGAGAGTCTCATCATTAGCTCCTTCTTAAGCTACTTTCTATTTATTCTTCTTTTTGTCTTACTTCATTACGAGTCCGTTGATTTCCAAGCTACTTTACCCAACATCATGGCTACCACCAGGTTTTTTGGATGACCCTTCTCTACTTAACGTAATCATTGCAGTCTCTCAAAGTCTATTGCTGAACATCTGCTGAAGTCTCTCTCAGAGATACCCCATAGGGATGCATATTTCCTAGTTGCTACGCCTTGCAGAGGAGTTAGCAACCGTAGTTTTAATTGAGTTGATATTAGAAATATTCTACTGCCTACCCTCCTGTTTCAATTTCCCTCTATCGCCTCTTACGTCAACCCTCGTATGGTACGGAGTAGTGGATTCTCTTACGACATTTCTACACAGCGACTCGACCGTTATATAAATGAAATATTCTTAAAATCCAGTTCATTTATATCGATTACAAATGTTCTCTATTACTTGAAGTGTTTTAAATAAAATAGAAACTTATAAATAAATTTGTTTAGACCGAAATTATCCAAGCTGTTTTCCGACGGGGGAGTTTGAAAAATTAATTACGATCCGTTCGTTTAAGACTTGCAAAAATTCTGTAAAAGGGAACTTTCCAAGTCCCTTTTATTCAGAAGTTTTAAGTGAGGGTTGGAAAAAATTCTCACGTCGTCATGCTGTAAGAAATTTTACGATCGCATAACTTAGCAACAGAACCGTTGACAATCAGTCTACTGAGTAGAGCTCGTATCTTAGCGAAGTAAATACTTATCAACTAATTATGACATATCATCAGAATTTACTAATTTTTTAATAGAATAAGGATAACAAACGATTACATAGCCTAAGTACTAAGATGAAATGCCCATTCGTGCTACAACCATATAGCTGCAGCATTTTTCTACCGCGTAAAGTTTATATAGAAGACGTTATTTTCTTCCGAAAATAACGATACAAAAGAAATCTATTGTAATCTAAAGCTACACAGAATCTCGCAAATAAATTACCTTTTTTAAACAACAGTAAAAAAAACTCCCTCTATCTAAATTGGGGACACGTGTACATTCGTACGCAAGGGCAATAAATAAACATGCGACACGCAGCGTCTAGACGCTTAATCTAGACTACCTGAGTCATTCGGACGACGATGCGTCCGGCCGCGCCCTTGTGTCTTAAAGATTACAAAGACTGAGAGCTTCGAAGACAATTCGATAAGGTACTTAAAACTTTATATATTTTTTCTAAAGAATAAGCGTGACAACCAACCACACACCAACACACAGTCCACCTGATAGTTGATGTTGATGAGTGATATTTGAAGAATCGAAATGCAGATTCATGGTAACCTCTGAGTAGTAAGATGGCATGAATCCTTTCCAGTAAAAAGGGTCTTTGGTTTTCTACACTAACTGTACGAAACACAGCAGAAATATGCTGTTATTTTTACTGTAGTATTCTGCGAGAGCACGGTACTTCCCCAGTCGCACTTATTCGTGCTACAACCATAATATAACAGCAGCATGTCTCTACTACTACTTTAAAATAGCTTCCGTGTATTGGAGGTGTAAGAATATACCCATGTATAATTATTCTAAGTATCTATTGTATAAAGACTTATGTTCGGAAGTTAGTGGTTTAAACTTTGATAGACCCTATTGAACGAATCAAAAAATTTTTAAAACTGTAAAGAGACCGTAGAAAACCTTTAAAGTACAATCTTTCTTATTGCATTATTGACTTTGAAAAAAGTCCCGCGGGGATTCTTCCTTGTTCTTCCCAGGACAAAGGTTTTTTTTCGTCGGATCAGTGGTAACCTACGTACTAGATCACACTTCAGATATGTATTTTTAATTAAAAAGGAAAAATCTTTTAATGCCATATCCAACAATTTGTAGGAAACACCAAATAGATAATGGCAGGGCGGGTCGACGCTCACCTTCGGTTCACCTCGCGGAAAACAAACATAGCTTTTGCTGCAACTTGCGAGAAACAGATAAATTCTATTTTCTACTTTCTCTAGTTATATTATTCATTGGTCTTTTTGATATAAAAACTATTTTTTGATATAAAACTATTTTTACTTTGTTTTAAGTTTTGTTTTACTATTATATATCTATTGCGCCTAATCTCTCTCCAGTGGTGTCGGTTTATCCATAGAATACTATAATACTTATAGTATTCTATGGTCCCATCGGAGTATGAGAGTAAAAGAATAAAGAATGCGCCTGTGCTTGTGCTTACACTAGGGCACTATAACCCTGTCCTGCACCGATGACTAGTCTCCGTTGAGGCTGACCGACGTGACCGAAATTCGGATATTTTTTTACTATTATATATTTAGAGAACCTTGGAGCTTTTGATTATAGAAAAAAGAAGAGAGCTTGAAATTGAAATATATTGTATACTAACCACCTGCCCAGGCTTCACATGGGTGATTTCTGGATCTTGACAAAAGCGCCATCTAACGGGTTCACTTGTGAACCAAACCCATACAGGGATCCACTCAAATACATACAATTTTACCCAACTCGTGCAAGCTATTTTTGAACATATATATATATATATATATATATATATATATATATATATATGTACCTAAGTATAGATAACTATATACTCGATTAAGAACGAATGAAAATGTAGATGTTTGACCTCTGAGAACTAAGCTTAAAGCTACAGGGGTGTTCTACTATGTACAATAATCATTCTGTATTATTTACTATATTATATTATTATTCTTATTACAGCCTTTTTTAAACGTGGTAGAGCCATGCTGCAGTTATATTAGTAGTATAGTTGTAGCACGAATGGGTCGGCTCGACCGGGGAAGGACCACGCTCTCACAGAATAGCAGCGTGAAATAGTAGCTTGATGCTGTTGTGTTTCGTATGGTGAGTGTAGAGAACCGGAGACCCTTTTTACTGGAAACGAGGCATTCCATCTTAGACCTCACGAGTGACGACACATCTGCATTTTGATTAGTATTTGAGGATAAATGTAGATATCTATGGGCCACAGCAACCACTTACCATCAGGAGGAGTGTGTGCTCGTTTGTCAACCTATCCTATCAAAAAATCAAAGTCCACTATTGACCATAAGTCTGCCCAAAGATTGGCTCAAGATGAGTATATTTGCCGCAGTTGCGATGCCCGGAAGTGACATTTTTTGCAATCACTGCCGGGCTTCTCACCTGTTAGGAAGCCGCTGCTGTCCTACCCCGGTTTGTTTCCCTCTATCACCTCTTATGGCACCCACGGGATGATATACATTAGTGATTATTCTTACTCAAACTTATTTTATGCGTTTTAAGCTACAGTTTATATTATCAGTATTAAATAAAGAGAAACAAAAATTCATTAGGAACCAAAATGAATTTACTTTTAACAAAGCGTTCATTTTCTCTTAGAACAAATAAAACCGCGGTTAAAGAAAATGACGGGAAGCACGGTCAAGCATCGAAACGGAAGTCGGAAAGGCGACAGGTGGAAGGCGGAAATGGCGGTAGCTTCCGGTTTCGCGTCTCGAGGCTCCGATGGAGTGCCATTACCGTGTAGAGTTTGCAGAGGGCGGTTTTATAAGACATGTGAAGTGTAATTATGTTCTTAGACATTGTTCCGTAATGATAAATATTTAGAAGGAAATATTACTTTTTTTTTTTAAAAGTTTCCTTGCGTACAAAAATAAAAATTTTGGTTGATACACTTTACTCTTCAGATCAGTCGTCACAACACACCTAGTAAGCTAATCATATTTTTAAAAATAAGAAAGACAAACGAGCCCACAGTCCACTTCATGGTAAGTGATTTTATACGTAGTATAGTTGTAGTTATATTAGTAAATAGTATAGTTTTAGCACGAATGGGTCGGCTCTACGGGGTAAGGACCACGCTCTCACATAATAACAGCATAAAATAGCAGCTTAATGCTGCTGTGTTTTGTATGGTGAGTGTAGGGAACCGGAGATGCTTTTTGCTGGAAACGAGGCACTATATCTTAGTCCTCACGGGTGACAACGCATCTGCATTTCGATTCGTATTTGGGGATAGATGTAGATGTCTATGGGCTACAGCAACCACTTACCGTCAGGTGGACTGTGTGCTCGTTTGTCACCCTATCCTATAAAAAAGTGAACACACATCCACATGGCTAATAATACAATCATCATCATCATCGCCTACAATTAACTTATGTATTCTGTTAGAGAGTGGTCCTTCCTCGGTTCAACCGATCCATTCGTGCCACAACCAAAATATCTCTGCAGCGTGTTTCTACCACATATGAGTATAATTATGGCAATACCTCGTATAAATATTTTTTTATCAGAATATAATTTATGTTTTGCTGGTGTTTCTTATTAGTTCCCCTACCTGCTTCCTTTATTTCTAACTTGAAAATTACCATTAACCCCATTTTTTAAAGAATATTAACAATGCTATAAACATTACTAATATTACCCTCAATCACTCGTGGTAAGCTTAAATTGCTTGTGTTATGAGTGGTTCACACCAGTAGTCGAATGGCGAATTTGAACCAGCTTTTAGAGTTCGCGTTCCGCGCCCTGCCATTAGGCTACTGTCGCTTCAATTAGTGTAATTTTGTACAAGACACAAATTTTATAAATTTTCAGGCTAAAAGTATATTGTAGCATTAGCCAGAGACGTCCTAGACGGAAGCTTAGCGGCCAAATCGTAGATATATTGAAAATTGGCCAAGTTAAGTGAACTTTTAACAGATGAGCAAGTAGGCGTAAATATATAGATGTGGATGAATCGTAAGAGATATGTCCTGATCGTGTCAAACGGAAGTACGTAGTCTCTGCCTATTCCTATGTGTGTGTGTGTGCGTGTGCGTGTGCGTGTGCGAGTGCGTGTGCGTGTGCGTGTGCGTGTGCGTGTGCGTGTGCGTTCGTAGGTGTGCGTGTGCGTGTGCGTGTGCGTGTGTGTGCGTGTGCTCCCCCGTGTGTGTGTGTGTGTGTGTGTGTGTGTGTGTGTGTGTGTGTGTGTGTGTGTGTGTGTGTGTGTGTGTGTGAGTTTATGCGTGTATGTATTTGTATAGACGAGATCAAGTTATCAAACGCTTTGACCCGCACATTGCCCTATAACATTTAACATTTACCTAACCGCTTTTCAACTTATTATTTACATATACTATAACTACTTCTACACCTTAATTTGATATTTGTTTTGTTTCTCTTTTATTTTATTTATTTTTGTTCAGATAGAAAACGTTACCTCCTTAAGGTTTTCTTTTGTATTTAGACATAGATTTTAAACAAATGGTACAAGGAAAAATTTCCAAACCTGGAACAATAATTTGTAGGTCATTCAAATACTTATTCCGTGCGGGATTGGAACCAGTCTAACACTATCGTATTATAAAGAGTTGTTTGAAAGTAAGTTTGTTTTTATAGGTTAATCTCTGGAACTAATCACACGATACTTAATTTTTTTCTTTTTGTAAAGTTACCTAAGTAAGCTGGCTGAAATATGTTTTCCAATATTCAAAATTAGTTTTCAACATTTAATCAGTATATTTGAAAACATTGGGTCGAAGAAAATTTTACCGTTTGGTCGCTTTATTAATGCGTTGTTAAATAATGAACACTTAGTTTTGCAACATAACTTAAGTTTTCTATTCGTATAAATAAAAGTAAAGTGTCTACGTGTAATATCAAAATAACTGACTTCAATGAAATAAAAAAATGACTGAGGCTATTTACATGCTATAAGTAGTTAAAGGACCATTTTTAAAATGTTTGTCAGTCTGTCTGCCAACTAATCATGTCATGCTAATCTTCGAAATGACCGAACAAGTTGTGATAAAACTTTACGAACACATAGAGAACAATGTGAGGAGGAACCTAAGCTATATCTTATCTAAAAAAACTTTTTTTATATAGAACAAGCGACAAGCACAGAGTCCACCTAATGGTAAGTGGATGCTATGGCCCATAGACATCTATATTTATCCCCGATTAAGAAGTAAAATGCAGGTGCGTTATCAGCCATGAGAACTAAGATGGAATGCCTCGTTTCCAGTAAAAAAGGGTCTCCAGATAACACTCACCATACGAAACAGAGCAGTATTAAGCTGCTGTTTTACGCTGGTAATTTGTGAGAGCGTGCTCCTTCCCCGGTCGAGCCGACTCATTCGTGCTGCAACCATAATATAGCTGCAGCGTGGCTGTACCACGTATACTTGAAGATATTTTTTAGAAAAATGAAAAATGGATATAGAATGTTAAACGAACTTGGTATATAAATTGTCTTTGACAATCTTAAATCTAAGTTTATAATTATATGAATAAATCGTATCAAAACGAACCTGAGGCGAGATGCTAGTATAAAATAAAAATTAATTAGTTATTTAGTAGTTAGTAAATAATTATACTGATTATAATAAAAAATATAATAATATTGATTGAACCTGAAAACGCGTTACATACAACAATAACTTGAAACTATATTGACAAGACTTAATCTAACTCATTATATTGACTATGTTAGTTAGTAACTTTGTTAAATTTTAAAGAAAAAGCACAGAAATATATATATATATATATATATATATATATATATATATATATGTATATATATGTGTGTGTGTGTGTATGTGTGTGTGTGTATTAGATATGTTTATAGAGATAATTTGTAAAATTTAACCCAGCATGTCAATTATGGAAAAATCTATCTAATGTAATCTAATCTAATACACGTAAGTTGCATAAGAATGTATAACATTCTTCAATTAATTTAAGAAAATGTTAAGTGGCTTGATAGTGAATTTGTAACTCGGTAACTTTATATGTATATACAAACACATCAACAGAATCTAGGAATATTTATATTTCATCATATATCTAAAAATCTATGAAGAATTTTCTGATAAAGAAAATGGAAGAATGGTAGGTAATTAAAAGGTCTTTAATAAAAAATAAAAAGCATTTTCAAAAAAAAAATGCCATGCCCTTCGCATATGAAAATCTCAATAATAATATAATAGGTGGAAAAGCCGATAATTAATAATTAAGTTGTAAGATTTCTCCAATTTTTATTAAAATTATTTTTTTTAACAAGAAATGAAGGTTTATATCATATAAAGTATCTACGGAGATTCATAAAATAAAATTTCATTCAAAAATTTTATTTTATGAATCGCCGTAGATACTTTATATGATATAAACCTTCATTTCTTGTTAAAAAAAAATAATTTTAATAAAAATTGGAGAAATCTTACAAACTCTAATTATTAATTATCGGCTTTTCCGCCTCTTATATTATTAATTACACATTGACATCGATTGTTCATACTTAAAATTAAATTGTCGGAAGCAAGTGTTTGCAAGTTGTTCCGCCGTCAAAGCGGGCAAGCGGGTTGGTAACCATAGAATGCTAGGGTACATTGGTAGCCGCAATTTTTTTATTTTTAGTCTTTATTAAGAAGTCGCTACATGTCGTGATTTATTTCACTCTGCTACCTCTTACGACACCTACTGGGTATTCTTACACCGCCACTACACGGTAAGTTTTCTAGCCTTTACTTATCTCATAAAACAGTTAACATACATATGTAATAGGGGTTTTTTATAGGATAGGGTGACAAACGAGCACACAGTCCACCTAATGGTAACATCTTTCCTCGACTACGAATCAAAATGCAGATGCGTTGTCACGCGTGAGGAATAAGATGGAATGCCTCGTTTCCAGTAAAAAGTGTCTCCGGTTCTCTACACTCACCATACGAAACACAGCAGCATTAAGCTACTATTTTACGCTGGTATTCTGTGAGAGCGTGGTCCTTTCCCGGTCGAGCCGACCCATTCGTGCTACAATTACTATATTACTAATATAACTGCAGCATGGCTCTACCACGTATAACGGGTGGCATACGCTACGGCGAAATATAGCAGGTATGAAATACTTTTGTATAAAAATGTTTAAAGAACATCTTGGAATAATGCCAAGAACTGGCGCTGGTGCTTATTTGACTCCAGTTTAAACATGCGCTTATGTCGGCATAAGAAAATCCATCATTTGATTTCCTCTCGTGGATGTTATATGACGATTGGAAAGGCTAGAAAAATCTCATAGCCGGGTCGTAAATAGCGCCATCTAGTGTAATCACTAATTGTTTTTACCGCCGTTCACAAATCTACTGTCGCACGTATGCCTCCCCAATTTCCCCTAATCTATCTATGAGCAGGTAATCCTTCGATATTACGCACTTAATAAAAAACTGTGATCTGCTATTAATCTGCAAATTGTAGCTATGAATAGGAAGCATTTTATTCCTTTCATTGTTATACGATTATCTTAATTGTAGTAGGTATATCATTTGGTTAGTTATCTTAGATTTATTGTTAGTTTTGTTAGGTTTTTTTCATGTACAACTGGTATAAATAATACAGAAAAATATAAGTTTATTAATAAACAAAGTTACCAGGCAGACAAGGCAAACTCTTCTCTCACATGTAATATTTAATTTTAATGTTTTCCATTAAAATAACACACATAAAAAAGAAACGGAATACAAAAAATTTTGATAGATAAAAATCTTCAGTATTGTACTGAACAACAACTTTTTCCTGTTTCAGAGAAGCTACTTTTTTATATAAAATAAAGGTGAGCTCACAGACCACGTTATTGTTATGTGTGTGATTCTGTGGCCAAAGACATCTACATCTATCATCAGTTAAGAATCAAATGCATATGCGTCGTTTCCAGTAAAAAGAGTATACGGTTCTCACACGAAACTAAGAAGCATTAAGCTGCAATTATAGTATCCCTCTATACCTCTCAGGCCGGTAAACGGCAGAGTCACAGAATAAATAATAGTACTACATAGCAGTGTACGTACTGCTATTTGAAGTCAGAAGTGGGTAAGAATCTGACACCTGCCGAGATGACTCGTAGGCAAAAAAGGCCTTCCACTCAGTAACGTAACTGGCTCCAAATTTATCTTCCTAAAGATGTTGTTTTTCGACTCTATCTAACAAAGCTTAAAATTTTAGTTTACCATTTTCTCAGGGAAAACGTTAAAGTTACAATTTTCCCGAAAAGGCATATTTAACATACAATAAAAACTTCAAGAAACATTCCATGCGTATAGAAATATTTGTTTTGGCAACAATCCACACGCGAAGTAGTAAACGTCAGGTACAGTGCTGTACGCAAATGGAAAAAGTATAGCGTGAATTGTTATTAAAATATAAAGTTTTATTATTATTAATCATAAATATTTATGCACTGTTATATAAAAAATATTTAAGCATAAAATATCATTATAATTCTAATACCTTTTTAATTGCTAAAAAAAGGCAATTTTGACGGCTCTGTGACGCAGTGACTTAGCAACGAGTTATGGCACTGGGAGCCGCGAGCTCGAATACCGCGCGGAGCAAGTATTTGTATGACCTACAAATGTTTATCCTTGTCAAATTTATGTATGTAAACTACCTCCACGATTCAGGAAAAAATTTTAGTTTGGAAAAGGTTTTAGGTTTTATAGATTCAGAATTCATTGCACTATCCGTATAAGACTTTTATGTTATCACTAATCTAAGTCAATATAATTGGATGGTAGATATTAGAGGTATTTTAAGTAGGTTTTAGACTCCTTTTCTGTCTACGAGTCCTTCTGAGTAGGTTCCACGCTCTTACGTTTATCTATTAAGTAGCAGAGTATAAAGAGCCAGTATAATTGAGGGCTGAGAGGCATTCCGTCTTAGTCCTCAGATGTGACAATGCATCTGTAACCTTCTTTGTCGATTGGCTGCAGGTATCCATGAGCTGCAGTAGCCACTTACCATCAAGTGGGCTGTTAGTTTATTTGTCACTTCAGCTTTATTAAAAATTCAATAAAATTGTAAACTAGTAAATAACGTCATAGTTTCTTGAAGTCGAATAAAGTTTTTAGATTTAGAGTACACTATGATATTACATTATGAATAAAAAAAATACTAGTAATGCTATTAAACATTACAAATGTTCCCTTTAACCACTCCTGTTAAGCTTATATTGCTTTTTTTATAGAATAAGGGGTGACAAACGAGCACACAGTTCACCTGATGGTGAGTGGATGCTGTGGCCCATAGACATCTACATATATCCTCGATTAATTTTATTTTATTTTATTTTATTTGGAAGACCAACAGCTATCATAATTAGGATAGATAGTATTAATAACAACAGTAAGCCAATTAAAGATCCTCACTAATAGATCCAAAGGTGAATTTACAACAGTGATAAATACGATTTAACACTCGAAAGTATCCAATACAACATATTTATACCAAATGAGAGCTAAACTTGTATTATACATATAAAAGACAATCAACTCATACTTAGGACAGTCAATAACAATACAAGCTATTTTAAGAGAAAAATAAACACAAATACAAAAGTAAATCATAGTTGGGTAGCAACGCATCAATATCTCACTTAGAGCTACCAAAAAATGCATTTTTAAGTATGCGCCTAGCTGACGCAGAACTAGTGTTAAACAAATCGAAGTTAAACTCATTGGCTAGCTTATTGAACTCGCTCGCCATATAAATGTATTTTGCCTATAATTTATAGATGAAAACAGGAGACTTAAAATTTTGTATCTAAGAGGTTTGGCAGGACAGCTAACATGTAGTTGAGATAAAAGCTCAGGACAGTCAATAGCACTACAAGCTATTTTTAACAGAAAAGTGAGGTCAGTGATCTTACGACGCATAGCAAGAGGAAGAAGGTGATGTTTTTTACAATAACTAATATAATTATCTGAGGTATAGCTATAGTCATTGGTTCTATAACAGAGGTAACGCATAAACTTACTTTGGATATTTTCAAGTCGAGTAATATATGTTGCATACCTGGGGTTCCAGATTTGAGATGCGTACTCCAAATTACTTCTTACAAGAGAACAATATAGGATCTTTAGAGTTTTAGCTTTAGTGAAGTCCCTCTACACTTACTCACGCATCAAAAATCCAAGAGCTTTCGTAGATTTGGTTATAATGCTTCCTAAGTGAACGTCAAATATCAATTTGGAATCATGAAGAACACCGAGATCTCTAACAATTGAAAATTGAAAGGTGAAAATCTTAAAAGGGATTCCTTTTAAGATTTTCACCTTTCAATTTATAGTTAAAGACAATCGGTTTATATTTGCGACTATAGGACATAAAGCTATCATAATTAGGAACATTTCGAAGGGTTCAAATCTAAGATGTTTAGGTGGCAATAACGCTCTAGATTTGATAGATCTTCTTGTAGAGTCTCAGAATCCTCAATTGATATTATTTTCAGAAATAGCTTCATATCATCGGCAAAACATAATAAGTGAGCTTTCTTCAGGTAATAGGTAATGTCATTAATAAAAATAACAAATAATAACGGACCCAGCAGTGAGCCCTGTGGCACCCCACTTGGAACAGTTACCCATCCCGATATGTAGTTGCTAACGACAACAGCTTGTGATCTATTATTTATATAAGACGTAAACCACCGAAGCAGATCGCGGTTTATACCGATCTGGGACAGTTTCAGCAATAGCAAATTATGATGTATTCTGTCAAAGCCTTTACTATAATCGGTGTAAACAACATCTACCTGGTGGCGATTGTCCATTGCCTCAGTCAAATATGCATCAAAGAGCGCAAGATTTGAAACAGTAGAGCATCCTCTTAAAAAACCATGTTGAGTCGGATTGAATGAATGCTTTAGGGCCGCGTATAATTGATTATATATAATTCCTTCGAACACTTTAGATACAATACATAACTTGAAAATCGGTCGATAATTAGTAACTTCGGTCTTGGAACCCTTTTTATGTACAGGCGTGATAAATGCACGCTTCCAGTTGGTAGGAACAATACCTGTACTAAGGGACTTTTTAAACAAAATAGTTAAGGGAACACAAATTGTATGAGCACAGTTAATAAGAAAGTGAGCTGGAATGTTATCGGGACCAGCAGATTTCGTTGGATCCAACGTTTTAAGTAGGTTTTTGACTGTATTTTCGTTTATATCAATTGAGGTGATATCTACACTCGACTGAGGCAACACTAGAGAATCATTATAATTATTTTTAGAGAGCTGAGTATTACTATCACCCGAAACCAAAAAATTTGAATGAAAAAAGTTTGAAAAAGCATTACAGATAAGTTCGCCAGAGTTAATTACAGAACCTTCAAATTTGAGACAACAAGGTATTGAATGTGATTTTGATTTTTGTTTAATATACGACCAGAAGTGTTTCGGATTTGCATTAATCGAATTTTCCACAGAGGTTATGTAAGATTGGTTTTTAGATTTTCTAAAATAAGATGGAATGCCTTATTTCTAGTAAAAAAGGGTCTCAGGATCTTTACACGCACCATACGAAACACAGCAGTATTAAGCTGCTATTTTAGGCTAGTATTCTGTGAGAGCGTGGTCCTTCACTGGTCGAGCCGACCCATTCGTGCTACAAGCATACTATAGCTGCAGCGTGGCTCTAAATCTACGTATAAAATTAGGATTCGAACTCACGACCTTTTGTGTTCGCGGTTCGCAATCTTAAATAGCTAGTGCCGCTTTGAATAATAGAAATTTTATTTGAATTAAGATTGAATGCAGTCTTAATTTTAAGATATTGCTTACTATAACTAGCAAATTCATTATAGATTTTAATAACTTAATAAAGATATTGAAAAGTTTGAGAAGTAAACACCTCATTTTTTTTTAAATATCCGAACACAAAGAGATCGGACGGA
The DNA here is from genome assembly GCA_907164705.1 of Parnassius apollo. Classification (NCBI taxonomy): domain Eukaryota; kingdom Metazoa; phylum Arthropoda; class Insecta; order Lepidoptera; family Papilionidae; genus Parnassius; species Parnassius apollo. The sequence continues at coordinate 1,627,990 of CAJQZP010001531.1, forward strand.
CAAGCAGGGAATATCCCCATTTCCATAACAACAAAAGCAAGCATGGGGGCAATCTGGGAAAGGATATTTCGAGTATTCCTTTTGTTCACACAGATTAAATTAAAATATTATTTTTACATTTTGACGTAACGATTTTAAAATGTTAAAATGCGGCAAAAATGTCTAGTACAATACGAGTACTTATATATTTTCATAATAATCATCTTATGCTATGAGACTTCCGTTATTTACCCCAATATTTACTTTATTATATAGTATTATATTTTATATTTTTATATTAATATATTATGTTATATTTTATTATTTAGTATTAGTCAATTAGTTTTCTTAACTGACCCTACCCTCATCAGTTGTTTTTACCAAAAATCAGAGAGGGAGAGAGAGAGAGAGAGCAAAGTTCATTTTAGCTTTTCATTTAGTTATCCTTTCCAAAGTGTTACTTTTTTACGTCAATTTCTTTTAATTAAGAGAAATCGTCAGTGTTTAAGTCTGCTTTTACAGACTGCTGGTATTACAGGTAGCCTACTTAATCACAACACCACACGCCTTTTCTTCAATTGTTAGCAGATTTAATTGTCCAAGCCGCCTTAATGGCGTCTTAACTTTGCTGCCGTGCTATCTCTCAACCGCTTAGGGCTTGTCCAATGTTGTCGACACAACAAAAATTTATTTAAAATATCCTAAATTTTACAATTACGTTTTAAATATTTTAATTGTACGTTACCGTTTCATATAATTTTTTTGTAGCACGGGTGTGACAACCTATCGAGAAATTAAATTATGAATTATTAAGATCTATAATTGTTACTTTGTTTCTCCGCAGGAACCAAGCTTACGCGCCGATAGTTTAGGTAATTTCTTTTTACAGTGAAAATAATGATATTTTAAAAAAAGTAAATAACATAAGCACTGCTTTATGGTTAGTTCAGTTAGTATGCAAAGTTTCATGATCTTATTTAAAGTATTTTATGAATAACAGCGGTTTATTGTTCAGTTTGGAGGTAACTTTGGATTTTTTTTCTATCGAGAAAATTTTACGGAATCGTGTTTTCGTCTAAGGAAGTCAGAAAATTTACAAACTTCATTTATAAGTGGTTGAACCACGCCGCATCTATATTGTGGTTGCTGTATGAACGCGTTGCCTCGATTTGGAAGGACCACGCTCTCACTGAATACCAGCGAAAAATGGCAGCTTAATGCTGCTGTGTTGAGTGTAGAGAATCGGAGACCCTCATCACTGAAAAATGGGCTTTTATCTTAGGCCTCGGAGGTGACAACACACCTGCATTCCAACTCTTAATCGAGCGTATATATAGATTTATATGGGTCACAGCATCCGCTTACCATCAAATGGAGTATGTTCTGAAAAAGGGGTTTTTATCTTAGGCCTCGGAGGTGACAACACACCTGCATTTCAACTCTTAATCGAGCGTATGTGTAGATTTCTATGGGTCACAGCATCCGCTTACCATCAAATGGAGTATGTTCTCATTTGTCAATCATATTCATGAATAAAAGAAATTTTATATGTCATTTTATGTCAATAAAGGTAATATAGTTTTTTTTAACTTGAAGCTGCTATTATTAATACTAATATTCGTTAATTTTCTGTGTTGTTTACTTAAATTAATTGCAATTTATACACGGTTATTTTGCAATAACCAGCTGAAGAATAAGTAATATAGGCAAATAGTGAAGAAAAATTAATAAATAAAATCTCAATCAATCTGTCCTTCTTATCTTTTAAATTCAAAATGCGTGGTAATGCATTATTTTAACTAATTGTACTGCGCACGCACACATTCGTAAGGTTCGATCGGTAGACAAAAATGTTGTTGCCCATAAATCATATTCAATTTAGGAAAATTTCAAATAAAAGTGGAAGCCTCATTGACTCGTATTTGCAAAACTGCAATAACGGCATATTATTGCTTATATATTTAAACTTAAGTTTAAAATTTGGCTACTCTTTGAAAAATAACCCTGTATATTGCAACCCATAATTTGATTGTAATATAATTTAAAATGGGGTGGACAGCAAGTATTATACTCGGTCTATACAAAAATTGCTTGTGTATCGTTACACACACAAATAACATATTTGTCGTAATTTCAAATCACTTTATTTCATTAAAATCAAACTGTGTCGAACATATTGGGCAACCGCCTGTGCCTTCAACTCAGATCAGTTGTAAGTAAAGACGCTAATAAAGCGGCCTCTCCGCTACCTCGTGGTTAATCACACCTTATCCACGTCCGTGTGCATACACCTTAATGTCCCGCCACAAATGAGGGACTTACGAGTTTTAAAAATTTGAGTAAAATGCTGTTACTACCTTAAATGACACCTCCGTGAACCAGTGGCTTAGCAATGAGTAGCTGCGCCGAGCGCTCCCGCACAGAACAAATATTTGTGTGACCTACAAATAATTGATCCGGGTCTGGATGTTTGTCCTTGCAAAATGTTTGTTTGTAAACTGCCCCCACAATATAGAACACAATTCTAGTTGTGTGTAACATTTTAAATTAGAAAAAAAAACAAAGTAGAATTCTTTTACTAGGCTATTTCGACCACTGCACAAGATAATTAAGGTATGAAACAATTCGTGGGTAGCCACTACATTCCTTGGACATCCGCAAACAAATTCAAACTAAGAAGGTGGCGGACTCGAAGTCACCTCTGAAGCCAAAAATGGAATGTCTTACAACCTGTTACTATTTTTTTATATAAGAGGGGGCAAACGAGCATGCGGCTCACCTGATGGTGACTACCGCCGCCCATGGACAACCGCAGCACCAGGGGAATTGCAGGTGCATTGCCGGCCTTTTAGAAAGCAGTAAGCTCTTTTCTTGAAGGTCCCTAAATCGTATCGGTCCGGAAAAGTCGCCGGTGGTAAAGAATTCCACAGAGAAGTTGTATGAGAAAGAAAACTCCTAGTAAAACGCACAGTCGTGGACCTCCAAGCATCCAGATGGTGAGGATGGTATCGTGAATTTCGACGCGATGTGGGTTCGTGAAATTTGGCAGCTGGAACTAATCCGAACAATTCCTCAGAACACTCTCCATGGTAGATGCGATAGAAAACGCAAAGGGATGCAACATCCCTACGCGGCGCCAGTGAATCGAGCCGAACGGAAAGAACTCGGTTGTCAACGATTTGAACCGCTCTGCGCTGGATGCAGTCAAGTGGAAGAAGCTGGCACTGGGGTGCGCCGGCCCAGAGATGAGAACAGTATTCCATGTCAGGTCGAACTTGCGCTTTGTAAATTTGCAAGTGATGTGCCGGCATGAAATACTGCAGAGCGAAACTGCTGAGCACGCCAAGCTTTTTAGGAGCCAATTTGGCCTTGCCCTGCAAGTGACCACGAAACTGCACACTATTCGATATGTCGACGCCGAGATTCCGATGCTAGAACTATGATATACAACACCGGCCCTTTATAACCTTAAAACCGGGACGCAGCCGTGCCCGCACTGCTGCTTGATGACAGATATGTTAATGAGGGTAGTACACACCCAGCCGTACCACAGAAAAGGAGGTACCTGATAGCGTGCACCGCTGTGTTCTTAACGAAAGGATATATATAAGGCAAATATAATTATAGGCTGTGAGGCAATCCACCTTAATTCTTAAAGGTGACACTTGACAATTGACTGCTCTTGTCGAATTTCAACGAATGAAGGACCAGATCCGTTAGAGACACAGGGGTGAAACAAAATATAGGTTGATTTATAGACAACAATTTACGCGTATACAAATTGCTTTCAGTAGTGAAATGCCGTTTTATATACATGGTAGAGCCATGCTGCAGTTATGTTAGTAGTATAATTATAGCACGAATGGGTCGACTCGACCGGGGAGGACCACGCCCTTACAGAATACCTGCGTAAAAAGTAGCTTAATGCTGCTGTGTTTCGTATGGTGAATGTAGAGAGCCGGAGACCCCTTTTACTGGAAACGAGGCATTCCATCTTAGTCCTCACGGGTGACAACGCATCTGCATTTTGATACGTATCGAGCGAGGATAGATGTAGATGTCTACTGGGCCACAGCAACCACTTACCATCAGATGGACTGTGTGCTCGTTTGTCACGTTATCTTATAAAAAAAAATGCTTTTCAGCAAGTAAAAATGGTAATAATACAATCTTAAACATTTTTAATTATTATTTTGCCTGAATAAATAACTCAGGCATATATCGTTAAAATATAAAAACACATTTCCCGGTTGAAATTATTATTTTAAATACATATATTCCTTTACAAGTGTATGACTTGGGCCAAGCACCATGGATGAAGCTTGGCCAGACGATGGGCTTTAACTAATCTTATTATACTCAAATGCTTTTAAGCCCCATTGTGTGGAGTTCAGTTTGAAGATAGTTCGGCGATACATTAGATCAGGTGAGCGTGAAGCAACGGGTTTTAAGCTGCAAGTTTGAAGTATAAGCTGACGAAACCAATGGATAAAAAAAACTTTAATATGCATACATAATATGCACTTTTTTATCTTACAGGAAAATACAAAATAACGAGTACAGTTATACCTAGAGTGGAATATGTATAACTTATTTATTACTCTGAGAGTGATCTCTACCAGACAACCTTTACGTAGAGGACTGATGCAAACAATAGTTAAATAGAGAGTACAAAAAACTATTAAAATACATATAAATATAAATAATATAAACCCAAATGATATATAATGTGACAAAGTAACTAAATAAAAAGAGTACGAAAAAGGAAAAGTAATTTGTCTAACAGCGTTCTAAATAATACAATTTACCAAGACTTGAAAGAAAAAGATTTAGCGCGACGAATGTGGAGAGGTATTTGATACTTATCTATTCATTGTGATTGTAATAATATTAAAGTTTAGAAAAGGGCACAATAGAATAATTTTAACCGACTTCAAAAAAAGAGGAAGTACCCAATTCGACTGTATGTTTTTTTATATAATAGCTGCAGCGTAGCTCTACCACGTAAAAATGCTACTATGCGTGCGTTCTTACCTTTCTAAATACTGACGTCTCGCATACCCCGAGAAGCAGTTGTGTTGTCTCCAAATAAATTTCATCCGACTTTAATTGAAAATGAAGTTGTCATTAAAATAGCTCATGTAGCTTTTTAACCAAAAAAATCGGACTTCGGTACAATAATCCACTGAATGGGATAAGAATCGGTGATGGTAGTTCGATACGAGTAATCACACCGATACTATTCGAATTTACTTCATGTAATCTTTTCTTTATTTGTTGATATATTCCATGCTTATATTGCCTATGTAACCATCAATATTCGATTCACAGCCACATTTTTTATAGTCAAAAGGCATATGGCAAAAGAGCGCACAGTCCACCGGATGGTAGGAGGTTTCTGTAACCCATAAGACATTTACATCTATCCTCGATAACGATTCAAAATACAGATGCGTTGTCAGCCATAAGGACTAAGATGGAATGCCTCGTTTCCAGTAAAAAGGGTCTCCGGTTTTCTACACTTATCAAAAGGAACACAGCAGCGTTAAGCTGCTGTTTGACACTGGCTCGACCGGGGAAGGACCACGCTCTCATAGAAGAGCGTGGTCCATCCCCGGTCGAGCCGACCCATTTGTGCTACAACAATACCAGTAATATAGCTGCAGCATGGCTCTACCACGTAAATAATTAATTATCGCTATTTAAAGACATGTATCTTTGTTGGACTCGAGTTCATAGAAAAATTTTGTAAACATAAAATGTAAAAATTATAAACTAAAATTAGAAAAATGATAGTTAATATATTTTTAGTATACATAAGCGTATAATTTAATTTATAATTTTCTCAACATCATTACAGCCTCTCACAAATCCTGAGCCACGTGCATCCATCGAAATCCCGCATGTCTCACTAGTTCATTACTCCCATTAGTGGAGACCGTCCTATTAATAATGGCACAATTTTATCTAATTTACCATTGCATTCGGTTGAAGTTCCATCTCTGAACTTATGCCTCTTTCGTAGATTGTTGCCTAGAGGGAATAGTTGCCACAGTTCCCACTCCTGGTTTAGATTCCCTCTATCCCCTCTTACAACACCCACTGGATGTTATGGAGTAGTGGATTTTCTTACTGCACACTATATTCACACTGCACGGTATCGAATCTAAAATAAATAAATTCTACGTTACTATAATGCTGAGCAAAATACAAAATTTAACATAATTCCATTGAGGACAAAATATTTAGCGCAAAGTTTTGATCTGCGTAATGTAAAATTTCCAATCCAAAGCAAGTTCATGCATAACACAACAGAAAGATATGATAAACGCTGAAGCAGCAAATCAGGAACATCAGCACAGGCAATAAGCTGCGGCGCGGGACGTTTGCACAAAATATTTGCATGTTGAGCAGAAAAGCAATCCACTTACAGCGTCTCTTACCTGCAGCGCTCGCCCGTTACGCGACGCCTCTTCTCAACGGAATGCGACAGCAGTGGAGTCACCTTCATGGTATATATTTTTTAATTCCGTTACATAGTCACAATTCAACTGCAAAACACACGCCTTCTCCATAGATTGCCTAATATGGAGGACATTAGTCATTGTTGCCACGCTTGGTATTTAGGTTGCCAACAGCACGTATTAATTTTTTTAGATGTTATTTTGAAGACACTGGTTTCCATCTCCTGTTAATTTTTCCTCCGATGCCTGTTATGACACCCGATGGACGATATGGGATAGAGGATATTCTTAAATGCCGACAGCGAAAGTCATTCCTTTATGTGTCATGTAAGTGTGTCATAATTATTGTTACGAGCTTAGGGTTCGTAAAAATAAAAACTGCCCATTGAATTACCAAAGTTGACACTTTAATTACCGCACACCAATTAAAATTTAAACTCACTAATAATTAATCACATTGATCACTTTAGTTCACTTTATTTCGCTCCGAAGCTTCGCTTGTATAGGACCGACTTTACTTTTCCACTGAAAACATCTAAAATGTTCGAGCAGATTGTCAAAAGTTCTAGCAAAGAATCCTCCAGAAAGCCCTCGCCAGTCGACACTAGATGGCGCTAGTGGGAAAGTTCTAGAAAGATCTTGACGCTCCTATTTCTGCTAATTGATACTAGATTTATACGTGGTATATTGTTTATACGTGGTAGAGCCATGCTGCAGTTATATTAGTAGTATAGTTGTAGCACGAATGGGTCGGCTCGACCGGGGAAGGACCACGCTCTCACAGAATACCAGCGTGAAATAGTAGTTTAATGCTGCTGTATTTCGTATGGTGAGTGTAGAGAACCGGAGACCCCTTTTACTGGAAACGAGGCATTCCATCTCAGTCCTCACGGGTGACAACGCATCTGCATTTTGATTTTTAATGGAGGATAGATGTAGATGTCTATGGGCCGCAGCAACCACTTACCATCAGGTGGACTGTGTGCTCGTTTGTCTCCCTATTCTATAAAAAAAAAAAAAAAAAAAATAGATGGCGCTAATAATCACCCGCCATATACCGGGCATTAATTATGGCGCGCAACATTATAATTTACTGAAGCACTAGAAGTGAAGACTCTGTTTATTCATTATATCGTTGATAAGTCTCAGATCTAATGAATAATCAAGCTACTTAGTACGTATACATTGGGTATCAGTATTTATTTTTAACCTTTTTATTTTTTGGTTTACCATACCAAAATGAGCAAAGTGGAATTTATTATACTAAAATTAAATTTGACAATTTCTTTGGTACTAGCGAAGATCGAACCCGGCCAGTTCGCATTCTATGAAATTTTAAGCGATCGCTTAGCTTCTGAGTTACCTCGGCGCTGACATACGTTTATTAGAACTTGACAACGCATCTGTAACCTTGTTTGTTTCAAGTAGGCATACATGGACTGCAGTGGCCACTTATCATCAGGTAGGCTGTTGCTTCGTTTGACATTTCAGTTTTTTTTCTAATGTTTTTTTTCTTTTTTTTTTTGTAATTGTATTTAGCGGTTGTAAATGACCTACATAAAACTTAGCGTAATTGCGACCGTCTGAGAACCTCACAATAAATGTCGGACCGATGTTTTCTTGCGGCCATGTAACCTTTTACAATGTAAAAGAGAATAGAGTAACTTTTTAATTTGGAATTTCACTTAAAAAGCTTAAGAAGTTTTACTATAACATGAAAATTACGAACAAGCTAACGGTCTATCTTTTGGTTACTGCGGCAAACTTTTAACAAAAACTCTGCCTTCGATTAATAATATCTCTATCTGTTTCTAGATCTGTAAATCTGTCTTTGATTAATATAAATGATTTGCATTTACGTTGTTACCCCGAAGAATAAGATATTATGCCATGGAACTGTTATGAATTATTATATTTTACGTTTTACTGGTGCTGATACTCCTTCCATGAATATAGCCAATTTGTTTAACATTTTATAGAGACAAAATAAAAAATCTAACTCACGGCAGGTTTAGAAACAAAAGAGTGACGTACAAGCAGTAAATTTACTTACACGAATAATTTCGAAATACTTACAAAACCCCCATAACTCAAAAACTTTCAGACCTGCACACTTCTAATTTTGCATGTCTACTAAGGGTCTCTGAATCACCGATAAAAAAGGTGATCTGGACGGGTGAAAATCTTCACAGAATATCCAGGAATGTTGCGCATTTCTACAGAATAACTGCTATAGAGCTTAGTACCCGTTCAGATCTTAACTCTTTGTCAGCGAAGCCGAAACCATCAAATGTCTTTTGTACCGAATATGGCCCTCTTTGCATCGTATATAATTTTACGGCCGGCAACATACATACGGAATTCCGTTTCGAGATAGTAAAAATAATAATAGATGAAAGATCTGTTGCTCGTCCCAAGCTCCCAAGCCGTCAACTCTAAAAGACAATGCCACTATACAAACTGATTACTGACGAAACACGTTAACGGATGTTTGTTTGCATTAAAGTTAAATGACTTGTACTCGTAAAAGTATTTGAAATTAATTACATAATAAATTTTATTTTGTAAGTGTTGTTACAATGTATGCTTAAAAATATTTTTGTAATTTTAGGTGTATAAAAAAATTATATCAAAAACTGCTCCATAGCATTCTGCGGACAATTTGTCGAGGACTTACCTCTTCATAAAGGGGGTTGGAATTTTTCTTTATTGTCCGGATTATTTGAGCAGCCCCGGGAGGTTTACGCGATCTCAAGATGGCTGCCGATCCTTTACGACATTATCAAACTCCCATTCACCTTTATACTGTGTTATTAAGTTATTGACGGCCGGATAAAGGGGGCGCGCTTTTAACGAAATGGATTTAAGCAGTTTTTATGCACGCCAGGAAGCACAATATAGCATTGTTGTTTACTAACCAAACAGAATTTTATAAATTTAATTGATTTTAAATTGTATTGAAATATAAGTGGTATTAAAGGAAACATGATCGTTAGCTACAATGTACAAAATTAGATGAAGATATTAACATTTACGTTGCAACCATCCGCTAAATAAAATACAATGATGTGTCTTACCTGGATTGAAGAGCACCTCCCGCCCTCCCCCAATTGCGTGCACTAATTCCGTCACCAATAATTCCAGCACCACTACCCCCAATACCACTATTCTAGGAAAGACACTCCATCGACGATAATACGATACGTGTTTCGCCTCTACACGAGGCATCTTCAGGTGATGTAGACTGTACGGCGGCTGACGTAAGTAACGTAAAATTAATATCTTTATTATAATGTATTTCCCCAAAGTAACGCCTGATTCTATCAATTAAAATTAGATGAAGAAAATTTAAATAGGACAGTGTCATATGAAAATCAATAGACGCCCTCAATGGAACCTTCAATACGCCGTTACTGTTAGTTTCCGTTACAGCCTGTTAAAAGACCATTACTAAAAATAGGCCTCTCATAGATCGCCTTAGAGAGGGTTATTTGCCTTTATATTTATACTTTATTTATGCGAGCAGCTATGTAGATCTAACAAGGCAACAGTATCACTGCGACCAGTAAAATCTATTGTGATTGTTGCTATGACTATAGTTCACTGGTATTTGGTCTAGAGTACACTATTATACAAATTTGTATACCATCTAATAATATAATTCTATACGTGGCTGAGCCATAGTGCAGTTATGCCATACTATAGTTATATTAATTTTATAGTTGTAGCACGAATGGGTCGGCTCGATTGGGGTAGGACCACGCTCTCACAGAATACCAGCGTAAAATAGAAGTGTAATACTGCTGTGTTTCGTATGGTGAGTGTAGAGAACCGAACACCTCTTTTTACTGGAAAAGAGACATTTCATCTTAGTGCTCACGGCTGACAACACATCTTAACAATCAATCATTTTGATTCGCAAATGAGAATAGATGCAGGTGTCTGGGCCACAGCAAACACCATCTGGTAAACGGTGCGCTCACTTGTCAGCTTTATCCTATAAAAAAGACACCATCGTACCGTGTAGTGGTGGTGTAAGAATATCCACTATATCGTTTCCTTAGAGGATACTGAGGGAAACTGAAACAGGAGAGGGACAGCAGCACCTTCTTGATAACCATTGAGCTATTATGTACTACGTACTAGAGGCGACACTGCATTCAGCTACTCTGTTCCACTCAACTGCAGTACATACACCGCACTTTAATCAGTCACTCGCTAGGCGCTTGTAAAGTTGACATGTGTTGTGTTGATTTAAAAAAAAATCTCATGATAAAAATATGTCGTCGTGCGTACTTAGATATTGCACAAATAATTCAAGAAATGTCAGTAAAAACCAAGAAATTACTTTTCATTGGTTAATAAGATACTTAATCAATAAAAAGTATTATAAATTAGTAATAAAACAAATTATTCCTAAGACGCCATCTCGTGTCATGTAATATAGATTATGAAAGTAATTAGTTCAGATGCGACATTTCTGTGGGTACTTAAGTATAGGATGGATATATTATTATACACATTTTTTTGTAGAAACGTATGAGATCATAATTAGGCCAAACTTTTTATATTTAAATCTGCTAATTATTCTTATATTTTATTTTTAGGTTTCCACATCAGCCAAAGTGGAATAAATTCGTCAATTTTTAACTCTCGCGTGCCCAGTATTTATAAACGACTCTTATTCTAATTTAAATAAATATATTTGTAATTTAAATGTTATATTAACAAGTTTTGTTGAACATACATTTAGTATATTTTTTTTGATATTTGAGATAGATAACTTTTAAAATATTGAGATAAAAATATCATTAAAATGTAGTTGTGATATAATATTATGCAATATTATATTAAATAAGCAAATTTAATATACAAAAATAAATGACAAAATCTAAAAAAATTTTCTCGATATAATTTACCTATTTAACAGTGCAATCTATATATTACCTACTGATCATTCTACGTATGTTTATTCTATGATAAAAAAACCAACCGCGCGAACACAGAGTAGCGCACATTTTTTGTTTGAAATAGCTGTTCTAGTACATAAGTACATATTACTTCAATGTTGATAACAAATCTAATTTATAAAAATTGCGGTTACAACCCGTGCGTGGCAACTATGGCAAATTACCCTAAGAGGAAGTCTTTGGGAAAGGCCTATGTTCAGCAGTGGACTTTCATGGGCTGTAAGTAGGAATGCCAGATCGGAAGACCAAAATATCTGGACAAAATTTGAAAATGTCGGAATTTTGGGCTTGTTGTTGGGAGAATTAAATATTAAAAAAAGTGAATTAAATGTTTATTTTTTAAATTAATAGGCAAAAAAATACAAAAAGACAACATTGTTGACACATAACTACTCGTACTTTAAGTACACTTAATATTTAGGTTGCCACCTGTATTTGCATTAGACTTTCCTGAGTCCACCAATTTGGATTTTTAGTAGTAATCAGTAAAGATTTAAAATTCAAACAATGCACTTCAAAGTTGAGTCTAATTACTAACTCAGCTTTTGTTAAATTAAAGGTAGCTGTGATGTGAAGAAAAGTTTGTCTGGAGATTTTGAGTTTTTTCCGGAGTTTGGAACTCATTTAAAATGTCGGAAGAATCCAGACGAATCGCCAACATCTGGCAACCCTAGCTGTAAGGGAATAACGCCATCTATATTTTTGAATTTTTTTTAAATAAATATATATTGAATAAATATTTTCTATAAAGTCCCTACTCATTGCATATTACGATATACGGTACATCTCACATGTGGTATAGAATACAGATTAAAAAAATACTCGCTCGCATACAGTTGACAGTCCGAACTTGTTTGGGGCCGGCTAAAAATTAGCGCTGCAAGCTCGTAGCTTACGTTGAAACCGTCCTTTCCGCCACTACATTATAGCACACGATTTTTATTTTAATATGTATTGCCATACACATAATATAATGGATGTGCTTCTTTTTTCCATTTTTTTTTTTTTTTGTTAACACGTCATTTTTATTTTCTTTAATGTAATATATCATGTCATGTGTGTAGATGTAAGTGTTGGAATAAATGTCATATGTCTATGTCATCTATTAGAGGCCAGAAAATCTTTGGCCTATTCCGTAAATTATGAGCCCACTTATGCCTACATAAGAATCGTGCCTCCTCTTATTTTTTTACAGAGTTTGGAGAACGTCACATTGTCTGGATTTTTTTTTTCAATTTCTCAGACAGTATTTTTTAATTAGTCAAGCATCGTGACGTTTTGAACAAAACATTTAAAGTCAATATTTTCGGGGACGGTATTCTAAAGTGCCCCAGAGATCGTCAATAAAAAAAACTCGATGAAATCCGTAAAATTTATTTTATTTGATGTAATTTTTACATTAATAAAGTAATGTTTGCGTTAATAAAATAAATAATTACCATGATGTTTTCCGACACCGCGTGATAGAGTCTCAGTGAGGATCAAACTCGATTTGAAATAGAGCTCGATCTTGCCCGCATTTTGTAACAGAACTTATCCTTTTAGAACCCGCCTTAAGAAATACTGAGTCCTTAGTAAATTAATTCTGTGCACTACATATAATTTAATATAACAACATTTGCTAGTTTTTGTTGCAATGTCTAGTGCTCCTAATTTCTAATCTGTCGCAAGAAATTCTTGGAAGAGAGTGGGACGATGCAAGTACATAAATTATCATTAATGCATGTAGTCAAGGCAGAAGCACTTTACATAGAGCCTACGTTGAACATGGATGAGGCAAATAAACATAAATTACTTATAGCTGTGGTATCTCAGGGGCTAAGCGCCCGACTTAAATTTAACAGTACACGAACAAACCGGGTTCGATCCCCGCTAACGCCAACGAAATTGTCAATTGCAACTTTAAGTGCGTCTTGCCACGTGTTTGGCAGTGAAGGAAAACATCGTGAGGAAACCTGCATGTCTAACATTTCAAGTTCGCAAACACGCATTATAGCGCGACCGCCTTGCTCCATAACTCTCTGGGAAATGACAGGTGATCTGTGCTAAGCAGTGAGAGGTAGGTATAGAGGGTGCAATTTTTATTATACTTTGCACAAACAGTTACACTCTCTGTTTTTATTAGTGTAATCAAAATGTTAAGTTGTTATTTAAATCTCTTGTTAGTTGCTTGCTAGCTCGACGTAGGATATTTATGAAATAACCGCTTAATACTTTCACTGGCCGACACACCGACACAATAGTAAGACAATAGCAACGACCTATATGTAGTATACGGGACAGTAAAATGTTAATACAGCTGTGTTTCATTTGGTGACTGACAAGAACCGGAGAATATTTTTAGTGGTAACTAAGACATCGTATCTGCATTTTGATTCTTAATCTCTATATATAAAAATCAATTAATGTCCGTCAGTCTCGCAAAAACGCGAAAATTTTGATGATTTTTTGTGTTTATTTGAGTTGGTCCCTGGACGGTTTAAAACTCGAGGGTAGCCGGTAGGTGGCGCTGCTATCGAGATCCAGAAATCTCCTGTGCAAAGCCGGGGCATCGCTATTTGAAAATAATTTAGGTCTCTATTGGCCAAAGCATTTACTTACGGATGTATGCTTATTTGTCACCCATACATACATATATACAGTCAAAATGGAGATAAGTTGTTATCCATCTTCATGTAGACTCATAGTCATGTTTTTTTTTTGTTAATTTTTATTACAGAGCATACTAGATTACCTATGGGATATTTATTTTCAACTCTAATTAACAATATCATATAAAAATGACAAAAAAGAAAAGTTTTACAAGGTTTTCTTTAGTCTGAGAAACTTCAATTTGATACAATTGACCTTTGACAAACATTATTTTAATATATCATGTAGAAAAATATAGTTTTTATTTCATTTCATTACATTCCTCTGAGAAATATGATAGAATGCTTCGTTACCAGTAAAAAAGGTCTCCGCGGTTTTCTAAAATCATCATACAAAACACTGCTATTTTACGCTGTCATTCTGTGAGAGCGTGATACTTCCCTGGTCGAGTCGACCCATTAGTAGTTGCAGAATGAATCAATCTGCAATAATACTATGGCTGCAGCGTAGCTCTAACAAGTTCAAATTAACAAAACGTTGAGAAAAAAATAAGAAGCATTTAACATATTAATTAAAAAATAAAACCCCAATGAAAAATATTCTTGAAATTACTTCCGAGTACTTAAACTCCACTTCGTCATCATCATCATCATCATCATCATTACAGTGCCTCACGAGTCTACTGCTAAACATAGGCCTCCCCCAAGGAATTCCACAAAGCACGGTTCTGAGTACCTGCATTCATCGACTTCCTAAATGTGTTACCAGGTCGTCATTCCATCTATCAGTACGTCTATCAGTACGAAACTGCCAGTCGAAAACCTTCTTTCCTCTTGTCGTCAGTTCTTCGAGTTATATGGCTGGCTTATGAAAACTCCAATTGCCACATCCAAAATATATTTTCCTAGTGATCGTTTTACGTAACTTCGGTGAGGCAGGAACGTAAGCGCAGCCTGCACTTACCGTGAGACGATACAAATTGAAAACGCACCGCCGACGCCATGTTGATTTGTCGACCGTTTTAACTGGGATATTTATTATTTGGCCGGGTTCTTACTCTTTCGGGCGTGCTTTTGTTTTAATTCGTTGCAGGAGACACAAAGAAATTTATAGTAAGTGGTCGATGTCTTGGCTTAAGAGATTTTTAAGGTGAAATTGATTTTCTAATTTTAATGAAAATTATAATAAAGGCTTTCTTTATAACAAGCTTAATGGTTAAAACAGTAATTATAAAATACCAATTTCGTTAAAAAGCTTACTGAACGTAGAATGTTAATTTTTTTAGTCCTTTTTTTGCATATGCAGATGTAATATATAAATATTATATAGTCTATCATTCAAACAATTAAGGCGAATCTAACGAAAAAATATCTTTAGATTCATCAAGTTGTTTAGGCTACAGATCGGGCCAAGAAATAGACGTACATCTTTGAATATTAAACTTTTTAATTTATTAATTAATTAAAAAAAATTTGATGATATGCATAAACAATGCAGTGAACACAAACGTAAATGTGTGCGTGTATAGTGACGCGATTCAATTTTGCATTTGTAGTGAAGTATACAGTAGTGTGTTTTCCTCGCCTCCCCTTGAAATTGACAGACTTTTTATTTAGGTATTAACGCGCATGGCCTCTCCAGTTGTTTCAATACTCAAAGACATACATACATGAAACATTATCCTTCTTCTGGGATAGTCGATTATAAAATTATAAATAAGCTTCTATCTTCCTTCATCAATTTCATTTGTAACTTCAACTCTGTTTTATAAATTTACAGCCGCAATAACCGCACTGATATTGTATTTTTTAATTAAACTCCAGTGACTCGTACTTACAAGCCATCTGATGGCTAGTGGCTGTCTCACTCCACGGACACCTGTAGCCAACTTAAAAAAAATAATGCTACAGATGTCTTTTTTTTTTGTTTGCGATGCAAATTAAGTTTACCTTAACCACCGAGTTTTGTGAAAACACTTACTACATAGAAGTCAGTAAGTACTTATTTTTTTCGTAGCTTTAATTTTTAATGACACGTTCAATAAAGGGAAAGAGTTTTTATCAAATTACGATTACATTGGACAAACTTAATATTTAATAATAATTAAAGTATCATTATCCACCAACTCAACAAATTTTTCAAATCACAGCGATTTGAAAAATTTTGATGCGTTCTTACTTTATATAAAAGGATAAACAAAATTATAAATACATATCATAAACTAATTATAAATAAAAATACAAATCAATTGTAAATACATACATAATATGAGGTTTTTAACCTATTTATATAAGCATATGCTTAAAGTTGGGCTCAGTTTAATAAAAGCATGAATTAACTCTTGCGATGCACTTTCTAATCGGATGAAAATATGGGCCACAAAATAAAGAGAACATACGCTTGCAAATTGTAATGTGTATTTGTTCCTCAAAGTAACACCTGCTATCAAAAAATATATGTGTCGGCGCACGTCATCGCGCCTCGGCCAAAATGATGGACGCGTGGGAGCGCGGACCGGTCGCTGACCTCGTGGCAACGCGAGCGCTTCTGTACCTCACTCAGCTGCGAGACGCGGTAGCAGACGGGTACTTTAATTTTCAATTTATAATATGTTTGTTTAGAGGTTTTACGGCATTAAACCTATTGTTAATACAGTCCACTCATTTTATTTCTAAGGTCCCGATAAGGCCTAAACATCACGGAACAGGTCCTTCGATCGCGCAAAACATTTACCAGTTTTTGCCGTAATTAACGTCGACAAGGTCAACGGTCGCCGAGCGCAATTTGAATCCGCGGCCACGTATATTGAAGAAGGAAGTCGTTTCTTTTCTTTCTTTTCATGCCGAAAAATCTTTTTTACATCTTTCATTGGCTAAGTACACTTACTTTTAATAATTAGGTACCTAATTAACTTCAATGCTTTAAAAATTGCTTTGTCATTGCAACGCTCGCTTGTTTAAATTTAAATGTTTATTCCGTTACAAATATCAAGCGCTCAAGTGTCGATTTGTTGACCTTGCGCTGATTTTTACCTGCGTGCAACAGTCCTTTTTGTTCTCGCATAGCTGTAGTCTTTTTTGTCCTAAAGTAATCAACGTTTTCTTTTCTTTTGCTGTGTTCATATAAAATAAAATGGCAGATAGTTTAAAAATTTTATTGAAGAAGCGTAGTTCGATAAAATCAAAGCTTACAATTTACAACAATTATTTTAATTTAATTAAAAGTAGTTCTGATATTTCTGAGTTGCAACGTCTAGACTTAGCGGAGCGTTTTAATAAATTCGAAACCTTATATTCCGAATTTGACGAATTACAGACAAACATAGAAGTGCTTGCCGATGATGCGGCGTCTGCGTTAGTTGAGCGTGAGGACTTTGACCGTCAGTTCTTCAATCTGGTGGCCATCACGCGTAGCCTGCTCGGTGCTTCGTCCAACGGTACTTGGTCGGAGACGGGCTTCAGAGACGCTAACTCAGGTGCACACTGTTCTAATAAGAATAGTTTTGTTCGTTTGCCTAAAATTGATTTACCTCATTTTGATGGGAACTACCAATGCTGGCTCGAATTTCGAGATACATTTACGTCATTGATTCAAGATAACTCTAGTATCAATGAAATAAACAAGTTCCACTATTTGCGCGCTTCATTGCAGGGAAACGCAGCCTTAGTTATTAAAAATATTGATTTTAAAGGCGATCATTATAAAATTTCGTGGGACATGTTGTGTGAGCGGTATAACAACTATCTCCTTCTTGTGAATAATCATGTGCATACTTTATTTGATGTCGATCCTATAGTCAAGGAGTCAAGTATCTCAATCAGAAACCTCGTAGATACAATTAATAAAAATGTAAGGGCACTAACAAAATTAAATCAGCCCACTCAGTATTGGGACACATTATTAATATATGTCATGACTTAAAAATTAGATTTGACAACAAGTCGTGACTGGGAAGAGCATAGGAACAATATTATAAAAGATGATCCTACTTTGATGCAATTTTGTTCTTTTTTAAGTAGGAAAGCGGATTGGTTAGAGTCTGTCAAGTCAAATATCAATTCTTCTCAGACTAATACTATTGTAGCTTTAAATAATAGTCATACATATAAACATTCTAATTCTAAAGTCACTCAAGTTAATAAAAAATCAGATAATAATTTTAATAAGATAAATAAATGTCCACTTTGCTCCCAGGCTCATACATTATATAAATGTGAATTCTTTAGAAACTTAACTATAGAGGATCGCATAAAAAAGGCAAATGATTACAATGTTTGTCTTAACTGCCTGCGCGTCGGACATTCTGCTAAGCAGTGTAAACTCACACATTGCAAATATTGCAAAACAAAGCACAATACGCTTTTGCATTTAGAATCTAGTGAATCCAAACCATTTTCTAACCCATTGCCTTCTGCTATGTCTTCTGCTTTGCCTTCTGCGTCAAATATCGCACTATCAGCCAATTCCTTGCAGCTTGCTACTTCTGCGCATGTTTTACTGTCCACAGCTATGGTGAACGTGACCAGCGGGTCGGGTAAGAAATACACTGCGCGGCTACTGCTGGACAACGGTAATACCACCAACTTTGTTACACAGAGACTATCAGAGAAACTGGGTTTGTTACATCGCGGTACGAGCACCAAGGTAACGGGTATTAATAATTACATATCCACCAGTACACAGTCTTGTCACCTCACAATTGAGTCTTTATGCTGTGCCTTTACTGTTGATATCGAGTGTCATATTTTACCTGAAATTACAAAGGTTCTACCGTCTTCATTCGTACATATAAATCACGTCCATATTCCTTCAGGTCTTACACTAGCAGACCCGAACTTTAATGTTCCGTCGGTCGTAGACATCCTGGTAGGGGCTGAGGTGTTTTGGAATGTCTTAGGCAGCAGAACTATAGATTTAGGGAAACATCTACCTAAATTGTGTGAAACTAAATTTGGTTGGCTTGTGTCCGGTAGTATTTCGCATCAACCTAGTTCTCTATTTGTCTTTCATCACTCTATTGCCATCATTCCAACGTCACTCCAGACCTAACTCAATTTTGGGAGCTTGACAACGTGTCGTCAAAACATTCACTTTCTCTTGAAGAAAGAGTCTGTGAACAACTATTTGCCCAAGCCACCGTACGTAAAAATGATGGTAGGTTTGTCGTGACGATGCCCTTAAAAGAGGACCCTAGCACTTTAGGGCATTCGTATAAAAAAGCAAAAAATCGTTTTCTATCCCTGGAGCGGCGATTTAAGCGCGATCCTTCATTAAAAACTAATTATTGTGAATTTATGAGAGAATATGAGCATTTAGGTCATATGACTTTAGACTCTGACTGTACTTCTACGCCTGAAAACTCCGTGATCACATATTTCATTCCACATCATGGAGTTATTCGTAGCTCTAGTACCACTACTCAACTACGCGCAGTATTCGACGCATCAGCCTCTACCAGTTCGGGCGTGTCTCTTAATGACATACAGATGGTCGGTCCCGTAGTGCAAGACGATCTATTTTCCATTTTAATACGTTTTCATCAACATAGATACGTGGTCTCAGGTGATGTAGAGAAAATGTATAGAGCCATTGAGCTAAGTCCAGTCCAACGTCCTCTACAAAAAATTATTTTTCGGTTTGATCCTTCAGAACCTCTTAGAACCTATACATTAAATACGGTCACCTATGATACCGCTTCTGCTCCTTACTTAGCCACGAAATGCCTGGTAGGTCTGGCTGATAACATTGAGGATAGTCAGGTCCAGCGGGCCATACGACGTGACTTCTACGTGGATGACTATTTGAGCGGGGGAAACACCAACTACTGTAGCAATTGCAAAACGGGTACAATCGGTTCTATCTTCTGCTAAATTTAACTTACGCAAATGGCGATCAAACCATCCTCAAATTCTAAATCAAATTATAAACAGTAACGAATCGTATAATACTCATACGTTGCATTTTTATGAGCAGGGTTTAAATTCATCTCAATCTAAAACTTTAGGTCTTAATTGGGCCTGCGATTCTGATTCCCTTACTTATACTATTAACGTAAAGTCAACCACTAAAGTCACTAAACGTCACGTCCTCTCAGTTATCAGTCAGATCTTTGACCCATTAGGCCTCGTAGATCCGTGCGTTGTCGAAGCGAAAATAGTCATGCAGCGTTTATGGCTACACAACTATGACTGGGACGACGAAGTATCGCTCGAGGTCAGAAACCTTTGGTCGACATTCCAAAATACAATAACATCTTTAAATAATTTAAAGATTCCTCGTTGGGTTTTGCGTGAAGACTCTAGTACGCATGAAGTACACGTCTTCACCGATGCGTCCGAAAAAGCTTATGGCGCATGTGTGTACATTCGGTCATGCAGTAACAGTAAATCTATTGGCGTAAAACTTCTCGTTTCTAAAAATCGTATAGCGCCCATCAAGCCGTCAACAATACCAAGGCTTGAACTGTGTGGAGCTTTTTTAGGTGCCAGGCTGTGTACTAAAGTTCAGGAAGCGCTAACTTTACCCATTCACCGATGTAGATGCTGGTGTGACTCAACCATAGTCTTGGGTTGGCTCTCTACTCCAGCCAACCAATTAAAACCTTTTGTGAGAAATAGAATCAACGAGATACAGGAGAGCACTTGTGGTCATACCTGGAGCTACGTACCGTCGAAGGACAACCCGGCGGATCTTGTTTCCCGTGGTCTTAACGCTGACGTTATCAAGGACAAGGACCTCTGCGGTGGTTCGGACCCTCTTTTCTGTTGCGTAATGAAAATGAGTGGCCTAAAATGCCAAACACAGAGAAACATGATTTGCCGGATGTAGTGACTCATTTCACATGTAGTGATAGCGACCATCATGTTGTTAGTAATCATTCACATTCAACCATATATTCATCTATCATTCATCGCTTATTAGAAAAATATTCTAGTTTTCCAAAAATTCAAAGGTTATTTGCATATGTACAAAGATTTATATATAATCTAAAAAATAAAGATAAATTGTGTGGCGATCTTTCCGTAACAGAACTCCAAGATTCGTATAATGTAATAATATTTGTAGTTGTAATAATGTATATATATATATATAATGTAATATAGTATATATATATATATATATATATATATATATATATAATATATTATTCGCAACTAGAAATGTTTTCTGAAGAATTTCATCTTTTAAAATCTAAACAAAAATTGCCACGCAATAGTAGATTGCTTTCTTTAACTCCGTTCATTGACGAGCATAACCTCATCCGCGTGGGCGGGAGGCTCGATAACTCCCCCCTACGATTTCAGTGTAAAACATCCCATAATAATATGTAGTAAGCACATACTTACTAAGCTTATATTTCAAATGAAACATTTAGAGCTACTACATGCCGGTCCTCAATTACTACTTGTCACATATAAGGCAGACTTATTGGCCTATAGGTGGTAGAAAACTTTCCAGAAATAGTCGTGAATAAATGCCTTAAGTGTTTCAGACATAAGGCTCAAAGCGTTCAGCCTATAATGAGTCAACTACCTCAGTCAAGAACTCATCTTGAATTTCCATTTTTAAATTGTTATGTTGACTACGCTGGGCCAGTATTGGTGGCCGATCGCAGAGGTCGCGGCTGCAAACTTACAAAATCTTATATATGCATTTTTGTTTGCTCTGCAGTGAAAGCCGTACATTTGGAGCTCGTCACTGACCTCACATCTGAGGCTTACATGGCCTCTCTAAATCGTTTCGTGACGCGTCGAGGCAAGCCTCAAAGCATTACGTCCGATAACGGGACAAATTTGGTAGGCACATCAAATGAAATGCATAGGTTCTTGCACTCATCGAGTGTTGCACCTGAAATAGCATATTATATTACGCAAAGCACAATAAACAAAAACATTTCCGATTAAAAAAAAGGGGATAAAAAAAACAAAAAAAAAAAAAGAGGCAACCAAAAAAAAAAAACTAAAAGAAGAGGTATTAAAAAAAAAACACATAAAAAAAGGGGGGGGACACCCCGGAAAAAAAAAAAAACCCCAACAAGATAAAAGGACAAAAAAAAAAAAAAAAAGAAAGACCGTTTAAAAAAAAGATCCCCCCCCCCCACCGGAAGCCCAAACAGGGTATCGAATTTATTTTCACGCCTGCTTACAGCCCACATTTTAATTCACTAGCTGAGGCTGCTGTTAAATCTTGCAAGCATCATTTAAAAAGACTCTTAAAGCTTACCCACTTTACCTTTGAGGAGGCTACTTGTCTTACGCACATAGAGGCGGTCTTGAATTCGCGCCGTCTTACTCCTCTCTTTTCAGACCCTAACGTTTTTCGGCACTTACTCCCGCTCATTTCCTGACTGGACGACCACTCTTATCTGTACCACATTCCCAGGTGACTGATGCCAACATCACGCGACTGGATAGCTGGAGGAGAACACAGTACATCAGACAGCATTTCTGGAGCCACTTTCATAATGAATACATCTCTCTGCTGCAGGCCAAATCCAAGTGGTTTCATTCCAGAGGTGAAGTGAAGCCGGGGTCTTTAGTTCTTATCAAGGACAAAACAACACCACCGCTGCTCTGGTCCCCGGGCCGGGTCATGACGACCTATCCCGGCGTAGACGGAGTCACGCGAGTGGCCGGTTGAAGACGAAGCGAGATATCATTCGTCGTGCTGTCAACTGAGGCAGCTGCCCTCTACCAATTGAAGATTGAAGACGTCTCTTCAACCCGGGGAATATGTCGGCGCACGTCATCGCGCCTCGGCCAAAATGATGACGCGTGAGAGCGCGGACCGATCGCTGACCTCGCGGCAGCGCGAGCGCTTCTTTATCTCACTCAGCTGCGAGACGCGGTAGCAGACGGGCACTTTAATTTTCAATTTATAATATGTTTGTTTAGAGGTTTTACGGCATTAAACCTGTTGTTAATACAGTCCACTCATTTTATTTCTAAACTCCCGATAAGGCCTAAACATATGTACAATGAATGAATCAAATATCTACTTTTAAACTGTCAATTCTTAAATTTTCTTAATAAATGAAAACTCAAAACATATTTTTCCTAAAACTTCAACCATTCAAACTCCGTCCGTCGCCGTCGCCTGTCTGTCATCGTTACTTCCAATTCGCAGGTAAGTTTTCACAAGAGCTCAGTCGAGAGGCGCAAGTAATCGACAAGAGGGATTAATGTGGCGTCACTAACTCGCCCCTCGGCTCTGACTTTAAAAAATCTCTTCTCTTTCCTAATTTTTACATCGTTGCAAGGTGTTACTGATGTAGGGCTGCGTACAACTGTTATCGATATTTTAAAGAATAATTATAAACGACAGTAACTTCTATAATTTTCTGTTCAAATACGGTAATTGTATGATTAAGAAATAATTATTCATACGATAATCGTATTAGTAAAAAATACTTATACGTCTGATAATTTTTTAAATTATTATATGACCCAAGAGCCATCCGCCGCCGCATCTTCACCTACTGTCACAGATAACGCAAGATTGGTGTAACGCTTTATTAGACTCAAAATAAAGAGTAGCCAAATTTTAGATTTAAGTTCAAACATATAAATAATAATATACCGTTATTGCGTATTTTGTAAGTACGAGTAAACAAGGCTTCTACTTTTATTTGATATTGTCCCAAATTCTCTCCATTCTCGTCTCCATTTTGTAATTTTTCGTCAGTAAATAAACATCGTTTTGGCTCATAAATATATAATTATTTATAAACTTAACTAACTACACCACCACCTATTGGATCCTAACTTTAATAGATTAATAGATAAGAAGTTACACGATAGGTTGAGAAGAAGTTACACAATAGATAAAGAAGAAGTTACACTAACAGACGCACAAAAAGATATAAATAAAAATATTTATTAGTCGATATCTACCGACAGTTTTCACTTCGCATCCCTATCCCAACTCCGTAGAAACCTATTAATAACTTGCGGGTAAGAAAGTTTTTAAAAGTGTTTTCCCCGCTCCACCTCGGCCGTACCCGCCGGTATCACCGCAAGAGTCATTAATTACAACGCTTGTTCTCTTGACGATGGACTCGTGTCAAAAACTGGTATTACCGTAGCAGGTGGTCCTTCGATAATTAGGCAAACTAACAGAAGCCAACACCACAATTCGTCGCGAAGATGCCATAGGATAATGAGAAACTGTTTGAGTTCTTTACACTGAAACTGAAACATAGCAACATAGAGCAGCTATTTTACACTGTAATTCTGTAAGAGCGTGGTCTTGCCCCAGTCGAGCCGACCCATTCGTGCTACAACCATAATATACCTATGACGTGGATCTACCACGTTACGTTTTTGGCATCTTGTCACGCCTGGTGCTGTAATAGCCATCTGCCTTCCAAGTGTGATTATTGTGATTGCTGGGCATGCTCTATATGCAGCAGAGGTCTCCATCATAGATTACCTCACAGGAGTGAAATATGATTTAGTTGAACCGCTCGGCAGACGAGTTGGCAACCGCAGTTTTTTTTTTAATTATTTGACTGTAATTAGGATACGCTGCTGCCTATGTTCTGGTTTGTTTCACCCGTCATCTCTTATGGCACCCACGGGACGGGTTATGGTACTCGTATAGTGGATACTCTGACGCCGCCACTACACTGGCGAAATTATATCACTAAAAATAAAGTTAAGTTACAGCCTATATACGTCCCACTGCTGAGCACAGGCCTCCCCTCATTTCAGAGAGGGTTTTAGGGCAAGGAAGTGTCCACCGCGCTGCCCCAATGCGTGTTGGCGAACTTCACATGTCTTCGAAATATTTTTTCTTCTTATTCCTCAGACATGCAGGTTTTCTCACGATGTTTTCCTTCACCACCGAGCACGTGATACATCAGCACTTAAAATTGCAATTAACAATTTCATTGGTGCCAGCGGGGATCGAACCCGCGTTTACTCGCGTTCTGTTATATTTACCGCGAGCGTTAATCATCTGAGCTACCACGGCTCTGATTACTGTCTACACTACTACACTATCACTAGCTACATGTAATATGTGCATTTTGCTGTAAGGACCATCAGTCCTTGGAATACACATCAACACGTACAATGAAGTTCCTAGAAGAAGTGCATCCGCTAGTCGTCGCCATTGGTGACGAGAGACGCAGACAGCATTCTTGGCGCTATACCGCAGACACTGTGTGATAAATTTAGTATATATAAAGTAAAGTAAGTAAAGTTACAGCCTATATACGTCCCACTGCTGGGCACAGGCCTCCCCTAATTTCTAAGAGGGTTTGCAAGAAACTTCCCGCGCTGCCTCGATACGTCTTTGCGAACTTCACATGTCTTCGAAATATATTTTTTTTTCTTATTCCTCAGACATACAGGTTTCCTCATGATGTTTTCCTTCACCGCAGAGCACGTGGTAAATCAGCACTTAAACTTGCAATTAACGATTTCAATGTTATATTTACAGCAATCGTTAACCATTTAAACTTCCACGGCTCTTAAATTAAGTACATAGTTTTAGTTCATTTTTCTTAAAAAAACAATAATTAATTTAATAATAAATATTGTATGTTATTTTGTTACGAGTACGTTAATAAATGTAATAATTGTTTCCTATATTAATTATTTAATAGGTTATGTTAGGATCTATTAATGTGGGATTATTTAGATTTAAAATAATCATCATAGAGACGGACAGACAGGCAAAAATTTTAATAATAGTTATTCAATTCATAATGGCATGTGAGTAACCAATATTACATTCGATATAAAAGACAGAAACTTCAATTTTATTTATGTTATAATATTAAACAGGTAAGTTCACTTCACTTGTCCGCACATTTTAGCTATTACCAAATGTCACCAGCATTTACTGAGAAATCTAAAATTAAATTACAACCACAAAATTACTATTGCATACTAGCCAAACAAAAATCACTCTAACTGTATATTGCACATTCCTTAATGCTACGGCAAGAATAATTTGATAGGGAGAGAGTCGTGGAGGTGACAGTGACAGGTCCGCGTGGTGCAAAAGGTGTAAATAGAATCGCGAAATTCTAAGAAACAAGGCGTCGGGTAAGTATTCATTATTCGAATCAATTTTCTTAATTTATTTTCAATTAAATTATGATGTAATTAATAAAAAATATAATTTGAATTACAATGTTCTTAAAACAAGTCAAATATGCATGTTATGCAAAGAGCATGTATCAAATTGCTAAACCTTCTGCTGAATTTAGGTATTTATTTCGATAGCCCGATAGAATATTTACACCAATTTCCACGGTGAATTTTATCTGTATATAATTTTTTCTTAGAGTTAGGTATACGCTCTAAGTATAAACTTAATTAGGAAATATACAAAAATATATGAAAATTTTTTATTATGCAATTTATTTATTATATATGCAGTTGAACGTAGCTGCTACATATACCTATTAGCTATTATTTATTCTGTGCTATTAGCTACACCACGAATGCGTTGGCTTGACCGAGAAGACCACGCTCTCACGGAAATTGAAGATCAACTGAAAATATTTTCTTTTATTAGGACAAGGGTGACATACAAGCACACAGTTCTACCTGATGGTAACTGGAAGATGTGGTCCATATGCATCTACATCTATCCTCGATTAATCAAAATGCAGTGTCACTTCTGAGGACTAAGATGGAATGTTTCGTTGGCAGTAAAAAAGGCCCTCTGGTTTTCTACACTCACAATACCAAATACAGCAGCATTAAGCTGCTATTTCACGCTGGAGCGTGCTCCTACCCAGTCGATACAATCCGTTCGTGCTACCACCGTAACAACTGCAGCTTGGTATATAAGACAAGTTTTTTTGTACTAGTAACAAAACATTCCTTATTAGTCCTCATGACTGACAACATATATGCTCTCAATCGAGGATAGATCAACTTATAACTACCACCAGGTGAACTATGTGCGCGATTGTCACAGCTTTCTTGTGTAATACGCACACCTTTACCCGGCGACACAAATTTTCTGGTCATAAAAAAAATTGTTTTTAAAATTAAAAAGAAACTTCACCATTGTATACGAATTCCACTTTAAAGCAGCACCTGATTCAATTAAAGCTTAAGAAATATCTCACTTCGTAAAAAAGTGTGAATTACTTTAAAAGTTTTATCGCGTTGAGGCAGTTTCCCGCGCGAAGTGACGTGGCAGCCATTTTTCAAGTGCCGTAGGTGCGCGCCCCAGGGCATAATAAACTTCATGGCATACGTCTGACAACATGAGTAGAAGGTATAGAGTGAAAAAGGCTTTTAGAAGTTTCATCTTAATATATTGGTATATATGAAAGATAAACAAAAATTGTAACCAATACACGATTTTTACGCAATCTTGTGAAAAAGTGGAGTCTTGTACGACGCGAGCGTGGGAGCCCGTAAGGTTCCTACGGATGATTAACAATAGGTAACATTCTAACCTGCTTGCAAGGTTTATTGAACTATGTATTTTAAGAGTTTCACGAGCCGACAAGTCAGAAGTTTAGTCTCTGTATCAAGTTTTGTAGGTATATATTTTGTTCAGTTTTTACTAATATAGCATTTAAGAACCAATGCTTACCATATATGGACCTGAGTCTGAAAAAAAAACAGGAATGAAAATAATAATAATACAGGTGTAGACGTTTAGTGGATGCTGCGCACAAAGGCTTCTATCTGTAATACAAGACGGGCTCTGCGTCCTTAATAAATTGGGCACAAAGTTACGGATAATTCTCCGAAACTTCTTTAGTCGACTGCAAGCGGGCGAGAAGACTAGTGCCTTGATTTGTAAACCGCGAACGTTGTTTTCGACATTATAACAACAATTTTGTTTAATGGGATTAAGAAAACACTGTCACTATTTATGTGCGGACTTTGTAAATCTGATTTAGTTTTTTTTTCAGATAAATATGTAACTTTATTTCGTATTTGCATAAAATCAGTAACTGTAGTAAATGAAAATAAAACTGCGTAAATATAACCAGCTGGCACCCTAAAGTCTGGTAATATATTATATAGAAGTCTTTGGCTAGGGACAAGCTTTCTTTCATTTCTTAAAGGGTACTGGAGGAATTGGTCCACCACACTACTACAGTACATGTTGACGGACTTTGTATATGCACTCGAAATACATGTTCCAATTTCTTAAGTTTCAGGGTTTTACTTCACTGCCGAGCACGTTGTAAATTAGCACTTAAATTTCAATTTACGATTGATGTCGGTAGGGATCACACCTGCCGACATCACTCTCTCAAATGCATTGCTTGCAATCTTTGAAAATCGGCAAGCATTTAACCTCTGAACTCTTTTTTTACACATAACACCTAAGATATTTGTTTTTGTTAGGCATAGTCATTATTATTTAATTATTATGTAAGTAAAGAGCCGTGGTAACTGAGATAGTCAGCGTTCGCTGTATTTACAGCGTGATATTTATCACAGTACGCGAGCAAACCGTGCTGATTTACCACGTGCTCGACGGTGAAGGAAAACATTGTGAGGAAATCTGCGTGTCTGAAAAATAAGAAAAAAATATTTCGAAGACATGTGACCAACACGCATTTGGACAGCGCGGCGGATAATTCCTTATCTTTAGGGTAAGAAAAGAGCGGTGGCCTGTGCCTAGGAGTGGGACGTATATAGGCTGTAACTTTAGCTCTTAACTTTAAGTAAATATTATGTAATTCAATCTATGAAGGAGACCTATGTTCAGCTGTGAACTTTTAAAGGTTGTTATGAATGGATGGATGGATTGTGTTATATTGCTTGTTTTTTTTTTTTGTAGAATAAGTCCACCGTCCAACTGAAAGTAAGTGAATCCCGTGGCCCATAGACATCTACATTCATCCGGTTAAGAACCAAAATACGTTGTCACCCCTGAGGTCTAAATTGGAATACCTTGTTTCTACTAAAAACGGGTCTCCGGTTCTCCACACTCAATATACGAAACACTGCAGCATTTAGCAGATATTTGACGCTGTATTCTACGACAAAATATATACTATTAAGTAAGGACACCCTTAAAAATGTAAATCTAAACGCTAAAATATAAGTGCTCCCAGAAAAAGGATCACGAATACAACTTAATTCCTGATTCAATTTTCTCAAATATAATACACTTCTAAAGCTGTAACTGTCTCCGAACTTATCCCCATAAAAAGATATCGCGACAGACAACAAAAGGTGAAAATTTTTATCCGAAACGAGCACCTGCTCCGCTCAAAACTTGGCAAAAGTTTCTCGAAACTTGGGCGAAACTTCGCGCCGGATGTTGTTATCGGCCGGAAAAGCTTTAGGCGTCTTCCTGTTTTGACAGACGTGAAAAAACTGATGCTAACGTAGTTTTAAAGAGAAAGAGATATTCTAAATAAGATCAAGTTTTCTAACCACAAACGCGTTAAAAATAAGCTACTAAGCACTAACTAGATCAGAAGTGTCTCTCTAGCTTGGACTAAGTCACAATAATTATAATTCCGTTACAGCCTACAAATGTCTACTGCCGAAAATAGGCCACCCCCATACATTGCTTCATAGATTTTGCAATCCTGCAGGCTCAGTGACAGCAATGACTTGCACCGCTAAGGGCCACGACGTCGAATCCCGCACAGAATAAATATTTGCATGGCCTACAAATAAATAATTGTTCCGGATCTGGTTATTTGTACGTGTGAAACAAAAGTAAAACAAAATCCTAGTGTGGAGGTAACATTTTTTTAAAGGAATGAAAAGTATCAAGAATGAAGGGTTCTAATAGTAAATTTAAACTCGATCACTCAAATAATAAACATAATCAATAATCTCACAAACAACACTTTGACACTTGAAATTATCATATAAACAGAAACAAAAACTTTTTTACTCAATAATGTTTAAACAATTATTAGAAAGTCACTACCTATTTTGTTTAATTTACCACTGGTTCGGAAAAATAAAAGTCCTTAATATTATAATAAACTTTTTTATGAAAACTTTGTTTAATAAAGTTTTTGAACTTTGAGGAGGTCAAATTTAGTATTAGTACATTTACATACAGTTTAAAAATTAAATACAGCGCTAAAAACAATCGATCGCTCTTACTAAATCAATTGGATATTAAGACGTAAAGCAATTTCGTGACGAACCCTAATTCATCGATCACTTCATCATTAAACCCGCCTAATCTAACAACTTCGACATTAAACAACAATTTAAACAACGCTCAGGTATTATAATAAATCTTTCGAATTGCCCTCGGTTATAAGCCCGCCCATATTTTAAACAGCAAATTTATTGAAGTAATCCAATTACTCCATTTTAAACTTTAAATGGACGATATAAAGGCATTTATAAATACAGACTGCTAATGTAATGGAGTGCAAAATGGCCGTTGGGTTTAGGCCGGTATACACGGTAGATAGCGCCAGATATTAATCCGTCAGATCGTGATTAGATTCGGTAGCACGGAGTAATATATTCTCAAAGGTGTCAGACGTTGGGGTGAACTTTATTGATATCGATATATGTATCCCAAAATAAGATCATCGGTAAAGTTAGTTATGACTTAAAATAAGTTATTATTAACACAATACTTATTGATTTTATTAATTTGTAGTTGTAATAATTTCTCCTGCATACGTGAATTAATTTTTAAAATAAAAATGGGTAAAATATATAAAAAATGACAAACAAAAAATACATCACTATTCATATCAATACGAAATCACAAGAATACTCGTAACTTTTGTAAATAGGTAAATTTATAATTGCGGTGTGAATAGGAAGGAAAACAGTAACCATACAGTTAAGGGTACGGATTGCGAAACTCACAAGTCTTGGATTTGACAGTAGTTGGATGGCAGATTAGAATCATAACACAAGCATTGCGTTTTAAAAAAATGTAAGCCTGGTTAAGAAATGTAAGTAGTGATAACAGCAATGATATTTTTTTATTGATAGAATGCGGCGACAAACGAGCACACAGTCCACCAGATGGTAAGTGGATGTAGTGGCTCATGGACATTTACATTTATCTTTTATTAAGAATCAAAATGCAGATTCGTTGCCACCTCTCAAGACTATGACGGAATACCTCGTTTTTAGTTAAAAGGGTCTCCGATTCTCTACACTCATCACAAGAAACACAGCAGCATTAAGCTGCTATTTTACGCTGGTATTCTTTGAGACCGTGGTCTTTTACTGGTCGAACCGACCCATTCTTACTACAAACCTACCACGTAAAAAATGAATGATTTTCTAAAAATATCTTTCATTAAATATCAATCCCACCAATAGTTTACTCTGCTGATAGTCTGACGACACCTTTGCTATCGACTGATATCGGAACAACCACCCAATAGAATTCGAACTTAAATCACATACTTGTCATTGAGTTCAACGATACCAATGTGCAAATATTAACAGTGCTTTTACTAACCTCTCTGCCAAGCGTGGTGGGCGCCGCTTTCAAGAAATGCTAAAGTGTAACACGCTGAAACGGTTTCTAAAAGCAACTTAATTCTTGACTCAGTTCTTCGTAAATAAACAAATCGGAAAGGAATATTCTTACAATACATGTATTCCAAAATATCAATAATTTCTTAAGACATATAAGAGAAATATATACAAGAAAACTTTATTTCATAATCTACATATCATTTTTATATAAACATTGATTTTAATGAGATTTCTAATTTTAATGCAGAGAAAAATAACGCAAGTGTGACTATGACTGTACATGACGAAAATTTAATTTTTACATTAAAAAATAAAGTAAAGTAAAAACCTTTTTAAGACGGCTATTAATTAAGATTTAATAATCAGTAAAACACCCGTGAAATTTATATCGCATCTGCATCGGTTAGGCATATTCAGAATGAGTTTGTTAATATCCTGTTGAGAAATATTGTCCCGGATTCTACTGAGATGCATAAAAAGTAGTTCTTCCGTAACCAGATTTTCAGGAAAATCGCTCAGAGCTCTTGTTTGGGGCATATCCCAAACATACTTAATGAGATTTAAATCTTGGGATTGCTTGATTTTTGTGAACGGGCATTGTCGTGCATAAGCAGGAAATGATGACCGATTTGTGTTCGATGTGGCAAAACTGTTGGTTCTAGCACCTCATTACGGTATTTTTCAGCCGTCATAATGCCCTGCATCCAAATGAGGTCCGTTCCTCCTCCAAAATTAATTCCTGCCCGAACCATAATTATTGTACCACCTTAGTATAGATGAACATATTGAGGGTGTTGAAGCCAGCTTGTACGACCAGGAACTCTTCAAATAACTACTCTCCTCGAATCAATATGAAAACCAAATCAGAATTCATTGGTGAAAAGCACCAACGATCATTGATGAGATTCCCAGTTCACATGTTCTCTAGCCCATTGCAGTCTTCGTCCGAGATTTCCTCTTCCTAGAGCTGGAACCCGAAGTGGTTAATGAACAAGAAGGTTGACTTCGTGTAGTCTTCTACTCACAGTTAGGTCACTCACAAGCACCTAATCTTCTCACTGTAGCCCTCGTAACATTTGGTTACCTTCTGGAAATAATTAAAAAAACAGCCTTGTCTGTGTGTAGTAATGCAGCATAGTCCTAGTTGTCCTGTCTCTCCACCACCACATTGCGTAACCTCAACCTTGAAATCACATTTTTCCTGGTGCCTATTGCCGCAGCGACGTCATGTTGAAAAGCACCAGCCTGCAGCATTCCCACTGCTCTTAACATCTATTCTCCAGTTAAATGTCAACATTGCATTGCAATAAAATGTCGAATTAACACAATCAACCCATGTTGAATCAAAAAGATGTTTAAATAGCAGTTTTCAAAAAAGAACCATTACTCTGCGTACAAAATTCGCTCCCTCTAGTTCAACTAAAATATTTTTTCTTGGAAAACCTATGCCTGGCACCCTCGCGGGAAGCTTATAAGGAAATAAGTAAATACGTAAATATGCCCACAAAAGCATTTTGTGAATGTAATACACAGTATAATATCTTTACAAAATGACATCTAATCATTAGTTCTTTATCGATATTAGTCCTAATTAAATGGTAACAGTACAGACCCCTATTTGAGGATATGCTAATTAAAAAGTTGCATAAATATTGTAAAATATCGATAACATCGTTACGTCACTAGGGTACGTAGTCGTGTACCGTAGCGGTACGTGCCGTGGCAAGCGCGCACCGTCTTAACGCTAGGTGTTCCACCTTCTGCCATCGACAACCCAAACAATCCCACAGCGAAGTTGCGGGACCATGTTTTCACGTCTCGAGTAATTTTCAATCAGTATTTCTAATATTTGTTTTAATTTGTGACAGTTTTCATAAATTGTTCAATTTAGTATTTCGATTACATACATTTTGCCATTAAAAAACATATAACAAAAGTTACGCAAGCCTGACAAGTGCAAAAATTACAAACTATATACGTCCCATCACTGGGCACTGGCCTTTTCTCATTTCTAAGAGACTTATGGAGCAATTTTTTTTCCTCTTATATCCCTCAGACATGCAGGTCTCATCAACTTCTTAAGAAAACCCACATGTCTGAGAAATAAAATAATTTCGAGGACATATTATGAAGCCTGCCATCATGCACTGATATATCGCGGTGGAATAACTGCGAAATAACTACCTCAGAAACGAGGAGAGGCCTGTATCTAACACTGGGACGTATATGATCTGTTACTCTACTTTTACATCATGGTTTCTTTGAACCCATGTTTTAGAAGTTTAGTAACAATAATTTCGGTTCCTGCTATATTGTGTGCAACTAGAGTTAACCGGGTAAATCCTGTCCTGACCGACTTTTAGACGAAACTTCGCCTGGGTTTCAATACAGACCGGATTTTTACCAAGCCGTGTAGTATAACATAAAAATCTAATAGCGCGATAAATGCAAGTTAATATGGCTTAAAAGTTTAACTATCTAGACGTATTCCTGAAACGCCGTACTTATTTCGCTTTACTAGGTACGACACAAAACCGAAAGATTACGGGGTGATTTAAAATGTACTCTACACCAATAATAATAAACACATACTAATTATAATTGTAAAATAATTATTACCTACATAATCACCATCAAGTTCAATACACTTTTGCCACCTCCCCTTCCAAGCATTTAGACCGTTGAAAAAAAAATGATTCTTCCTTAGAGTCAAAATATGCGTCTACAGCTGCTTTGACCTCGTCGTTTGTCGAAAATCTTTGACCTCCCAAGTGCTTTTTTAGGTTAGGGAACAGAAAGAAGTCTGATGGTGCCAGATCAGGTGAATACGGCGGATGCGGTAACAGTTCAAAGCCACAGTTGTGAATTTCAGCCATTGACTGTACTGACGTGTGAACACGGGCGTTATCTTGATGAAACAGGACTTTTCTTCTGAGCATTCCTCGACGTTTTTCTTTTATTTCCTCTCGTAAACGACGTAGTAAGGTGCAGTAGTAATCAGAGTTTATAGTCTGACCCCTTTCAAGATAATCAATCATAATCACACCTTTCGAGTCCCAGAATACTGAAGCCATCACCTTATTTGCCGACAAAATCGACTTAGCGTTTTTAGGGGGTGGTGAACCAGGTCTTCTCCACTGTTTTGATTGTTGTTTTGTTTCCGGTGTACAGTAATGAACCCACGTTTCGTCCATAGTAACAAAACGATTCAAAAAATCATCTGCATCGGCTTCAAATAACTACAAACAGTCGCGTGAAATAGTCAATCGCGTCCTTTTTTGTTCAACTGAAAGCAGTCGCGGAACCCACCTCGCAGACACCTTGTGGAAACCCAATTCGTTGACAATGATGTTTTGAGTTCGTTCATAAGAGATGCCTATAATCTCGGCTATCTCTCTAATTTTTAATCTGCGGTCTCCCATTATTAAATCAAGTACTTTTTTAATATTTTCGTCAGTAGTTGACGTCGAAGGCCTTCCAGAGCGGGGTTCATCTTTCACACTCTCTCTACCACGCTTAAATTCTGCTATCCATTTTTTGACGGATGAATATGACAGAGCACAATCGCCTAATGTACTGACCATGTCATCATGGATGGCTTTTGATGATAGCCCCTTCTTATGGAGGTACTTAATGACGGCACGCTGCTCGATTTGCTCCATTCGCGGAAATTATGTCCGATTACTTTGTTAATAAATTTATAAAATCACAACTAATTATCGCACACGTTTCGAACTTCACACAATGAACTAGTCTGAACTGAACTAAATAATGTGGGTAGATTTGATTTTTAGAATTGAATGGATCTGTGTTAGGCCGAGTACTTTTCAATCCACCCTCGTATTTACGATTTAAAATGTAATTACATTTCCAATAATCATAAAATATAATTATAATTGTAAAATAATTATTACCTACATTGTTTTATGAATAATAATAATAACAAAATTATGGGCCCTCGACAAGCCCGTCAAACTTGTAACACCGCCAGTGACGGTAATCGGCTCAAGCGGCTCAGAGAACGGACAGGTGCAGCCGAACGACGCCATATTTTAATTTTCAACTAATTTGCGCGCTTCAATACAAAGCGGATTGCGAAGTTGATAATTAAGCGAACGGAATCGGAAGCCATGTTTAATGTCACGGGCCGCAAAGCGGGACATTCGCTGCGCGATTTCTTGATATTGTTAATCTTTCGCAAATAGGCCCCTCTTCGTGATAAATAATAATAGTAGTAACAATAAGGCGGTGCTCCTCGATGCCGCCCGTATCGTCCGCCGATTACTTTCCCTTTTCTCCTATCCCTCGGCCGTTTGGTCTCCTCAGCCGAGGGTTTCCATCTGGTTGGGTTTTTAATTATTTATATGCAATATATATTTATGTGTATTTATCATTTTGTTTTATAGAGGGTTTTGTTTTCAAAGAGTAACTAAATTTTAAACTTAAGTGCAAATATATGTTTAATCATATAAAGTTATTACAATTTTTTTAAATACGAGTAAATAAGGCTTCAACATTTATTTGAAATTATCCGAAATTGAATGTGATTTACGGGCAACAGTATTTTGGCCTACCGATCGGCCCTTTCGAATGTGCGGGCGCACCATTGTACCATGTACCACGTCTAGCCACCATATCTAGCCTTCTATTGTACATGCCAGTGCAGGAAGGAAGCAGAAGTGAAGAGGAAGGAAATACTCCCAGCTAATATAGTCAACTAAATGTGCGTTTTGGCATAACCACCACGCATTTTGCATTTAAAAGATAAAAGGGACAGAATATTAAAATATTTTTTAATTAATTTTTCTTCCCCATTTTCCTATAAGTATTACTTATTCTAAATCTTCTCTGCAAAGGACATTGTTCTGCGTCCATTCAATGTTCGCCTAAGAACCAACACTAACAAAAAATACCTTTTTAAGTCCGAAATTATACATAATTGTATGTAAGAACAATAACTCTTGACGGATACTTCCGAAAACAGAGATATTAGCAGTTATCGTTGAGATTTTGATTTTTGAAGTTATCTTTTATTTTTATGAAATATTGCTATGTTATTGCTAATGTAAGCGGTATATAAAACTCAGGTTGTGATTAGGTATTTATTTTATTCATACCAATTAAATACAATTTATACACTCATTTGGCAACCAAAGTAATGATTGACATTATCAATCATCATTAAATTCGAGAAAAATATTATTCAAGAATTGAGCAGGAGGTTGATATTTTCTTTGTATCGGGCCTACCTTAAAACCATATTATAGTTATAGCATGGGCGCAGCAACCTATAGTTCTGCGCCCTACAACACAATTACAGCAATATTTTTACTGCCTCCCTGCCAATTTCTGACTCATCAATTATAATATAGGTATACAAAATAAGTTTTACTACTAATAATATGGTTTCGGGTGCTTTCCAACACCTATGGTCACGGGGGACTGAGGTGACTGACGTCCTGATGTCATTGTTAAAACCGGAGTAACTTCAGCTTTTTTAATTATTGCTTATGGTCCGACCTATGCAAATGAACTGACTATATCTTGAAGTCTTGCAGTGGTATGCTGGGGTTTAGTTTTAATTTATTGATTATAGGGTCCCAAGCAGGCGGTAGTATCCAGCCTCCTTCTCTATTGAAATTAGGATGTTTTTTAATTTCATTAGCCTCATGTATCATCCTTAGTAGGAATCGGTGTTCTTTCGCGAGGATTTGTGGTCTATCAAATCTGATGCAATGATTGGGGCCGTCAAAGATATGACACACACTGCAG
This sequence comes from Parnassius apollo, assembly GCA_907164705.1. NCBI lineage: Eukaryota > Metazoa > Arthropoda > Insecta > Lepidoptera > Papilionidae > Parnassius > Parnassius apollo. The sequence goes on from CAJQZP010001531.1 coordinate 1,665,190, forward strand.
ACTTCCCAGAACGTCGATGCTTCAGATCAGCTATATGTTCGCTTTACGCGGGTTCTAATTGATCTTTTTGTTTGTCTTATATAAGAGAGACCACATTCACAATCAAGCTTGTACACTCCTGCATCTTGTAGAGGAATATGACACTTGACGGATGGTAGGAACTAGGAACTGACTAACCTTCTTCGGCGGCTTGCAGAATGTTTTAATAGAAACTCGCTTTAAGATGTAGCCAATCTTGTGTGTGACACCTCTGACATATGGTAGTACAGAAGGCACACGCTCGACTGTGACCGGCTCGACACAGTCATTGTGACGTAGGCGCGGGACCCGAAGCTCGTTGTCGTGCAGAACTTGCTTGACGTGCTGAAGCTCGACGACCAGGTGTTTGCTGTCACAGACCCCTCGTGCTCAGTGTAACAAAGATTTGCTCACTGTAGCTAACTGTGAAGAATGGTGGTGAGTTTCACCGTTTAAACATCGGTTTGTATGGGTCTTTTTTCTATATACAGTGAGACCTATGGTGTTGTTAGGATTTCGGATGACTAACACCAAAACCAGTAAATTGAAATGATTGATATTATCAATCATCATTACTTTCGAGCAAAATATTATCCAAGAATTGAGCTGGGGGTTGATATTTTCTTGGTATCGGGCCCAACTTAAATACCATATTATGGTCATAACATGGGCGCAGCAACCTATAGTTCTGCGCCCAACAACACAATTACAACAATATTTTTTATTGCCTCCCTCCCAATTTCTGACTCATCAACCAAAATGTATACAAAATAAGTTTTACTACGGATACGGCATTTTCAGAATGTAGTAAATGTAATTCACTAATCAACTCCTGTTCGACCTCCCTGCAAACTTCAACAACATAATTACCGTTTTGACGAACATGCTCGCCATAATATGACTGGGCTTGTTTTATTTGGTAAATCCCTAATGATATTAAAATCAAATCATTATATTCCAATTGTGGAAACTACGAAGGTTATTTATTTGAACCGTCATGCTTTCAAACTGGGCCCGTTTTTTATTTAAATTATTAATTTCTACGAAATCTGCCAATGTATTTTCTGTGAAAAATTTTTCTTGGATGACCGAAACAATTTCTCTTGCATCATCTCTGTCAACTAAGAGAGGATGAAACTTATTTAACGCTGCCGCGACCTTGAAATCTGCTATTAAATGTTTTGAAGCTTTATTAAAATACTCCTGTCTAAACAATTTAAACTCTCTTTTAAATCTCCCATTCACTACCTCTACGACCCACCGACATAAAGTCACTTTTCGAGTTTTTTTCTTTTGTCACAATTCCAAATGATGTGTAAAACATGGCGATTGATTTCCGCTTGGACTTCATGACTTCTAGCATTTGTCAATGAACGACCACATATTAGGCATATGTTTTGGTGAGCCACAATAAGAATAGAGTCTTGTAAGTCTTCTGCTATTGCACTTCTCTCAGTTATCAATGTGTGACACGCTTCACAAATATAGTCCGTTGAAGTGGCCTATAATATTAAAAATATTATTATGAGTGGTTCCTTGGCTTTAAGTAATAAAATGAAATGTTTCTTATTTTGAATCAAGCTGAACACTTACCACTCTTGGTGTAATCTGTTGTTGTACTTGTAACAGAATTGCATTATCCTCTAAAATATATCGTCCCATTCTTATCAAATTAATATGACAGTTAATGCATATCAATGGTACACTCGAGGCCGCAGTACCTCTTGATGATGATGGCAAAGAGTAATGTTTTGTAGCTCTTTCAGCTCTTTGCCAGCAAGGATGACAAATTAAATGTGATCCACGAACCTAAAATCAAATAAAAATTCAAATATAAAAATTGACAAATAAACTAAATCATTTTAATCTCTAATAAATCGATGAACGCTGGCTACACGCACGAAAAAGGATGACTCATTTTAACGTTACGTTATTGTAACGTTAGGATCGGACCGAGAGCGTTGCACGAGCGAGCAAAAGGCCCGATTGGCTTGCGCCACATCTATCTCTCTTCTACAAAGTATGCAATCATTTCATCAATGTTTTGTTATGACGTTGTCACGTTAAACCGTCGTCCGTAAACTGACTTTACAGACAACCAATTCTTATTTATTCATGTATTCCTGTAATTTTAATTTAAAATATAATATAAATTTATATTTATATAATTAATTTATAAATCGAACGAGAAACTGGGGGCTGTGTGTACTATCAAAAGCATGCGAATGATCTACCCTCAAACTGTAATAACGGTAGAGGCTGATAATTATCGCGTGGGCGACCCTGTTATCGCGCCGGATAACACGCCGTGCATGATTACAGACGAAACACGTTGATTCTTGTATCATGAGCCATAACACACCTTGTAATTTTATCGTTAACCTTAGATTATTAGGTAAATTACACGAATGTCAGAAAGTCAGGTTTGTTACATCTGAATTGATAGTTTAAAAATTTCTGATAGCAATCACGTTATGCAAATGCAGTTGATATCGATGACATGGCTACTATAACCAACCTAAAACAAAGAAGGTTACACAAACGTTGTCACGTCCGAGGACTAAGATGGAGGCCTCACTACCCATAATTACGTTGGTTCTCTTTATCTTTGAGACCGAAACACGGCAATGCAACCACTGCTATTTGGCGGTAGCCTGTATCCATCTATTTCGTACAAGTCTTAACAGGTCGTCACTACATATAGTCGGGAACGCACTACACTTTGTTTATCACACTCGAGAATATTTCTTCCCCATCGTTTGTTGGTTCAAGGGTGTTCAGTGTCGAAACTTCTATCGAGACACTGTAACAAAGGTTACTGGTGGTAAGATTCTTTTTCTGCCTGGAAATTCGTCTGAATAGGTACACATTTCTCTTACATATTTCTGCCACCAAGCAGCAGTCCATATACTGCTGTGTTCCGACCTGAAAGGTTCCACCAGGACCACGGTTCTTTGTTTGAGGTTAGTTGCAAATTTTCATGAACTGCAGTACCCATTTGCCACATGCCATCGTGTAGACTGTAAGCTCGTTTGTCACTTCAGATTTATTTAAAAAAATCCCTCTTAAAAAGAAGTAGACATTTCCTTTTATTTTCCTAGTGCAACACTTAATAAAGCTGTTAAGAGAGGCGCATTCAATCGTTTGGGTAGTCGAGGGCGCTTAGCACCTGCCTCGCACTTAACCCGTTTGCAAAACGCTGACTGCCTGCATATGGACTCTTTCACGTGTTAACTTGGCTGAATAGTGACGATCATGCATCACATCGATATATAAATACTTTAAACAAGTGTATAATTTTAGGTTTCAATAACCCTGTAATTATAAAAGTGACAATAAATAACATTTTAATACGTTCGACTACTGGGCCCAAATCTTCGATAATTTATTAGATAGATATTCCGTCGTTCACATCGTTCATTCATTCGGAGGGTTTCCAGAGTTCACATATCATCGAAATGTATTTTTGTTATCAATTTATAAGACATGCAGGTTTCTCCAACGACGCTCTTATTCATTGCCGATGATGTGATAAATCAGGACTGTAAATAGGAATTAATATTCTTGTTACGGTCGTGCGGATATCGAGTTCGAGTAGGTTGCTTACTATATACTCGCTACTACTATCAAATTCTCACTAAGCGCTTGGCCGCTTTTTCGTGCCGTAACTGGGCTGGCTGTCCAGGGGAATTTCTGTCAGCCATCTCTTCGATCTCTGCACAGGGAGGACGACTCACTGGCCCACACCGCAAAGGAGAAAGCCGATCTTCTAGGCTCTTTCTTTGCGTCTAACTCGACTCTCGATGACGGGGGAGTACGCCGCCGACCATCCCGCGGTGTGAGTGCTCCATGCCGGAAGTGCACTTCACTCAGCGCTCGGTTCGCAAAGCACTCCTCTCCCTGGACATCCATAAGTCGAGTGGGCCTGATGGAATCCCCCCAATTGTGCTGAGGACGTGTGCTCCAGAGTTGGCACCGGTTTTAACGCGTCTTTTCCGGTACTCCTACTCCCTAGGCGTAGTCCCAAAATCATGGAAGACGGCTTTCGTCCACCCGATCCCTAAAAAAGGCGACCGCTCAGACCCGTCCAACTACCGGCCTATCGCCATCACCTCCTTGTTCTCCAAAACAATGGAGTCCATTGTAAACTGCCAGCTCATGAGGTACCTTGAGGATCACCAGCTGATTAGTGACCGCCAATACGGTTTTCGCCGTGGTAGGTCAGCTGGTGATCTTCTGGTCTACCTAACTCACAGATGGGCGGAGGCAGTAGAGTCCAAGGGGGAGGCATTGGCCGTTAGTTTGGACATTGCGAAGGCCTTCGATCGGGTTTGGCACAAAGCGCTTCTTTCGAAGCTCCCTTCCTATGGGCTTCCCGAGAAATTGTGCGATTGGATCACCAGTTTTCTTGCAGATCGGAGCATCAAGGTCGTTGTAGACGGTGCAAGCTCCGATTGCAAGCTTATTAATGCTGGTGTTCCACAGGGCTGCGTGCTATCGCCAACGCTGTTTCTTCTGCATATCAATGATATGTTGCAAACCCGTAGCATTCATTGCTATGCAGATGACAGCACTGGTGATGCTCTTTACACCGGCCGAGCAAATATTTCTCGGGAAAACGTCTCTGAGTGCCGGGACAAACTTGTGTCTGAAGTCGAGTCTCTGCTGGACAGAGTCTCGGATTGGGGGCGACTAAATCTAGTCCAGTTTAACCCCCAGAAGACACAAGTTTGCGCGTTAACCGCTAAAAAGAACCCCTTTGTCGTATCCCCTCAGTTTCAAGGCACTCCCCTTGTTGCCTCAGCCAGTATCGGAATCCTCGGCGTCGACATATCGAGTGACGTGCAGTTTCGTGGTCACTTGGAAGGGAAGGCCAAATTGGCCTCTAAAAAGCTTGGCGTGCTCAGCAGAGCGGGACAGTATTTCATGCCGGCACACCGCCTGCAACTTTACAAGGCGCAGGTTCGGCCGCTCATGGAATACTGTTCCCATCTCTGGGCTGGGGCTCCCCTGTACCAGCTCCTTCCACTTGACCGCATCCAGCGCAGAGCGGCTCGAATCGTCGACGACCGAGTGCTTTCCGATCGGCTCGATTCACTGGCGCTGCGAAGAGATGTTGCATCTCTTTGCGTATTTTATCGCATCTATCACGGGGAGTGCTCTGAGGAATTGTTCGGATTAATCCCAGCCGCCAAATTTCGTGAACGCACTACACGGCAAACGTCCCGATACCATCCACACCATCTGGATGCTTGGCGGTCCACCACTGTACGTTTCAAAAGGAGTTTTCTTCCGCGTACAACCTCTCTGTGGAATAATTTACCACCGGTGATTTTCCCGGACCGATACGACCTGGGGACCTTCAAGAAAAGAGCTTACTCCTTTCTAAAGGGCCGGCAACGCACCTGCAATTCCCCCTGGTGTTGCGGTTGATCATGGGCGGCGGTAGTCACTTAACATCAGGTGAGCCACATGCTCGTTTGCCCCCCTCTTCTATAAAAAAAAAAACTCTAATTCTATAATTTTATAACTATAATACACTACTTTAACACCTACCATTGGGTAGAATCGTAGTCAAGTACAAATTTAGAATACATTAATAAAAGTTTTTGGTGGCTTTTGACAGCTTGTGTTGTGTTTTATGGCAGTGCTGCCCACCTCTAGCAGGGGTCCGCTGGAAACGAATCTATATCTTTAATTTATATAGAATTATTTATTAGTATTAAAGTTATTAAAATTAGAATATTTTACACGTTCAATGTTAGAGATATCTGCAGGATCACTATCTAAACATTGATTTTTTAAACACGTTTCGATAGTGTATGTATCATGGACAAACATCTAGCCCCGAAAAAATTGTTTATTTTCTAGGCCTTCGTATGGGCTTAAACCGTAAGTATGTCGATATTTAACTAATAAGCTACCTCTGCCTATCACTACGTGTATCGAATAGCGCTAAGTAGTCGTTTGACCTGAAACTCCGATATACCATCGAGCACGCGCGCCCACTTATCACCTTTTACCGTCGTTCGTTTCTAGAGAGCTTTACTGGGTCACTGGAGCAGGTGATTTAGGTCGATCATGTATCGTTTAGCCCTGAAACGATCAGCTTAATGGCTCTAAAGATAAAAGATCTTAGTATGTATACTTTATACGCCTATTGTTCTTAGTTTTTTGTTCTTTTTTTACTCCACGTGGTAGCCAAGCATACGGCTCACCTGACGGAAAATATTGACCGTCGCCCATAAACAACTGCAAAATCAAGGAAATCGCAGGTGCGTTGCCGTCTCTTTAGTGTAGGCTCATTTCTTGAAGGTCCTTAAGCCGTATCGGTCCGGAAAAATCGCCGATAGTAAACGATTCCACAAAGAATTCGTGCGTGTAAGAAAGCTGTCAGTAAGTCGCACTGTGGTGGACCGCCAACCATCCAGATGATGTGGATGGTATTGGAAATCGCGATGTGCGTTGTTGGAATTAGGCGGCTGAAATAAATCCGAACAATTACTCTAAGCACGTGGCAAATGCGACAGCAATTGCAAAAGAGTGCAACGTCTCTTCAAAGCGCCAGTGAATCGAGCAGATCGAAAAGAACTCGGTCGTCTTTTATTCGAACTGCTCTTTGCTGGATACGTTCAACTGAAGGGAAATTAGAAGGAAAATTGATCTATTGATCTTCAAAAGAGTGTCGCTTCACGCCTCCGGAGTAGTTCCAACATGGGGGACGGAATTGAAGAACTTCCGGAGGACTTTAATTACTGGTTTCCCACCCGCTTTCAAAAACTCCCCTGTAATTCCGTTCTCGCCCAAGGTCTTGTTGTTTTTCAGGATCTGAAGAACCATTCTACTCTCGCTCAGACTACGGTCAGGGATATCAGAGGTATAGTATTGGATTAGACTTGCTCTTGGATCGTTACTCACATTTCCGTGTGGCTCCAACAACGACGTGTACAGCTGCAGTTAGCACTTTCTAGCAGACAGATTTTTCGTAAAGACTTTGAAGCCTTGGTTCCACTTAATCGCTTCTTTAATACAGGCTAAATTTAAGTTGCGTAAGTCCCGCCGCATACACTTGGAGATATGTCTGTTCAGTTGCCTGTATGCTGTTAAATCTGATGAACATTGCAGCGTCATTTTTCGTCTTACAGCCATGAGATTAAGAGTGTGATCGGAGTGTTTTGTGTCCTTCTACGACGGGTCCTGCAGAGCTTAGCTCCAACCGCATGTACAGTTTATACGAGCTTGTCATTACATCTTCTTACTCTAACTTGTCGGTAGATCGTCCACTGTATTGCAGTCGTCTTCTAGGCACTAAAACGATTATGTAATTTATATTCCTGACGTTTCGAGTACTTTACAGCACCCATGGTCACGGGGGGACTGAGGTGTTCGACGTCCCAATGGCTACCTCCAGATTAAACTACAGCAATAAATAACCCAAGAAACGACCCAAAAAATAATATTTAAAAAAACTAATGACCTCATAAAGAAACACTCCGAAAATTTTAATCTGGACGTAAAATCGATAATACCTTTATGTACCAAACTATCGAAGTTATATGGGCTACCAAAAATACACAAGCTCCATACTCCACTACGTCCCTTAGTGAGCCAAATCTAATCACCAACTTATAGATTGGCTCAACATTTAGCGAAAATACTCTCACCGTTCAGGGGACATACAAGAGCAAACACAAAGGGATCCTTCTACGAGCACTTATTAAGTGCTCGTAGAAGGATTCCTACCAATTTGTCAGCGAGATTAAAGGACCTACATCTGGCAGACAACGAAACTATCGTCAGTTTTGATGTGCAGTCACTGTTCACATGCTTACCTGGAAGGCTGAAAGAAAACAACATGCCCGTAGAATATGTAGTATTACTCAGACACTGCCTTATATCTTACTACCTATTGGGGAAGGACGAGTTCTACATGGAAGTAAATGGTGTTGGCAATGGGCTCTCCTGTATCTCTCATTGTCACCGACATATTCATGGAAGACCTTGAGGAGAAAGCCCTGCTAACTTCTCCCGTAAATCCAAGATTTTACAAGCAGTACGTAAACGACACTTTCACAATTCTACCTTTAGATAAAATAATTGCATTTTTAGACCATCTTAACTCTATAAATTCTAAAATTCAGTTCACAATGGAGTTAGAGGCCAACAGTTCTTTAGCTTTTCTAGATGTTAGTAATTCGGAATCCTGATAACAGTTTAAGCCACAGTGTGTATGGAAAAAAGACCCATACAGATAGATATTTAAACGATCTCTATCACTCTCAGCGTCGGAAAATAATTGAATCGTCTTCAAGTGGACGAATATATCGCGGGTCTCAAACCATAGGGCGTATATGCAAAAAAATTTGTTTTAATGCCATTGGATCCTACTATAAGCAATACGTAACCTCAATTTTTTTATAATTTAATGTTAATTACTTTTTGAATACATTAAAAAATATCATTTGTCGTAAGCGTAAAGAGACTGAAAAAATTTTTAGGCCACATAGGTATATTATTGCGTACATTAATATTATTGTGTATTGGAGCAGCATTTAACGTGCCAAAAGACGTGTGCACATGCGGCTGTCAATGCCCACACGATCCTGAGGATATTTAGTCATCACATCAGATATCATGATCAGGCTTATTCTATAAGTTATGTTAACAACATTGGATAATAACAACGATTCTATCTGCAAGACTTCATACAAAGAATTGATCCTGGCATAAAATATAGATTTTCACAAGCCGAGGGAAGACCAAAGCTGATGTCAGACATAAGTTTGAGTAGTTACCCGAAGAACAGAAAGAGGATCAGGAAGAGCATGAAGAACATATGAAATTAAGGTTGATTATCAATTAGAATTAAAATAATTTAAGACTATGCGATATATCTCTATTTGAAACACGCTAAAACCCACGGATGGCACGTTTTAAATGGGGAAACGATAGATGGATACAAGCGAGGAAAGATGTTCCGATTCACTTTTCTTCAAATTCAAAGTATGATTCGAAATTTTTCACGTTATCATTACAATTACTTAGTTTTATTCTGAATTTTATTGGAAAGGCATCAAGGAAGACGAATTCGTAAAAACAGAAAGTACTAATCTATCAAGGATAAATAAATTGATGGTAGCAAAATTTTTTGCATGCAATCCCAATTTTTGTTCTGCTGAGTTGAGGAACGTTAAAACATCGATGCGAGTACCTCTTACATACTTTTGTTTATAGAAAAACAAAATACCAGGTCAGAGTGTATTTTGATAAAACGTAGTTCAGTAGCCTTCAGTAGTTAGTTTATTTTCAATTAGCCCATTAGTGTACCCTATGTTTTATTTTGTATAAGCGATAGTTAAATATAAGTCATACTTACATCAAAATGATCTTCACAGAAGAATAGTCTGGTTTTTATAGACAGTATATTAGGGTATCTATCTTCTTGCCAGTTTTAAGCAAGTACTTTTTATATTTAAATCAGTTGACACTTGAATCCATAACTTTCCCGACGTTATTATGCTCGTATTTTTGCATTCAGACACAACACAACAATGATAAGTTATTATTAAATATTAAAAAGTATCTTATTCCTTTGCAAATTTGGCAAAATTCTGGGACACTGATGTCACGAGCTGAACTGAGCTGAGCGAAAATATAAAATGATAGATTAAAAGTAATTTTTATGGCACTATTCGGTTTTAATTTTTTTTTTTTTTTTTTGAAAATTATAGTGGTTCATTATCACACTAGGATTCATTTAAAACACTTTTTTAAAAAGCTGTGTAATACCCCATTGTTAAAATATAGAACTACACCTTGAACTTGAATAAAGAAACAAATTAAAAAAGACAACAAAACTTACGAATTGATTTGGATTTATTTCAAAATGAATTACATTTTTAAGTTACACAGAAAAGTAATATTCTTATGAGAAAACAATCACACGCTTAAGTAACGAAAGAAATGCTTGGACGGAAAACATAAAAAGCACACGCTATATATTATGGTTCATCCTATAAACTACATTCTAAATAATATATAAACTATGTGCGGAGATTCGATCGTTTTATAAAAATATAAAGATCTAAACTACAACTTAATCACTAGATTTCTTAGTCACCGGTGAGGAATGCTAAACGGGGATCCATAAGCATCGGAACCACTTTCTTGAGGGACTTTCAGATTCAAGCAAAATTAACTATATACAAATACATATATGTAGTCGTAAACTTAATGCATGTAATTTTAATCCTTTGATATTAAACGTTTATCTTTAGTATCAAACAAATTATAGCAACATTATGAAATTTCTTCAAAAAAATAAAAAATAAATTTGTTATAAAAATGCCAGACGTCGATCGCCTTTCAACCAACGGAAGGATAAGAAAATGTACAAGAATATTTCATTATTTATTTATACTACATAAGTTGTATCATAATTATTGTTTCCATTCACATTCTCGTAATAAGAATGATATGAAATACATATATGTAGTCGTAAACTTAATGTACATCATTTTAATCCTTTGATAGTAAACGTTTATAGTCGTACCAAATAAAATTATGGCAACTTTATGAAATTTTTTCAAAAAATAAAAATTAATTTGTTATAAAAATGCCAGACGTCGGTCGCGTTTCAACCAACGGAAGGATAACAAAATGCCTTAAAAAGTACAAGAATATTTCATTATTTATTTATACTACATAAGTTGTATCATAATTATCGTTTCCATTCACATTTCCTTAAGTAAAAAAAAAAACATTTTTGTACATTCGTAACAAAACAAACCACTTTGTACAATTTGTTATAAAATTTTATTATTAGAAAACTGAAAAAAACAGTACATCTATTTTTATTTCATATCTCTAACCAACAAAGGAAGAATGCCAGAATAACGAACCCATGCTCATCGTCTTGACTCACACACAGCTCTCTCCTTTCTATCAGCCCGTAAAAGTTCAGTGCTGAACGCACACGTATGCACCGAAAACGTGTTATTGGAATTAATTTTTGATTGAAATTTGGCAAGACTGACGTGGTTTGCGGCAAGTACTTTATGTGTGTAGCGATACGTTTTTCTTCATTTGTTGGTCCAAGTTTCATATATAAAAAAATCACGGTAAATAAATATAAAATATAACATTACTATTATTTCTTATTTTAGTAAAGAATTTGTGCTTTTTACATTTTTAAAGCAATAGATAAAAAGACATTTGTAATATATCTGTGTTCGGTGGTTTTTTATTCAGATATCGATAAATGTATTTAGTTAATATGTATAGCATTTAGCGTATAGTATACGAAACACCGGTTATTTTCATGACCTACTTCAAAATGTCTATAACCAATCGTAAAATTAACATTTGGTACATCTATAAATAAAATAGCAAAATATATACGCTAATGTACAAACGTTCTAAAATTAATTATAACCTAAAAACACAATACATTTTGTCATTGGATTTTATATTTAAAAAAAAATAAAAATAATTTGTTGTATATATTATTAAAGTTTATAAATTGTAAGCATGATTTCGTTAATTCGATTCAAAATCTAAGAAAATTAGGAGATTCTTGAAAATCTGTGTTTACGATTGTCATGTTAATGAACAACTAATATTATTTTTGTCTTAGAAAAAAAAATGGCGTACCAAAAAGGTGGAAACGATTTATTTATAATAAAAAAAATAATGGGTAACCCTAAAATTGCCGTTTCAATTTATTTGGAATGTGACAACGTATTGTAAACGTGTTCAAAACATTGTATTTGTTTTATATAAAAATAAGAAAGATTATGGATCATACTATTGCAAATTAGACTTGTCAATATTTACCAGCCGTATTTCGCGTGCGTTGTAATTGTGATGACTGAGCAGCTGTATTAAATACATATATTGCAGCCACATATTACCACATAAATATGGCTTGTTTAAAAGCTCCTTAGCTTGTTTAAAAGACGACCGATATTAAATTAATATGGCAATTATCATAAGGAAAGCTCAACCTAAGTTTTTGGACATATCGCAAAAAATGTGCAATAAAAATTATAATAATAGCGTTGTTCATGTGATTATACGTAGACAAGTATTGAAAAACTATGTAGTTAGAATGATAAGGAGTAGTAATTTTGTAGTGGATGAAATATGTTTGCTACTTGTTACTTGTGTGTGTACCTAGTAGGATGTTAGGATAAATTTTAATACCGTACATTATGAAAAATAGTAATATTATGGAAGTTTTGTTAAAATTTCCTTTAAAGTCGATGTTCAACAGTTTATATTTCCAATGGTTTACTTTATCCGACAATAAGGTAATTCACATAAGGCGTCCCACTTTTATAAATGTATTACTGAAGTTAAAACTCAAATAAGTAAGAAATTAATTACTTTACGTCAACTCGTTATGTGTGGCGATGAGGGTGAGGGCCACAAAGTCGAGTCGGCAGTCGTAGACACGACTTCTTCTGTCGACGGCGCAATTTAGGAACCAAGATATTTGACAGATTTTATGGTGGAGAACTTAATTTTGTTAGAAAAAGTATAGGTTTATGTTTTTTTTTCTGTAATATTAGTTAATTTTGTATTACATTTAATTAGATATTTCTATATTAAACTTTGGTTTGTTTAAAAAAAGAAAAATTGAAAAATTGCGAAAAATGAAAGAGCGTACCACTGAGACATTGTTTTTTATATATTTACATATTACTCTAGAAACCGTTAAACTTATATTAAAAATGGAATTTGTTAATTATAATCACATTGTGTAACAAAAAACTTCACTTCAGTTTCAACTGGCGACATTTGAGGAACGAAACATTATTATCCTTTGTTGAAGTAATATTACATAGTAGCAGTTTACAACGAATGATTTTACTATAGAGATTCAAATAAAACATGAGTAATCATTGGAATTATCGATACGTGATTGTGAAGTGGAGACGTGGGAATGTGAGAGGAAGGCTAGAGGGTGGTGTTGGTGAAGTGGTATCATAACACGGGCGAGTCGGTACACAGCAGTGTGCGGCGGAGCGCGCGGCTAGATGAAGAACTCGCGGCGCTTGGTGACGCGCGCGCCGGTGGCGGCGGCCAGCGCGGCCGCGTCCTGGTCGGCCGCACCGTCCGCCCCGCGCTCCTCCTGCCAAATCAACACAACACATAGAATATTCCTTATTATATACAATAACAAGCTGTATCAATCTGTATCACGTATCACGTGTGAGTGTGCGCGTGTGCGTGTTTGCATGTGCGTGTGCATATATGCGTGTGTGTGTGCATGCACGTGTATGCGTGTACGTGTGTACCCCTCCGTGTGTTCGTGTATACGAGCGCGCGTGCGCGTGTGCGCATGTATGCATGAGTACGTGTGTATGTATTTGTGAGTGTGTAGTTCAGACTTAACTACCACCTACTTGATTACTTTTAATGTACAAGTATTTCTATTAAGTGGATATATAACAATTCTAGCGTTCCCCTTATTATAAAGATAATTACAAAAAAACTTAAAAAAATATGTAAAAATTTGGTGCGATGCGTGTTGTAGTAACAGACTAAATCATTTCTGCGCTTATCTTTTATCGATAGTGAATTATACTGTAAGAGTGAATATTTTTTAATAATACATTGTAAAATAAAGAGCTGCCTGACAGATAGGATCTTCCAACGCTTGTATAAGCCTAACAGTAGGGTAAAGAAAGGGAAAGGAGGCGGATACTTTTAGTATAGCTCTCTGTACTCGTTGCAGTTTTTTTTTATATATTTTTCCATTCAGAACCACCTCAGCTTAGTAGAAGGATTAGCAATCGCAATACCAAACGTCCTTTGAGGCCGCTGCTTGTCGCCGATATGGGTATTTTACTTATGATGTAAATCGCATTCTACGGCCGGGCTTTATCGGCCTTTTCAATCCACAACTTCATATCCATGGAGCCGTCAAATTCACACATATTTCAGTAAAGGAAGCGATAGCTTGACGAATGTAAACAGTATAAAAACAACAAAAAAGCTTTTTAAACGTGGCAGTCATTCTATGCAACGTATTATGAGTAATAGATCGGCTTGAACAACCACGCTCGCACAATATATCAGCGAAAAATAGTAACGTAACACTACTGTTTCGTAAGGTAGTCAAGAGAACCGGGTTTATTTTAAAAAGTAGTAACTTTTCCATTCGACTAATATAATATTCATAAAATAGAATAAAATAAGTGTACAATAATTTTTATTCAAAATAGATTTCATGTAATTCTTATTGAATTCATTTTTTATTTTTACTATTGGTTCGGAAAAAACCTTGTCCTGGGAAGAATCAGCAAGAAACCAAATGCGACTTTTTTTAAAGTAAACGACAATAAAAGTTGTACAAACTATTTATAAAATTTATTTAAAAACAGCGTGGAAACGACCACCTCAATCAACCACGTATTCATTTATATTATAATAACCCTATTTATAGAGTTAATGTATAATATAAAATTTAAACATGGTACCTCGTATATTTTCTGGGACTTTGTTGTAATAGCGTAAACATTGGCATATGAATGAATTACTGACTCTGTGGAGTCGAAGAACTGATATCACTAGCTTTTTCCTGGTGTTTACAAAGTGTTTATCGTATTTTTTCTTAACTAAAACTACTTTTGTTTAAATATAATATACTATTATGATATATAAATCATTCAAGTACCTGAGTAAGATATTCTCCTTTGTGACGTGAGATCGCACGCACCAGCACTATGGCCACCACGATCAGCAGTAGGAAGATGAACGCCAGCACCGCTGCAAATACAATTCAAATGGTGACACAACGTACACAGTATTTCCTGCCTAGGAGTTTATCTGCGGTCGACGTAAGTATGCGGGTGTGAGAGTGTGTGTGTGTGTGTGTGTGTGGATGTGCATGTGTGGGAGCACTGACTTGCGAGGATCGCCTCGTCAGTGCGGTGGAAGTCGAGGTCGCTGTGGTCGACGGGCGGCGGTGGCCGCGTCTCCACCGGCTCGGGGGGGTGCGTCACCGGCTCCACGCCGCAGAAGTCCTCCTGCAGGATCCCACCTGCCCACACAGACGAAAGTCTCACAACACATCGCATTTAGAAATAAACGAAGAAAGAAAGTAGACACATACATTATAATTAATAACAAAGAAAAATAAATCAGATAAGACAAAAAAAATACTTTTTATTTTAACAAAAGTATTAATAAAACCTAATATGCACCAAAATAGTCTTCACTCAGCTTTAAGACACGAATTCAAGTTTCGTTGCACGACGCGCTGCATGAGAATTTTCAGTGGAGCCAGGAATTTGAAACAAACCGACAGCAAAAAAAAAGAAAATAAATTCAAAATAATTCCATTTACTGTCAGAAAAGAAAATAAGAAAACAATATCGTGATTTCTAGGGTATGTTCCGAAATACAACGCAGTGTACTGTCCAATGCAAATGACGTCATCACTTGACACTTTATTGTACTAGCGTGCCGCCGCCATATTGTGTCGGATATCCGGCCATAATAAAACAATTTTTAATTGTGTGTTTGCCGAATGAAGCATGTCAGAATTTGTTTCTATTTACTCAAATACAAAAAAATTATAGAATAATTGATGGTATATCCATTAGGTGGATATAATGATTTTTGAAGCACAAAATGACAAAATTTGCCCATTGACTCGGCTACCGATCTAATCAGATCATACAATACCTACCTTACGTCGGCTCTGGTACGGGTCGAATTAGATCAGGTCGGATCAGAAGTACTGCCTTATGAAAAAACTATTTTTTCCTTTAAAACAAAACCAAAGACAATATGCAATAGATAATAGTATCAAAGACAAAGATATGCTCTTTTATTTTAAACCATAACCTGGCAATGTTTTTTAGAAAAAAAAAAGAAATCACTCTGAACTTTCGGCGTTCCACGTGTCGTTTTGATGAAGGTGCTCCGTCTTTTTTATAGAATTTTATATTTGTGTCTGGACTAAAAACGAAAGTATTATACTTTTTTATATTCCTTGTAATATAGTGAACACGTAGATATATAATTTGTGGTATAAAAAGTGTAAAGTAAATTGCCAAAAAATACTTCAAAATCTGGAAGACCCATTTTGGCGGTTGGGTCATAAATGTGTTATTTTTCAAATTCTCATTTATTTTTCGTGTAAAATGCAAGTAAAAATAGTTTTCTTACATATTTCAAATAACTTGACGTTGTATTTATTTCAAATTCACACATAATTATTTTTGAAATATTGTTCTAAATGTCACACAGATAAAATATTATTATTGTTTTTTTTTTAATTTTTTAATATTTTAATATTTTGGTATGAGTAACGAATGGAAACATATAAAACATAAAAATATACATATTTCCAAACATTTTCATATAAATTTCTCCAAAAACAAAAGTGTAGAATTCAAATTAGTAGTAATTTTGTCACTAAAATTGAAGTATATGCTACTACTATGCTATACAGGGTAATTTATGTATTTTATTACAATTTCTAGCAACCAAAAATAATTTTATTCGATAGTTTATACATTCAACAAGAAATCCTGTAAGTTTTATCCATAAATATTGTCTCAAAGTGAAAATATAGCAAAAATTTTTCTAACTTACAAATTTTCCCGCCATTAAGGTCCCGAGCGAACGGGAGTATAACATGTCGCGCGCTATCAGAGCCTGGGAGATAATCGCCAACACTTTTCCAAATGTCGTAAAAGTATGATGTCATATACTGTCCAATGTTTTGGAACGAATCACCAGTATAGCGTCGATTCATGACTTCATTTGCATTGGACAGTACACTGCGTTGTATTTCGGAACATACCCCTAATGTTTACACGAACACTACAAATTTAAGTAAAACTACATTTAACGGATTTTACCAGGTACATTAAACCGGTCATAATAAACACTTTGTAAGTCTCATAAACGAGAGTTTAATTAGTAAAAATATTTAAGAAATGGTATAATGTGTCAAACATAACATCTTTTCATACATTTCTTATAAAAAACGCTATATTTGCGAGCTTTAAAAATTATATGGCTGTGAGTGTGCCTTTGCCTCGTGCTCAGTAAATCGTCCTCAGTAAACAAAGATCAATTTTCGAAGTTCGAGGTACTCATTTAAAAACTTAAAGGTTTACGAAAAATTTAGAAAAAAGATTCAATGTGGATTGAGTATGTAGATAAGAATAGATACTAATGGTGATAGGTTGATTATAATATTTTGTATTAAATAAATGATTAAGCTTTGTGTTAAGAATTTTATTAACAAATCCTTATTAAAATCACATAACCTTTATAACTTTATTTTCAATTCTTATAAAAATTATAGATTTAGTGTAACCTAACATTATATTCATATTTCCTTTACATGTGAAATCCGCCAATAAACCTCTCAGACATAAGAACAGACCTCTGCCCAGTAGTGGGACATATAAAGGCGGTAACATTTTTGTTAACAATACTTCATTCATAAGATATATATTCTACGAAGGTTGCATACTTAGGTTTTTATTCATGCACTATCTTCTCACTAAAGTCCTTAATAATACAATAGTTAGCCCTAAACTCATCATCATTCATAGAAAAAAACTAAGTCCTTAAAACGCATCATTTAAAGCTCATTTCTTTTCTACTTCAATTGTAATGCACGATTACGGCGTAGAATAATAGACGCAGGAGCTAAATGTGTCATTATTTTATCGCAAACCAATAAGATAATTGCATAAAACAAATGATTAATATGAACGTAATTCCTAAAACGTTGTTTTGCTATTGCCTAAATTCCAATTCCGACACAATATCAAACACAATATGCAGCTGTCACCTAACTGTCAAAAGTGCATCGAGAGTGCCGATTTTGCTTACGGTCGGATCGGACAATTTCACTTCTAATCGCAATTAGTTCACACAATCGCCACACAATATTTAACAAATTTAGCGCTAGTCGCTTTCAAGAATACAAAACGTTATAATTTCAATCCCGATCGATCGGAATTGTTTTAAAGAGTAAGCCTGCAGGTGGTCTGTGTGCTTGTTATGTGTGTTATGTTACATTTATGAATGTAAACACGACAGTATATTTTTGCGAGGCATTCCATCTTAGTCATCAAGGTTGACAACGTAACTGCATTTCGATTTATGATCAGAAATAGATGTCCATGAGCCACAGTGTCCACTCAGCATCAGGTGGACTGTGTTCTCGGTTCTCGCTATTATTCTACAAATAAAACTATACTTACCGAGACTTCGAACGTTGGGCGGCGGGTCCTGTTGGAAGAGCAACTTGAGGGGGTAGATATCGTCGAACTCCACGCGACTCACGCAACCCACGAAGCCCTCGTTCATGGACTCGTTGCGTCCGATGTACATGTACTGGATGTTGTTGAACTGCGCGTCCGCGGACTCCTTGATGTTGAACTTGTACTCTTGCGTCTCGTAATTGTCCACCTGGCACCGAAGAATCATTATTACTGCTTTCCAATAATGTTCAAATACATGTATGGTAGAGAAAATTGGGTGTGCAGAAGAAGCACGACAATAGAATAAAAGCTGTAGAAATGCGGTCATAAAGCATTAAGGAGTTTGTTATGGCTGAATCTGAATGACAGGGTGAGAAATTGTGTGATAAGAGGAAAGATGATGTTGTAACCAGGATTAAGAAAGGAATCCTCGGTGGTTTGGTTATGAAGAAAGCATGAACTAGGAAAGAGTGACAAAGCAAATTTATGTTGCAGAAGTGAACGGCCGAGTCAGCAAGGGACACCCTAGACCAAAGCATATCGACCAAATCGGCGATATATTGAAGATGGGCCAGAGTAAGAGTACCCTTAACCGACCGAGCATGTATTCGTAGGTATATGGAAATGATGCAGCGAGAGACGTGTCAGGGTCGTGGCGAATGGAAATCCGTAGTCTCTGGCCACATCTCTGGGTGACAGGCGTGATTGTTTATGTATTGTTACGAGCTTAGGGTTCGTGATAATAAAAACTGCCGATTGAATTACAAAATTGACACTTTAATTACTAAAGACACCAATTAAAACTTAAACCACAATTATTCACACTTAACACTTTAGTTCACTTTATTTCACTCCGAAAGCTTCGTTCGTATCGCACATTCAATACTGCCCAGATGGCGACTATCAATGGCTTTATATAGACCTTTTCCATTGAAACATCTAGAATATTCAAACAAATACCGGCCCCGACCGACCAGGTGCAGAAAGTTCAAGTGTGGGGCTTTCTAGAAAGCTTAGTTCTCCCATTCGATACTAGATGGGCGGGAGAGTTCTAGAAAGATCTTGACCTATTTCTGCTGCTTGATACCAGATAGCGCTAATAATCAGCCGTCACATACCAGGCGCTAATTATAGCGCGCAACAGTATTCAAATACACTGTTCGATACGAAAAACCTAATAATTCCTTATATTTTTACGAATATTTGATATTAAAGAAAAACAATTTTGCTGATTTTATCGCGTTTTATTAAACGTGTCAGTTAAATTAAACGCGATAAAATACGTAAAAATTGGTTTTGTAAATGTTGCGAAAAGCCTGTACATAAGGTGGTACAAAATAGGAAGCAGCTTTTAAGCTCTGCTTACAAAACTGTATTTTGCCACCAATACCAACTTACCTGTAACACCATGGTGGCACCACTGTCCTTGCGCGAGAGCCGCACGTCGTGGTACTGGCCCAGGCCGAAGTGCTTGCCCTGGAAGATGATTTCCTGCCGCTCGAATCCGAAGTCGAATATCACGCGCAAGTGACCTGCCGGCAATGCAACAACACAACTGTAGTTTTGTTCTAAGTATTATAATTAACATATTGTACAAAGATAGATTTCTATAAATGTAGAAATCTATCAATTACAAGAGATCTTTTTTTTTTTGAAAACGTCACCCCCATACTTGGATTTTGACATCATACCTTATGACAAGGTGTGTTTTTTTATACAAGTAGTGTTGTCAATCGAGCACACAGTTACCAGATGATAAGTGATACTGTACCCTGAGACATCTATATATATCCTCCGTAACGAATCAAAATTTACGTGCATTGTCACTCTTGAGGACTAAAATCGGTACTAGTAAAAATAGTCACCGGTTCTCGTTATATAATCATATTAAACTGTAGGTTATACTACTATTTTACACTGGTATAAATATATTACAAAACAAAGAAAATAGATTCAGAACAGGTTATTTCTGTTGTGATTTATTTAACGGCACTATCATATTATACAAATTAAACTTACCTGAATTAGACACCATAAGCGTGAGATACTCTCCGGTAATGTTGGAAAAGAAGCCAAGCAGGAAACCTTTGGGATTGGTAGTGGTGAATCCCACGCGAATCTTTTCATTGATGGTGGAGCGCCATGAGCCCAGGAAATCGTATTTAATTATCGAGTTGGGGCGCAGGTTGACACCGATTTCTGATGAGAAGAACATAATAATATTATATATTATATAAGTCATTCAAAAAGTTGTAGGTGTTCCTAATTTTGAACAACAAATTATAATAAGAAAATGGTATTGGAATATGTACTAATACCAGTTTTGTGTAAAG
Source organism: Parnassius apollo (assembly GCA_907164705.1). NCBI lineage: Eukaryota > Metazoa > Arthropoda > Insecta > Lepidoptera > Papilionidae > Parnassius > Parnassius apollo. Next base: position 1,685,783 of record CAJQZP010001531.1, read on the forward strand.
TGGGTCTTAAGTCTTAAGTCAACAGTATTGGGTTAGCATGTGTCGTCATTATTATTAGTGATCGGAATAGGTACCGAGTGCTTCGTGACGTTATCTTAATATGGATATGCCTTGAAATCCCACTTAGCCTCTCAAACGGCCAGCGTCCAAATTTGACCGCCTCGATATTCCATCAAAATTCAAGAGGTCAAACGTGACCGCACCCACCCACAGCACTTTAACCCATCCCATCAATACTTATATGTTTAGAGACGACTACTTTTCTATGAAGAAGTTTGGCATTATAGAATCAATATGAAATTTTCTATCCTCCAGTGGAATAAGAAGTCAGTTAGTTTATGTATATATTTATTTATAATCTACGTCCATTTCGTACGCCATTTTGTTGTCAATGTTATTGCGTTGATTTTTAGATTTTTCTAGTGTTTTATTAGTGTTTTAGTATAGTTTTATTATAAAATTGTAATGAAAGTTTTTGTGTGAATATAATTTACCTTTTTACGTTAATAAATTTGAGTAATATACAGAAATAATTGTGATTTTCACGCTGCCGACATCCGCTTGGTATGTATTTTTTTATCAAAATACAATAAAATCATTTTTTCAATGAAGTAAAATTTTTGTTTAGATCACAGTAAGAGAATTTTGTAGATTTTATAATGTCAAACTTCTTCATAGAAAAGTAGTCTCTAAATATAAGTTTTAATGGTTTAAATTGTGAACTTGGCTTTGGCTCTTTAAAATATTTTAAAGAAACAAAGACTTTTTTATCAAGTTTTAGAGATTCAGATACATTATGCAAAAAATATTTATACGACAACAAAGCATCAAAAATGACCTTAATTTTATTAATACCAATTTTAGTATTATCGAATTAGCTCTGACCCAAATGCATAAGCGCGTTTTATCTTTAATAGAAAGTTCGGAAATTTTCGATATGGTAAGGTTAGTAGTAGCTTGGAGATCGTGGACTCAGATTGAAGAAAAATTAGCAGTTATGGCCCGGAATCCAGACCTAGACATCATCAGGACGTATTCAGAACAAGTTAGTAACAAAACTGCAACCAATGACATGATGTTTTATAAATTTGCTCCATCGATATCAGTAGAAGTTGAACGATCATTTTCCACAAACTGAAACTGAAAAAATGGATTTTAGATGTATAAAAAGACTGAAGATTGAAAATTTACAGAAAATAATTGTAATTTATTTCAATTCCATAGAAAGCACAGATGAAATGTAATAAATAGTACATAGTAACAAAGTCATTTTTGTCAACCTGCGTAATGCATAGGCAAGCAATAATTATTTAGGGAATTTTTTCTTAATTCAAAACGAAAGTTTGGAATGACTATCACATATTAACAATTGTGCAAATCCGGGGTAGGTCACTATTACAAAAGTTATCTAAATTTATTAAAAAAAATATTGTTGCTGCTTTATACAAAAATTACTTAGAAGTATTTCTCTAAATACTTTACAATATTACAAAGAATTATTTGTATAAAGCGGCAAAATTATTTTTGAAATAAAAAATAAAGAATTTCAAAGTATAGCATTGAAGTAAAAGTTTATTTTTGTCAGAAGAAAAACTTTTGATTATAACAAATCATTAAATCCCTTTTCCAACAAGGCTTATCCATATTATTACGTTTCGGTTATTCACCCTAAATTGCACTACCTATTCCGATCACCATTATTATTTCACATGAAATAGGAAATCCTATCCTATCTGATTCTACCCCCACCAATATGAAATACAAAAATTTTACACTCAAACCTAATGGAGGGTTGTAGATTTTTTCTTAGATCTTATAAAAACTCTGACAGTATTCTTGACAGTTCAATTTTAGATTGATTGAGGAAGTTAAAAAGTTAATAAGTAAAGAACACAGAAGAAATCAATAAACACAGAGTAGCACGGTATCTTATATCCTATACCTTTAAACGGGGAATTGTTGTATATAAAATATATATATATATATATATATATATATATATATATATATATATATATATATATATATATATATAATCGGAATCTCGGAAACGGTTTCAACGATTTTCATAAAATTTAGTGTCCAGGGTGTTTCGGGGGCAATAAATCGATCTAGCTAGGATTTATTTTTAGAAAATGTCTTTTTGTCCGCGTTTTTAAGCAATGAAAAACTGCTACAATATCGTTAGAATAAGAAGGTAAAATTTGACAGTTTATTAATGATTACAAATAGCTTAATTGGTATATTGGGCGGTCACAAATCGTAATACCATGGTTCGAGCCCAGACCGACCGACCGACTTTTTTTTAATTTTTTTTTTCAAGTTCCTTTCTTTTTTTGAGAAAATCTATTTTTTCGAGCCCTTTTTTTAGTATTTTTTAAACACACGAAAATTTACATTAAACTAATTGCACTCATGATTTTTTATTCAAATAACCAGTTCAGTTTTTTTTATTATGTCGCTAAGATCAAAAAATATTATTCGTATTTCATAAGTATGTAATTTGTATCTAAATATAATTTCCAAAACACACGAATTATAAAAAACCGAGCGAAAAATATCGAGCAAAGCTCGGTCAACCGGGTACTCAACTATTGAAGTAACACGCGTAAGATTTGGCTCTTATAAAATAAAATGTTAAATTAAAGTACTTATACACTAAATGCCTCTATATTAGTCCTTGAGAAATTTATATTTTTAATTTTATAAATAAGTAAAATACTATTGTATATTAATGAAAACATAATTCTTACTATTTATTTTGAGTAAATGGAAAAAAAATCTAATTGGAAGTTGTATATTTAAAAGTAAAAGAACTCTTAAATTTAGATGTTTTATACAACGCTTTGAATTTCGCGTTCGATTCTCTTATCATGAGTTAGTATAGTCTACAAATAATTGAGAAATGTATCTATGTAAACAGCCGCTACGATATACAGGAGAAAATCCAGAGATAATGTGTTTTAAAATAATGAATGAATGAAACAATGATGCACGTAAAATGGCATCAGGAGTGTGTACCGACCGTCTGCACAGATGGGCCCCTTGAATGCGGTCCAGCGGCAGTCACAGGAGTAGCCGTCGTAGCGCTCCAGGCACGTGCCGTTGTTGAGACACGGCGACGAGGCACAGCGCCCGCTGCACCCCTCCGATACCCCGTACAAGCCTGCACACATATCCACATACAAACAATTCATTTAATACCCATTTGCACTAATGTTTTAAAATAATTGTCTATTATGAAATCTGATGCAATTTTAACAATTTCATTACTACGTTTTTATTAACTCGCTTTCGTTTTTGTATAACCGGGTCGAATTTAGTAACTGATATTAAATAAACTTTCCGATGAGCTAGTCTTGAAATTTTGAACATAACTCAGAATTAATCATATGACACTTAAAAAACCTACAAAAAAAAAAAAAAATTTCAAACCACCCAATGTGAAAACAATCAAAACTGTAAAATACCATTTTTACAATTTCGACATGTTTTCTTCGAAGGATTTAATGTCAGTAATAAATAATATTGAGCGGCCTCGGAGTAACAATAAAATATAATACGTGTATTGGCTAAAACCCTGATATCCAAGGCAACAATAAAATAAATAAAAATTACGATGGAAAGGGAGATCTCCCGCCGGACAAGTGTTTCTGCCCGGGGAGCGGTCAACGCTCCATGTGATAGTTCGGAGCTATTCTATATATACTGTCCTTGATTCGGAACTTTGATAGCACGATTTAGGCTTCGATGTATTTCGCATGTGGCGCGACAACAGCGCCGCCACAACACCCCCCTGCTAAGACCGAAGGTCGATAGTGCAGTCCTAATGGCCATGCGTCCCTAATGCCGGTGGGGAATGCATGCTGTGTGCGTAAGGGCAAGTGACACCGGTGCGAATGATATGCCGATGTGTAATGCATGCCGTACTATGCACTGGCAAGTGATGCCGGTGAAAACGATGTACCGGAGCAGGTGCCAGAAGTCTGCCTAAATCTGCGGTGAGTCGAGATGAAGACAAGTTGGACTGGCTTGCAGGAACTGAAAACTGCAGAAGACAATTCTCAGTAGTGAATGGTAGGGGTTCTTGAGGATAACGACGAAGGCTTGAAGTTGTAGTTTTCGAAAGTTGTTGGTTGCGTGTTCAGACTTCAGATCACGCTGGGGTCACCAGTTTGGTGGTTGAAGGAAAAGGGGAGATCTCCCACCGGGCAAGGTGTTCCACCCGGAGTGCGGCCAACGCTCCGTGTGATAGTTTTTGAATTGGAACTTTGGTAGCGCGATTTAGGCTTCGATGTGTTTCGCTTGAAGCGTGACGACAGCGTCGCCACAATCAATCCCGGTACCCACGGGGACAATACAATAACAATTAATATGTTGGCCTAAAGGCCGTTATCCACAGCAACAAGGACCAGTGGAGAGTGGAGTGGCGCACCTCGGCGGGCGTAGGCGCGCAGGTCGACGGGGCGGCCGTTGAGCAGCAGCGCACGCACGCAGCCCACGAAGCCGTCGGAGCGGTCGAGCGCGGCGCCTAGCGCCAGCGCCGTGGTGAGCCGCAGCGCGCGCACGGGCTCGGCCGCCGTGCGGATCTCATTCTTCAGCGCGCCGTCCACCACCACGCGCGCCTCCTTCCTGCGCCACCAGACACCGTTATACAGCCATGCTGCAGCTACAATATAGTACTAGCACGTATGACTCAGCTCGATCGGTGAAAGACCACGCAAGGCTATGTGCTCTCTTGTCGCTCTTATTCCCACTAACCCATTCATAATAACTCATCCGAGTACGCAATAGAGAACGGCAGCTTTAAATTAATATAATTAATGATTTCATTGAATAAAATGATTTTATACGTGGTAGAGCCATGCTGCAGTTATATTAGTAGTATAGTTGTAGCACGAATGGGTCGGCTCGACCGGGGAAGCACCACGCTCCCACAGAATACCAGTGTGAAATAGCAACTTAATGCTGCTGTGTTTCGTATGGTGAGTGTAGAGAACCGGAGACCCCTTTTACTGGAAACGAGAAAACGATCTTAGTCCTCACGTATGACAACGCATCTTCATTTTGATTTGTAATCGAGGATAGATGTAGATGTCTATGGGCCACAGCAACCACTTACCATCAGGTGGACTGTGTGCTCGTTTGTCACCCTATCCTATAAAAAAAAAACTTTTACGGATTATATCGCATTTAATTCTAACTTATTTTTAATTATTACCAGCGGCAGTCCCTCGTGACCATGGGTATACCAATGCACCGGAAACGTCGGAAATTAAAAATAAGTACGTGGTAGAGCCACGCTGCAGTTTCTCGATCAAATAGGTCGACTCTACCAGGATACGGCCATACTCTCAGATAATATCAGCTTAATATAACACCTCAATACTGATGTGTTTCATATGGTAAGTGCAGACAACCGCAAAGCATTCCATTTCAATCCTCACGGGTGACAACGCATCTGCATTTTGATTTCATTCGAGAATAGACAAAGATAAGTGTATGTGCGTGTGCGCGTTCCAATTATCTTATCGCATTGTAATTACATACTTGGTAGTGTTGTGTTAGCATGGGCGTGCGCATGTGCGTATGATTGTGTGCGTGTGCGTGTACGCGTGCGAATAATCTCATCGCATTTAAATACTCCGCAGTGTCGTGGGTGTGGGTGTGCGAGTGACCTGTTCCGCTCGATGGAGACGGAGTGCCAATTGTCGTCGGCGAGGCGGCTGCTGGTCTCCACGGAGACGCCAAGTGGCGTGTCGCCCACCTGGAACTGGAACTGCATCTGATCACCACCGATTATCGACAGCTTAATGTAGTCCTGCGGTCCCTGAAACATCACAATTATTCACTATTAATTATTAATATCCGAATGATTCATTACACAATATATAATAGGCACAGATAAAACAATAGAACATGCAGTAGCGGTGTAAAAAATTTCCACTACGCCATATCGTCCTGAGGGTGTAGCGAGGAGCGACAGAGGGAAAATAAAACAGGAGATGGGTAGTAGCACCTTCATGATAATAATTCAAAATAATGAAACAGTCTGATTATGGTTGCGATCCGACGGAATTAAAACAATAAATATTAATACAGAAAATTATATAGGCTTAACGAACGAACAAGGCTTTGCTACAGCCAATAGAGAAATTAAGATAAGAATTCATAGCGGAAAAAAGAACTTTCAATTTACACTCCCCAGTTTATTCGCAACCAGAAAGAAACCATCATCCAATAATGAAATTAAAGAAGCTGATAACAACAATGATAATAAAATGAGTCAAGCTACACTCGCACAATTTGCAGTTCCTCGACGTCAGCGTACTCATAATTTTTTTGTTTACAAGTAACTGCGCCCATAATTTTTTATTTTGAGAATTTTAACCTACACTTATTACTCTCTGAATTAATCTCTCAAAAAACAAAGTGATCTTACCTTTGCGTGCAGTAACACTGCATTCTCTCGTGTAGTCTTGAATTCAAAGTAGATGTCACCGCTGTGTCCCAAGTCAAAGGCTGGAAGCGTTATGACGGAGTCCGAAATACGGAAAGTTACCGCGTTGCTGAACAAGTCTGGTAATAAACAATAAATAATTGCGTTAATATAGAAGGCAAATTGCAATCATATATTGTAAGCAACTAAAACTATAACTTTACAAAGGCTACGGTTACATTGATATCCTCCTAGATCTGGCGAGAGTCCTGGCTGGACATTGCTTTTTATTTAAAGCACATGAATATAATGGCGCAGACTGTGCACATCCTAACTGGTTGCGAACTGGTTGGTAACACTCATCTAGGAAATTATTTACTTAGTCCAGAAGTGAAAATGCTCACAGTTATAGCAGTAAACTGCAGTGATGGCAGCAATGCAATTGAACATACATACTGATGGTAATGACACTAGTCTTATTTGACCTGCATAGCCTCTCGCACAAAAAACACTTCTCAACCAACCAACCTCCAAGGTCGCTTACTGAGGTCATTGGTAATATTAAAAATTTATGAAGATTCGTTAAAGTGAGGTGGCTCAAAAAATTTTTCATCATCATTAGATAATTTATGATACTTGACACCAGCCCAGCTCATTCATAAAACATACATAGTTAACCTGAATATTAAAATATCTCGGATCGTAATCTTGCTTTTCCTTATGCCTTACGACTAAATAACTAAGAATAATTTATTTCCTCTAACAGGTAATAAAAAGGAGCCCTACCACTTACTAAAACAAGTAAAACACGTAAGTAATATAAAAAATAAATCACCATCTCCTTCACACAGCAGCGGGCCAAGAGTGTATCGGCCCTCCTTCTCATCAAGATGGCTGCCTGTGTCGCCGAACCTGAGTTGCTTCACTGGCAGGTATTCTTTATCGGTGATATCTCCACCGTCAGTTTGGAACTCTGTAAATAAAGTATACGTATAAATACGAGGATCAAACTAAGGCAATGTTTAATATGGTTGTGTTTAGCGTCGCAGTTGCACCACTTGGTGGGGTCAAGGCAGGAGCACAGCATACCGCACCGGCACATGCAGCAGTGCAGCAGCAGTACTTACCGTCATGGCGCAGCGGGCTGTGCTCGGCGTCGCAGTTGCACCACTTGGTGGGGTCAAGGCAGGAGCCCAGCATACCGCACCGGCACATGCAGCAGTGCAGCAGCAGTACTTACCGTCATGGCGCAGCGGGCTGTGCTCGGCGTCGCAGTTGCACCACTTGGTGGGGTCAAGGCAGGAGCCCAGCACACCGCACTGGCACATGCGGCTGCCCGGCGTAGCACCCGCCCAGTAGTCCATGCGCTGCCCCGTGCGCGACACCCACCACGCGAACGGTTGGAATGACGCCTCGTCGCCTGCCAAACGTCAAGCACATTATATATATATATATATATATATATATATATATATATATATATATATATATATATATATTATATTGTATATATACTGCGGTACGAATGGGTCGACTCGACCCCGAGGAAAAATCACGCTCTCACAGAATACCAACGTAAAATAGCAGCTCAATGCTGTTATTTCGCGAATGGTGAATGTAAAAAACCGGAAACCACATTTACTGGAAATGAGGCATTCAGTCTTAGTCCTCATGGAGAACAGCGCATCTGCATTTTGATTCCTAATTGAAGATAAACATAGATAACTATGGGCCACAGCATCCACTTACCATCAGTTGGATTGTGTGCTCATTGGTCACCTTTATTCTTTAAAAAACACAAACATAGAAAGCATATTAAGGCTTCTCCCTGCACCAACGACCTTGGTGTGCGTGCCCACAGGCAGAACACTTTCCCACTCTTCGCATCACCCACGCCTAAGGATTGCACGTACTTTCTCGCTACAAATCTTGTATTGAATAAAACTAAATTTACGGATTCTATCGCGTTTATTTAACTGATTTTACTTATTTTTAATTCCCGACGTTTCGGGTGCTTTACAGCAACCATGGTCACGGGGGGGACTGAGATGTTTAACGTGTCATTGTTAGCCCGGCTACCTTCAGTTTTTGAATATTAATTTTTGGTCCGATTTACGCAAAACGAACTTACAGTATCTTGAAGTCTTGCAGTGGTATGCTTGGGTTTAGGTTTAATTTTGTTAATTATAGGGTCCCAAGCAGATGGCAGCACCCAACCATCTTCTCTATTGAAATTAGGATGTTTTTTTAATTTCAATAGCCTCGCGTATCATCCTTGGTAGTCCCCATCTCAGCCCCCCCCCCCCGTGACCATGGTTGCTGTAAAGCACCCGAAACGTCGGGAATTAAAAATAAGTAAAATCAGTTAAATAAACGCGATAGAATCCGTAAATTTAGTTTTATTCAATGTGTAGTGTTCGCATAAATTTAAGAAATCATTAAATCTTGTATTGCGTATGCTATATAATGACATACAGCTGTCATAGAGTAGTAAAATTACAGAGAGGTCACCTGTAGTAGCTTCATTGTAGTAAAAATTGTAATATTATCTACATTACACCTGTTTGTTGTATTTATTGTTCTTTGAATTTGATTTTATGTTTCTGTGAAACAATAGTTTATAATAAATAGGACACAGTAATTTTGTTCGGAGCCTGTCCCTAAAAAGCTAATAATATTGAAGCATTATGACCCAATGGTTTGGATTGGTTATTGTCACTTGATTAAAGTAAAACAGAAAATATCCTGATAAAATTTTTAAAAATGTGTGTAAGTAATGAATGTCGTATAAAATTATAAATAGCAATCTTTGTTTAAAACAATTATTTATTCATTATAGGTTATAATGAATAAAATATATATTCTATATGAAATTATATAATAATATATTCTATATTTAGACTCTACGTAGAGTCTACATCACCTGAGGATGCCTCGTGTAGAGGCGAAACACGTGTCGTATGTCGATGGTGTGTCTTACCTAGTGGTGTAGGAAGTAGTGGTGCCGGGAGTAGTGGTGATGGGAGTAGTGGTGCTGGGACTAGTGGTGACGGAGTTAGTGCATGCAAATGAGGGAGGGCGGGAGGTGCTCTTCAATCCAGGTAAGATACATAATTTTATTTAGTTAGCGGAAGGTTGCAAAATAATTAACATTTTTATTATTTAGTTACTTAAAAATGATAAGCTTAGTACTTAATTACGTATTAATTAAATATTAATAGTTACTTAATTAATACTAAAAACCGAAGTAGGTATTCGTATCGTCAACACCTTTGTTTTGGTGTGCGCCTATTTATATTTATTATAAATTTAACAGTGTGTTATGTGTTATAAATGAATTAATTGGTTACTCATCTACGCTCACTAATCACAACTACTACCACCTAATATGGATGTCCAGTTGGCTAATAATCTTAACGAACTCGAAAAGACGTTCGGGTCTCGAATGCGGGAATATGAAGAGAAGCTGCTAAAAGTCAATACCAAGAGCAGTTCATCGAATCCTGACATAACTTCATTGTCTCGTGAGTTCTCTGAGTTTAAATCATTTGTTTGGCAAACTCTTTGTACAATTAAAACACAAATAAATTTACTATGCCTCGGCCTTGATAGACATGAAACGGTGATGCGAAATAAAGTTCTATTGTTTCATGGCATTGCCGAAGAGCAAAATGAAAACCTCCATGAAATTATTTTAAATATAATATCTAAACAATTAAAGCTGACAGATATAGAAAAGGATTGTATTAAAGTTTGCCATCGGCTTGGATCATCTCTAAATAAGACACGACCAGTTTAAGTTCGGTTTTTTAATTCTGAGCAGAGGCGGTTTATTTGGGATAACAAAGCCAATTTAAAAGGCTCCGGTATCATTATCTCAGAGTTTTTAACGAAAACCAGGCATCACATATTTACTACAGCACGTAAGCACTTTGGAATTAAGCACTGCTGGTCTTCTGAAGGAAAAATTGTTATAATCCTCCCCGATAAAACCCGACAAAAAATTGAAACGTTGGCTGAATTGGAACTACTCATCGTGAAATATCCTTCTAGCTCCGCTACTAACGATAACGCATCACAGTCCGCTAATAGAACATCAACAACTGTTAACGCCCCGAAGAAATCACGCCGACGCATAAATAATTGAATATAGTAGTATTGTTTTCTATAACTAATTATTATTTCATAAAAGTGAAGAGAACTAACTTCGACGGAACGCATACACGTCACAAACAATGCACAAACAATGTTATCAAGGTACATACTACTCCCTGGCGAGAAATTGTTTTATTGCAATGAACGCAAACAAAACTAACTTATTAAGATTTTACTACTTACCTCCTTTTTAAAGATTATTTGTAATGTTTACTTATACGCTGTTTAAAATAATGTTCCGCTTTTACTTTCTTAATTTTGTATTGCAATTAGTATTTTTGTTTTTCTTCTTCTAGTTTTAATATAATATGTATACATAGACTTAGTTAAAAATAATTCCATTACGCTAGTGAGTTGAGCTGAGTTGTTTTTATATTTATTTACGTTTTATTTTTTAATTATAAGTTAGGTATATTTTCTCTTCAAAATTTATTTATTTTTATTTTAGGATATTGCTTTATATATTATATTATTAAGTAATTTTTATTATAATTTTATAGTTTTTACTTTTTATTTTTATTGTCATAATTATGGAAAGTCCATCTAATTTTGATGCTAGTTTTTTCTCGTGTAATTCATCTTCTACCAGTTTCTTAAGCGCGGATGCCGAGTTTTCAAGCCTTCTCTCCCTTCTTTTCAGTTTTCACTTCCTGGTTACATTTTGATACGTAATGATAGGACAATGTAGCTATCTACTTGCGTTCTGAAATCCCATACAAACATATCTCTGCTTCCCCGTCAACTTATTCTGAATCTGCTGAGTACCTTTTTCTTGAAGTTACACTTCATCATACAAAAATCCTTCTTGGTGTGATATACAACCCTAATATGCAAATTAATTATTTTGATGTATTTGAAAATTTACTTACAGACTTCTGTCCTATATATAGTCATGTAATCGTGATGGGAGATTTCAATACGTGCTTACTGAAGGACGATTCACGTGCACTTAAGCTGAAGTCAATTGTGTCCTCACATAACCTACAAATTTTACCCCTCTTTGCCACCCATCATTTTCCAAACTGCACTCCGTCTTTACTTGACCTTATCATTGTTTCATCTTTAAATAACATTGCAAATCATGGACAAATAACAGCTTCTTTTTCGTACCATGACCTCATTTACATATCGTACCGTGTTCGTCCACCTAAGCGCAAATCACATTTTCGATTTCTTCGTAGCTATAAGGGTATTGACTTGGAAGTCATAAGACGTGATGCAAGTAAAATAGATTGGTCTTCCGTAAAAGATTGTCATAATATTGATGATATGGTTAACAATTTTACCGCTTTAATTCTTAGATTGTATGATTGCCATTCACCTGTCAAACGTATAAAAATAAACATTGTCCTGCGCCCTGGATTACAACTGAGATAAAAGAGCTTATGACGCGTAGGGATAAAGCCGGAAGTAGATATAAACATTGTCCCTTGGAAAGAAATCTAATAAAGTTTAAGAGTCTGCGCAACCGCTGCAATCGTTTGTGTAGAGATGCTAAAAGGCGCTACTTTTATGACTCACTTTCAAATTGCGATTCAGCAAAAGCCTGGAGTTTTCTTAAAACAGTCGGCATTGGCAAACACCCTGCGCTTGGGACTGGAAATCTTGATATAGATAAATATCTCAAATCAATATTTTTCTCTACCACCAGTTTCCTTATCTTCATTTATAAAAACTAAGACTCTGCTAGAATTATCCAGATGCCCATTGCAACATTCCAGCCAGTTTGAATTTGTATCAGTGTCAGAAGATGAAGTAAAACGATCAGTGCTATCTATATCTTCTACTACAACGGGAAATGACAAAATTTCTTCCACAATGATAACTATGATTTTACCTTGTATTCTCCCAGTTCTTACTCACATATTTCATTTTTCATTATCTTTCTCCTGTTTTCCACACTCGTGGAAGTTAGCACAAATTATTGCAATAGCCAAAGTTGCTAACCCTACATTACATTCCGAATTTCGACCTATATCTATATTACCATTCCTCTCTAAAGTACTTGAACATATTGTTCACAATCAATTGTCTTCTTACCTTAATTCTAACAATATTTTAAGTTTATTTCAATCTGGATTCCGGCCCGGTCATAGTACAACAACTGCTCTTCTTCAGGTAACTGATGATATCCGTAGAGCCATAGATCAAAAACAATTAACCGTACTCGTTTTATTAGATTTCAGCAGTGCCTTTAATTCTGTTGACTTTGATATCCTCTTAAAAATTCTCCAGTCTATTAATGTTTCACCTTCGGCCATTCTCTGGTTTGATTCCTATCTTCAGGGTCGCTCACAATGTCCGTTCCAATGACACTTATTCCAACTGGTGTAATCTTATAACGGGTGTACCCCAGGGTAGCGTCTTGTCTCCTTTGCTCTTCACCGTTTTTATCAATTCTATAACAAAAATAATATCCTCCAATTTCCATCTTTATGCAGACGATTTGCAGCTTTACCGTCACTTTGTGGCATCTGAAGCTAAATTGGCGATAGAAGCACTGAATGATGACTTGAAGGGAATCAGTCGTTGGTCCAGATCACATGGTATAACTATTAATCCAAGTAAGTCTCAAGCAATAATAGTAAGTAGCAGATATACTAGTAGCTTAATTGATAAATGCACCCTGCCAGATGTGATTATCAATGGCACATCAATTACTTATACTGAATCTGTGAAGAACCTGGGCTTAATTATTGACAATAGGTTGTCATGGGATCCTCACATAACGGACTTAGGTAGAAAAGTTTATTATGCTTTCCACTCATTAAAACGTCTTCAAAGTTTTTTACCCTTATCAACGAAAATCTCTCTTGTTCAAACCCTTATTTTAATGATTTCTTATATTTACGCGAACACTACACATTGAAATAATACTAGTTTTTACGGAATTTATCACGTATATTTAACTTTATAAATACCCGACGTTTCGAACGCTTTACAGCACTCATGGTCACGGGCGGGACTGAGATGTTCAACGTCCATATGTCATAGTTAACCGCGGTTACCATAGATTAAAATTTAACTTTTGTTCCGATCTATGCAGTATGAACTTATGGTATCTTGAAGTCTAGCAGTTGTATGCTTGGGTTGGGATTTAATTTTATTTATTATAGGATCCCAAGCAGATGGTAGCGCCCAGCCATCTTCTCTATTGAAATTAGGATGTTTTTTTGATTTCAATAGCCTCGCGAATCATCCTTGGAAGGAATCGGTGTTCTTTAGCGAGGATTTGCGGTCTATCAATTCTGATGTAGTGACGAGGGCGATCCTGTACGTGTTCACAGACTGCAGACTTCCCGGAGCGTCGATTCTTCACATCAGCTATATGTTCTTTAACGCGGGTTTTTATTGACCTTTTAGTTTGTCCTATGTAGGAGAGACCACATTCACAATCAAGCTTGTACACTCCTGCATCTTGCAGAGGGACATTACACTTGACTGATGGTAAAAACTGACCAATCTTCTTCAGCGGCTTGAAGTATGTTTTGATGGAAGCGCGCTTCAAGATGTAGCCAATCTTGTCAGTGACTCCTCTAACATATGGCAGTACAGCAGGTACACGCTCAACTGTGGCCGGCTTCACTCGTTCACTGTGACGTAGGCGCGGGACTCGAAGCTTGTTGTCATGCGAAACTTGCTTGACATGGTGGAGCTCTGCAGCCAGGTGTTTACTGTCACAGATTCCTCGTGCTCTCTGAAACAAAGATTTACCCACGGTAGCTAACTGTGAAGGATGGTGGTGAGAATCACCGTTTAAATATCTATTTGTATGGGTCTTTTTTCTATACACAGTATGGCTCAAGGTGTTATCAGGATTCCGAATTACTAACACATCTAGAAAAGCTAAGGAATTGTTTGCCTCTAACTCCATTGTGAACTGAATTTTAGAATTTATAGAGTTAAGATGGTCTAAAAATGCAGTTACTTTGTCTAAAGGTAGAATTGTGAAAGTGTCGTCTACGTACCGCTTGTAGAATCTTGGATTTATGGGAGAACTAAGCAGGGCTTTCTCCTCAAAGTCTTCCATGAATATGTCGGCGACAATGGGAGACCAGACAATCAACCCAGACAAATCACCAAAATTGTATGGGTTACCAAAAATACACAAGCCCAATGCTCCATTACGTCCCATAGTGAGCCAAATCGATTCACCAACTTACAGATTGGCTCAACACTTAGCGAAAATACTCTAACCGCTCAGGGGACATACAAGAGCACACATAAAGGATTCCTACCATTTTGTCAGCGAGATTAAAGACCTACATCTGGCAGACAATGAAACTATGGTCAGTTTTGATGTGCAGTCATTGTTTACATGCTTACCTGTTGAAGACTGCATCTCAATTGTAACTAGAAGGCTGGAAGAAAACAACATGCCCGTAGAATATGCAGTATTACTCAGACACTGCCTTACATCTGGCTACCTATTGTGGAAGGAGGAGTTCTACAAGCAAGTAGATAGTGTAGCGATGGACTCACCTGTATCTCCCATTGTCACCGACATATTCATGGAAGACTTTGAGGAGAAAGGCCTGCTTAGTTCTCCCATAAATCCAAGATTCTACAAGCGGTACATAGACGACACTTTCACAATTCTACCTTTAGATAAAGTAACTGCATTTTTAGACCACCTTAACTCTATAAATTCTAAAATTCAGTTCACAATGGAGTTAGAGGCAAACAATTCCTTAGCTTTTCTAGATGTGTTAGTAATTCGGAATCCTGATAACACCTTGAGCCATACTGTGTATAGAAAAAAGACCCATACAGATAGTTATTTAAACGGTGATTCTCACCACCATCCTTCACAGTTAGCTACCGTGGGTAAATCTTTGTTTCAGAGAGCACGAGGGATCTGTGACAGTAAACACCTGGCTGCAGAGCTCCACCATGTCAAGCAAGTTTTGTATGACAACAAGCTTCGAGTCCCGCGCCTACGTCACAGTGAACGAGTGAAGCCGGCCACAGTCGAGCGTGTACCTGCTGTACTGCCATATCTTAGAGTAGTCACTGATAAGATTGGCTACATCTTGAAGCGCGCTTCCATCAAAACATACTTCAAGCCGCTGAAGAAGATTGGTCAGTTTTTACCATCAGTCAAGTGTAATGTCCCTCTGCAAGATGCAGGAGTGTACAAGCTTGATTGTGAATGTGGTCTCTCCTACATAGGACAAACTAAAAGGTCAATAAAAACCCGCGTTAAAGAACATATAGCTGATGTGAAGAATCGACGCTCCGGGAAGTCTGCAGTCTGTGAACACGTACAGGATCGCCCCCGTCACTACATCAGATTTGATAGACCGCAAATCCTCGCTAAAGAACACCGATTCCTTCCAAGGATGATTCGCGAGGCTATTGAAATCAAAAAACATCCTAATTTCAATAGAGAAGATGGCTGGGTGCTACCATCTGCTTGGGATCCTATGATAAATAAAATTAAATCCCAACCCAAGCATACAACTGCTAGACTTCAAGGTACCATAAGTTCATACTGCATAGATTGGAACAAAAGTTAAATTTTAATCTATGGTAACCGCGGTTAACTATGACATATGGACGTTGAACATCTCAGTCCCGCCCGTGACCATGAATGCTGTAAAGCGTTCGAAACGTCGGGTTTTTAAAAAGTTAAATATACGCGATAAATTCCGTAAAAACTAGTATTATTTCAAGACCCTTATTTTGCCTATCTTAGATTACGCTGATGTCTGTTTTTTGGATGCCACAGAGGAGCAATTAAACAAACTTGAGCGATTACAAAACCTTTGCATTCGGTATATTTTCGGACTCAAGAAGTTTGACCACGTCTCTAAATTTAGAAAGCAACTCAAGTGGCTCCCGATCCGATTTCGCAGGAACACTCGTATTCTTTTTAACATCCTACACAGCCCAAATTTCCCTACATGCCTACGAAATCGATTTACCTTTCTTAAATCCCCAGATACAGTTGTAGATCTCACCTTAAAACTCTCTTAAAATTCCCATCCTTTAATACTCATTCATATTCCCGTTCATTCTCCGTACAAGCAGTAAGACTCTGGAATTCGCTTCCTACTCACATTCGAGAAATCAAAACAGTGACATTGTTCAAAAAACGAGTGAAAGAACATTATTTATCGCTGTCTTCTGTGTAAGTCTCAAATCTCCGATATTTACTATACTGTTACAAATATATGCATGTACATATATGTATGTATGTGTGTGTATATATGTTTATATATTTAATTATGACTTTATATTATATTAAGTATTTATGTATGTATTAATGTTTGTTCAAATATGAATATATTCATGTATTTGTGTGTATATATATATATATAAAAAAAAAGTATTTGAGCTGACGTATATATTTAATTTATACCCATATGTGTTGTATAATAACAAAGTGCACACCTTATAATCATTTAGTAATCATATGTGTTTGAAACTGGCCTACTGGAAGAAATTTCATTGTGAGATAAGTAGAGCCTTTGTACAAACTTTTTATCATGATGTGTCCTCTCCCTAACTTGTGTGTACATAAATTGTGAAATAAATAAATAAATAATAAATAATACTGTTGTTACAACACTGGGAGAGGCGCTGAAAACAACAATCAGAGTCTTCACTTTATTATTGTACTTTTTATTCAAATAAAAGATTATTATTAAAAAAATGGTGGTTGTTGTGGGGTTCATAGTGTGCATCGATTTATTTTTAGACACTATGTTTATATACACTTGGAGAAAAAATATATTTACGTTTAAAGTTAACTATAGATTCACAAAAAAAAATTAAAATGCAATAAATACTACTTTTGTCTGTAAGTGTAATGTAGATAAAATTATAACTTTTACTACAGTAAAGGTACAAAAGCATTGGTGACACCTCTGCATCTTTACTACTAAATCTATACTATCTATACTACTCTTTACTAGTAACTCTATCACACCAGCCTACAGTATACAAACAATATTTAGAACTATAGTCAACCAAATCTAAGAAATACATTTTGACAGCTGTCAGACTTATTGCACCAAGCATACCAACCAAAAAATGGGAACGTACAATGCTCGATTCTTAAAAAAATCGATATCGATTATTTAGAGTTTGTAATCATTTACAGTTTGGTTTGAATAATACCAGAATAAATTAAAACACATAATTTAAAACACAAGATTTATCAGTTTCTTCGTATTTGTTGTTACTGCTTATTTCTAGAGGCACAGTTGTAATTAGATTAAATTTTTAGATTGAAATTAGATTAAAAATAAATTTATTCAATCACTTTCTGTACACCTAATTGAGCTGTCGTTGTTTAGATAAATTATTATTTGATTGTCAATAATGCAGTCTAGCTTAATGTTTCTTTCAAAGTCATCCACAATCAATTTTTTTGTTTTTTCGTACCACTTTTGGCCAATCATCCTTTGTGACATGGGCACATGCTTCAACTAATATAGAATAAACAGTCCAAAAAGTTACAAAATAAGAAGACAAACACAAAATCACGCACAGTAAGCTCCCGAAATGGCGGAAGATTGAAATTTCGTAGTGGTTTTTTCAGCGCGGTCTTGTATATGAGTTTTTTGCCTACACTAAGAATCATGTCCATTTCCATACATTTAAAAACCTGATAGTGAAAGTTTATGTTTAGTTATAATGTATAGTAAAAAAACTACATGTGAGTTTAGAAAATAATGTCATATAATCATTTTTACGAGTCAAACGCTACAAAGCCCAATAAATATTAATGTCACTTTTTAGGCTAGGATTTGCCGTTACCAAATAGAAAATAAAAAATAAATGTGCTAGAACTTACATAACGTATCTATATCTTATTTTTAATTAATCTGTACTATACAAATACTAATAAAGAAATACTTACTGATTAAATAAAACACAAAATAATGTATAAAACTCAGAAACTCAAATGAATAAAGTAAAGTAGGAGTGTGTAAAATGGAACGTTCTAGAAAAAGGGCAGTTGAGATGTGTACAACATATGATAATACGTTCACCATTGACGTAGAGCAAGGTTAATGAAAAAAAAATCCTGCGTTTCTTTTAACATTGTGATAACCGTAAATAATTTACCACTCAATTAGCTGAATTTTAATATTTATTTCATTTTTTGAGGAATGAAGAATGGGCATCTTTCTTTACGTTGACAAAGTAAAAAAAAAACTTGTTTTATTCATGATTCATGTAATTTAAGGATTTTTAAAAATTAAAATTGAATTAAACAAATAATACATTAAAATTAATGATTCGATTATTTGAATATTTTACCGATTATTTGAATATTTTTCCGATTATTCGCGTAACAACGAATTTTAATCATCCAAACACTACCGTAAGGTACATAGTGACATATCATTGAAACGACGTCAAGTAAAAAAGTTGATACTGCTTACTTCTTTAATAATTAACTTTTTTTGAAAGATTCGAATTGAAATTAGTGATAAAAAACTATACACGTTGTAATGAAATATATATAACTTCATAATTCTTCAGATTTACGTAAAAGGTTATTTTAAATTTTATGAGTACGCTTGTGAAAATTTATTGCGGAATGATTAATGTGAAACGTCAAAAGGTATTTCTTATATTTGGTTGACTATAAGTAGAATAATTTTGTTGTCAAGGTGAAAAATTCCTCGATTAATATACTAATATAACATGTAAAAATCTATTATTTTGTAAAAATAATAATTTCCATGGATTGTTAACTATAAGAGCGCTACTCACTCGGAGAATTAAGCAATCGCGAGTGGCGGCACATGTACTCTAGGCGCTGGCTGCAGGAGTCCGAGCGGTTGAGCAGCGCCTCGATCTGAGCGCGCGACGCGTCGTAGCTGATATCCTGGCGGAAGCTGCCCGGCTCCTGGTAGCCGTCCACCTGCGAGCTCTCTGTCGCCGAGTGGTGGATGGCGGTCAGCACGCGTCCGTCAGCTGGGGGATGACTCCAATTATTACAAAGATATACATTCTTAACTTTACGCTTGGAGCATGTAAGTAAGTGTATGCGTGGTGTCAGTGTCAGTAAGCATAAGAAATGCACGCGTGCGTGAGTGCGTGCGTGTATGAGTAAATGCGTGTGTACATGTGCTTGTGCGTATGCGTGTGCGTGTACGTGAGCGTGCTACTCACAGTAGAAGCGGCAGGTTACGGGGAATGCGGGCAGCGGGCCCGAGCCGTCCACGTCGAGCAGCACGTAGCAGCGCGCGTGTGTGCGTGTGTACATGTGTACGTGTGTGTGTGTACGTGTGTGTGTGTGTGTGTGTGTGTGGGCCGTGTGTGTGTGTGCGTGTGTGTGTACGTGTGCGTGCACTCACAGCAGAAAAGGTAGGTGGCGGGAAAGACAGGCAGTGGACCCAAGCTGTCCACGTTAAGCAGCACGTAGTGGCGCGCGTGTGTACATGTGTACGTGTGTGTGTATTTGTGCATGTACTCACAGTAGAAGCGGCAGGTAGCGGGGAAGGCGGGCAGCGGGCCCGAGCCGTCCACGTCGAGCATTACGTCGGCGGCGCGCGACACGGCCTGCGCGTTCTTGTACGCCTGGCATGACAGCGGGTGGATGGCTATCCGCAAAACAATACAATCCATTACCGTTACAGCCTATCAGAACATAGCTGCACTCCACTGCTTAACATAGGCCTCCCCCATAAATCGCCTCATAGCAGTATTTGCCATAGTTGATAAGCTTGGCAAGCGAGTAGGCAAGTACAGTTTTATTTATTCCATCTCCTAATTTGTTTCCATCTGTCGCCTCTTACGACACCCACGGGATGATATTCGTACACCGCCACTACACGGTAACAATAATAAAAACATTCACCACAAATTTTATTTAATTTCATTATAATACAAAACTTATATCAACTTACTTACTTTACTACAACATACATTAAGAAAATTAGAGAAAGAAGGTCAATTACAAGTTTTCACTGATAAAAAAAGAACTGAAACAGTAAACAAATTTTTTGTAACAAGTTGATGTAATTAATATTAATAACCATACGCATGTTATAGGGATCTAGTTAAAGAATTAACGAGAAAGCTTCTTGAGTTTACGAACACTGGTGTTAAATAAATCTATGTCTAACTGTTGTACCATAGTATTAAAACTTTTGCATGCACTTATTTAAAATGAACACAGAAACAGGAACAGAGAAACTCAAAAAATTAAAAAAAAAATTAAAAACGCTTACAGTTGTTCTTTCTCTGTTCACTAAATGACAATAGAAAGAAGGATTTATAGAGATACCGTTACCGCTACAGCCTATCAAAAATCCGCTGGTGAACAAAGGCATTTTTTGACATCGTTGCCAAGCTTACTTCACAGTTTATAAAACATATAGCTGGGAAACGAATGTACTTGTGCAGAGCAACGGTAGGGGACATGCGGAGCATCGGCGTGCCGATCTTGTTCTAGCACACTTCACTGAGTTTGATAGACAATATATGCGGTAGGCGCAAGCGCGTTTTACAGTACTTATTTAACTAATTTTAAATGCCGTTTTCGAAATATATAATATCTATAATGGTGAATTACTGTTACAGTTATATGAGTTACTAAGTAAAATTGAATTCAAATGACGACTGTACTTATGTTTCCTCATATTTTTTTATACACTGCATAATTAAATTTATAAATCTAAAACTGAAAACATCTATAAAAAGAAAGTACCACGTAAATATTTGACTGTGTCACACTTGTGTGAATCTGTTTTTTCTTGTAGTAAAAAAAATGATCTTGTTCGATAACTGTTTTTTTTTTTTTACTTATAAGTATGTGCATAATGTTAATAAATGATAATGATTATTACAATATCCAAAATTATTTTATTTCCATTTTCGTTATAAACCCTAGCATACACGCCGGCCGCATAAATACATACGCGGATGACGGCATCGCCTGACGTCAACTACAATAAATATCTTGTGAGAAGCTCATGAATCATACTATCGCAACTTATCGCAGAGGTATTTACACACGAGATCTATGGATGTCACGAAAGCTATGGCAATTTAGTTTAATCGAGTGTACATGTGTTTTTGTGAGGTATACGAAACTAGACCGATTAAGCAGCGAGATCTATAGAGTCGATGTGAACATATTTAGGCCGCATTTCCATTTGCAAGAAAACTTCTCCTAGAAGTTCCACTAAGTCTGCGGTACTTATTTAACTTAATGGTGAATTATGATGAATATATACATGATGAATTACTGTTATGTTATAGTTACTAATGAGTTGTGTTGCTTATGTATCCCTCGTTTTTTTTTTCTTGTTAAAATTGTTTATTCAAATGCTAATACACTACATAATTCAATGAACAATATAGAAGTGAAAACATCTATAAACAAAGTTAAATAAAAATAAGTTGAGGCATGTATTAACCCCTCAGTCCCAATAAAAAGCCCATGCAGTCGAATGCATCCGGCAAATCCCGAGTGGTCACATACGACCACACCCACGCGCAGGACTTCAGACCATTAAAATATATATTTAGAGACTACTTTTTTATGAAGAAGTTTGGCATTATAAAATCTATACAAAATGTTCTATCCTGTGGTCTAAACAAAAGTCAGGTCAGTTTTACTTCATTACAAAAAGATTTTATTGTATTTTATAACAAATAAAACATCAAGCTTACTCGAAATTATTTACGTAAAAACTTTCATTAGAATTTTATAATACAACACTATACTAAAACACCAATAAAACACTACAAAAATCCAAAAATCAACACAATAACATTCACGCGAAAATGGCGTACGAAATTAACATAGATTAAAAATAAATATCCATAGGATAAATTGACTTTTTATTGTATTAGAGGATAGAAAATTTCATATTGATTCTATAATGCCAAATTTCTTTAAAGAGAAGTAGTCTGTCTATAAATATAAGTTTTAATGGTTTAAATTATAAACCATTAAAACTTATATTTATAGACATAAAACACTAGAAAAATCTAAAAATCAACACAATAACATTGACAACAAAATGGCGTACGAAATGGACGTAGATTATAAATAAATATATACATAAACTAACTGACTTCTTATTCCACTGGAGGATAGAAAATTTCATATTGATTCTATAATGCCAAATTTCTTTAAAGAGAAGTAGTCTGTCTATAAATATAAGTTTTAATGGTTTAAAGTGCTGTGGGTGTGCGCGGTCGAATCCGACCGCTTGGATTTTGACGGAATAGCGCCGCGGTCGGATTCGACCGCTTGGGGACTGAGAGGTTAAAGATCAACACTTGAGAACGTCTGGACCGATTTTAACGAACACTTACACTTGCAATTGGACCTGGTAAGTGACGGTTTTGTCGAGACCTAGAAAATAGTAGCGTGAAACCAGGCCGGACCGTTAGTCAGCATATAAAATTGGTATTAAAAATGGGATCCAACTCGCTTATGTAGCGTGTGTCTGTCAAGACTTAGTATTCATACCTCCCTAAGTAGCAGTTTTTAAAGTTTGCGAAACGAATGTTAGCAAAGTAATATAGTCATCACAACTTGATTTAGATAACGGTGGCCTTGATAGTTCGAATAATATTAAGTCTAGTCCTATTTTCTTTAAGGTAAATACTTATTTGAGCGGTGGCATCGCCTAATATCAAAGGCGTTTCATAAATGTTAGCTCTTTAAACTGTGTTATTATTACTCTTTTTTTTTAAGATCAAAAATAAAATGTTTTATTTATAATTTTTTAGTTATTACACCTCTCTTCAATCCTTTACTTATGGAATAATATATACACCTAACATGGGATATGGCTAATAAATTCTAATGCCTTCGCGACATCTATAGCTCTCATGTGTAAATACCTCTGCGATAGTACGAGTCGCGAGCTTCTCCCGAGATATTTATTGCAGGAAAAAAATTGCAAGAATTCATAAGATATGCAAACAGTATTGCAAGAAACTTATGCAAGACTTCCGCGAGTGTTCTTGCAGGTGTAAACGCGGCCTTAGACTTACAATTATATTGCATTCGCAACTATTCGCAAGAAACGCTTGACAAACCGTCCCGAGTGCGCTTGCTAGGTAATTTACACCTGCAAGTTACTGCCTGATAGACTGTCGGACACTTCTCGCAGAAGTTTTCTTGCAGGTGTGAAGAGATGTTGCATCTCTTTGCATTTTCTTTCGCATATACCATGGGGAGTGCTCTGAGGAATTGTTCGGATTAATCCCAGCCGCCAAATTTCGTGAACGCACTACGCGGCAAACGTCCCGATGCCATCCACACCATCTGGATGCTTGGCGGTCCACCACTGTACGTTTCACAGGAGTTTTCTTCCGCGTACGACCTCTCTGTGGAATAGTTTACCGGCGCTTTTTCCGGACCGATACGACCAGGAGACCTTCAAGAAAAGAGCTTACTCCTTTCTAAAGGGCCGGCAACGCACCTGCAATTCCCCTGGTGTTGCGGTTGATCATGGGCGGCGGTAGTCACTTAACATCAGGTGAGCCGCATGCTCGTTTGCCCTCTCTTCTATAAAAAAAAGGTGGTAACGCGACCTAAAAGTCAAGCGGTTAGTCAATAACATCCGGTTACTAATTTCTGCCGCCAATTTAGCAGTACTTGTAGTGCTCTGTTCGAGTTTAAAGGATAAAGAGAGCCAGTAAAATAACAGGCTGCGAGGCAACTTAGTCATCAAAGGTATGCAGCAGCCACTTACCATTAGGAAGTCTGTAAGTTCGTTAATCACTCCCTTAAGTTTGACTAAGCAAATTAAATACCTCATTCTACCAAACACAGTTCAAAATCCGGTATCTAATAATTAGCACACGTCCCAAAAATCCTTGATAATAATTGTCATTTTATTTTTGCAAAATATCATCCTGCAAGCAATTTACTAATGTATAGATCTCTAGAAACCCAAGGAGAATTTAAATATTGCCACACTCGACAGATAAATTGGCAAGTGCAGAATCAAATGCCTTGCACCTTTGAATCTACCTCCCTCCCTCCCTCCGTCGGTCTAGATGCTTTACATTTAGCATGTGAAATGAAAATAATAAAATAGTTCAACTAGGATTTATTGGGGTCAAATTTTTTTACGATTCTACGCAAAGACGTCCTCCCGGTCAACAATCCACCAAGGTTAGAACTTTTAACAATCAGATACGTGCCAGCACGTCGCACTTACTTATCCTAAACTATCCGAGCCCGATGTAATGCCTGTGCGTTAAGACCGGAGGTGACAATCAAAAAAAATTAATTATAAAAACAAATTTTTCACTTTTGAATCTGGTTGTCTGGCATAAATATTGTTTATAACTGGAATCCGAGTCTATATTGCGGCATGGTAGACATGTACTAGATTATTTGACTATAGGACTTGATTGGAGTCGGTAAGCATGCAGTTATCGCAGTAAGCTACGGCATGGCAGCAGTGACAGAGCACTCACACGTGTGGCAGACGGCGCCGGCGTAGCCCGTGCCCTGGCAGTTGCACGTGAACTCGTCCGCTGTCTGCGTGCACGTGCCGCCGTGCTCGCACGGGTTCGGGTTGCATCTGAAACAATACAACATTATAACTATCAAATACTTTTGCCAAATGCGTGTTGAAACACGTTTAAGGAAGCCGCGCAGTAAAGTTTTGACATTTCAAAAGTGTTTAAAGCTACTCTGTTCCTAGTTATTTTTAGTATTTTTTTCAGTAATATCTATTTCTCAAATCTAATTATTCCAGAGGAGTGTGGAATTATGAAACTGATCTCAATAATTGAAAGATGTTAATAAAACCTCGTTAAGCTATAAATTAGAGTAACGAAAGGAAGGAAAGAAAGTAAATACTTATTTCGCAACATAATAACAATGACATAATTTTTTTTAACTTATAAGCCAGTGCTTGATCACAATCCCACCTGGCGGTAAGTGGTGATGAAGCCGTAGATGGAAAATCACAATATAAAAGTTTCAACCCTGACAATGATGTTAGACCCCTTTTTGTCAAATGCTGCAAGATTATTAAATGTTGCAGCATTTGACAAAAAGGATGCACCCTATTCAGAATTTGAATAAATGTGGCTACAGTTTTTCATTTTAGACCGATCTGTCCTTTTGGAATGAATCGAGCAGTGATATATCTTGGTTAGTAGTAGAGAGATAATTTCGAACGACCCAACACAAAATGGAAAGTTAATTAATATTTTATAGCCCTGTGAAGTACATAAAAAATAATTTTTAATGTTATGTTATAATTGAGACTGGATTCTAAAAAATATACTCAAATATTATGATACTGTGATAATTTAAAAAAATATTAAGATTCTAAGGAAAAACAACACTTAATATGTGAACATATATCTGAACTGACACAAAAAAAATCATAATATGATTTTTTTTTATAATATCTTAAAAACTTTATCCACCTTTTACTTAAATATGTTTCCAAAAAAAAAAACATTTGCCATTCGTTACTAACATGGAAACAATTTATTTAGCAGTCACTGAGTAAAATTAATTACATTGATGTAATAAATACCTGTCAATCATCTGACAAGCATCAAAGACCACTTCATTTGGGCAGCAGTACTCCTCTTGAGTCCAGTCGGTGGGCTGTCTGTAGTTGCCATCCACTGCGATCTTCCGCATGCAGCCGATGAAGCCACGCGGAGGTGACTTTCCTCCTAAGGTAACAATAAATTATACTATCTATGAGAACCTACTGTTAACAGTAGCATTTAGTGTTTGTGACGGTGTAACATTTTGTATCCGTAATACAAGAAATGTATAGGATTATTTAAATATAATTTAATAAACATAAGTAAACATTTTGCTATTACAGTCATACCTCGACTTACGCTACCCCGTTTTACGCGAATTTGGAGATACGCGGTTTTTCATTTGCAAGTGTGCAACGTGTTACGCGTGAAATTGTTTTACGTACGTAATACACATTTTTGGTTTACGACAAGCTCGGACGTGTTCCTCGTGAAATTATTGTAGTATGTAGTGTACATTATTGATTTATCTTTAATTATGTCATCCAAAAGATCAAAACGTGAGTATTTTGAACCTAACAAGAAAACCTAAAAAGAAAAAAAGCAAAGAAATTTCACCTACCGGAATCAACAGTCCAAACGGTTATAAAAAGTAAAGAAAAAATACGGAAGCTGTAAAAGGCTCTCAATCATTGAATTCAAGCATCATTCGTAAATGTCACAGTATTATCGCTCAGAAGGAAACTATGTTACAATTATGGTGTGATAATCAAGTAAGACTAAAAAATTGACCAAAACATAACATATGTATTTACGTGAGAAAAGAAAAACTTAACTTGTCAGGCGACATTATTAGAATATGTGATGCCTTCGACATCGAAATAACTTCGGTTTATATTGTTTTATTCATAGTAATGTAAATTGTTTTTATTATCTAACATTTTATTAAACATGATTCCTCTAAATTATATAGACTCTGGTCCCGATTTCACAAACTTTATACGTATTTATATGCAAAATTGAACCGCGACTTACGCGAATTCGACTTACACGGCTATCGCTTCCCACCTATCGTGTAAGTCCGGGGTATTACTGTAACACATGTCATTTATATAACGGAATGCAAATTAGCTAATGGTTTAAAGGTAGCAAATTAGTGTTAAACATAGTCCTTTATGAATTGTTAAAAAAAATATAATTTTTAGTTACCTATCTATTTTCTTTTTATTATTCAGAGTATACAAATTTATATTTAAGTTCAAATATATAAATAACGGTATAGCGTTATTGCAGTTTTTGAAAATATGAGTAAATTAGGCTTTTCCTTTTATTTGAAATTATCCCAAATTGAATGATTCATGGCATCAACTACACGTACGCGCCCTCCTTTGTGTGCGATTCAATTCACAACGTTTTTGCCGACCGAGCAACCGTTACGAATGTGTGCGTGCGTAGTAAAATATTAGGCGCTAGATATTTATGAATAACAATCAGTTAAAATAATGCATTACCACGTGTTTCGAATTTAAAAGATAAAAAGGAACACAATCTTAAAAGATAAAAGAGAATTTAAAAGATAAAAAAGAACACAGAATGAATTTTTACAATTAATCTTTCTTCACCATTCGCCTATATTAATTATTCTGTAATCTTCTAACATTCAGCCTTTTCTGAGGTGTATATTGCAAAATAACCCTGTAACCGAAGTAACAGTCGACTTGATGATATGCCATGTGTATTCCATCATAGCCTATAAAAGTTGAACGATAAGCAAAGACTTGCCCTACAGAGAGACTCAAAGGGAGATTTCTCCAAATTTGATCAGCCTGGCAGGAGGGTTTGCAACCGGTTTTTTAGAAAAGAAGGCATAAAACGTTAATAATTAGATTGTGTAAGGTCAGTGCATAGTGGTACCATTTTAAATATTATTTGTAGAAATATTGACATCATTATAATACAAAGAAATTTATTTCTACCCTCTTCTTTTTATTTTTTTTATTCCACAGACTATCAGCGTGTTAAGCTCACAATATTACAACAATGTACAACCGGCCGTCAGATCGCAGCAGATCATTGAACTCGGTATACATTTGCGAGTTGCGGTTTATTAGTATTCATTACTACTGTAATATTTATTTTAAATTTTACAGGGAAATTATATGTTTTTTCAACCGTCTTAAAAAAAGGAGGGGATTTTCAATTCGACCGCTTTTTTTGTGCATTATTTCATAACCCTTTTTCTAGATGAACCGATTTTGATGATCCCATATAACTCTGACCAAGATCTGATCAGTAGTTTTTGAGTTATCCTTAATCATGTGTATTTCATTGACATAATTAATAATTTTTACATACTTGTTGTTAACAACTTCTTTGAAATGTAATTTTAATATAAACGATATGTCTTATACATATAACATAATTAACGCACTTAGAGAAAGTAGTTTATTCAGAATCGTTTACTGAATCGATTCCTATCATTTTTAATATAGGTAATTTTTTATCCCAAAAATAATTAAAACTACGTAAATTACAGTCACACTAAATCTGTACAGTCAAAACAAACTGAAACGGACCATAACTTAAGGCAATAAGACTTTTAGGAGTGCAGTTTTATTTGTATTATTACTAATTCTGTCATTCAATAAAAATAAAGAAAAATGAACTTTATTTCAAGCACGTTAAAGTCTTTGCGTTCGTGGATTTGTACTGTGACCACAACATTCTTCCGGAATTAGTATAACTAATTTCATAAATAATCAGTGCATAAAAATGTTTAACTAAAAATTCAGTGCATGTATTATGATTATAACATAATATACTAATTGGGGTGTCTGAGGGTGTGCGTTAATTACGTTACATTATATCATATATATAAATAAATAAATAAATGTATATATATATATATATATATATATATACAAGTTTATATATATAGGTTATAAGCAAGTTTTATATAAGTGTTGTAAGTGTAATTACGGAAATATCCATATCGCTGATGTTTTTTATATTGAATAAGAGTGACAAACGTTACACAGTTTACCTGATGGTAAGTGTATGGTGTGGCTCATAGACATTTACATTTATTCTCAATTAGGAATCAAGATACTGACGCATTGTCACCCCTGCAGACTAAGATCGAATACCCCGTTACCAGTAAAAATGGGTCTCAGGATTCTACATTCACCATACGAAACACATCAGCATTAAGCTGCTATTTTACGCTGGTATTGTCATTCCCCGTTCAAGCTGACCAATTCGTGCAACTACCATAATACAGCTACAGCGTAGCTTTAGCACGTAGTAACGTTTAAGACAGTGGTGTACCTGCAATGTAGTAGTATGGGCCAGTGATGAAGTCGAGGCGCTTCAGCGTGCGCACGGGCGTGGCGTCGAGGGCCAGCACGAGCTGGTCACGCCGCAGCGTCAGCATGAGCGTGTGCCAGCGGCCGTCATTGTGTGGTCGCGGGAAGTTGTCCAGCCGCACGCGACCCGCGCCCACACCCACGCCCTCGCCTGCGCCCCCACCCGCGTACAGGTCTACGCGCACGCGCCCCTCCTCTAAGTACACCTGCGCATCACACGCGTTATACTGGGTGGTCCAAAAGGTGACGTCCAAAAATTTTTTTTGGAATGCTGACCTTTCGGGCTACATGAAAATATCCTATGTATGTTCCGCGATTTTTCTTAGTTTACGAGATATGATTTTTTTGTATTATTTTGAAAAATGTCGACTTAGCGATTCAAAAAATTTTTTTCTTGAAAATTCTGCTCTCTTTTCTACTTTTTTTATTCTTAGCGTAGTCTTCATGAGTTGGACTCTTTAACATAAAAAAATAAGCTGCCTACCATTAATACAAATTGCAAAAATTTTAATCGAAAACAAATTATACAGATATGATTGAATCAAAGTTTAATTTTGAAATTTAAACTAAAAATTAAATAATGAGTTCCATGACTTTTAAGTAATTTTAAAAACTTCGCAAGACTCTAAGCTTTAATTATAATCTAAAAAAAAGTGGTGGTCAATGGGCCTTGTTTAGCCGTAATCAGCCTCTAATTGCACAGAGGCGAAAATTTTCAACATTATTATTTAAACACCTTATTTCTAAAAATAATTAAGTTTCGAGTTAGGGATAGTACCACTTCAGTAAGTAGCACAGATGGGTCACAAAAAACCACGAATTTCCCCTCAATGTTAATGAGATAATGAATAATAATAGTAATAGGCAGGTAGGTAAATCATGGAAGACGGCTTTCGTCCACCCGATCCCTAAAAAAGGCGACCGCTCAGACCCGTCCAACTACCGGCCTATCGCCATCACCTCCTTGTTCTCCAAAACAATGGAGTCCATTGTAAACTGCCAGCTCATGAGGTACCTTGAGGATCACCAGCTGATTAGTGACCGCCAATACGGTTTTCGCCGTGGTAGGTCAGCTGGTGATCTTCTGGTCTACCTAACTCACAGATGGGCGGAGGCAGTAGAGTCCAAGGGGGAGGCATTGGCCGTTAGTTTGGACATTGCGAAGGCCTTCGATCGGGTTTGGCACAAAGCGCTTCTTTCGAAGCTCCCTTCCTATGGGCTTCCCGAGAAATTGTGCGATTGGATCACCAGTTTTCTTGCAGATCGGAGCATCAAGGTCGTTGTAGACGGTGCAAGCTCCGATTGCAAGCTTATTAATGCTGGTGTTCCACAGGGCTGCGTGCTATCGCCAACGCTGTTTCTTCTGCATATCAATGATATGTTGCAAACCCGTAGCATTCATTGCTATGCAGATGACAGCACTGGTGATGCTCTTTACACCGGCCGAGCCAATATTTCTCGGGAAAACGTCTCTGAGTGCCGGGACAAACTTGTGTCTGAAGTCGAGTCTCTGCTGGACAGAGTCTCGGATTGGGGGCGACTAAATCTAGTCCAGTTTAACCCCCAGAAGACACAAGTTTGCGCGTTAACCGCTAAAAAGAACCCCTTTGTCGTATCCCCTCAGTTTCAAGGCACTCCCCTTGTTGCCTCAGCCAGTATCGGAATCCTCGGCGTCGACATATCGAGTGACGTGCAGTTTCGTGGTCACTTGGAAGGGAAGGCCAAATTGGCCTCTAAAAAGCTTGGCGTGCTCAGCAGAGCGGGACAGTATTTCATGCCGGCACACCGCCTGCAACTTTACAAGGCGCAGGTTCGGCCGCTCATGGAATACTGTTCCCATCTCTGGGCTGGGGCTCCCCAGTACCAGCTCCTTCCACTTGACCGCATCCAGCGCAGAGCGGCTCGAATCGTTGACGACCGAGTGCTTTCCGATCGGCTCGATTCACTGGCGCTGCGAAGAGATGTTGCATCTCTTTGCGTATTTTATCGCATCTATCACGGGGAGTGCTCTGAGGAATTGTTCGGATTAATCCCAGCCGCCAAATTTCGTGAACGCACTACACGGCAAACGTCCCGATACCATCCACACCATCTGGATGCTTGGCGGTCCACCACTGTACGTTTCAAAAGGAGTTTTCTTCCGCGTACAACCTCTCTGTGGAATAATTTACCACCGGTGATTTTTCCGGACCGATACGACCTGGGGACCTTCAAGAAAAGAGCTTACTCCTTTCTAAAGGGCCGGCAACGCACCTGCAATTCCCCTGGTGTTGCGGTTGATCATGGGCGGCGGTAGTCACTTAACATCAGGTGAGCCACATGCTCGTTTGCCCCCTCTTCTATAAAAAAAAAAAAAAAAAAAAAAAGGTAGACGGTTGCAGATCACAAAAAATACCACGTGTCGAACAAAGGAAGCAGGAGTGAGAAATACTGTGTCGTGTGTAGCGCGCTCTCTCGCTCTAGCCATAGCTCGCGTGTATAAGGCGACAGGCGTAGCCTCAGTCATAGAGTACCTCAGTTGTTCACAGCTATCGCTCGCGTAACTACTACTCCAGTTTTTGTTTTCGATACTTCCTAATTTACCACGACTGCTTGCTAACTGGATTCTGTTTCGCCTTATAACTGATTTGACTGTGCTTGTGTTTCGGACTTTGATTGATTACCTTGTGATTTGGATTTTTGTGTTGCAAAATGAGTTATTCTTTGAAGGAATATGCAGAAATGCATTATTTTTACGTCGTTGCCCAAGGCAATGGCCATTTAGCGGCAAGGCTTTACCGAGAGAAACTAGAACGGCGAGGAGAAGAACGGGAACTTTATCCCGATCACAGAGTGTTCATAAATACACATAATACATTTATGGACGGACGAATTCCGGGACGCAATTCCCACGAAGAAGTACTCAGAGTGGATCCAGATGTCAGGGATGAAGTCGTTTAACAAGTGCAAAGATATCCTTTTACTAGCACCAGAGCTATTACGAGAACGACTGGTGTACCACGAACCTCAGTTATAAGGATACTTAAGTCAGGTAAGTTCATTTTGTCTTTAAAACTTTTACTTTGACACCGTATTAAAGCGCACCTTTGAATAGCGACGAGCGATCAATTAATTTTAATTACTTATGTCGGGCAAAAACCACATTTCATGGAATAAAAACAGTGATTCCTGGAAGTACACTTTCGTTTTTTTTTTCAGAGGGATACCACGCTTATCATATTCAACGCGTCCAAAAATTGCATCCTGCATATTATTCAAGACGGGTGACTTTTTGTCGAACAATGCTGGAAAGAACTGCGGAGGATCCAGGTTTTTTTGATAAAATTCTGTGGACAGACGAGTCTAGATTAGAAAGAACAGGAGTCTTCAATATCCACAATTACCATAGTTAAGCTGTTGAAAACCCACACAAGGCAAGGCCTTCAAATTTTTAAACACATTATAGTGTAAACTTGTGGTCAGGAATTTTGAACGGGGAACTTATAGGACCTTTTGAATTGCCTGCTAGGTTAAACGGAGCCCAATATTTAGACTTTTAACAAAACAATTTAAACGGCTTATTAGGCGATGTAAACTTATTGACAAGAAGGGATATGATTTACCAAAATGATGGTGCTCCTTGCCACTATGCAAGAGAGGTACGGGAGCACCTTAATCAAAGATTCCCAATAGATGGATTGGGCGTGGCGGACCGATTCATTGGCCTGCACGTTCACCAGATTTGAACCCCATAGATTTCTTTCTCTGGGGATATTACAAAGAGATGGTGTACGCAAGCGAAACAAACACCGAAGCAGAACTGCGAGATAAATTAACGGGGGCGAAAACAAAAATCAGACAAAATTCAAATGTTTTTAGAAGACTGAAACAAAATTTTCTAAGGCATTGTAGACTGTGTATTGAAGTGGAGGGGGGTACTTTGAGAATTGGTTGTAAAATAAAATAAGTATTAAAAAACCAAATTGTTTTATTTATTATGAAAGATTATGACATACCATGAAAATCTAATTATCCTTAGTAATAAACAATAGGTGCATAATAAAACGATTATTTTTGAACTTTTTGGCTCTGTGCAATTAAAGGCCGACTAGGGCTAAAAAAGGCCCATTGACCACCGCTTTTTTTGTATTATAACTAAAGCTTAGGGTCTTGCGAAGTTTTTAAAATTACTTTAAAGTCATGGAACTCATTATTTAATTTTTACTTTAAATTTCAAAATTAAACTTTGATTCAATCATATCTGCATAATTTGTTTTCGATTAAAATTTTTGCAATTTGTATTAATGGTAGGCAGCTTATTTTTTTATGTCAAAGAGTCCAACTCATGAAGACTACGCTAAGAATAAAAAAAGTAGAAAAGTGCGCAGAATTTTCAAGAAAAAAATTTTTTGAATCGCTAAGTCGACATTTTTCAAAATAATACAAAAAAAATCATATCTCGTAAACTAAGAAAAATCGCGGAACATACATGGGGTATTTTCATGTAGCCCGAAAGGTCAGCATTCCAAAAAAAATTTTTGGACGTCACCTTTTGGACCTTCCTGTATACACATCTCGCACATATTATACTCGCACATAGTATCCATAAATATGCCACCAGGACGGAAACTAGTTGAAAAGAGGTCTGTTTCAATGCCCTCCGTCGCCTTTTACAACACCCATCCATTTACAAAAGAAGTTATAATATTAAGAAGAACATAAATACAGGGTTATTTTTCAAGGAACAGCCAAATTTTATATTTAAGTCCAAATATATAAATAATGATATACCGAGTTTTTGAAAATACGAACAAATAAGCTTTCTACTTTTATTTGAAATTATTA
The DNA here is from genome assembly GCA_907164705.1 of Parnassius apollo. NCBI lineage: Eukaryota > Metazoa > Arthropoda > Insecta > Lepidoptera > Papilionidae > Parnassius > Parnassius apollo. Next base: position 1,720,022 of record CAJQZP010001531.1, read on the forward strand.
CACTTGCAACCAATAGTATATTCGAACACACACCGAATACCGCATATCCAGCTGGCTTCCGACCGAAAACCTAATATTAGGCAAAAGTATTCGGCCGGAAAGGAAGTAGTCTTTATTCAAAGCGCCTTTTCTCTGAAACTTGGATTGTCTATGAGAAGAAAAAAGTAAACTACTGCCAGAAAATACAGAAAAATTCGTCTTTGTACACCATAATCTACCACTTCTTAATTGTAATTACGACAATTCAAATGCATAGATATTTATTTGATAGTTTTTTGTTAATTTTTATAATATGAAGCTGATTATGTACCTATGACTAACTACTATGGCGTGTAGATGTAAGGAGTACGGACTGTGTATTAAGTGTCCGTAGGAAAGCTTTAAATAAGGGTGGCGCCACTATAACTACGGGGTAAATTTTAAAGAACGCACCGAAAAATATTAGTGGGATAGACGACTTTTTCGAGGTTATATTTACTAAATAAAATTATTTTAGATTTTAGAGATATTGAACAGTTTAGCAGCACACTTAAACCGTCGTCAACCGCTAAGTTCATTTCATCCCAGTAGCTACTCAAGCGCTGTTGTGGAGAGTTTTTGAATTGTTATTTACTGCTTACGGATGGCCACTTTTTCAACTATTCTACTATGGGAGTTGGTACTCTTTACTTCTACACTCCATACTAACTACTTTAATGATTAGCAGAAAATTTTTCTGAATATTATCATAAAGTAAATCACTATTTCCATTTTATAAACTATCTGAAATATCTTTGTTCTACAAAACATTTTACTTAGTAATCGGTATTCGGCCGAATAGTACCTAGATATTCGGTATTACACCGAATAGAATAAAATTTGCCGAATAGACCAAATATCGAATGTTCGTTACAAGTTTAGAAATTATCCCAAGTTGAATGTGATCTATGGCCAACAACTACGCGTACGCGCGCTCCTATGTGTGCGATTCAATTCACGTCTTCGTTTCTCAAGTTCTTGCCTACTGTTTACTTTCTTCGTGACACACTCACTACTAATGCTTAAGGTAATAACTACACGACGCGAATTATAATTCCAATATTCTCCTTACTCTTTTAACGGGTTTAGGATCGTCATAAATAATTTGCTTATCAACGACTTAACCAATGACTGTCATAACTACGGCCGTAGTTAAAAAATTGGAATAAACTATTTACAACTAATTTACGCAAGTAGTCCCAATTACTAATTTAACTAATTATTTGGTACCTAAAAATGGAATCCGTTTTTAGGTACCAAATAATTTTTATATATTATTTGGTACCTAAATACCTAATAATTACCTGTGCTTGGGCACTTTAATTTCGGTGAACGCAGCAATAATTTTACTGTGCCGGTCTTCATAACTCTGAGCCTCTATGACCTAAACAACACTCTTTGTTTCACCCCACAGATAGTCTAACGATGAAAGTTCCGGCGAGTTTGCAGACCATATTATTTGGCCACCGTGCGCAATCTACCTATCTTCACATGCAGTTCAAATTATCGCTCACTGAACTGTTGAATAGTTTGTTTAGCTGTCAATTTTTCTTGGATTGGTACACGTACGTTAATTTCTTGCCGCGATAAATTATCACTTTCGTATAATCTTTACGCACCACGTAAACTTTCAATGCTTAAAATGTAATACCGCACCATTTCATATAGCTAGTTTCAAGACATTGAGTGACTTTAACTAATTTTCTATGTATTACTTACTTATATAAACATAATTCATAATCCCCTCTTACCTTTCAACCATCGGACCATCAGTCTGCGGGTCTTCCGCTCTATATTGTCGGATATTCCACGCATTAGAACGATACATTTTGTTTCGTCTTACAATTGCAAACAGAAATTGCAACCTTTTCATAGTATGGGCAGTTTAAATATTTTCGTTCCATCATTGGTAATGAAGCAATACTACTCACGAAAATTTAAAAATAGCAGTAGCACACCTGCACGTAATGAGGTCACTGTCAACACTGTCAGCTGTTGGCTGGCCCGGTGGACGTAGGTAGTCGTTGTAACGGTTAACGGAATGGAAGGACGCGGGAAAACATGCGACAAGGTACCTAAATATTGTAATCAAGCAACACTTACGAATGTGTGCGTGCGTAGTTAAATAGTAGGCGTTAGATATTTATGTATGACAATCGGTTAAAATAATGCATTACCAGGAATTCTGAATTTAAAAGATAAAAAGGACAGAATGTTTGAATTTTTATATAATATGTTAAACTTTTCTTCACCATTAGCCTATATTAGGTATTCTGAACCTTTTCTGCAAATTTGGCCATATATTGCAAATTAACCCTGTATAATAGTAAAGTCACAATTACAAGTTACCAGACCTAAATTAGTTAAGAGCATTTATTATCCATGTATTTATTATTTCTCCACTCCCTCACTCTCTCCAATAGTACGGCATCCGACACGACTGGTGAGTTCAGGTGCCAAACCAACGACTTTACTTTACGAGACACGGAGGCGAAACGCCACTATCCTCCTGACTCTAAATTACTACTGACAATTTGAATTATTTAAATAATACAGTGCAACCACGATATAACGAAACTGAAGGGAATTAGAAAATATTCATCATACTAAGTAATTTCTTATAATGAGGTTTGTTATATAGACGTTCGAAGTCTAGGTGTGACTATGATTCGTTTTAACAAGATCTTACAAGGTTTAATGTGTCGGAACCTGTCAGATATGATTTATTGTGGAATGAAGTGGGAATAATTAATATAATACGTTATGTCAAGGTTCGAAGTTGAAAAAACTCGTTAAATAGAGGTAAATAATACTGTTGCTCGTCATAATTAATGCCTGGTACATGGCGGGTTATTATTAGCGCCATCTAGTATCAAGTAGCAGAAATAGGAGCGTCAAGATCTTTCTTGAAAATTCACTAGCGCCATCTAGTATGTAGTAGTAGAACTAGAAGAGCTTTCTAGAAAATTCGATGCTAGAACTTGCGACAATCTACTCGAACATTCTAGATGTTTCAGTAGAAAAGGTCCTATATAAGACTGGTATTGACCGCGACCCGGGGCAGTATTCAATTGGCGATACAAGCTAAGACTTCGAAGCGATATACCTGCGAACTAATGTGTTAAGTGTGATTAATTATTATTGTGTTTTAAGTTTTAATTGGTGTTCGGTAATTAAAGTGTCAATTTTGGTAATTCAATCTGCAGTTTTTATTGTCACGAATTCTAACTCGTTACAATACTTTCTATCTATATTCTGCAATGATTAAAAATTTGTTATAAAGAGGTTTTTGATAAATGTATTCCTAATGTAGAGGTATATTTTGGATTTGCTCTTACGGGCAGTTTCAGAGGATTTCGAAAAATTCGTTAAATTTAGGGATTCGTTATATTCAGGCTCATTATACGAAGGTTACACTGTATAAGATATACGCAAAGATACAATATAAGTTCCTTACCTTGACATATCCCTCAGACTTGAACTTGTGGTATATCAACATAGCATGGTTCTCGTATGTTCGGAACTCTAACGAGATGTTGAGCGTATTGCCTCCGGAATAACCCCGCAGCTTCGCGTACGAGCCCGCTTTTAGGAACGTAATTGGCACCACTGCTGGCTCCTGCACCGAACAAAGCAACATATATATTACATACAAACGCCGAGTTCCAACGCAAGAGCAATTTAATATATTATTTATAATATTGTTGTGTTATGTTGTCACCACATAGTGGCGGTGTAAGAATATCCAGTACCCCACATTGTCCCGTGGGTGTCGTAAGCAGCGACAGAGGGAAACTAACCAGGAGATGGACAGCAGCGTATTAAATAACTGCAGTTGCCAACCCGCATGCCAAACGTGGCAACTATGGAAAATTACTCCCCACGGTGCAATCTATGGGTGAGGCCTATGTTCAGCAATAGACTTTTGACACAGCCTATGTAATGGTAATGGTTATAACATTGTTGGTGTGTCCCTTGGAGATTGTTTCACTCCTGAACCACTAAACCGATTGAAGTCTTTGTAATTTAGTTCTTGTGGTAAACACATATCTGTATGTATGTATTGTGTCAAAGTGTGCGTGAGACCAAAAGCGGGTATGATTAGCAACACCACACTCAACTGATCGCTCCATCATACACGCACACTGTCGCAATGTGCATGCACACGTTTACCACGACTAAAGCCCACATGACTTCGTGAATTGCAAGAACTATCATAGGATTTATTTCCTTTGTCGAGACAATGGTTATATATGCTAGGATCCCGTCAGTAGTAGTAGTCAATTTATTAACAATTCTATTTTTTAGACCAAAATGATGTCGGTTTAATGAAAATAAAGTAAACCACAAAATTTTGACTCGATAGGTAGCTGTGGAGTAATAAATTGCATATTTACATTGTAAAAAGTCTAGAGTGTATTCATAGTGAAACTAATAGCGCCACCAACCGGAAAGGATACAACAATGTCTGACAGACCAAATAATACATTATATGTTATTAAAAGCTTGGTAATTTATTACTATCAGTACTTACCGGACAAGCATAGAGAGTGTGGACCTTCTGGAACTTAAATGCTTCTCCAGACTCATAACCTTGCTTCAGGTCCTGGATGACATTTGTTGCATTCAGATAAAGATTTTCGATGCAGCCGGTAAAGTTCTGGTTCACGACTAGGCCCTCTTGGAAGTTTGGAACACCACCGATGTACAGCTTGAAGAACAAAAACAAAACTGTGATTGTAATTGATCATTAAGATAGAATGATGGCTTATTCACAGCTTCATACACAGTAATAAACATTGAAAAAATACTACTGATGAAATGATTTTGCTTAATTTTAATTTAATTCAATTTTATTTCGATAAACTGTACAAATAGAACAATGCCCTAATCTAAAATAGTCTATTAATAACAGATATAGATATACAGTTTAATCCTAGTTGAGGTAACTAGGATTAAACTGTATATCTAGTGATTGCAATCCGGATTCTTCGAAATTCGAAAATAACTGAAAAATCCGGATTTTCCAGAGTTTTATAAATCCGGATTTTAAAATTCAAATCCAGTTTTTTCGGATTGTAGTGAAAATTAAGTTTAATGGATAATGGAATACATACATTACTATATATACATATATATTGCTACATTTATCTACAAATTTTCATTATAACTAATGAATCGGTAGGTGATACCTTACTCTAATACGCTAATACGTTCAGTTTATTTATGTGTTTTGTTGTTTATTTTCATCATCATCACCATCATTACAGTCCTTCACAAGTCCACTGCTGACCATAGCCCTTCCTCAAGAAATGCCAAAAAGCATGGTCTGGAGCCACCTGCATCCATCGACTTCCTGCATGTCTTACCAGGTCGTCACTCCATCTAGTGGTGGTTCGCCCTACACTACGCCTACCGGTACGAAGCTGCCACTTGAGACCATTTTTCCCCATCGATTGTCGCTTCTTCGGTCGGCCGATCCATTGCCACTTCAATTTACTAATCCGTTGGGCTATGTCGATCACTCTGGTTTTACTGCGGATATCCTCATTTCGAAGTTTATCACGCAGAGAAACCCCGAGCACAGCCCTTTCCGTAGCACCTTGTGTGTCCTTATACGGCCGGCAGTGAAGGACCACGTTTCAGATCCATAAGTAACCACTGGCAACACGCATTGGTTGTACAGTCTCGTTTTTAGTAGGTATACCTGAGTATAAGATGTGTTGTAATTTCCCGAACGCTGCCTAGCCGAGTTGAATCCGTCGATTAACCTCTTGGTCAAAGTTGGACTCACCTAGTTTGACTATTTGTCCTAGGTAAACTCACTCGTCAACAACTTCGAGCTTAGTGATCCCAACTACTACCAGCATAGGTGTGGCATGGACATTCAACAGGATCTTTGTTTTGTCCCTACTCATCTTAAGACTTATCTGTTGTGGGACACTATTGAGTTCATTGAGCATAGTGCTTAGGTGCTCCAGCGATTCTGCCATAAGGACTGTATCGTCGGCAAATCGAAGGTGAGTTATGTACTTGCCATTCTACCTGTATCAGTATGTAACAGTCCAGTAGCTTGAAAACATCTTCCAATACAGCGGTGAAGAGTTTGGGGGACATAACGTCACCCTGTCTTACACCTCTCTGCAGTTGGATAGGTTTCAAACTCTGGTTCTGTACTCGGATAGCCATCGTAGCCCTACTGTACAAACACTTCAGCACTTCGATATACCGACAGTCAACTTGGCACCGCTGAAGGGACTGTAGCACCGCCCAAATTTCAACGGAATCAAAGGCTTTCTCATAGTTCACATACGCCCGGCAAAGTGGCAAATTGTACTCTTCGGTCTTCTATACAATCTGCCGTAGGATATGTATGTGATCTATGGTACTGAAGCCTTTTCGGAAACCGGCTTGCTCGGGAGGCTGGAAGTCGTCGAGTCTGCGTGCGAGACGATTCGTAATGACTCTCGAAAACGGCACGTAGACGCGGCTCAGAAGGGAAATTGGTCTGTAGTTCTTCAAGAGAGCGTTGTCTCCTCTCTTGAAGAACAAGACCACCGTACTTCTGCTCCACACCTCCGTAGTGACAGTCCACCAGGGAGGACGGAATTAAAGAGCTTCTGAAGGACTTAAGTACCAGTTTTCCATCCGCTTTCAGATGTTCCGCTGTAATTCCAATCTCGCCTGGGACCTTGCCGTTTTTAAGGTGCTGGGGAGCCATTCTAATCTCGCTCAGACTGACGTCCAGGATATCATCGGAATAGTGTCGGATAAGACTTGCTATTGGATCGTTACTAACACTTGCGTGTGGCTCCAACGATAATGTGTACAGTTGCCCATAGAACCTCTCAACCTAACTCAAAATCTCAGGTGTCCCGGAAACGATGCTGCCATACTCAGTCTTCAGCCTTAACAGTTGGCTCTTTCTGACAAGACAGACCTCTAGCAAAGACTGGAGCCCTTGTTCCGCTCGATCGCTTCTTTGCGTTGACTTCTTTAGACGAGATCTCTCCAACTTAACATTTAGGTTCAGTGTGTCTCTAACCATTCAGTGATCGCTGCCAGTTTTTACCCTTGCGATCACTGAACAGTTGTCGTCTTGTCGTCATAATGAAGTCAATCTCATTTTTTCTCGAACCGTCGGGGTTCGACCAGGTCCACTTTCTATGGGGCCACTTCTGAAAGAAAAGAGTTCATCATAAAGAATCCCTCTTGCTCCATGAAGTCGGCCAGCTGCTGGCCCCTTGGGTTCTGTTGCCTTATCCCAAATTTCCCTACCTTCAGCGGACCGATTTTTCTTGTGCCTAGCTTTGCGTTGAAGTCTCCCATTAACACCGTATAGTGAGTTTTGAAGGAATGCGTGGTTTTAGAAATATCCTCATGCATTTCCTCTACCTCTTCATCGGGATGTGCCGACGTTGGTGCGTAAACCTGTATGACCTTCAGCGAATACCGTTTAACGATTCTGAGTACAAGGTACGCCACCCTCGTCAACACAATCCCAATCTTTATAACGTTGTTAACGAGAGACTTGTGGACAATAAATCCAACACCTTCTTGGGACTGATGGTCTTCCTCTCGGTGATAGAACGAGTTGCCGGATTCGAGAATCACCGTGTCCTCCCTCTCTTCGGACCTCAGATAATCCTATAATATTCCTGTTAGAATATTATAGGATTATCTGAATCAACTTGTCTATCTCTTCTTCCAGCTCCAGGATCTTCTCGTCAGTCCTCAGGGTGCGTGCGTTTTAATTTGTCAGGTCGATTTGTTTTAGGTGGCAACTGAACCTCCACTGGAGATTGAGTTGCCACCTAAAACGACTCGACTCGACTGAACCACCCCCTGCCCTACCGTTACCATGGTCTGGGGGCAATCTATTTGCGTCGTTGCTCATGGGGGGTATATTGCCATAGTTGCCACGCTTGGCGAGCGTTTTTTCAGTTGTTTTTGTTACTTTTATCAGGAAGATGCTGCTGCCCATCTTCTGCTTGCTTCCCTCTGTGGCCTTTTACGACACCCACGGGAAGATATGGGGTAGTGGATATTCTTAACCGCCACTACACGGTTTTTGTTTATTTTGGTTGATTTTATTCCGTCGTGTCAGAATAAATGCAGATTTTAAATGATTTATGCCGTTTTATTTCAGTTTTATCAAATCACCCCAAAACTTCGAAAAATCCGGATTATCCGGATTTTAATCATAGGAAAATTCAAAAATTCGGATTTCAAAAAAATCCGGATTTTGCAACCTCTACGTATATCTATATCTAAATATATATCGTATACCATACGAACTAATTAGTATTAATTTCGGTAAAATATACTGTCAAAAATTAACTTAAAACAATCAGTAACTTGTCCGAATCATTGGTATGACAAAATTTTTTAACCATGTTCACATTATATTTTTACAATCTGTTATTTTTATTGATAAATGTATAAAATTAATCATGCCCCCCCCCCCCACTAGATAGTGACGACCTGGTAAAACATGCAGAAGGTAGATGGATGCAGGTTGCTCAAGACCGTGTTCTGCAGCATTCCTATGTTCAGCAGTGAACTGGTGCAGGGCTGTAAGGATGATGATGATATGTACAAAATTGTAATGACTTCATTATACAAAAAGGGCTAAGCAATGTAAAAAATCGCATGAAAAAATGCCTTATTCTAATGTTAGTTCCACTTTATCTTTGCGTCTTTTATCAGTGACCTCTCTTCTGTAGGGTAATTAATTTTTAGTGCTGTTTTGGTAATGTATTGATAACATAACGATTTACATTACTATGAGAGTATATCTATACACATAAATAAAATTGAAGTGCCTGCTGAAATAACTGTTTCTGCAAGACATGAATAACCATTCTTAAATTTTTGAATTGATTGTAATGAAAATTTACGAGCAGATTACAGAGCAATAAACCCAAGTAACACAGAGAATTAAGCTATATTTTATTTAAAAAACTTGATTATTTTTTAATAACTTAAAGTTTTTTTGGAAACCTAAAAATTTACTAAATAAATAGCCTTATCCCTAAAAAACGCCATATTAATAGATCCTTTCCAAGAGAAGCCGGGGCGGGCCACTAGTTTGATATAAAGTAAGGCTAAAACACATTAAAGTGAAAATGTCAACTTACAGCTCTATTCAGATTGAGCCTAGAGAATTCGCCTTTGATCCTGCCAGTGACCACGACGCGGTCCACGGAGAAGATTATGTCCCTGCGATGCCGCGATATGACCACGTCGTGCCAAATGTTGTCGTCCAGCAAACTGCCCACAGACATAGACGTTGCTGTACCTGAGCCTGGTAAATAAAGACCGAAGAGTTATAAATTAAATTGAATATTGTAAAAACACCATGATCTTCAAACGGATGAACCGATTTTGACAAAACATGTCTGAGAAACCACTGCTAAAAAACCTGCTTTTGAATAAAAAAAATACAGCACCATATCGGTTCACCCATTTAAAAGCTACGGTGCCACAAACAGACAGACTGCTATGGTCAAACTTAAAATACCCCTCTTTTTTTCGGGGGGTTAATAAAAAATATACAAATTCACAAAAGCTAAGCTGTAAGTAGTTGACGAATATGTTTATCTAGGACAAATTGATCATGGTAGCTCAGGAGTTAAGCAAAATGAAAGACTTAACTCCCATTTTAAATGCTGATGTACCGCATCTTCGACAGTAAAGAGAATAACACCATTTAGAAAACACGTGAAGTCCGCTAACACGGCCTGCTCGCGAAAGAATTATTTATTTATAAAAAGAAAACTAACAGCTTTTAATTAATACTGTATGGTACTACGGTACGGTGTGGTAGCCCAAAAATTGCGATAGGAGAAGAGGAGCTGCTGTGGTACCAGTAGTACCCATGAAAACGAAATTTGCTAGGAGGCAATTTAGAAGTCAGTCTGCTCATCTCTATGACTATACTAATAAAAAACTGAACATA